>CM020014.1:3581950-4833983 GCA_009771035.1 Lupinus albus | reverse complement strand
AAAAAACAGCTCAAAATTGTGGCTTTTAAAGGAAATTTATGGTTTTGAGTGTTGAAAATGTTAAGTGTGTTGGGTTTATGAAGGAAGGAGCATGAAGTGGAAGAAATAAAGCCACAATTTTGAGCATGAAGTGGACAAGTAAGGGATGATCAAAATACCTCAATTTGACATTGTGAACTTTTTTCCTTTTTGACCAAACTTAGAGCAAAAGTTTAAACTTTTTTCAGATGCTACAGAATTATGGTTTGGTGTTGAAAATAAGAGCAATGTACCACTTAGATACTACAGAATTACCTCTATAAAGTATATTTGTTGTTCTAAAAAATAAAATTCAAAGCAATGCTATGTATTTAAATCTTCTGCTTTAATAAAAACAACTGGGAACAATTTTATGCAATTTACAGTAAACACATATTTTTAGTTAGACAATATAAAAAATTAAGTTATTCTTTTAACATTACGAAAGACAACCAACAATATATTGATCTAGTGATTTAAGGTCTCGCGAGATCCTCAAAATGATCAAAAAGTTAATAATTCAATTTTTGTGAGTAACACTTGCTTGGAGGAACAGTCACGCAATGTAATATTATAATTTGTTAACATAATGTCACACAATGTAATATCAAAATAAACATTAAAGGACAAAAAAATATTTACCAATAAATTTTAAATTAACATAACATCATAGTATAAATTAACAATGTAATATCATAATTTCTTAACATGATATTACAATTATGATTTGCTATCATATTATACTTATCAATTATAAATCTAACATCAAAGTTATAATTAACACTATTACATTTATGTTACTCTATGTATTTAGGGTTTAAAAATTGTGGTTCCAAATACTAGTTTGATTATGTCATTATCCATACCCACTTTCATGTGGATCAAAGTATGGATTGGACCTAACTCGTCGTAATTATTATTGGTGGGTAACTTTGGGGTCATGTATCCGTTATTCTAAACATATGTGAAAATAATACTACAAAATATTAAAAGTGAGAAATTATAATCTATGTTAAGAATAATTTCGTGTCTGAAAGTTGATGGATTTAGTACTTCAAAAAATAGTAAATTTAACTTTTCAATATATATACTAATTTTAAATTAACTAAGGGTTAAAGGTAACAAAACTTGTTTGAAAATAAGTATGTAAAGGGGAATTAAAGAAGCCTAATAGTTTTTTCGGTGGAAGAGTGGGGCAACCACAAAAAAAACCCTCATGGAGAAAAATAGTCTTTCCAGCAATGGAATCATTCCACACAAATGTATAATCTTTAAATAAACGAGTAAATATTTAGAACATATTTCAAATCTTAGGTTCTTCGGCTAACTCAATTATATACATATATATCTTCTCTTTAAATTTATACATATATGTACGTATATACACATATGTATAATCTTTAAATTTATACATAATAAATAAATAATTCATTTGAGCCGACAAACTGAACTAATCGAGCTAACGTGTTGAACTAAACAGTTCACGAACCCTTAAAAAAATAAACTAATTTGAGCTTACGAATTGAGTCGAACAATTCATAAGTTGAGTTTGAGCCAAAAAAATGGCCCGTATTTAACTCGTATCGAACTCAGAACCAAATGTTCCACGTGGGTCCTAATCCAATTCATGAAATTTTGGGATAGTGGATTTTGGTTCGGGTTCAAAAATTAGACCTAAACAATATTTAGGGTCCAGTAAGGGACAAACATGAATCTTCCCAATCCATCCTATGGTCACTCGCTCATCATGTTTGTATTTGTCTCTACTCAATTATGTATAAAGTAATGACATCTTTTTGGTCAAAATTATCATTGATTCTATAACTTTTTCATCATATATACAATATTAGCGGTATATATACACATATCATTTCATATGTCAAATTACATATCCATAATAATTACTAAAACATTGAAAATATTTTATCTAAAAGAGGTAAACATTATATTTAATCGGATCAAAGATCGAATTCGGGTTCCAAGGTTGTCTCATTCAAGAATTTGGGTCGCATTAGCTTCGGGTCTAGGATCCGGTCTGGGTTCAAAAATGACCTTACCAACATTTAGGATCGGGTAAGGAACAAACTTTACTCGGCCCAACCCAGCCTATGCTCACCCCTACTTGTCCCCACCACGATCCGAGTGTGTTTCCTTCTCTTTCAACGCATTTGGTTTATTCTTGTGCAATGCCTTTGACATACCTTGTTTAGCCAACACATCATTCTCTCTCCTTTGCGATAATCTAAAGTTATTAGTTCCATTAAACTTTGCCATCACGAGTTTGGCACTTCGATTGATAGTCATCTATCAATTGAATTTGATATCAATTGTTGGTACAGCAGAAGCGATCATTGCGCAGTCTTGGTCACAAACAATCAAATAAAAGACATAAAAACAAATATAAGATAAGAAGATAAAGAACTTGTTAACGAGAGTCAGTCAATTATTACAAAGATATTATAAGAGAATAAAGATTACAAGTTCTAGCACACTCATGAGCCTTGTGCTTCTAATTGGTACTTATAATTGGTGCAAATTATAATAAGGAACTTGAGTCCAATATATAACAATAATTTTCCTCCTCAATTCCAATGCTAAGGCAATGTAAAACTTGAGTCCAATATATAACAATAATTTTCCTCCTCAATTCCAATGCTAAGGCAATGTAAAACTTCATACAATAATATATGTCAAGTATTTTCAACAATCTCCATATTGATTTTAGTATATGAATATGATGCTCATTGGGAAATATACAAAACAATTTCCACTTTAGCGAATTCCCTAACTCTCTTTACCTAGTCTTTCACATAAAAGTCTACTCCTTATTCAGTGTAAGCCTTTTTGAGTATCCCTTGACGATGTTACCAAAAGTCTAACTCTCCAAACTTGTAGTGCAACTTCCTGAATTGCCATTCAATGGAACACATTTCCTAGCCCTCTATTGCTAGGAAGTCTTTAGATATTATGAAACATCTACACCAAAGTTCACCAACAACTGTTATTTTCAATACTCAACCCAACTGAACAATGAAGCTTCCTTGGAAAGCCTCAATCGCTATCACCTTGTCCACTCCGACAATCATAGTTCAACGAATACTTGTGTCACACTACATCCAAGCCAATGTCAATCAATACTTGTGTCACACTACATTTAAGCCAATGTCCATGTCACACTTTACATCTCTATCGATGCCCATGTCATACCATACATTCAAGTAAATGCATGTGTAACACCTATATCAAGTCAGCTAGCGCTCATGTGCTTTTATGGATCTGCTAGCAATTAACATCTTTCACCATGACATCATGGATATACCATAAGGACATTGCATTTCTTATCTCAAATGAGATCATCCTCTCCATAATCTAGAGAGATATTGATAGAATTTGTCTCAGAGCCTCACTCAACACGTGAGTCCATGTCTCCATATTGGTCTTAATCAAATACATGTACCGTTGGGGTTCTAGATTCAACTCAATTGTCGTCTCTACCACATTGCCACCATGATTCTTTCTCCTTCAACTCATCTGTTTTATTATCTTATAATGCCTTTGACAAACATTGTCCAACTAACACATCATTCACACTCCTTTGCCACAATTCAAAGTTATAAGTTCCATTGAACTTCTTCACCATGAATGTGGCACCTAGGTTAAGAATTATCTACCAATTAACTCTGATTCTAATTGTTGGTGCAACGGAAACAATCATTGTGCATAATTGGCAACAAACAATCAAATAAAACACACGGAATAAATAAAAGATAATAAAAGATTTCTTCATCTCAGGAGAATAAAAAATAGCAGTGCAAAGAGAAGGATAATCTTAACTCCAAAACCTCTTATTCAAACTCAAAACATTTTAGTGTACAATAACAGTAATTACTAATTAGTTGACATTAAAACAATATGTCTCATTATATTGCAAGCTAAGAAAAGCAAAATTTGGGATCTTTTTGGCTGCCTTCATCATGATCCGCCATCATTTCCCATACAACACTATACAACTTGAATTATTACTAAATTTGCAAGATCCAAAAAAATTGGAACTACCCCTGTAGCAGCCCACATAATATGGACTTTTAAATCAGTTATGCTGCTTTTGAATACTGTGGTGAGACTGAGAAATACAGAAAAATCCATGGAAGTTCAATACAAAGCATATAGGAAAAACTACAGAAATACCAATTACTCCTGAGGTGAACTGGCTAAAGCCGGTGAACTAATTGGTTTGCCACGTCCCATGGTGAAACCTCTTGTTCCATCTGGCATTCTTGGTCCCTTAGTGTTGGATTTAGTAGATGATTCACACGGGACAAGGCTGCTTTGTTGCGATGGTGGGGCAAGTAGGCCACGTCCAGCATGGCTTTGAGTGCGTCCTCTTCCCTTTCCACGTCCTCTAGCCCATCCTTTCTTCATTCCAACTGAATTTTCTTCAACCTTCAAAAGTTATCAAATCCAAGACAAAAGTCACATTTCAGGACTTGTCACATTAAATGAAATTGGTAAAAGCAAGTCCTATGGGTCCACACAGAGAAATCGGGTGGCGACAACTGGCGACCCTATGCAATCATTTTCTAGAAAGAGCATGTGTGTGAAAATTATATATTCATGCTATCTATCATAATCTGGAAAACATACAAAGAAAAGAAACTTATATTTCCAGAGAAAAGGATTAGTATAGGAATAAGAGTTCATGTTTTCATGAAGTTTGATTTGCAGATCTTATTTCCATGCATGTATGAAGTGTAAGAATGACCTCAATTTATATTGAATGAGATTTGAATTATAAGATATAGCTGACTAACAGAATTGAAAGGAATGACTAACACATCTGGTTTGAGTACCTATACATGCAATAACACTTACATTAGCCTCAACATTCGATTCAGTGTTGTTTGGATGAGAAGAATCCTCAGCAGATTCAGAATATAGAATATCGTCATCATCTAGATAGCCATCAAAGTCTGACTTTCTACTCTTCAAAACAGATTTTGGCTGCAATTTACATCCCAAATCCATAAATAAGAATGATATGACATTCAAGAGATGCAACAGAAACAAAATAGCAATGGGATCTGGTACACATGTACATACCGAGCATCTAAGCAGCAGCCTTACTCGCATCCCTTTCCTCCAATTCCTTTCATCATTTAACTTCTCAGCCTAATCAAGTACACAAGCCCATCTTGTTACTCATATAATAATTGAATCATGTGTATCTTAAAACCACAGTTCATGAGGAATTTACTCACAGCTTTCTCAGCAATGTCTGATGTCTCATACTCCACAAGTGCATGGAGCTTGAGTGACACAAATAACAAAAAGTAAGAAAATCTCATAACATTTAACAACATTAACTACCAAGACAACACAGTAATGAAGTATGATGTTTGTCTCTGTACCTTGTTACTGATGAAGATATCACCTTTTGGGCGGGAAGAATTGGATTCCTGGGGATGGCATATTCTGATAGTTTTCACACTGTTCACGGATCAACCATCAATTATGCTTTTTTTTAAATGTAAGAACAGCAACTATGTACAGTGCATGTAACAAAATAAAGGGTAGGCACAAAAGAAATCTACCTTCCAACTACATTAAAGATTTTCTGAAGATTTTGATGGGAATGACCATCAGGTAAATTCTCAGCCACAACAGTTCGAGACTGCAAAGATAATAGAAGATCACTTTGCATTAAGCTACAATTATAAGTTTTGTATGATCCTTGTGGACAAAAAAAGAAACATCTCATTTCATTACCTGCAAGTCCTCTTTCTCCTTTTCAGTGAAAGGATGTTTACGTTTAACCTTCTTGCCGTCAGCACTCAAAACCTTCAAATTTTGCATTGTCAGAAAACAAACTGAAGAATAGCAAAATAATGCCTCTATTATGACCACCAAATTCATCCAACATACTTACAAGTTTCGAAGATGAACGGATTGCTTGGGTAAGCAAATGGATGTTACTAATGAGGGACTTGATCTTTTTGGTGGAAGCAACGACTGTTACTGGAACTGTCACACAAAAATCAACATCCAACAATGAGATTATCCCAATCTTGGAACCGAAAAACAGGGAAACCCTTTAAGAGAATCCAAGTTTTGATAAACAATATTCCAAAACCTTACCATAACCTTCAGGATCCCTGTTGATCTGTTTCTGAAAAGATTCATTTGCTAGCAAGCTCATGTCACTGAACTGATACTCCACCTATATTACAACCATACCATCATTAAATTTAATAAGCAATGCCAATGACACACTCACATTCTACAATAACAAACTTCATATAAAAACCTCCATGACAGATTTTTATATCAAACATTTCAGCCAAACAGATCCATTAATCACATCTTATTTTTTAACACATTCGCAATGTAAATACACATAACAATTAGCTTACAAGATTAAAACACAGAATCCAAACAAAGCAATCAAAGATGATCCAACATGAAATATTGCTGAAAACCCCACAAGGCAAAAATGCAAATTTTAACATGAAATGATTTAAAGTTTTAAACTTGAAAAGGATTTCACCTGTTTGACAATCTTTTGCTGAAGATCAGGTGTGAGAGAAGTAGTGTTCTTGGAACAATTAGGAAGAGCCACATTGGGAGCGGGGATCAAACAGGTGGTGGGGTCCTGATCCCCAACATAGAACCAATCAGAATCAGAAGAACCACCAAGAATCTGAAAACAAGGATAGTAATAACCAGAAATTGGAATCTGGGTATGTGATCTTGGCACAAATTCAGGTGCTTGTGCATTGAATTTGAAGCTAGAATTGGTTGTTTCATGTTGTTGGGTATCATGGTTGATCTCATGGATTTTCTCTTCAGGTTGTGCCTGTGCCATTTTTTCTCTTCAATTTTTCGTCTTTCTCTATTTGTGTGTATGAATGATTGTGGTGATGAAGGTTGTGGTATATGTGAAAAGTAGCGTTCCCTTGAAGAGCTTAATAAGTGCTTAATTTTCGTTATTGAATCCACGTTTCGCGCCAAAATAGTTGAACCTGGTTCTTACAACGCAACCGTCACTTGTGCCATTTTTTGACTAAATCTTTTTAAGGTCACTATTTTCCACTTTGCTGATATAGAGTTATTATCTTCAAACATATTTAGATTTTCAATTTTACAATTATCTCATTCGTATTCACGTCTTTTTTTACTATCATCTAATAAATAAAAAAATTAATCTCAAATACTTTTTGACTTATAAACTAATGTTTTATCGATTATTTTGATAGTGTCTTCTCTATTTATTATTAATGATGCATTCTCAAGGTTTTTTTTTGTTTATATATTCGCCTGATTTGATATAGAATTCAAGAATATATTTACCTTTTTTTTGTTTATATATTTACCTTCAGTTTTTTAAAATAAAGGGGAAGAAAAGCCTAATCTCTTATTTCAATATAGAAATTAGAAAAGCCAATTACTTTTATATCCTTCTCACTTCTCTAGATCCCATCAATTCCTTCTTCATTCCCATAAATAAAGAATAAAGATAATGAGAAGGATTCTATCATTTTCACTTACACGTTTCATCAAACAGATAATGCATACCTTTCAATTATAAATGGGTGTCACTATGGGCTCAATGATTATTTTGTCTGCAGGAATCTCCTCTATAATTTTGCAGGAATCTCTTTTGTCATGCATGAACCTTCGACCCTTTATTTTTTTTCAGGGGGATATGCCAATTGTTCACGTAAAATTATAATGTAAGTTTTCTATTTTTGGTACAACTGAAATCAAAACAAAAAACAAAAACCAACACCTTTTGTTTCTATATATATATATATATATATATATATATATATATATATATATATAAATAAATAAATAAATAAATAAATGAGTGAGTTTGGTATAAATTATGTTTTTATTTTCAGTTTATAAATTATGAGATTATAAACGCTTATGATTATAATATGTTTATGTTTGGACACTTTAGCTGAAAATTAAATATAAACTAATCTATTTTTTTAGTATGGTATAAAGATTATTTTTACAGAAAATGGTATGAGATTATTTGTTTATGTTAGGATTATTTTGGTTTTTTTAAGACTCAACACTAGACTCATAACCAAAAGCCAAGACCACAAAACAGAAAAGAAAGAGTGAGAAATAAAAAAGGAGAATACAGAGAAGGATGATAATACCAAATAGTGTTTCTGTTAGGAGATGCGAGAATGACTAGGTGGAGATGGATCAGCATCAACGAGGTTGTGGTTTTAGAACTTAAGTTTAGTGATGAAAAGGAGAAAGATGAAAATGGGAACTGCCATCGAAGAAAATAAGGATGTAGTTTTACTGGATTTTATGAGATATGAATACAAGTAGTTATTATTGTCATGTTATATGTTCATATTAGTGCTTGTTTGAAGTAATTATTCTCATAACTGTTCATATAGCTGTTAGGTAGTTATTAATTGTTCAACCACTTATTTAATTATTCATATAGTTGTTATCTATTAATATAACCAATTATGTAGTAATTAATGAGAGTTGTGAAGCTTGATTATGGTGATGATGTGAAGAGTTATGTTTAGAGTAAAAAGGAGGAGAGAAATAAAATTATGATGAGGTAAAATGAGAAATAGAAAAATTGGGAAAAAATAAGTTAACCCATGTTTTTGGAGCTTATACTTTTGGCTTATTTTTTCAGAAAAAAACTGAGTTTATAAACTTCATTTTGTTACCAAACATACATAGTTTATATTTTCAGCTTATTTTTCAAAAAATAAAAATAAGAACATCGCCATAGTGTTGGTTATTACAAACGTGAATGAAGAAGTTTCACATTAAGTAAAAGTTAACGAGTTAAAGAACATTTTAGTATATGAACCCATAAATTTAATGCCTTAAAGTTTTAGGTGGATATATGTTGTTAAACTCATTTATATGTTTTTTTTCATTTAACTCGTGGAAAAATGTTATTTCATATGGATAAAGATTACTAAACATATAGTATTGTAAAAAGAAATTTTTGTATGACTATTCACTTGAATGAATTTTCCTTGCTTGGATCAAGGTTTTCTGATTTATTTGTGGATGATAGGAAGTAAGTCCAACATTGTCTGCCTAATTGTTTGAGGAATGACGGTTGGATTACTCATCTCATTGTCAATTGGTTTTGAAATGAAACATTAATCTCATATCAGAGTCAAAGTTCAACTTATCTCTGATTGTCATGAGTCAAAATATGTTCTTTATTAATGTGTCAAATGTAACAATTCGTCTGGTTCGATATGTAGGAGGAACATGTTAGGAAGTAAGTCACACATCTTTATACCTCATTGTTTCATGGATGATTTAAATATGAGTATGAGCTACTTCTCTCATTGTCAAATGATTTTGAGATAAAACATTAACGATGGGCTAGGATAAAAATGTTGAGTAAGTTCTCTTATTGTCTATATATATTTAGGAAGGAATAAAATATTCATGTATCGCAATGTAGGTACCTCATTACCAGAACTCAAACATGACCCATAGTTAATCTCAAAATCAACGGGTCCAAAAACACGAACTGGACCAATGCAATGCAGGTATTATCAGCGGATATCAATGGGTCAAGGTAATGATAATTGTTGTATCGGTAGCCCGCAACAATGACACGAGATAATCTTTACTGGCTGAGTCACGACCAGGCAGTGCCAATTCCAAATACCCACAATATTGGCTTCTCGTGCCAATTCTATTCCAACAACTGACTACCAGTGTCAGTATTCCGAATTTCCCACAATATTGGATTCCTGTTCCAACTCTAGTGCCACGGAAAGAAAGGGAGAGAAAGGAGGCCGGAATTGCGTCGGCAGAATTTATGGAGGGAGAAAGAAAGAAGCTTGTATAAGCGTACAAGCTTCAGGTGCAAAAAATAATGAAGGAGGAGGCCTCTATTTATAGAATGAGATTTTGTCACTACTCTTGCATCCTCCAATGTGGGACTTGTGAGATTTTTTCAAAATCTTTCAATGTGGGACTTGTGAGGTTTTTACAAAAACTTCCAATGTGGGACTTGTGAGTTTTTCAATTTCACATCCTAAGGTCCACACTAATGGCATCAAACTACACAAGTTCCAACAATAATGCATGGTAGAGCTTCAAAGACAAGACTTGTTTCTGCAAGATTCCTTTCATCGCCCTATATGATATCTCTACTTGACCATTTGATTGGGGATGATAGGCAAAGCCACGCTGTACTCTGTAATGTTCAAGTACTTTATCCAGTTATGTAAACAAAATTGTTATAAAAAAGGCTTAATTGTATAATCACACAAGATTGATATTCTTCTTAAAATAGTGTCCAATCATGAAACGCCAATGTCTCCCCCTAACCATGCATAGACCAATCTAAACATTGGACTAATTATGTCTCCCGAGGCATAACAAAGTTCTCTAGACAAAAAGAAATGAAAGAATTTTGATGAAAAAGGATTTCAATTCGGAATCTAGAATAAGAAAACTCTAGTATTGTAGTAAGGGATGGTAAAACCTCGAAAAAATTCAATATCCTTCTCGGTTTATCCTCATTTTATGTAACATGTAGTATTATTCTTATGAAGTAGTAAAACTCCTGCCATTTATACTTCTTATCTGCAAAATTCATGGTGGAGAGTATTATCTATACACCAACTTTTCCAGTTTTGTTGTGAATGTGACTCTTCCAATTATAACTCTCAGATTTTGCATCTTCCTCATCTTCCATGCTATCCGTCCCTCGGCAGGAACGAGTAGCTAAGTGAAGGGGACTTTGAGGAGAACCAGACCCTGAACTGCTACCCTTCGAGGAGCCATTGCACCGATCTTGGGACATCCACAAACCTCCAAGAATTACAACAGGCTGATCAGTATTTGTAGAAGGCACCCTACGTGTATGAAGTCGATATTTCTGCAATAATAACGAGCCATACATATGAAATGTATCCCAATGGAGAGGGCTGAATTTATAAAATGTGTATACACACACATATATGCAATTAACATTTAAGGTAAGATATTTTTTATGAAATGTATTACATACATATAACTATTTTTATAAGATGTACTTACGGGGAGGGACCAGCACCGATGCTTGCCCCTCCTTGAATCCAACCCTGCCGTACAACAAGCTTCAATTCAAACTTCATTAGACATGCAAATATCAGCATTAAAATATCCAAATGCCTCATCACAAGACAAGTAAACTATGCAGACAGTAAAAAAAAAAGAATAGTTGAATAGGGAGAACTCACTTGTAAATGGCTCTTGACTTCGTCATTCGTTAGGCCATCAACCTGCATGAATTCTCTAATTTGCTTCGGTGTTGCCACTGTAATTGATATAATCCAGATATTTTAATTAGATACGTGAATCAACAAAATGCAATATTATTATGACTTGTCAAATCGGTGTGCGAAGATAAAAAAAATCACCATGGACTAGACCTGCAGATTAAAAGATCATATCATATGATTGAAGTGCATACAAAATTCCTATATGTTTATGTCTCTTGACTGATCTAAGTTGAACCAAATCACAACTCTACTCATGAATTACACAGAACAAACATCGCTAAATTTCCTATCAACACAATTCCAGCATCAAACCCCTGAATTTAAGACCAGCATGCCCTTTTGGCACATGACACATCCATTCACTAATCTATAATTTCCAAATTGGTCAAAATTGAGTTCTTCATGAAGCTTCATGTTGTAAGTAAAATAACTGTAAATATAGATCACAAATATTAGCAGTTACTAGTAGTTACTGATATCCTCGCTATGACTGATAAAAACTAATCAATTTCTAACCTTGAGAACCTCCAAGCTTCTGCAGGGCATTGACGAATCGACGGTGCAACTCCGGAGACCAGCATCTCCTCTCCTTTCTAGAAACATGCTGCTGCTGAAGCGATCCGGTGCGTAAACTTGGCAAAGCTGTAGGAGGAGAGGATGAAAGTTCCCTATTGGAATTGCATCTAGATACACTTGAACTACATCCCTTTCTCAAGTTCTTCACTGCAAAAGGAGGGGTCAAAAGTGAAAGTCTATTCACATCACTTTCTTTCATCTCTTTGGTTGGTGACAGTGCCACTGTTGTCACAGGAATAGAAGTACATGTAGAAAAAGGTAAAAATTCTCTTCCTCCTCCATTTCTACTACTGCTTGGTTGAAAAGGGTCCTCAGCCACAGTTTGTCTTTCATCTTCAATTTTCTGCCAACATCAAACAAGAAAAAGGTATACTTTAAAATCACTCACTCTTGTTGGAACATGTTAAGCTCAAATGAACTTTTTTCTTCTTCTTTGGGTTCATTAATATGGATCCATTATTCAAAGCATTGAAATCCCATAAATTAAAAAAAAAGTTAAATACTCAAACTATTTTAGTTTATGCTACCTTGATAACTAATTTATGATGATGTTGTGTTTGGTCATAGACATTATTAGTTGTTGTTGTTGTTGTAGTGTTCCAAAGCTGAACAGAACTCATCCAATTCTTCTTATCTTTGCATTCCCTGTCCTTGTTATTAATTACCTCATACTCCTCCTCATCACACTCTTTCTTCAAAGGAATAAACACTTCCAACACTGGCTGAGATTTATAACTCATACATTTTTCTGATTCTTCTTTCAAAACTGAAATTGCTGGCGAAGCCAAATAGAAACATAAAAATTAAAATCAACCCATTAAATTAAAAGCTGAAAAGTTAAAAACTTTGCATCTTAAAGCAAAACCCATGTAACAAACAAAGACATCGGAAATGAAACCCAAGAATGAAAAGTAAGGAACCATCGTTTAAGAGGAGCATGGAGAGAGGTAGTTCGCGTTTGAAAGCATCGATCTTTCGGAATTCATGTTCCAAACGGGCAATGAAATCGTTGAGGAGAGAAAGCTTGTTGTTTTGGGAAGAGGGAAGGGTGGATAGAAAATGAGTGATGGTTTTGGGAACAAAAGTGGGTCTTAAATCTAAGCTTAGTTCTGAAGGAACCGAACCCATTTGATTTGATTGAACCCTTTCTATTATTGTCTTCCCTTGTTTGATGAAAAATATGTAAGTTGTTTTTATTGTTGTTGTTGTAGTAGGAGAGGGAAATGGGAAAGAAATAAAGTAGTGAAGAGGAAGATGAAAAGGGAATGTGAAATTAAATATGAAAGGGAATGAGGAAATGAAGGTGAATGAGGGAATAGAATAAAAAAATGAAAAAAGAGGAAAAGTGGGTTGGGTTGAGGGATTAGATTTTAGATTGTAATTGAAAGTGAAATTTGAGAAGGCAAGATTCTCAATGATATGTATATAGAGGAAAAAATCACTTTTTATTAGAGAGAGAAAAGGAAAAGAGTGAGGTTTTAAAAAATCACTTTCGGGTCCTCGCGTATTTAATGTCTTCCATTTCACTGCTTTGCATTCCCACATTCCCCGTTCGTCTTCTTTCACGTCTATTTTTTATTAAAGGTTTGGAATAAAGTCTTACATATAGTATTTGATATGTATAGATTGTATAGGAAATTTTTATTTTGTTATTGTATCATCTATCATTTATATTTAAATGTTATTCACTCTTAAAATGAAGTAATATAAATGAATTATGAATGAAACTATATATAAGTTATTACACAATTTTCATTGATATTATTACACCAATTTATGATTAAATGGAATTTGGCAATGGACATTGAGGATGATACATGCTCTTCTGGGTGTGGAAATGCAGTATGTGCAACTCTATAAGTTTGAAGTTTATTTTTTCCAATTATCATCACATTTTTAGTGGGAAAAATAGTTATGAATAATTTTATACTATAGATATGTAACTTAAGTAATTTCATGAACGTCTATCCGAAACAAATACACAACTAGTTCTTTGTATGTTTTGTTTGAGTTTAACCAATTAGTTTTGTAGTTTTGATATGGCAAAACTAATTAAATTTGCAAAGTTTTATCCACGTGATTTTTGTTCAATTAATTTAGTGATACTTGATAGTCAACTTGAGACTTTCATCATTGAAATGTGTATTAGTGTTGAATTTGCTTCTTTAAAATGAATCAATAGTCTTTTAAATAAGTTGTTTAAAAGTGAAATGCACATTATTTACTTATTAACTTATTTTCTTTTGAAGTTTACAATGATGTTTGTTACATGTTGTCACAACAATTATAGAAAGAGTCTTTTCAACTATGAAAATTGTGAATATTAGGTTGTGTAATTGAATGTAGATGCATGGATTAAAGAATGTGTAATTATTTATCTTGAGCGATAAGTATTCACTAACATTGACAAGAAGTTAATATTTCAATGATTTCAAAATATGAAGTCACGTAGAGAACAATTATGAAATATATAATTTATTTAATTAGATATATTTAAATTTTGTGATTTTGATATTAATGTTTTCATCGTTTTATATATAGTGATATTTATTATTTTAATTTTTAATATGTGTTACACATAATGAAATTTATTATTTTAATTTTCAAGTCAATGAATAATTAATTAAAATTATCCGATAAACAAAAATTAAACAAAGTTTCTATTAAAAAAACTTATAGTGTTTGAAAACTATTTTATTTAGAAAGTTACTTGAAATATCGTTTAGAAAGTAAAGTAGTTTTCACTAATTCGTTTTTAATTTTAATGTGTATAGAGTAATGACATATCATTGGTTGAAAATATTAATGATTTTTTAGGATTCCATCATATATACAAGATTAACAATAAATATATATATATATATATATAACATTCTATATCTCAAATTACATATCCATAATAATAAGTAAAATATTAAGGAGATTTTATCTAAAATTAAAATTGTTAAGTACTAAATTTGTAAAGTCGGAAAACATTTGAAAGATTAATCTTGTTTGAAGATTGCCTAAGACATTAAATTGTTTAAAATAGTTAGGTATGATTGAGTTACTTTTATAAAATTAAAGAGAATTGTATACAATATTTATTCATGTAATAAAAATATTATTCTCTTTGAATACCGGATGCTCTACCACCACTTTACCTAATTATAAACAATGGGTTAAAGTGTTTTTAAATTGAAATACTTTCTGAAAAGTATTTGTGCATTCCGCTCGGTTAGGACTTAGGAGTTAATAATTACACTTTC
The DNA here is from genome assembly GCA_009771035.1 of Lupinus albus. Classification (NCBI taxonomy): domain Eukaryota; kingdom Viridiplantae; phylum Streptophyta; class Magnoliopsida; order Fabales; family Fabaceae; genus Lupinus; species Lupinus albus. The sequence goes on along the minus strand of CM020014.1, from coordinate 4,818,853 downwards.
ATAAATTGAAATATTTAAATTACTAAATTTTATACCACATTGGGTTTGCTCCAATTAAACTATTATTAAATAAGCTAGGATCAAGTGCATTTTTCCTTTTTTAAATAATCCACGAACTAATTAAGAACTGATTATCAATTGATTAATAACTTATATGGCTTTTATCATGGTTTTTATTATGCATGGAGGAGAGGGATTCCCAAATAGATCACACATCAAAAGCTATGGCAGATATGTGGCTTTGGACAACAAAATAGCATACAATGATATCTATACACTTGCTTTAGGCCCTAAAATAGCAACAAAATTGCCCATGATATTAGTGGTCTAATTTATGGCTTTAGAATTATGTATCTGATATAATACTTATTTTTTATTTACTCGGGATAAATTTAGAACATGAGGTAACATAAATTATTTTTAACACAAAATGTACTTTGATTCAGGTATAAATTTACATCACGATGTAAGACAATGTGACACTTATTAGTCGATATAGGTGTAGCATTCATTCACATTTAATTGTGAGGTTAAATTAAAAATGAGTGGATCCACTTAATCCAAAAACTTATTCTATATCTTATTCATATATTATATAAAAATTTAATTGTATAGATCTACCTATTAATTCAAATTATAGATTTCCCTGGAATAGATGAATAAGATATGTAATAAGATGTAGTGGATATATAATCAAAGACGGAAACCTTGGATTATTGAATTCATTGTTCAAGAAAATTGGCCTAAAATAATATAAACAAACTTCCCTATTTTTTAGCCGAAAGAGTATGATATAAGTGACCGTCCAATTCTTTTAAGCAAGAACTCATTTCATATTGAATTCTGTTTTTTTTAGGGTACAAGTTCTGCTTTAATTTCTTCATTTCTACCCATAAAATAATTTAACAGCAATCAAGTGTCAACTTAAATAAGATTAATAAAAGAGTAGCATATTAAATTTTCCAATAACAGTGAAGGGCATGATTGTGTATTATTAGTTAATGTTTTCGGTGACTTTTGCTTGGTTATTATTGTGATATGTTATTTCCTAAAGCAGTCAAAGGGAATCCTTCTTCCCATGGAAGTAATGATAGCATGGAATTCAAAAACATACATTTTTTGTCTCAAAGTAGGACTTAAACTATATCTTATACCAATAAAAATATGTTATGTTAATTTTCTATTTTTATTTTAATGTTATTGGTATGGAACATGATCTATGACATACATTAGAATAGTAGATCGTTGTTCGGAATTGAAAACAGGTAGGCCATGGATGATGAATTGCAATGATCTTTCAAATTTCAAGTCAAGAACAAAATATTACATTAGGTCAATTGTAGAGAAATAAAAGAGAGGAAGAAACAAAAGTGAGAGGTAAGATATTTTATTGTTGGTGATAAAGACAAAGAGGTTGTGGTGGGTGGGGGTAGCTTGACCTTGTGGTTTGTGAGGCTTAGCTAGTTGTCAACCAATCCTCTAAAGTTTTATGGCCAAAGTAAAAGCATATATCATCATCTAATTTGTTGAGATACTCTCAAATCAGGAATCCAAGAAAAATGGTATTTCTAAAAGTTAATATATCTTTTCATTCTTATATATCTCGCACAATATTTCACACAACAAACACCCTACTTCTTTACACAATTAAAATAATATTTTTAAATCTAATTCAATCTAATATAGTCTAATGTGATCCAAATGCAGTTTGATATGATAGTGTTATGGCCCAGCCGCATCGTTTGAGATGATAAGAAAGTTATATACATAGCCTAATCTTGGTTGGATCCGGACAACATAAGATACCTTATGTAATATATTTAGACAAAGACACGGGAAAATTCCTCTCATCCAACCACCAAAATGAGAGCATCTTTCACGTGAAGACAAGCTCATATATTCATGGGTTCATCGCATTTGTGTCAACCTTTTCCTTCCTTCCATCTTCAAAGGCATCTATTAATTTGTCCCCAATCCATGTGATAATAATAACAAGGGCATGCTATTTTTTCCTTGAATCTTTTACAATAACTATTAGTCATACTACATTTAATATATATTTTTCAATATGTCCCAGATTCTTTTAGATAAGTTATCTCATGTCAATGATAATAAAATAAAAAAACAATAATAATAAAAATTTATTTATTTTAATTAATATGATATTTTCATTAATACGAGATAATATAAGCGTGTATATATGTTAATAATTTGTGAAGCTGTTTTTCTGGCTTTTAGAGTTTGGTGTCCTTGTCCTCCTTTAGGGATTGTTTTGTTTGTCCCATTATTATTATTGTTGGTCTTGCTTGGCCCTAGTAAGAAAATCCACTTATTCTCTCCTCTGTCACACACACAATATGCATCATGATTTATAATTAGTTCTTACATCTTTAGTCCCTTCTTTTCTAACATGTTAATCACCTCCAAAATTTTCAACTCATGAAAGAGAACATCTCCATATAATAAAAAGGCTATATCTTCTTAAAAGTTTTAGCTTTTGTTGTTGTTTAATTGTACTTTTAATTCCTCATTTTTTATTATACGACACTATTAATCTCTCTATTTTATTTTGATGTTTTTTAGTCTTTCATTTTTTCTCAATTTGTGTACTATTATTAGTCCATTCCTTCATGTTAAGTCATAGAACCGATTGTCAATTTGCATAATTGCATCCAAAAATCATCATACCAACATGTCTATTAATTTATTAAAACAATAAAACTAACATAGTAATAGTAATAATAGATTGGTGAATGTCTTAAAAAGTAAGAATAGATAGATTAATAATGCACTAGTTAACACTCAACACTTATATTAATCATAATTCATACCCCATAATCACATTACTTGAATTCTAACAGGTAGTACAGGTAAAAATAGTGGGTCCAGTACATGTAAAAATAGTGGCATGCGACATTTAAAAAAAATTAATGGTGCAAATTTTAAGTTATTTTCAATTAAAATATTTTTTATATTTTCAAGTCATTTTGGGTCTCACATTCCAGTACTGAAGATAATCCTAACCCGTTAGCAACATAAACATAAAAAGTTACATTTAACCCCTTTTCTTTACAACTTAAAATAAAGAATGGAAAAGTGAAGGGTTATATGATTTCTAACAAATTGTTATAAGTAGAGATGTCAAATTGTTAAAGTAAAAAAGAAATTAAAATCACCAATAAGGATTGATATATTATGGCTCTTTTTTTTATTAACCTTACATGCATGTATGTACATAGGTGAAAATAGGATGTTACGTTGTAGCTGAGAAACTTTGATTGCAAAGGAAAATGCAGTTTATAATTATGAGGAATGAATTTGAGGCTTGATTTTGTTGCTTCATGCGCATAACCAATAGTATAATATAATGATAAATGTTGTTATTCTCACTAGCATGGTGCAATGAGAGCAAAAGGGTTGCTTCCAATTCAGGAAATTGCATTATTACTTCCCCACATCTATTTTTGGCAGCTTTGAGACAAATTCAATAATTATAATTTAAGGGTAGGTATCTACTTATTCCACATTTTAGTCATTCAATTTTAGAAAATCCAATGGTTTAGATGTACTCATCAATTCAAACCATTGGATTTCCCAAGAATGAATGATCATGATGTGAAGTAGGTTTTTTCCACTTACTCTTGGAGTAAATGAATCTCTCCCCATAATTTAAAGGAATAATATATTTTATGACAATGAAGAGGTAAATGCTTCAACTTCGTTTTGTTTTCAATAACGAATATTATTTTATTATACTTAAAATGATAAATATGTTATTACATATTAAAATTTCTTTATTTTTAAAAGACATGTTTCTTCAATATTAGAGATGATGGTTACTCAATTTATAGTCAAATTAATGAGTCAAACACTAAAATATCAATTGCAAGGTAAGCATGCCTTAGCACACATATCATAAGGGCCAAGCATTTTAATGCATACATATACTTTTTACATTTTCATTGGCTTTCCTTTTCTAATGAGATGTCATTTTATCTTCAATATAAGAAAAAAAATTAAGGAGAGAAATTGGATGGAAGGATGAGTAATTTTTTTGAGTAAAACATTCGAGAAAAATAAAGTTGTTCAAATCCAAGACGAAGACATGTCACAAAACTCAGCTAAGACTATATAATGATCAAACGAAGTACCAATTTAAATTACCAACAAGATCCAAAATCATATCACATAAAATATAAGAACATAATAAATGCATTTATTAAGGCAACTATTATGAGATATTAAGATTCTCATAATATGATAATGCATGATTCAACAACTGCGTAAACACCCTAATCAACTTTAAAAAAATCTTAAGTCATTGGGGTGAATACAAATGACTGATTTTTTAATATTTCTATTACATTATTTAGGTTCACCATAATCTATGCTAATTGAACGTTTAAACATTGCTCTGGTAATACAATGTAGATTCAACGTTGCCAAAAGCTTAAATGTTGGGTTGAAGACAAATAAGTAGTTTTTATATTTTTCCCATCATTTAATATATATTTTAATTTAATTTAAACTTACTGAAACATCAAACTGGCATGCATATCTATAAAGTTTTATCGAATGACAATATTGCAAGTAACTGATTATACGTCTTTTGGTCCCTGAGATTGTAACCTTTTTTGACATTACAACAATATCAAGTTGATCACTTGCATAGTTTTATTTGGGTTCTTTTATTAATTTTAGGCCGAAGGAGGATATTACTGTCATGCAATTCGTCTCATGTTTGAAATTTCAATAGTCACCCTATGATCACGAAGGTAGCAAGAACGAACAATGACCTACTATCTTAAATTGTGTCTCAAACTATTTCAAATTAATAATTTGGGACAATATATCTTTCTCGAACAAGAATCATAATTGGTCATGTTCACGGGCTCATGTTACTGCTACGTGTAGTTAACGCATGGGCTTAGCCCATGTTGGTAAGACGGGCTCTGGTTGTATTTATTTGGGGTGGTCTGTAATGTACAATGGTGGCACCAAAATTAAATTCAACAAGAATGTCAAATGATTAAAAGGGATAACACAGCCTGAAATGAATTAATTTATTACTCGAAGTAATACCCTCAATTATACAAAAAAAAATAAATCAAACTTTCACGCTTTAATAGTAATACTTTTCAATATTCCAATTTTGTCACGTGTATAATTGATAGAATATTACCTTTTTAATATTTTGCATGTATAATTCTAGCTTAGACTGTACTATCACTAAAATTTATATTTATCATTTTATATCTTTTAATTTTTAAAATTTATCCTATATAAATTTTGTTTATGAAAGTAATAGATAATAAGTTCATGGAATAAAAAATTGCATATTAAAACGGTAGCTTATAAGAATTAGAATATCTTTATTCCTTAAAGTGCAGAAAATACTAATAAAATAAAATACACTTAAATAAACGAAGATAAATGGACAGAACATGCATATTGGTGCATTATTGTATTTGTAACCCTAGACTCTTATTCATTAAGGAACATTCATATCTTTATGCCAACCTTCTGCTAAGTTTGATCTAGCTAGCAGTGTGTCCTTGTTCTCACTTTCATCACAATACCTTTCCCTTTTCAGCCAATTCAATGCTTCTAGCCCCATTCTCTTGTTTTTTTGTTCACACACCTTATCATCTTTCTTAGCCTATATTATTCATTTTCCATTTTTAGGTCTCCTTTGCTCTTTTTATATATCTAAGTTTTCATGCCTTAAAACTTAACCCATAATCATTCATCGAATTGAGTACAATAATAAGTTAAGCGCGCTTTTTATAAAAGATAGATTCGAATCTTAAAAAGAATAATAGACCCCACCTTATCAAGTTTAACTTATGATAAAAAGGAATCAGTCTCATCTGTTAATAAGAAATAAAAAACGTGAACAAATTAAATAGCAACTCCAATAGTATTACTTAGAACAGTATTAGAGTAATTTCACCTAATTACATTTCAAAAAATAGCCCATGATGGATGCCCACTAGTTATAAATGCATGATTCATCCCTCACATATTTATCCAATGCTAAAGGCTACTTAAAATCATGGTTTGGAGTTGTGAGATTCTCTTACTAGAAGAATAAAATATTATGGGAATATTTAAGCTTAAAATTGTTACTCTCCACGAATTTATGGGTGATCACATGCAGTAACCAACATTATGAAGATGAATGTTGCATATTCCTCTCCATTACTGGAAATGACAGTTATATCAAAGTACATGTAAAAATTAGATAATAAATAATAGTAATATCATTTAATTTATACTCATATTATATTTTTATCCCTCAAAACATACTTAAAAATATAATTGTGATCTTCATTTCAATAGTTGAATCAGTTTTCTCCAAAATAGTCCGTCCATTGGATAACTGATCCAAAATATCAATATTGTACTAAGGTACAAAACTAGGTTAGAGTTAAAAAGAGTGGTGGACCCAAAAAAGAAAGCTGCTTTTTATATATATATATATATATATATATATATAAAGTATCTCCAGTAATTTTATATTCAAATTACATTTATTGCCCCAACAAAAGAAATAAGTATAATTTTTTAAACAAAAAAATATGATAATATAATTAAGTTAAACAAAATATAATATATTATGTAAACAAGTCTAAGTAGTATATGATGAGTTAATACTTATTCATTATTTTTTGTTCGTTAAAAATATAGTATAAGAGTGATTTAAACCATATATCCTTATAATTAATAATGCATTTTATAACGAACCAAAAATAATGAAAATACATTGATTCTTATATTATTTGAATTTGTCTTCACCATATTTTGATTAATTTAATTATACTCATAGTATATTTTTTATTTAAAAGAGTAATCTTATTTACCTATAATATAATAGAGTCATTTGTGTAGTTAGTAACAAAAACATTCCTAACTTGTGTTAAACTTTTGCGTTCATATGGTGGAGGTTATATGAACATGCCTTCACAATAATATATAATAGCAGCACTTACACTTTACAAGAGAGAGATTCACGAGCTATATAACGTGTCACTGAAGTAGCACCGTGCAGCTTCAACAACAACTGTGTGAGTGAGTAAGTGCTTATCCAATATCTCTGGAAATCCCAACTCACGGACTCTAACCATTGCTTCACACTTTTCCACGTTACCTCTTCCTTTCTCTCTTCCTTCTTCTTCTTCTTCCATCTCAATCTCAAACCATGTGAGAATGCTGCATAAACATTATAGTAAAAGGTTCTTGTTTTTCTTTGTTTTTTGAAGCATTGCATGGATGGTTGTGCAATGAATATTGGTCCAGGAATGGATTTGCCAATAATGCATGAGAGTGATCGCTATGAACTTGTTCGTGATATTGGTTCTGGCAATTTCGGAGTAGCTAGGCTTATGAGGGACAAGCACACTGATCAACTTGTTGCTGTCAAATATATTGAGAGAGGTCAAAAGGTGCTTTCTTTTTCTCTCCTTAATATCTCTTCTTCTTCATCCTATTTTCGCTTTCTGAGTGAGTGGCTTATTCATTTCTTTCACTTGTTATGTGTTGCTCTACCTCCACTAAGTATTCATTCAAGATTCATTTTTTTGGGGGTATGGAGGACAATTAATGTAAAATTCTAGACATTGATTGTGTTTGTAAAATACTAAAATTGATACAGCATAATCACACTTATTTCTTGACAGATAGATGAAAATGTAAAAAGAGAAATTATCAATCACAGATCCTTGAAGCATCCAAATATTGTCAGGTTCAAAGAGGTATGAATAAAACACTCCCAGTATTTTATTTTGTTGATCATTACAAGTGATATATGAGAGCTAACACATTCATTTCTTATAAGTAATATAACTAGTCCTCTAACTATGTGACTATAGGTTATATTGACCCCAACACATTTGGCTATTGTGATGGAATATGCTTCAGGAGGGGAATTATTTGAGAGAATATGCAATGCAGGAAGGTTCAGTGAAGATGAGGTTCTTATTTGTTACATTCATTCATTTGTTTAGTGATTCTCTTCAAATATCTTTAATGTCTATGATGTTGCAGGCACGCTTCTTCTTCCAACAACTTATATCAGGGGTTAGCTATTTACATACAATGGTACTTAAGTTAAGCACATTTGGTTTTTACTTATACTTCAGTGCATTTTCTGCTTAGAAGATATAATGAGAAGCCTGAATTGAATTTCTTATAGCAAGTATGTCATCGCGATTTGAAGTTGGAAAATACATTGCTGGATGGTAATGCAGCACCTCGTTTGAAGATTTGTGATTTTGGGTATTCAAAGGTATAAGTTCAGAATAGTTGAGAACTTTAGATATATAGTACCTGCAATCAAGATTGAGGCACTGAAATTTGAAAAGAGCATTCTTTGTTTCTTTTGTTTTTGGTGGATTACTTTGTAATAGCTATGCATTTTGATGTCTTTCTCTTTTTCAGTCATCAGTGCTACATTCACAACCAAAATCAACAGTTGGTACCCCTGCATACATTGCTCCTGAAATTTTGCTTAAGAAGGAATATGATGGCAAGGTATGTTTTAAATTTAACGTTTATGGCCTGAATAGAATTCATTTAACTGGTGAAATCCTAATTAGTATGTTCTATAATTAACTGATGTGTTTTTACAGATTTTATGTTTCTTGCTTATTTAGGCCTTTCTTTCGATTTTCCTTATAGCTTTCAGCTTATAAGTTATCATAATGTTCTGTTAGTTGGTTCCGTTACAAGTAGAATCTATCAACATAAGTAACATGAAAGTTATAGTTTCTAGGTTCCCCACTTCCCTCTAAAAGAATTGCATGGTATGTGCTGCATGCAATGTACATTTGTCATTTGTTTCGTGAATTTGTTAGATTTTAGACTTTGGTTTGCAGCGTCATCGAAACTAATGTTGTCGCTCGACTATGACCCAGCTGGCAGATGTGTGGTCTTGTGGGGTGACCTTATATGTAATGCTAGTAGGTGCATATCCCTTTGAGGATCCAGACGAACCGAAAAACTTCCGCAAGACAATACATGTAACCCCATCACACCCTTTTCTCATTCAATGTGGTAATTTGATTTCGATTGAATTAGTTATATGTTGCTTGCAGAGAATTTTGAATGTTCAGTACTCAATTCCTGATTATGTTCACATATCTCCCGAATGTCGTCACCTGATCTCAAGGATTTTTGTTGCAGACCCTGCAAAGGTCACATTTTCTAATTGATTTTTTGCTGAAACTTATGTGCCTTGTTTATATATCAGAAGACTCTCTAATGATACATAAGCCTAAGTATTTATTTCCCTGTAGAGAGTTTAAGTGAAATGGACTTAATTCCATTCATGTGAAATTATATTACTTGCTTTTTTTTCTTTCCTTTGTGTGAAGGAACATATCATATGGAAACTAACATTGTCTTAAATCAGAGAATAACTATTCCTGAGATTAGAAACCATGAGTGGTTTTTAAAGAACCTTCCTACTGATCTCATTGATGGTAATGTAATGAACAACGAATTGGAAGAGCCTGATCAACCAACACAAAGCATGGAAGAAATCATGCAGATAATTAGTGAGGCTACAATTCCTGCAGCCGGAGCTCAGTCTCACAATCAGTATCTTACCGGTTGCTTGGATATCGATGAAGATATGGACGATGATGACTTAGAGAGTGACCCTGACCTTGATATCGATAGCAGTGGAGAAATAGTTTATGCTATATAAGCTGTTAGAACACCATAGAACTCGCTTCTTGGGTCAAATTACATGTTATATTCTGGGTTGTTCAGTGTATGTAGAATATGTGGAAACTTTTTTTCCATTTTTTTTGTGAGAATCTATCCTGCTTGTAGTTAAGTTGTATTTATATGATCTTTGTTGATTACATTCTGCTTTTCTGTTGATAGTTGTGTTATTGTGATATTACCACACATAAATTGGTGGTCTTCATTTTTTGTAAGTTGTATTTATATGATCTTTTTTCTACTACGCCTTCATGTATTTCCATTAGTGAAAGAATCGACTCAATAGTAAGGTTATTTGTCTTGTGTCGGAAAATGCAAATTTGCAATCTTCCCATAAGTGAGAACCTCATATAATGTATCACCCTTAGCTTAAAGTAGTATGCTTGTAGTTATTATTGTCGTTTGAGCATTTCATCATGTAGTTCATACAAAAAAGGTGTTACACTCATGGCACATTATTTCATAATCAGATTGCAATTGGGACAAAACTAATATCAAATTTATTTAAGTATTGCTGATTTTCTACCATAAAAAAATATAACATTTTTTTCTCTCTCGGTTAGTTATGGCATGTTATGTTAAAAAAAGAAATTTGTTTATCAATTTTTCTAGATACAAGGATACGTAAATTGATTTATTGCTTTCTCTTCTCTTAATTTTATTTTATACAGTGCAAAATTAAATGGTACATGAGTTTGAACTCAACTTTTGGCAAGCTCAACAAATGATTCAACACTCTGCTACTCCTATAGACTTAACTCCACTCCTTTCTAAAAAAAACATGAATAGTGGATATCTAACATATATAACTAAAGAAGAAATGGAACTTTAATGTCTAAACAATCAAACTGCTCATAAGTAATCCGTGAAAATTTGCTCTCTCCTACTACCACCACAAAAAACAAGAACAATGATATGGGGTCCTAAACCATGTTTCATATTTTGTCTTGCATCAACGATAATAAAGCAAAAACAGGAAGAAGAAAAATATTTAAATTTTTTAATTGACATAATATATTTTCATTTATATGGGATAAGATTCATAACATAGTTTGAAATAACAGATATCTAGTATCACAATTTTAAAGATAAAGCTTCATCTGCTTTTTGCTTTGGGAGCATGTGTTATGGCTTTTAAGTGTAATTGCTTAGGGTGGTGGCTGGTGGGGCATCTGCCTCTTGAATTTTATTCTTCCAAATTTACTAAAATATTATTTCATAACTTTTACCTATACCCAAATAATGTATTGACGAAAATATTCATCGGGGCTCATTTTATCTTCAAATACATTATAAATAATGAATCTAAGTTTTATTATATGGTTAGATGTTGATATTACTTACAATACAATGTTTTCATTTGAGTTTCTAATGATTTTACATTTATAAAATAAATTATGATAATCACATATTGTATTTGTGAAACTTTGGAACAAAAGTACTAAGATCATAATGATTTTTATAAATCATTTCATATTGATTACATATAATTTTTGTGCAATGATTCTATCATTTTTGAATGAGCAAGATAAGATTAACTTGAGATGTTAATTTTAATATTTTATTGTTGATGTCGCTAGTCATTCATGTTTGAAAAACTTTCAACTATCTCTGAATTAAGTGCAACTTTGAGAATATGATGAAATTGAATACAATATTTGAACACAATATTTTATCCTTTTTTATTTTGTAACATGCAAAATTGCAAATCATATTTTGTTTGTTTTGTTATAGTTATGATTTTTTTAATAAAAGTATACAAATCACTTACAATTCACTCAATAGAAAAACGGGTTGATGAATAACATTCTAGCAATAATGAAGGAGAAACAACTTTGATTTCAAAAGTTTGAAAATTATTTTCTACTAAAAAATAATACGATATCAAAATAATTAAGACAATCTTTTAGAATCTAATAAAAATTGAATTTTTCTTGTATAGTAATGTGTTGGATCCTTAATCTGATTCAATGTTTCTAGAATAAAAAAATAAGTCAATGATATATAATTTTGTCCCAATAATTAATTATTTTAAATAATATTTATGCAATGAGTTAATATTTATTTAGTGTGCTATAGTATCTCAAAATCCATAAAGCACCAATAAATGGAAACATTAAATTGGAAATTAAATCTTTAAAATCATTCAATATACTTTGATATATTATTTTCCAATGCATTGTTTCTATTTGGGGTTCCTTTTTATTTTATTAGATCCTTTATTAACATTTATCTAACGAATTAATATTTTTTGGGTCGTATCTCCAAATCCATAAATGTGGATTAATTTCTTTTGAATATAGAGATGTTTCACATAAAATAACAATACGCCATTAACATGTTGCTAAAGAATACTAAGTACATAAGAAGAACATCGTTGATACTCACACTTTTATTTGATAAAGAAAAAATATGCAATATGATATATTGCATAAGAGAAAAACCACTGCTTCAAAATAAAATTTTGTTTGATTAATCAGAGTGAGCCTCAAAGTTGGTTGTTAGGATTAATGTTTTAAATTATACATAGTTGTGATTGTGATATTTGTGATGCATATTATGATCTTGATGATGTAAATTTTTTGTGTTATTAAAATAATATTTTTGAATATGATATGGCCCAGATGTGTCCCAATTGAAAAACAAATACAATCTAATGTAGTTATGTTGCATCCTGATGCTAGCATATCATTATAATGGAATGATACTCGAGTCAGACATAAAATTATAAAATGTCTCATAGATTCTAATGAGCTTAACCGTTAAAATGTATGATCAGACTGGAGGACAATAATGTTATATGTATGTTATTTAATTAATGAATATATATGAATTCTCAATTAAAGATATAGATAGAAATATGTAAATAACTAACTTATTAATATCGTTAAACATCCCAATCAAATTTTCATGTAATCCCACTTTTTTTTAATGTAGTTTGAGTTGTCTAGTTAAATCAGGAGGGTTATTACTAATTTAATCTGATTCAATCGGATTTTGAACGAAGAATGGCTCCTTTTTTTTGAATCATTTGTCCATTCATGTCCGGCTCAGTTAATAAGTAAACAAACAAAAAGGGGGGAATAATGGTAACTAATATATTAACAAAAAAAACAAATAAAAAAAACAGCGGTACAGTGTTCCCATAGTTTTGAGTACTTTTGACACTCGATCACCTATTTTAAAATGGTGTCACAATTCATGTTCCGACCAATAATATTGTGTTACGTTATTTTAAAAGTCAAATAATAAATATATTTTTTTAGTAGAATATTGATGTATATTTTTTAAATAACATGTCACATAGTTTTTGACCAAGGTTGAGTGAAAGTGGAAGAAACAGTAACGTAGACTATCTTACTGTATTTAAAGCCTCACCCTTATTCAGATCCAACCACAAAAATCACCTGAAAGAAACATATGTTGTTCCAAAAAATATATTTGTGCAAAACTATGGTGAGAGTAGCCATAAAGTTTGTTATTTCTGTTGCAGAATCAGTTAGGACTTCGAGAGCAAGTTACCCACACCCTCGTACTAATATTCATCGTGTTTCTGATCCTCTCGCTTTCTCTGGTTTCATTTCTTAGCATTTTTATTTTCTTTTTTGTGTTGTATATAGATCAATCACTTTCCCTTTTTACGTGGAAATTGAGTTCTCATTATGTAAGAAAAAATATATATATTATTGTGAATGTTTATTTAATTTTCAGAAACTTAATAACCTTTCTGAAATGTTTATGTATGTTGACGAAATCAAATCCAAGTTCGTTTTCTCAGTTTTCTTTGTCTATTTTCTTCTTAATTAATTTCCAAGTTGCAATTTTGATTATGATGAATCAGGTAAACATGTGTTTCTTTTCGTGACTCTTAAGTTAAGATTTCAAAGGTGTCATATTACATCTTTTTTTCTTCTTCTTCTTCTTCTTTTCTTCCTATGATTCTTTAGAGTGCTTATTTCTGCTTCATCTTTTTTTACTATTCTTAGTAATATCGTTTGGAATGATGATAAAATTTACCCAGAATCGTTAATGTTAGGTGAAAAGTTGTTAATTAAATATAATTTACAAAGGATATTACACCATTTTTATTTTAAAGATATTACCAAAATAAAAATGAACGTATGCTTTGGGTAAAATAAATATTTTATTATTATCTCATCATCACAAATGATCATCTTTTTAATTTCTAATTTTCTATTTTACTTTTAACATTTTTTAATTTATATATAAAATCATATAATCCTTCCTATATAAAAGTACACTTAACATAAAAATATATTTTCATTTAAAATAAATATATAAAAATTGAATATCTAATATTATAAAATAATAACATGGGTCGGTTGTCAAGCTAGTTACCCCAAATAGTAAAAAAGATGGAATATAATTTCCTACGTTCACATTTATTTATAAAGGATAGTGCTTAAAGCACTTTACAACTTTAATTATTTCATAAAAGATAATGTAATGGTTAGGAGAATAGAGGATAATGTTTGATGAAAATTCGTATAATAGTGTAAAGATTTTTACCTTTTAATTAAAGGCACTAACAATATAAACGAATCTTAAAAAATATAATATTGATATTACATAATTATTAATCTATTTTCCCTTCTTTAGCTTAAAAATAATATAAAAATCTCAGATAAAATCAAACATATTATATTTCACCCCGAAGCTTAGTTGGTTTTTATTCTCTTTTTGTTTTCTCTCTGACTAAACGTTAAGAAACTCGTGTTGATCCCAAAAAATGCAATCATTTTTTTGTTGTTGAAAATTGTTGGTTTTAAGATACATTAAAGCACATTAAAGTGACTATTAAAGAGAGAGCTTGGAGTATGAATTTCAAAAAACTCTCCAAGTCCCACATTGGTTGGAGAAGGGAAGGTGAAAGGCCTTATAAGGCTCAAGTCCTACCATTGGGGTGTGCCCCAATGGGTACAATGGGTTTTTTGAGTGGGTGAGGACTCACACAAACAAACCCCACACACGTGCACCACCGCCGCCGTCCGGCCGGCTCGGCTCGGGCTCGAGCCCAACATTCTTTTTAGTGAAAATAAATATTTTTTTATTAATTCTTTTAGGCCGTTGGGCCTATGCCAATGGACCCGCGCCTGGATTCTTTCTCTCTTCATAAATTCTGCCGACGCAATTACGGCCTACTTTCTCACCTTTTCTTTCCGTGACATTAGAGTTGGAACATGAATCCAATATTGTGGGTATTTTAGAATTGACACTGGAAGCCATATTTTTGGGTGTATTCAAGAGCGATTCTTACAGTGCAGTAAGAAATCGTATAACAGAGAGTTGATAGTCTGCTTGCACCTTGAGGCAGTACCACGAAACGTCTTAAAGAGAGCGATCTGGTCGTGACTCAACCAGTAAAAATTATCTCGTGTCATTGTTGCGGGCTATCGATACAACATTTTTATAATATAAATATGAAAGTTGAATTCATGTGAAAAAAGTTAATTGCTTCTAGAAAAAGCAACTTTGCAGAGACCTTAAAACAAGGAGGGGTATGAAAATATGTGGGCAATATTGGACTTATGTGCTAGTTATTATTGCACATATTTGTACTTTGGTAGCACAAACTTGTAAAATATTTTAATATTTACCATAAATATTTTATAATATTTTTTTGGCTTTTTTATATTTCTATCCATTTCAAGTACATAATGCGAGTATATTTACAAAAAAACATTATAATTACTGACGTAACTCAATATATGGGGAAAATTCCAAGTAAATATATAACTTTTTAGTTTTTGTATTGATTTTAATTTTTATTTACTGAATGAGATAATAAACTCTGAAAGAGTAACCAAAGTAGCCTAATTTTCAAATATTCCAATTTATAACTATTATTTTTGTATATATCACGTGCATTTCATATAGCATTATTTTCCTAATAATTTATATTTATATTTATCACTTACATCCTAATATTTATATAAAAATTCATTTTTCATTATTGATTCATAACAAATTAGGCATGACACTATTTATCAAAATGCTAGTAACTAATGATGACAAATTTATTCAAATCTTTTAAATATTGTACATTGTTATTTTCCATGAAAAGTGTAGCTAAAATTAATGTTAAATTACAAACCCTAATGTAACTAATTCATTTGTATCTTTATTCCTTTCTTTTTAATTTCCTTAAACAATACATCATAAAGATTTTGTTTTGTTTTTATGATTTAAAGATAAAAAGTGTAATAATATGATATGCCATATCTATAATTCTTTCATCTTGAATTTAGACATGACAGATGTGGAATGGAATATATATCTTTATATTATCAGAAAAATCATGAGAAAATGTTGATTAAGAAAACAAAATTCTCATTTTATTTCTAATATCTTACCATTTCTTTCCTATAAATGAAAATGGAACATCTATCTGTGAAGGAAATTTTTTCTTAGTTCACATTTTTTATCTCATGATTTTTTCTTGAAATGTAGAATTGTAGGCCACTTGGCTTGTCATGCTACAATTTTTACATCTTTACATTTGAAAAAAGAAAAAGTTATGAGTTGAATAAATTTATATTTTTTAAATTATGAATTGATTGTCATAAATATTATATAGAATGATTCGTGATTTATATTTTATCAAATAAAATCATAGTAATTGTGATTTGATTAAGTTTACTACAAAATAAATGTTATATCTCTTTAATTTTATTTATATATATAATTTTTGTCCTAATTTCATTTTGAATCCTTTAGTTCTCTTTATTGCTTATATATTTGAATCAAATATATTTAAAAAATATGTATTTTATTTATTACTAATTAATAATATTACCAGTTAATGTTATATGTAAACAATTTTGTTTAATTCATTAAAATGAAATGTTTAAATTGCAAAAACAACATTAATATCAATGTCACTTTCTTATTAAAATCTATCTGTTTAAAAACTACAACTACTTTATTTAATATTTTAAAAAATTATTTATCAATTTATTATTCGGATAATACTTTAATATGAATTTATTTGATTTACATTTAAGATTTGATATTATATTATATGTTTACTAACAAACCTAAGCTTTATTTATCAGATTTTTTCTCGAGAACTTTTGGTTATACGTAGAATGTTGTTTTTTGGTACTTTTTTTTCTTCTTTTGAAGAGTCCTTAACTTCATTGGATGCTCAAAGAATTTTTATTTTATTTTTTGCTTTGTTTTATTTTTGTTTCACTTTTTTTTTTCTTTCTCTCAAACTTTTGCTTATATATAATGTATTTTTTTGTTATAGTTGTTTTTCTAGAATCCTTGAAACTTTTTATAAAATAGAAGAAATGCATTTTCTTTTCTAATTTTTTATTCTTTCATTTTCGAAATATTTTTGTATGCAGATTATCTTTGTTATAATTGTTTATTTTGTGGAATCCTATAATCTTTATTTTGCATACTTCTTTACCCATATATAGTAATTTTGTCACAGTTGCTTATCCAAAATTGTTTATGCAAAGTTAATTTTTTATGATTGCTTCTAGAGAGGATCTTTAAGTTTATTAAATATAGGAAAAACATATTTTTATGTGTAAGTTAACCTTGAACATGTTGCTTTTTTAGTTGTATAAAAAGTTGTTGTTTTTCTTCTTTTATAAGTTTTTTATAAACTATATTTGTTACACTTGTATAAAAATAGTTAATAAAAAAGTTTGCAAACCAGAAATAAGTAAAAACAATCTAAACCAGACATACACTTTCCAAATCCACTTCCAGCTATGTAAACAATTTCCATTAAACATTTTTATCGTTTGACCTCACATTTATTCAATATTATGCCATTGAGATTTAAACCTTAATAATAATACCATTAGTTAAAAAATAAATAAATAACTAAAAGTGAGTCAAAGTGAAAAATATAGTTCACAACAATATTGCAATTCAGAGATTTATTCTTGATTTGGAGTGATCATATGTGCTGCAATTTTCTAAGGAATAAAGTCAAACAAATCTCTCGTAAAAACACATTTCTTCACCCATTTAACACTTGTTACAAGATACAATTATAAACCCTGGAAAAAATTAGTTCTTTACGCTAGGTTATCAAATACCATTAGTAATATGATTTTATAACACATATATATTGTTTTTTCATATTATAAAATCATTTGTAAAAAGATATATCAATTTACTTAAACATTAATAATTAAGTAAATTATATTCACATCCCATAAGTTTTAGTGAAATTACACAAATTATCATATTCTTTTGTCATTACACAAACCATTCCTAATAACCATCCCTCCTTATTTTGTCATTACACAAACCACCTCATCTTTTGAATATACATTACATTAACTACCTCATAAGAGATATAAGTGTAGTTTTAAAAAAAACATGGAGTGAGTATAATTAAGTTAAACAAAATATTATATATTGTGTAGAAAAATGCAAATAGTATAAGAGTCAATATGCCTTCATTATTTTTGGTTCATTAATTTTTTTAAGAGTTACGTTATTTAAAAATCTCCTTAGAATCATTAATGTATTTTGTAAGGAACCAAAAAAATAATATATACATTGACTCTTATACTATTTGGACTTGTCTAAACATATACAATATTTTGCTTCATTTAATTACACTCATTACATGTTTTTTGTTTAAATGATTACAATTATATTTCATGCATGAACAGTTTGTATAATGTATAGGGATAATTTGTGTAAAAATAAAACATAGATAAATAATTTGTGTAAATTCACTAAGGAGATTTAAATTAATTTACTCTTGGTGCTAACCCATCAACTACCAATTTATAAAGATTCCCAGACAAGGCTGAACAAGCATTTCATTAGTTATATGATTAAGATTCGATCCGATTTTTATTCTTCATTGCAATTATTTGAACCAAAGGACTAATCCCCGTCAATTTTCTTATCAATAAAGCAACGTGCAAAAGTGTCATAGTAGGGATTAAAATTTTGCTAATAGTGTAGCCTAGTAGCACATTGAATGTAAAGCTTTCCAAAAAGTAATTTAATTGATAAATGTTGGAGTTTTTTTAAATGGGTAACTTAATTGTTAAAGATTCCCCAACAATTCCCTAGTAAAAAGTATCTCTTACCACTTAATATATTTTAGTACCTGAAAATATCACCACTTTTAATTTTAGTCTCTTAAAACAATTAGATTTTCTGTTGAATATCTACAACAACGTGAATGAACAAGAGACAAAACTTAATTATGACTTCTCCTTAATGATTTTGAATATTCACTATGGTTTATGCCATTAAAACATAGAAATTTTGTTGTTGCCCAAATTGGATATTAACACTCCATCCACCTATAATAAAATGGGAGTAGATTAAGAATCACATAAGATATCATCATTACATTCAACTGTAATAAAACAATATTCTTGATATTTGTACGAACTTTATTTATTTTAATTTATTAAAAAATGATTACTAAGCCAAAATAATAATTTTTTATTAGGTGAAACTAATAGTGAAGAGACCAATTGAAGTTGGTCATAGACCGACTTTTCACTCTGAACATAAAAGTAAAGATAATGTGAAACATGATCGGATTATTAAAAATAAAAAATTTATTAAATGATTACAATAATTAATTATTTTTAAATGGTAATAGTTAAGATTGAGTGAATTTCTGCTTGAACAATAAGATATAAGAGTAGAGTATTAAAATTTCATAAATTTATTACAAGATTAAAATATTTAATTATTTTTAAATGCAATTAATATTGATGAGATATCATTGATTGTAAATGGTAATAGCTAAGATTGAGTGAATTTCTGCTTGAACAATAAGATATAAGAGTAGAGTATTAAAATTTCATAAATTTATTACAAGATTAAAACATTTAATTATTTTTAAATGCAATTAATATTGATGAGACATCATTGTATAATATTGATGCTAGGATTAGTAAATGGTAATGACATCTTCAAGTGTGTTCTGATTGTTGATTACCTCTTGAGACATCATTTCTGTTTTTAATATAAAAATAAAAAGACTTTAAGTGAATTAATGATCTATAAACTTAAATATGTAGGATTCATTAAGAAAACACATGTGCAATTTCACTTTAATTTTTCAATTTTTAATCAAAATAAAAAATGGAGTAAAGTCATTTTTTTTAGTTTTATAAAAATTAAATAATTATTTTTACACATTTGCTAGTTTTACGATACTTTCTAGATTTTATAAAAATTATTAATTATTTTACAGCGTAAAAACATGTTTTTATGTGTCATAATCCAAATAGATCAAAATCAAATATTTAAATTAATGGTCAGATTTAATTTCAAAAAAATTGAATTTTAGAAATGTAATATTAATAGAAACATTTTAAGCATATGTAATATTGAGAGTCATCATTTTATTGAAAAGAAACATGAAAAGGAGAGAGAATTATTATGTTGTCATTTATCCTCAATTTCCACAAAATTCATCATTACACCACAAGCAACATTCCCAATCAATCTTCCATGCATTATTAACAAGGAAAATGATATATCCTCCTACTAAATCCTCATATTAATCCTTCTACCCACAAGAAAGTGACACATATTACTTGTATATCAATCATTAATAAATAAAGTATCATTTTATGGATAAAATGATTAGTATAAAAATTTAATAAGAGAATATATCATTAAGCATAAGTCACATGCAGTGAACATTCTTAGTCTATTACGTTCATACATATATTAGTTTCTCCTAATTCATTCTTAAATAAATAGATGTGATGTGGATGAATAAGTAATATTATTTTTTTACAATTATTAGTTTATGCTAATATATAACATTAGTTTCTTCCAATATGCAACATTATTTTCTTAAAAAAATTGGGTAAGATGGAAGCAAACAAAATAATGTTACAAAAGCAAACAAATTTCAAGAAAATAATGTACCCATAATAAAGCAAACAAATTCATAATACCATAATACCTTTCCATCTTATCCATAATACCATAATAAAACAAACAAATCCATAATATATTCCCATAAAAAAATTGGGTAAGATGGGAAGATATTATGGATTTGTTTGTTTTATCTCTTTCACTTTGAAAGTGATTGAAATTAGACAGACAAATAAAATGCATCAAAATGCTTTTTATATATTATTGTAACTACATTCAAATGCTACCATAGATAAGTACCCAAATCATCTATACCAAAAATAACTATATTCTTCTATTTCCAACCAATTAAATACTACAAAGGTGTTAATTTTTAAAATTAATTTATATTTATTTGATATATATTCCTCAAAATCCTATTGGTGATTTCAATTAGCAAATACTAAAAGTATTAACAATTATGAAGTGTGCCACTCCAAATATAGCAGTTCACTTTACATAAAACATTTATAAGTTTAAAATACAAATTGCATAGACAATCAATTTAAAACACTATAATCTATATATAAACACTAAAAACCATGTTATATACATAGATATTCCACTAAGTACACATTCACATGATTCTTCAATCTGATTCATGATCAGGGACAGGTGAATACCATGCAGGAAAACTACCCATTGTTCTAAGAAGCCTTGTATATGATGAATCAACCATTCTAGCTTCTTCCTCTTCTATCAATTCTTCAACTGATTTTGGTAATCCATCAGGTATGTGAAAAGATCTATGTTCTTCTTTTTCTTCTTCTGATTTTACATTGTTGGTCAAATTGAACTTGTTATTCTTCATTTTGTGCATAATTGCAACACCATGCAAACATCCTATTAAGGATTTTATACCACCAGTCTGAAGAATCAACCCTTCTATGTCTGCTTTTGGTGATTCCTTCTGTAAAAGAGATTATACAAGTTACCTCTATGCTTACTTGAAATTCTTGTGTAAACATTGTTTTCTATACACACACAAGTTGTTAATGAAAGGAAAGCTTTGTTAAAGAAGATCAATAAATATCAAAGCATAATTAATAAGTTAACCAATAGTATTTAATCTTTTGATTATACACTAGTTCCAAAAATTTAAAGAGGGTCTCACAAATTTTAAGAGGTTCTATCTTGTTAAGGTTTCATCTCAAAACCACTTGGCAATGAGAGGTGTAATGCAACAAGTATTTAAACCATTCCCGAGACAATGAGTTAGGCGATGTGAGACTTATTTCCCAACATGCCCCCTCATATAAGCTGTTGGATTAGGCGAAACGTTACCTTTGACCAATAACTAAAGGACATCGTTTTGGCTCATGACAACTGTAAATAAGTTGGGCTCTAACTCTTATATCATGTTAATGTTTCATCTCAAAACCAATTGACAATGAGAGAAGTAGTCCAACAGGTATTTAAACGATTCCTGAGATAATGAGGTAGGCGATGTGAGACTTACTTCCCAACATATCTCAGTTGAGAATTAACCAATAAGTTTCACCAATAGTGATCTATTACTAAACAAAAACAATCCATTAGTTTTTCTCTAGCACAAAGTTTTATTAATTTTTTTAAGTTTCTCATCATATAATAATATAATAATAGAGAATAATGTATATCCTAGTATAAGGAGATAAGTTATCTCATTCAGCCACTAAAATCGTAACATGTGTATCATTTAATCATTTTCCACAAAAATATTTCTAAAACTAAACAAAACAATATACATGTTATTCTTTTATTGACTGAAGCAGATAAATTATCTATTAATATGAGGAGAATTTTACAATAGAAATTGTGTTCGAATTGAAGTTTTGTGTTTGGAGTTTATAAAATAAAAAGAATATATTCACCTAAATACAAAAAACAAATTCACCAAAAATAATATGTTCACTAAAAGCAAGTAAAGGCAAAACAAACAAAATAAGAGAGATCTATTTACTCCAAGAGTAAATTTTTTAAATTTACTCCACATTTTAATTATCAATTCTAGGGAAATCTAATGGTCTATATCTACTCACTACTTTTAACCATTGGATTTCATTAGAATTGATAACTAAGATATGAAATAAATTTAAAAAACTTACTCTTTGAGTAAGTGAATAGCTCCCAAATTCCAAAAGCAGCAGAAAAAGGAACATACTTCAAGATCTTTCAGCTCAAAATAAGCCTGCCAGCAACTACAGCATTCTTCACCTTCAAGTGTTGAACAATAATCTGCAAAGGATAAAAACACATAACACAGAGGTTAACATAATCAACCAACTGCAACCATATTATCATCTTTAACAATAATAGCATAAAGGGTCACACAAAAATCCAACTTTTAGATTAAACCAAACCAGTTAGGAGGGAATCCAATTACTTCAATAGGAAAGTAGAAAAAACATAATTCATATCTTAAATATCAATTCTTAGAAATTTCAATGGTTTAGATGTATTCACCAATTCAAACCATTGAATTTTCTAAGAATGAATGACTATGATGTGGAGTTGGTTTTTTCCAATTACTCTTCTCGGAGTAGTATGTGAATCTCTTCCGAGAAACTAAAAGAAGAAAACAAACATGTAAAAAGCATAAATTTGACACGCAACAATTAAAATAAATAAAAAACTACTGGGGTGTCTGGAATCATTATAAAGTTATGAAATTCAAGGATTTTATGTACCTGCGAGCTCTTTCTCAGATTTTTGGATCAAAGGAGGGTCCTTAATGACCCTATCAAACTTGGTTCGGCTAAAAGGTTCAAGCTTTGGAATATAAGACTGGTTTCTTGATGAACAAAAAATAGTGGAAGTGTATCTTATGGAAGAGGTTATGTTGCTATGAAGATCTTTGGGTTGGAGAAGCAAGGGAACATAACAAGGACCAAACAGTGCTGATTTCATTGTTGGGTATGATTAGAAACTCAAACTATGTTTGGATAAAACTTTGTAATGAAGAGTGGTGAATGATGAAAGATACCATTAAATAATGCCAAATTTTCTGTAGGAGTTTTCTTTTGGATAAGGATGCTACTTTTCAGATTTTTCTATTATTAATTTATTAGTACTCTTTATGCTATACTTTATTAAAGATAATAGAAAATTATTAATTTATTAATACTATTTATAGTTTGGAAAATGATAGGTAAGAGAGAAAGACTTACATGAAGATATATATATATATATATATATAAAAGTTAATAAAATATTGATAATAAATTAAAAAATTAATTCGAACTAAAATTTAATCCAAAATTATAACACTAAAAAATATAAAAACATTTATCTTTAAATATGGTAGATTGGATTTGTTTGGATTTGTCTCCTTCTCCTTCCTTGATAGATAATGGGGAAGATATTGGGAATGGGTGCTTTACTTTTTTTGGCAAAGTGGGTCCATGATGTTGAGTGCACTTTTTATGACAAAACCTTCTGTTTCATTATTAAAATATCTTGCACCAGTTGAATTATTCCTTAGAGCATCTTTGTTTTGATACTCTCTTTACTTCCATTAGTTTACAACTTTTTCACACAAATTTTGTATCATATATATTTCATAATATCTTATCTCATTTTAATAATTTATCTCAAAATCTTATATATGTTTTTACATAAGCTCCACTCTATGGATCCACCTAAACCTGATAAACAACCGTATTATTGTTTAACAAATGTTAGTGTTTAAATATGAATTTCGTTTCAGTTTATATCCATTTTGAGAAAAATGTTATTCGAATCATACATGGATTACTTATAGGTTGAGTTAAAGTGTTGAATATGATCCAATGAGTAATTAGAGTATTGAATGTGTGATTAGTTCATTTCAATTATTATTATTTATTTTTGTTATCTAACATATGAATGTAATGGTGCAAGTTAATGTGTTGAATTTATATTTCAAATAACATCACCAAAGAAATATAAAAAAATTCCAAATAGTCACTTCTCACACCAATGTTATAAAAACCGTACCGTACCGGCCGGTTCAACCGGAAAACCGGTGAACCGGATCCTTAATCAGTACGGTACGTATGTTATACCGCATATGCAATAGAACCGGTTGAAAACCGTTGAACCGGTTTAAACCGGCCGGTTTGTACATTAATTTTTTTTTAAAATTTCAAATTTTCACCAATTCTTCAACTTCAATGATTGATACTTGTGTCATTTATTTGTATTTTGTGTTTGTTAAGTGATAACTTTGGATTAATATATGTTTTGCACTTCAAACTTAGATTTTATTAAAGACTTAATGTTGTTTGTTTGTGTGAATTTAGAGTAGATTATAAATATGGATTATAAAACTGAATATCTCCTTATTTGAAATTTTTTGTTATAGGTTTATATATATATATAAGCAAGTATGTCCGGTTTAACCGGAATGCGGTTTAATTACTGAACCACTGGTTGAACCACTGGTTGAACCACTGTACCACTATATCAGAGTGTTTGATAACCGGTACAATTTTAATAACATTGCTTCTCACTTTGATGTCGAGAAATCACCAAAGTGAATTTTGTCTCTAACAACAGTTTTTTCGTTCATTTTACTAAGGAACTTGTTGATAGACCTAAGTTATCAAATTATTATTATTATTACGTGAAAATCATTTTATTCAGCTCAAAAGAGTAGAGTGGAAACATGTCAGACCGCCTACCAGGGCCTATTATCTGGCCTGTGACAGACCAGGTCAGGCCATACCTTTTTAGTAAATAGGTCAGACTTAGACTTCTCCAAAAGCCTATTTAACTGAAATAGGCCAGACCCAGACCTTTTAAAAAGCATATTAAACCTAATAGGCCGGCCTATTAATGTTATTATATATTTATAAATTATTTTTATAACATGTTCAAAAAACTAAATAATAAAAAAATTATGTAAATTCACTATGACTTAGAGATTAAGCTATTTAATAATTGAATATTTAATTGTTGAGACTTGAGCTTAAGTACATAACCCAACTCATGTTAAATATTAGAATAATATCATATTTTACTATGATATTAAAAGACATTGTTTTGTATATTATAACCTCAAAGGCACCACAAATCCTTCGAATACATTACGTAACATTGGAAGATGATTGAAATAATTGTGATAACAATGTTAAAAAATTCACACTAATTGCTATAATTATAATACATTTTTCTAGTTTGTACATAAGTTTTTTAATTTTTTCAATTTTTTTTATTTTTTTATTTTTTTATTTTTTTTTACCTTAGCAGGTCTTTAAACAGTCTAATAGGTCAGACTTTTAAACAAATCAGGCCTAGGCTTTGAATTTTTTTTAAATAGGCTAACAGGTCAGGCCTAGGCTTCTATGTGCTATATAGACTGGACCTTTTTAAGGCAAAGTCTAATCTGACCTGGCCTGTTTCCACCCCTAAGTACAATGACATCCTGAATATATTTTAGGATTCACAATTTTATTTCCTCTTACTGATTTTTTATTTGTTATAGTTTATTATCATGTGTTAGATCTATAAAGCATTAATTAATATTTGATATTTTCTGAGTAAAAGTACTTGCAAAAGGATTTGTAGGAGATGCAACATTTTTATTTGTAAGTTGTAACATATAATCAAAATATTAAGCATTAAAAAAAATTGGTTCGGTCACTACATTATCCTATGCATTAAAACTGAAATCAACAAATAAATAGCAACAAATATTTTCTAAAGAAAAGAAATCTATAGTATTTAACATGAACAAGTATCAGTCACTACATTATCCTATGCTCCCCATTTGTCTCCATATTCCTTTTGAATTACTTGTCACCTATTTTAACTGTGTATGCTTTTCATCAAAAAAAATGTACAGTTTCTTGATGAGGTGAACTAACTAAAACTAATAACAAATGAAGTAATTTTGGTGAACATAACCAAATATGTTTTATTCATTGCAGTGCAGTGTTCTGATTTCCACATGAGAAAAACTCATACTCTCTAATATACACTTAAATCTCCTCATGGTGTTCAAGTATCACCATGCTCTTCAAAGAATCCCCTCTCTAGAACAAAATCTGATGTGGTGACTTAATGGTCTTTCATCTTGAATCCAACTTCTTCCACAAATGAAATGCTCTCCTGATTGTAGGATCAGCTGAAAACCCTTCGGCATAATCGCTGATAGCATTTAAAAGGCTATTGAATTTTCTCCCATCATCCTGTAGACAACAAATTTTTACAGTGTTAAAACAACAACTTGTGCAATATCGAGCATAACACTGTGCACTACATTTATAGTACTAATATATTATTGAATTTATGTCTTAAGTAAAGTTGAAATAGATGAAAGATCGGTGCTACAAAATAGTAACTACATAGTGTTGCAATTTCACCCCATACAGGTCGTGACGGCTATACACCATCCCGCCACGTGGGGGAGTCGCAAATGACCGCTCCTAAGAGGCCAGCACGATCACGTGCTATTAACTACCCAGTGCTATAGTTGGCGGATCATGCAAAATCTATATGAAAAATTTAAATGGAAAATATGAACTGCCTATGATGCCACAAACCTCTGGTTTATTAAATGAGATGTCTTTCATAGAGAATGGTACCATGTACAATGGAAGATCACAACGCAACAATGCCTGTCATAATTTAAAGCTCCAAGTAAGAAAACAAATTTGTCGGTTGCAGGACAAAAAAAATGTAAAAAGAGAAAAGAAAGAATATCAGAGATTGGGATGCTTGCCAGTTCTTTGCTGAGGAGAGCCTGCTCAGCATTTGCAATCAATGCCTACAAAGAAAATGGAAAATGAAATCACAATATCAGTGTATATGTAGACTATGAACGTGAATATATTAGTTTTTAAAAGGTAAAAAACTATCATATATAGCAAGGATTCACACTAGGGATTATTTAAATGCTAATTGCAACGAGAAACCTGACTAATCATATTGAACCAAGCAATACCAAGTTCGAACGAGACCCATGTAACCATGACATCAAACAAAAGTTGCACACAAAGCATAACATTGACCATGCATACCTTTTTAATACGATCCTCTGCAACTTGATCAACACAATCCAATAACCTCTCTAATGTTCCTGTGCATGTGAAGAAGCAAGGCTTACATTGAGTGGCTTTTGATGTAAGTATATCAAAACACATCATTAACTAAACTACAAAAATGGAAGTATTTCAAATATTTTTTATAAAATACCAATAAGTTGGACAATAATCAAAAGGAAAAGAATCCAAAGAAAGCTCGATTAATCTGAATGAGTACCATTTGACTACTCCCACAATTTGGCTATCCACTATTATACGTAGCTTGGAATCAGACAACAAAAATATAAGGATGAATAAAAATTTAATTCAACAGAAAATAAGTTTTTGAACTTTCAGAGTTTATAACCATTTTTCCACCCTGAGTGGCTTTTGATGCTCACTTTGGGGATAGGCAAATAAGGTGCTTGCAGAAAGCCCATTAGGCTAAGTTGACAGACTCTTCTTAGTAGATGAGTTTGGAGAACCCAGAGACCACAGTACTGATGATTGTTGACTTTTCAAGATGCAAGAACATACATTAATAATATCTCCAACACTATATGAGAATACTCAAAAAATAACATGTTGATGTAAATGTTTTGGAAAAAGAATGAGAAAGTTCATAAAAACTTACCAAACTTACTGAGCAACTGCACCGCATGTACATCTCCAATTCCGTGAACTCCTGCAGTTATAACGAACTAAAAGTATTAAATACCTCTAAAAATTCCAGAGGCATATATAACTTATTATCCCCTAAGAGTGTGCTTGGTACAGATTAGTGATTCCGTTCTTATCTCTATTCTATGGGGATGACAATTCATTAGTTAGGCATGTAAAAAGACAGGAAATGATTATTCCGAACTGAGACCTTGATTGATATTTAACTTTGGCAAGTTAACATGTTTGATAAGTGATTTTCCTGATTTATTTTATCTACAATGTTATACTTCTTATGCTAATAATCTAGGCATGTACAACTACGGTACATTGTTTTATAAATAAAAACACAGTTACGCTAACCATTGCCCTTAGTGCAATGTTTAAGCAACCCACATAAGGAAATTCAATGGGAATTGGCATATTTAATTAAGATAAAACAATTTTAGTTTTCCGATGTTGACTTAACTTTGTTAAGTTGCTTAAATAAGTTAGAAAAAATTGAATAAATTAATAAAAAAATTAGAATTTTGAACTAACACTCCTGGCATAAGACTCACATTCTCACAATACGATAGTAATCCCAATATTTTCACAGCTCATTGGTCTTATTACCCATTGATTTCAAAGATGACTAATAAGCGTATTCCCAAATTTGAAATCTACATAGACTCTCTGTAACCATGTTCTAAGTTCTAACTCCTTACTCATATTTCAGCAAATGATGTTTCAGTGTCAACATAGAGGAGAACAGAATAACCTGGAATATTATCAGATCTATCACCACTAAGTGCAATCATATCAACAAACTGTGATGGTTTCAGACCTCCAAATCGCTTTTCAAAATCCTCAACTCCAAATGAAACCATCCTGTTGAAAGAAAATAGAAGTTAAGTAAAAACACATTAGAGAACTCCGCTGTAATTTGCAATTTCAAAAAAGAATGAAACCAATTATAAGGATATCTATTAAATTTTGAAAATCTTCCTGCAGTAGCCTTGTTGTGACTTGTTTTTATTTTGACTTATTTAATTTAATTTGAAAATCTTTGTCAGTGTTATCTAGCATGCACCAGCACCAAAGTGATAAACACCATAAAATCAGTAAGAGATAGCAACATGGTTTACATAATACTTACATGCCAATACATCATAATTATCCACACTCTAAAAGAAAGCACACCAAGGAGTGTAAAATGGCCCTCTTTACTTTTTAATTTTATTCCTTAGCTAATGTGAGTTTTTAAGGATAAAGGGGTAAGTGCACATAAAAAATATAAAAACCTTCAGTACATGATTTATCATTATTTTAGAGTCAGAAATAAGTTGCTATTAACTATTGCACTAGTTCATTATCTAGCATACTTCATAAAAGCAAAAATATGTTTGATACTAACTGATCACCACGTGGAGCAATTCGAAGGAGACGCAATGAAGGAGATAGAATCTGAAAAAAATCTTTGTCTGGGGAGACTACTCGAACCTATCATCAAGATAAAAACAATCATCAGTGACTTAGTAATATCATTGAAAACAATTCCATGATGAAAAGCATATGCTACTTAGAATTTTATTGTTTCAAGCAGAATAGCCCCATTATAACTTGCCCCTTCTCTTTGAAAAAATAACCATTTTTTTTGCTAATGCTCATCCAAGAAGGGTAGAAAAGCAAAAAAGTTTCAATCAAGTTTTATGACATTAGCATGCTAATGCCAACCTAAACACTGACACCAACTTAAATATCACCACTTGACTGACTGACCTAAATTGATACATACATATAAGACAGGATGATACAACGAGGCAAATCTTCAAATATCAAACATCAGGAAGGTAAAGCGAAAATTAATTTTATTGCATACCTAAGTGAAGTTTTTACCTTTCTTATTAATGCTACCATAGCAATACTCTTCTTTCTACACTCGTTCAATTTAAGTATTTAACTAGAATGAAACTGATACTTCTGAATCAATGTAGTCAATCTCCTTTAAACCCAGAAAATGTAACATTTCAAAATTCAAATAATTATTCAACTAAAAACTGGGAATAAGAAATACAACCAAAGTATAACGATGTTACTTAACTGGATAACATAAAACACTAATGGGACTGAGAGTTGTTTTACACTTAAAACTCTCTTAATGGAATTGAAATTATCATTAGGCATAAATGAATTTAATGTAACTTAAGAAAATAAAAAGATAGAAGCTCCATTTAATATAAATTATGAAAAAGGAAAATATTCAAGCTTCAATTATTGTGATTATTTTTTTCCTTCCTAATGAGGAATAGCATCAATTTTAGCATTTTGACAATGTGTGCAGCTTTAGTTTATGGTTTGTGCCATTAAATGATTTCACATTCATAATAACAAGTTATATGTCTTAAGTATTGGTTTTATTAGCTTATATGAATGCAGACTTAAAACAATAACAGTACACTTTCATTTGGATAAGAAAAAGGTATTTTCTCAAAAACAGAAAAGGTCTTTGAAGTAAGAGAGTACGAGCTATTTTCTATATTTCCAAACCATTAGGAAGATCACCTTGTACCCAGCATCAACACTCCTTAAGGCTAATGTTCCAATCACATCATCTGCTTCTACACCTGGAACCTGTCTTTGAACGAATTTATATGAATTACAACACACCCTTAAAATCAATAAACAATATAAATCTGCAACTTATACTTGCCTCAATGACTTTTATGGACATAGCTTTGATGGATGCTTTGAGATATTGAAGCCCCTGAACAATGGTATCAGGAGTTGGAGGACGATTGCTCTTGTATGAGGGGTATAGATTGTGGCGAAAATTCTGGCCTTCAAAAAAAGTGAATATAAAATTAGGATGTATATGTTAAGAAACTGTAAAACAGTAACGGTGAAAAAGTAACAAAACATGGTCAAAGAATACAGGTAGATTTAAATTAAAAAGATTAATTAATTAGTTAATTGTTATCATTATTTTACGAATACCCGAAAACATAAAATTAACTACCCCAGCCTGATTTGAATTGAAGAACCACCAAAAAGACCTAACTCAAATATGTGTGTGTGTGTGTGTGAACAGAATGGAAGGAGACGGCAGGTGAAACCACATTATTATAGTGTAATCAGAGTATGGAGACATTATTTCATATCTTGGTTTATTAGATAACCAAAGGTACACTATAAACAAACAGGAAACTGAAAAGGAAAGAAAAATTAGCAATCCCTAGAATTAACCAGGAATCCCACAAAACCAGGAATATAACCTAACAGAATAGTTGACAGTGATCTCTCTAATTATGTGACGATGTCAATCTTAAATCTTTCGGGATTGCCTCCACCAATCTTAAGATGACAAAGTACTTCATCTGAATGCACTAACCTAGAGGTATACGAACTGCAAAAACCTAAAGGTACATCTAGTATCACACATATGGAAATGGAAGGAGGAGCTAAAGGAGTTTTATTTGAGGGTGGAAACAAAGTGAAAGAACCCTATATTGGGGAAGCCAAAAATCATTGTTAATAATTTAATTTTTTTAAAAGGAGATTTTTTATGGAATTAAACAACCATCTACCTTTGCCCATAAAAAATGGGATCAAAGTTCTGATATTCTGATATTATATTCCAATTTCATCACGCAAAAATACTGATACTCCGAACATACCTTTTGCAGTAAAACTTCCTTTTGATGAATTATAAGTAGGACCAAAAGGAACTCCTGAAATGAAGAGGTTTTCTTTATTAAAAGTGTATCTAGGTGTGGCTTTACAAGCCAAAGAACCTAAGAAATGCAAGTTAGCTGCTACGAAGAAAAAGACACTAAAGGATGAAAATTTCAAATCCTGAATATGGACAGGTATCGCTCATCTAAACACAGCATCCTTGATTATTGGTGGAAGAGCTTAGTGGGGAATCACACAACCAATAGTACTTGTTGTTCTATGTAAGCTTTCCAAACTGAAAAGCTTCCCTTCTCTTCATTTTCTAACCTAACTAAAGGAAATTGTTCCTTAGAAGTTAGGATTGGGCAACAAGTTACTTGTATTTCCTCTTATATTTGTCTTACTCTTTCTGGGTAAGGTAAACCAGAACATGAATGCATTAGTACAAGATTAGATGCCAAGATAGATGAACTCAAGAAGCTAGCCTGAATAACAGAAAAGAATTCAACCCTATTAACTTTTGTCACAAAATTTCAAACGGCCCTTTGTTTTGTAAAACAAATGCATAATACTTCAGCAGGAACTGCAGACATAGTCCAGCCGAAATAGAGCAATCGCAGAAGTCTATAATCCAAGCTTTAGTGAGCTTGATATTATGAGAACAATATTTTCTTACAGCCCTTATCTTTCTACAACATTTTCTCTTACCTCACATTTACACCTCGTCATACTCCCCATATCTTTGTACTGTTCATATCACATCTATCACTTTCCTCTCTTGCCTACACCTTACACTCTTTTTTGGGTGTAAGATAAACATTTTTTATTTAGTATAACCAATTTGACACATTGTCTACTTTTTATTTTATTATAGAGAGTTCTCATAGACTTTATCAATATCAGTGTAGTTTGTTGGAAACCCAGATCACTTAAAGAGCATACAAACACTAGTGAAGTTACATGGGTGTCCTCTATTTTTTACTCATAAGTTTCCTTCATAGATTTCCAGCATAGTCACATTTCCAATTTCCTTGCCTTGTGACTTTGAGGTAATGAGTTCAAATGCTAGAAACAACCTGTTCGCTTGTGAGGGCAAGGCTGCATACATTTACCCTTCTTATACCCACTAAGTGGGGGCCTCGTGCACTGACCGTCCTTTTTACCCATTCAATATGTCTGTTTTTCTATTCTTACACTCCTTGTTCTGTCACCCAGCATCTTTATTGTCATTGTAGTCAATCAACTTTATTCTTATCACTATTTTGTCAATAAGACGCATAATGCTTCAAGGAAACTCTAGTTCAGAATTTATCATAGAAGACCTGAGTGAAAAGAAAAAATACTAGCAAATATGGAGGCAGAAATTTATAACTCACCATCATGGTCAAACACCACCTGCATACAAAGGAACCAAACTATATCAGCAACAAACCGACTGTAAGAACATGAGAAAAGGAAGAAGGTTGTATGAGGAAAAAGAGTGACAAGGTACATTAAGAACAAAACTTACCACCACATGGGAAGGGATAAGTTCCAGAACATCAATTATCTGGAAAAAAGAGAACAAAGAATATGTAAAAGATAAAAGTAACACATCAAGCAAAATGAAAGATCTCCTTGTGTACTAATGATTATTACATCATAGCTATGCTGTTGATGGAAACTAAAAAGATGTCCCAAATTGCAGGATTTCCAAGAAAACCGCAATATCTGTCCCCTTTCTTTTGACTCAAAAAAGAACATCCTGAAGTTTGTAGTTTTTACATTATAAATTAAATTGAATGCTCATATAATCTCTGGGGTTCATCTCAGGCAAGTACAATAGTGCAAAACAGTTAAATAGTAGCTCTTCTTAATAAACATGTGCAATTGCTAGTACTAGTAGTACTTCAGCAATTGCTCACACAACAAACATCAAATGGTTTATATTATAGGGATGTTTATGGTCCGAACTGTAAGGCACACATGTTATTGAGTAATATTTTTTTGTTGACATCTAATTCTAACATAAGAATGAAAGAAAAGCAAGCCAGAGGTTATATTTTTAGACATGCATTGATAAGTATTGTACTTATATAACATAAATTATTCATTCTACTCAATAATACCCGTGAAGAAAATAAAGCCCAGTCTCCTCATAAAAGTTTATCAGTTCTACTTCTACAAATTAAAATGACGACTTAAACAAGTACATATAAAGATGTGACTTACAAGTGATAGAGCTGTAAATATTGTTAAAACCCAATCTCCATTTCCATCTGCATTTGTTAGATGACCATGGTGCAACTTTGCTATCACACCATCAAAAAGTATTAGCAACAATCAGTTAAACTCCTCAATCAAAAGCGAAAAACAGCTTTTATCAATAGCTAACTATAGAGCTAAACCCAAATAATTAAAACTATCTTGTTCAGAACCAATAGTAAATGCATGTTTCAAAACATTAAATCACAGTAGAAAATGTTAAAAAGCATATAAGATGTGGTGATTATGTAGCTGCTAATCAATAGAACATCCAACACAACCTATAATGCAAGTACACTTCAACATAGTTGCTATGTCCATATTGTCAGACACTTCTCCAACACCATTGGATCCTCCTGACTATATTTTAAAAAAAATTATCTTGCTTCTTGAATTTTTATATCATTACAGATAGAAATCTCATGATAGTTAGATAAATATTTACAACGACTCGTTCTAAGTCCAACTGCTAAAATATCACTTATAACTTTTAATATAAGATGGGCATATGGAAGAGCTTGTTTGGACTTATGTAAACAACTTATGAAAATAAAATAAAAATAATTTATGATCAGCATGTTTTAGCTTATTTCAATAAGTTTATCAGAGAAGTTTAAGCAAATAAGCTCTTTTTAGCTTATTTCACAAAATTTTACTGAATAAAATCTTAATTAAATTCTTCTACCAAACACACTCTTGTAACTTTATACTTTCTTTGGTACATCTTATATGACTTTATACTAATATTTACTTTTAAACTTCAACACATTATTTTATAAATTGATACTATATTTTCCAAATTCACCATATCAATGTCGTATGTAATCAAACTCAATCAAGAAAAGAGTATAGATGAACTTTACGAAAAATATTCAATTACTTAACTTCATACCTAAAAGCTTGTAGTAAGACCTATGAATAACGGAAGTGCCATCAATGAGCATGACTCTGCCATTTTCAGGATCAGTGTTTGGAGCAGCAACAATTTCACGCGAATCTGAAGTCACTACACTAGACGCGCTACTACAATAACCCTAACGAACGAGTATGAAATAAACGTAAACAAACAGTGAGAGTAAAGAGATAATAGAAGAAGAGAGTGAGTAAAATAACAATTCACCGCGTGTGAAGAACGAAGAAGTAGCTTCGGCGTGTGAAAATTGCAAAAGTGATTTCTCGGAAAACGACGTCGTGATGATGGAAGCGTTTTCCAAACGGAGTGAAAGTGGTGAAGCAAATGGTGATGATGCTTAAAACAATAAGCCATTTCTATATTGCGTTTTATAGCAGTGGTGTAAGAAGAATAATTGAAGCAGAATGCGCCATAGAAAGCGCTTTTGGGTAAGGAAAAAATCCTCTCGTAGAGTGTGTGACGGCAAAGAAGGAGGGTTTTAAGGCTATGTTTGGATTGTCTCCTAAATCTCCTTTTTTATGTATGATAAGTAGATAAATTATCATATACTAATGACTAATCACTTATATATTGTGATCATTAATAAATATTTGTTACATGTTTACTTGTAATCATTAATCAATAAAATAATATTTACTTGTATTATTATTTTTTGAATAATCAAGGGTAATTAAATAATATTAGTAGATGATGTAGTAGTAGTATATTGTTCCATCACGGTTTTAATAAGATATATTATGGCTGGACAAGAGCGACATTTGTCAACCAATGACCGAACAAAGTGAGTATACTTTGAATACTCTCTGATCTTGAGCGACCAACCAAACAACCCGAAAAGATACATTGTTGACCGGATGAGAGCGACACCACAACACAAAGAGCACTTCTGTCATTCGTCTATTATGCCGCTTGCGCAGGATTGCCACGCCGTCTAAACAACACTTACGGGTACCACAAATTGCATGCCACCTGCATACTACCCTCACTTTCTTCTGTATTACAAGATAGGTTTACATTATAGCTACATATTCTACCACGGGCTATAAGTTAACTATCCACAAAGTACGAACTTATCATAATCATCTAACATGGAAAAAACAATCTCTCATGTCTGTAGCAGACACGACAAAGCCCATTTGATCGGTCAGACCAACATCATGTACATATGAATATTCCTCACACCTATCTACTATTACTATGGGACTCCCCAATAAGGAAATTAGGAAATTATATTTTATCTTTTGATCTCATTCCCTTACTTTTACTCTAACATTATATACATTCTATCTCTCTCAAATATTGATTTCACCGTCAGAGAATCTTTTCAGGTAACTCATCTGACGCTCTAAGGCAAATCTCATGCGACACTAAGAATACTCCTCACAAGTTATCATTCGTTCAAATCCTACCTCTCGATATCTACATTTTTTCTCTAAGATTTAAAATTAGTTAAATGTCACAAGATAACTTCAAAAATCATATATATTTTTATCTTGTAAAACAGTCATATTAATTGTTATTATTTCTTATAATAAAAATGACTCTCACATTATTCCTTTATTATCATGATATATTTATATTCCTCTCAATTAAAAGTAAAAGTAATGGTGAAAATTTAACTTAATTAAATCCCCTCTTTCTTACAGTATTTTACATCCACTCTCATTTTTAAGGATGATTGGAAGGAACTAACACTAAATAATGTATAAATGGTAAAATAAGTAATTTCATGAGTCACAAATCTAAAAAAAAGAGATAAAAGTGCTATTAAAATTTAAAGGGGTGAAATGAGAAGTAAAATTGGGTGAAATGAGAAGTAAAATTGGGTGAAAAAGTAGATTATCCAAAAAAAACAATCCACGAGAAAAAAATATAAAATAAGTTGGATTCTCCTATATATTTGTCTACAACTTTCATATACAAAACAAATAACAACACGTTGGTATAGTAATATAAGGTTATATTTGATCCTCAGGTTGATCAAGAGATATTTGATTCGTGTGAGCGATATTTGTCGGAAGAGACAACCACACATTCCGATAGAGCCAAAAGTGATTAGTTTATTACCCGTAGAATAAGAATATCATTGATAATAACAAAAAGAATATATCAAACATTAAATCTCATTTTAAGGGACATTCCGAATAATATATATAAATTAGAGTAAATTACACTAACACCCCATGAGTTTTAATGAAATTACACAAATCACTTATCCCTTCTTTGTCCTTGCACCAACCACCTATCTATCTTACACGAACACCCCTAATTTTTATACATATATTATACTGATTACCTCTGCATGTTATAAAAGTGTAATATTTTAAACAAAAATATGTGATTGATGTAATTAAGTTAAACAAAATATTGTATATTGTGTAACACTTTAAATAGTACAAAAATGAGTATTTCTTTATTATTTTTGTGTCATTACAAAATACATTAATAATTTCAAAGATATATTTAAATAACTCTTATATTATTTTATAACGAGCCAAATAATGAAGACGTGTTGACTCTTATATTATTTGAATTTGTCTACACAATATACAATATTTTGTTTAATTAATTACACTAATCACACGTTTTTTGTTTAAATATTACACTTTTATATCATCTAGATGTAACCAATATAACATATGTATAAAATTAGGGGTGATTCGTGTAAGTAAAAAAAAAAGGGATAATTTATGTAATTTCGGTAAAACTGGTAAATGTGCGGGTAATTTACTATATAAATTATGTAAAACAGTAATATGTGTAGCTTTTTTTAGTTTAATTTCTTAGTATTAAATTACGCTTGTATATCCGTTTTTAAAATTAAACCCTATATTTTTTATTGTATTATTTTGTGTTCCGTCCTAAACCCTATTACTTATGCTCTGGTTGAATAGCGGCAACTTCTTCTTCTATTGAGCGTGGGAGTCTGAAATACACAGTGCTCTTATCATTTTAGGTTTCTTGTGGTATCGAAGAACGAAGTACTGAAAATGGGGAAAAAACAAGCAAAAAGTTATCAGCAGAAAAAACACAACAAAAACTCATATGACCAGGATGCCCTCGACAACATGGATGACGAAATCGATGCCTGTAAATCTTTTTTTTTCTTCTTTTTTGTTGATTATTTATGATATGAGCTTCTTGATTCATTATTATTACTCTAGAGGCCGAGTCTCGGCCCAACGATAAGGTTGTTTGCCTCGTGACACTGAGACCATGTTTTCAAATCAAATATTGGAAACAGTCTCTCAGTTTGCGAGAAAACTGAGAGTAAGACTGCGTTCATATGCCTCGCTCGATGGAAGCCACATGTGCTAGGCTTCCCTGTCTAATTGATTTACGTGTATGATGATGCTTTTCTTTTGCAGTTCATAAGCAGAGGGACATTATTCCCCTTGATATAAACGAGGAGGACGGAGATTCGGATGAAGATGATGAGCTCCCTATTTTCGATATTAAGGTTTTTGTTGCTTTAAACTTGTTTTTCCTCTTTCTGTGGTAATGATATAAAACTGAAACTTTTTTCTTTAACTCATTGAAACATGACACCTCACACTTTTTGTAGTTAATTTGCTTGCTTAAGAACTATAGCAGCACAGTTGATGATGTTTGCTTTTAGTCTCATTTCTTTTGCTTTCGAATGTTGGTTGAAGGAGGATGACGATGACGATGACGATGATGATGAAGAGGACGATGACAATGCAAATGATAATGTCGCAAAAAGTAAGCACAGGTTTTTACTTACATATAAATTTATCATATAATACTTAGATTTGATTGATATCGGTCAAATTCATTGTTATTAAGTATATGTGCTACTTAGGCTCATAACAAAATTTGTTGCTTATTTCCTTTGTTATTTTTTAATGTTGTTGAAGTTTAATTTATTCAAGAGTGAAGACCTGTTATTTTGCTAATTGTTTGTGTGTTTTTGTGTTCAGTGATTAGGCAAAGAAAATTTTTACGTGCGAAATTTGGCGAAGCTGATGATGAAATTCACGATGATGATGATGTTGATGAAGAAGAGGAAGATTATAATAAACTTACTTTCGGTGGGAAAAGGTTCTCTCACGGCGCTGAGAATCGTAATTTTGAGGTGAGGGATTTGAGCCATGCATGTGAAAAGTATTTCCCCATATGTAATATTTGAACCATTGGTGATAGTAGTTCTTCTGGTAGATCCGTGTTTAACTTCTGAGTTCTGAGCTACTTATTTTCCAATACAGTTTTATTGTTTTTGTTGAATAATTGTATTGTTTTGGTTTTAGATTCAATCTAGTGATGATGAGGCCCCAAAAGAGGAGGAAGAATTGGCTTTACAAATTCAAAGGGAGAAGGCCAGATCTTTAACAATGGAAGACTATGACCTAGGGGATATTAGTGTAGACAAAGATAGTGAGAAATTTACTTCGAAGGTGAGTGCTTCTGGTTATCTCATTACTTTGTTGCCTAACTGTAGTCAATTTGTATGTTAATGGAGGTAATACATGTGGGAGAGGCAAAATCTGAGGAAGTCATATCATTACGAATTTACGATGTACAGCTTGTGTCAACAAACTTGTAGTCAACTTCTATATCTTTACAGGATGCATCAGATAAAGATAAGGGAACGATAAAGTCACCGGATAGAGATATGACTTTCAAGCTTGAGGACCTGAATGCTTTGTCAAAGGAGGAGCAAATGAATATTTTGTCTAGGTAGGATCTGACAGCTTTGGTTTCCTTGGTTTCTAGCTTATGAGAAAAACTTTTATTTCCTTTAGACAGGAGAGATAAGTGAAATTGCTTTTCATACTTGTGGTCAAACACAAAATAGCTACTGATTTTACATAAATCTCTTACCAAAAATCCAAAACCTAAACACGAGGGGGCCTAAAACTAGTCTATGTCAAATTTACTGTACAATGTATTTTCCTATGTTTTCTTCTTGTCAAATGATTATCTTCTCTTTTGTAGGTCTGCTCCAGAATTAGTTGGTTGGTTGTCAGAACTAAATGAGGCTCACAAGCAGCTTGAATTCAAAATTAACCCATTTTTGAGCAAGGTTTTTCCTCAACTTGTGATCTGCTTTTCTTCCTTTCCATTTTCTTCAGTACTGATGAAAACAGTGCACTAAGTGTTTGACCTGTATTTATAGAAAATATTCAGAGGCCGAAAGCAGTTAAAGTTTAATGGATATAACCAATATGTGCTGGTCGAAGTGGAAGGGGTTTGAGTTCCTTAAGCATGTTTTATTGGGATGGGTCACCGGTTTTTAGCCTAACCATATCCTGGCAAATTAGTCTCTCACCTATTTGGTGGTTTCACACTCTA
Source organism: Lupinus albus (assembly GCA_009771035.1). Classification (NCBI taxonomy): domain Eukaryota; kingdom Viridiplantae; phylum Streptophyta; class Magnoliopsida; order Fabales; family Fabaceae; genus Lupinus; species Lupinus albus. The sequence goes on along the minus strand of CM020014.1, from coordinate 4,778,458 downwards.
GGAAACCAAAAAAGTTTAGTGGATGTTACCTTTCTGTTTTCTCAAATAAAAACATGGTCATGTCATCCATGTCAATATCTGTTACCCTTCTAACAGCATGCTCAGTGTTGATGATTTTGAATTGCATGTCACAGGAAAATGGTTTTTAGTCTCTCAATGCTAATTAATGTAGTAGGACTTAGTCAGTTGATATCTATCAATAAAATATTTACAAGTCTGTTTGCTTTGCCTTAGTCATTTCTTTCTGTTTTGGCCTTAGGTTTTTTTGTTTTGTTCTTTCAACAGAGATGTTGGGTTCCCGGTAGGAATTATACTACTTTTATTATAATTAAAATTTAGCTCTGTTTAAGCTTTAGATGTTTTCTACTCTGTCTCTTGGTCTTCCCCGTGTTACAATGCTATTTAGAATTTATAGTTTGTGGTCTATAATCTTCATTGCATATACATGATGGCTTTTGTTTCCAGTAATTATTTCTTTCCATTGGATGTGCAATTGTGCATGGGACCATTGCCTTAGATTTGATTTTATCTTTGTGAAGGTTAAAAAGGGAGAAATGGGTATAGAAGGAGGAGTGCAATATTTTGAGTTGAAGCAGATTCTGTTGCTGTCCTATTGTCAAGCTATAACATTCTACCTTCTCCTCAAATCTGAAGGGCAGCAAGTCCATGATCATCCTGTCATAGCTCGCCTCGAAGAGATCAAGATATTAGTAGACCAGGTCTTGTTCTTGGCAAACATCTATGACTGTAAAGATCTAGTTTGCAAAGTTACTTACTTTTTATATGAACATGGTAGTCATGAATAATTGTTATTATGCTGATCTTCTTCTAGATAGAAGCAAAATATTATTTATTTAAATGTCTTGGCTTTCTTCGATACTGGATTGATAGTTGATGTAGCAATCCATATGTAGCATATTTAAGGGGATTAGATATTTCCCAACACAATAGCTTTGCTCCATCAGTACAGTTTTTTAGGTAATCGGTGTTTCAACCTGTCACAATCATATTGCTTCATTTCCAGTTTTATAGATTATCGGTGGCTCAACTAACTAAATGGAAATATCTTTGCTGTTGGATAATTTATAATATTGCATGCGTCTTGCATTGGTAGCATTTCTTAAACCTTGGAGAAATGGTTATAGTTCATGCTAGATTAATGTGTGGACATTCTAATGTGATGTCAAGAACAATCAGTAGGCATAGTTGTCTGTAAATATTTACACCATTAATTCACAATTGCACAGAGATGTCAAATTTGAGATGAAGTTATCTTTCTTTCGATTTTCTGTTTTTCTAACATGTGCCTCACTAACAGATAAAACAAATAGACTCTAAACTTCCAGTTGAACTTGAGGACATTCTTACCACAAGTAACGAATTAGAAGTAGTGGAGCCAGATAATGAGAATGCTCCATCAAAAACCAATTCTTTTACTAAAAACCAAGAGCAGCCTCTTGCCTCTGATGGATTACCGGATGAAGCAGTGGTAGTTATCTTTTTTAATCTTGGCTTATATACTCATCTTTCAAATAATAATCTTAAAATTTACCTGGCCAAAAAAATTATGTATTGCTGCAGCCTCACAAGTTAGTTGAGATACAAAAATTGGAATCCTCAAAGGATAATGCACAGAAAGCAAGAAAAGATAAGCATCAGGTGAGTTATAGAACTTGAACTATGGTGTCATTTTGTATCTTCACTTTAATTTTATTGATTTTTATTAATATACCTATAGAGTGTTCCCTCTTTATTTGATTTTTTGTTGATTTGACTGAAATGAACCTGAATATGACAGGATAGCGTTAGCGTGCAGAGTTTGGAAATGTTAAAAGTTAGAGCTTCTCTTGAGGAAAAGCTTAAACAAAAGGGTTTGTACAGTTCCATTGCTCCAAAGCCTACTAGCACCCGAAAACGTTCGAGACCAGTTAATGGGTATAGCCTTACTCTTATATCTTTTACATGTTTCCAACATTTAGAACTCATTAGTAATTTACCAACTTTGCAGACAGCTTGAAACTTCTGATGATTTTGACGATGATGCTGTGGATGTTAAGGGGGGAGCTAAATTGGTTAATGGTTCCACTAAAGTATCAAAGATTCTTAATGCTAATTTGAAGAAACCAAAGGTACTGAACTTGAGATTTTTGTGAAAGCGATTCTAATTTCGTTCATAATTCATACTAACCTGCATGTTGCAAGGTATTTGCGTAAAAGTTTCATTGTGAGGTTTACCTATTCCTGGTAGAAAAGAACTAAGTTATAAATGCAATCTGAGCAGGATAAAACTGTTAAAGAAAGTTCTGCTTGTAAGTACATATGTTTGTTATACGTGTAATAGATCCTGCAACAAGTCTCAGGATGCCTCTCTTATAGTGAGATATTTTAGTATATTTACAGTGTGGTTATATTACTGTAGTGTTATAGTAATAAATACAGAGGATATAATGTAACATGAGGTTAACCACCACATTGATCTTTGACCCAGGCTATTTGTTTGTTTGTTTGTTTGTTTTTAACATTGTATAGCATATACATTCTTGTGCTATTTGTGCTCCCAGGAAGAAAAAAATCCCTTTTTTATGCTTCAGAAATGTTCATTTTGGTATCACCTGCATATAGAACATCTCATTGCTCTTTTTGTTTTTTTTGGAGAAGGTGGTTTCTGGGGATGATGATTTACCTAAAAGAGATGATATTGGAGAAAGACGAAGGAAACATGAGCTTCAGGTGTTGGCTGGTGCTGGAGTCAAAAATGAGGATGATGATGATGATGAGATGAATGATGTAGGATCGGATGAGGTTTCTGATGAAGAGGATGATGTTGAAAATGAGGACTCGGAAAATGAATTTTACGAACAAGTGGAAAAACAGCGAGCTGAAAAACTGGCTGCAAAAGCTGCGAGTTATTCGAGGTGATGGTTTGGTACCTTTTGACTTTTTTCAACTTGTTCAAAAGATATTGCTCCATAATATTAATACACCCTGGCTATTTTCTATTAAGATTCTTTCCCCATTCAATATGAATATAAAGATTGCTTTGCTTTTGTAGGAATCCTGCAGCACCCTTCTCTCAGCCAGAGACTGTTGAAGGAAAACGCTATATCTCTGCTCAGGTTTTTACCCATGCTACCATGTTTTTCAATTTACTTGTTCATTTCATATAAACTTTTTAGTTAAACTTCGTTGCAAATTTGCTGCAGATGTTAAAGAACAGGGGACTGACGCGAAGTCGCAATAAGGATAAAAAGAATCCTAGAAAGAATTACAAGGTACTTCGAATCGAAGCATTTATTCATTTTATTCTCTGGTTTAAAACTTTCCTCAAAATTTGATTTTTAACTTTCCTCCCTTGCTATTTCGATTTGCAGCTCAAGCACCAAAAAGCTGTTAAGAATCGCAAGGGGCAAGTTCAGAGTATCAGAAAGCCGACGGCTCCTTATGGTGGAGAGTTATCTGGAATTAATGCAAATGTCAGTAGAAGCATCAGATTCAAGGGCTGATACTATCATGTGGCCTTTCAAGCTTCAAGGTCATGATTCTAAATTCCCCAATTTTGAATCCTTCTCTTGTCTTGGTGAAAATGTAACTTATATGATTGTTGATTTGGAGATACACATTTAGCATAATGAATTTTTGCAATTTTGGTGATTCTGATCTGAAAGATTATGTTACATTTTTTATGTTATAGAACTTTGAAGTGGTCTGAAGGTAATACTTTCAGCTCCTCAGACATGTTTTAGGATGGATAGATTTTTTGGTACAAGGTGTTGAAATATGACATGTTTAAGCGTTTATTCTAACAAATTCTTTTAAAATAAGCCTAAAAAATTTAATTTTCTTTAAGTTGCTTTAATATATTTATTAAAATAAATTATTATAATTAGCTTATATGCTCTCTAATTGCCTTCCAGTACTAAGCAACTACTCCTGAGTGTGGTAAAGAAAACCCTCCAAAAAAAGGAAGACTTGGAGTCATATAATAAATGTATTTTATGCCTTCCAGATATTTATTTTCCTTCCATCAAATACACCCTACAAGAAATTCTTTACACCCAAGGTTTTATATTTTACCAAAGTGGATAAATTGTCTGAGTGAATTAATTTATTTTATCAAAAGAAAGCCTTTAGGCCTGTGAAACCAAGAAAAACAGGTGTAAAAAGTATTTCCCCTTCATTTGTCTGATTTTACTTCACTGTTTAATGTTCAGAAGATTGATAAGCGAATTACAATATTGCCACTGGTGTTCCTTTCTTGGCTCGAAGAAGCACTCTGTAGTTCTTTTTGAGGGTGGCATTAGTTTTAGCAAGGTAAGAATGATACGAGAAAATGGTATTGTACCTACCTCTTGGAAAAATGAAAACAATATCTGTAAGCCAATATAAATAATAGCATTTTTGTCCCTTCAAAGTACAAGAGAAATTTGTGGTTGCCCATAATTTTCATATGTTCGCATAATGGTGAATAATGAAATATGCCTGAACTTATGGTAACATGGTGACTGAAATTTTGGGTATATAATCCTATAGGGAAGTGTTATAATGTAATACCCCACTACTTTTTATTTCACCTCATCCATTTATCTTATACTCTCACCATTTATATCCCAATTGGAAATGGATGAAAGCACAAACACTATAACACAAAACATCAATCATCTGAAAATCTGAACTCAAAACTGCTGCCGGGGACATCTGATACAATTAATTTTAGGAAAAACTTAAACCTGAAGCCTCAAACTTTCAGATTCTTCCACAAAGTAGTAAAAGACAGATTACAAACGAGTTAGAAAGAATCCTGATTCAATCATGAAGAACTGGCATCAGAAGCAGCCTTTTTCTCCCTTTGTTTCTCCCTCTTTTTCTTGTTTCTTAATGCATTCTTGCTCAATGATCTAAATTAACCAATAATTAGCATTTAATAACAGAATATAATCATAAGAAGCATAGGGCAATGGAAGAGAGAGAGAGAGAGAGAGAGAGAGAGAGAGAGAGTAGATAAAGGTACTTACTCTCCAGTGCTCTCTCCAAGCAACTGCAAATTCAAATCATTTTGGCATTCATCAGAGACATTAAATAAAAAATGAAATCAGGAGCTCAAAGAGTTGAAGGGAAGAATTGTAAAAATGTATACATCAAATCATTTGGCTACTCTTTTTAAGTGCCAAAACACTACATAGCGATATATAAGTTATGTCGCGCAAAAGTATCGCTGACTATATTTACAGTTTATAACTGAGCATAAATTCTGTGTACCTCTGCCTGAATAGCAGCCGCAGTCTTAGCATGTGGTGGGCGATATGCGGCAGGTTTTTGTGGCAGGGGATTGGCAGAAGAGGCTTTTGTAGAAGCCTGGGCTATTTTTGATCCTTGACCTGAAATTAGTCCATGGTCTTTAGAGAACAAAACATATAACTCAGAACTGAATGGATTATTAGGATCAACATGGTATAGAACCTGATGGTTTTTTATCTTCAACTTCTCCCAAGTTTAGAGACTTAATTAATTCTGTGATGTCACCAAACTTACTTGGTGACTCCGGTTTCCAGTCGACCTGCAAATATTTTGTGTACAATTTACTGCAAATATTTTGTGTACAATTTAATGATGTCTGGGAAAAGGGGAATGAAAAATCATTTAATAAGAGAAAGTTCAAGACAATACTGACCTGGTACAACTTGTTAAACATCTTCTTGAAGTACGATGACCCGTTGTAGTGAAATATCTTGATCCTTCAATACAAGGAAAAAATGTTTGTTTTTTTGTGAACAGGTTTGAGACTATGATCACCAACAAAGTGGTATCCGCTGGAGATATAAAACCAATCTTGGTATTGTATTTAATCTACTTTGACAAATTAGATAGGAGTTTGATCCTTATCACTCATTCTTCTAGATAGAAGTTAAATTAGCATTAGACATTTTCCCAGCGCCCAAAGGATGTTGGAGATATAAAACCAATCTTAAGATTTCATGTAAGAGCTTAAACTTTTAGAACTATTGGTCCTTGACAGAAACCGGCCTATAACAATCAACAAATTATTCTCCCATCAATTAGTTGAGATTAGTGACCTATCGCCATTTGCCAGCATAAAAGTGGCCTACGTGGATGACGTCATACACTGACATTCTGAAAACAAAATTGTGTTCCCACCGGTAGACAACTGTATATTTTGAAACAAAGAGTAGACTAGTGCCAAAATATAACATACCCATTATCAACTTGAAGCCTTGGAGCTGTTGTTGCTGTCATGAAATAGCGCCCATCAGGAGACCATTCACTTGACACAGACCATTCAGCCTTGGTGGCTGCGAGCTGTTTCTTATCTATATAATCCCAGAATACCTAGAACATGAGCAAGAGAAACATATGAACTCAATATAAGAAGGATGTGTTTATAATCTTGCATACGTTTGAGCATGCGTCACATGGAAGTACAGCGGATATTTGTTCTAATTTTCCAAACTTGGAAAATACTACAAATACAAATATGAAACTACATGTGCACTTGATAATTATTATTTTTAAGAAATGTGAGGGAGAGATAAATTCAGTACTTAGAGCCAACAAGTAAGCATAGGACAGAACACCATCAATTAAACATCTTTAACATGCAAAACATCAAAAGATGAAGAGAATAGAAGGCTATGTCCCAACTTGTTTAAGCTTGAGAAAGTTTCCAATAGTTACAAATAGTACTATATCAAAATCAATAGATACCTAGCATCTGAAAGTGATGGTAAATCATAGTTTAATTTTTTAACAAGGTGAATTAGTGGTCATAAATAAGCCAATAAGGCATAAATCTCTTCCAACAGAAAGGAAAACTCAAAAGAATGCATAACAATTTAATTAGTCGGTATAACATACCATATCTCCCGGCAAATTACCAAAACCAGCCAAACATAAAACTGGAAGCCACAGGTCAAGGTCACAAAATAAAATAATTGTTTACCTTTACCTACATGTAAATATTAATATGAAAAGAATAATGACCCGCTTCACTTTCATAACAGCTGAGGATACACTTCCCTTTTGGGTTCCATCGAATAGTGTTATATGGACCAGTCCCAAGCTCCAGTAGAGGATTACAATTCTTGTCAAACAGAGTTGCTTTAGCAGGCATAACTAAAACAGGTTAAGGAAATAAAAAGATTCAAGTGATACATAAAGAACAGACAAAAAAGTGATCAACATAATGTGAAGGAACTAAATACCCAATATCTGACCTCTAAAAAATGTACAGTTCATTACGCAATAGGCATAAAAAATTCCAGAAAAATATTCCTGTTTGGTACTTTTATAGCTTACTAAAATTCATAATATATAAGAACTTAAGAAGGTATATTTTGTTAAATCAAATCGAAAGAAAGAAGCAATTCTAGTGTTTTTTCAAAGCATTCCTCACATGGGGCTAAAGTCATCCTAATGTAGTTGAGTCGGTTGAGTATTTTGCCAAGATGAGTTGATGACTTTACCATAAGCATAACACATCAAACTTGGTCCAGTATTTCAAGTTGCGGGATCTTCGGCAAATATCAAATAGTTGGAACTAGCATACACTTGTTTAGATTAACGGAACTACCATACCTTGTTATCTTCATATTGTGTGTATCACAGGGAAAAGGATACACCCATATACAACAGCAAATTCCAAGCCTGAATATGACCACTGAGCATCATGAACTGGCCCTTCTTTCCCTGCCAATTTAAAAATAAATAATTTTTTTTTATCCTTGTTACTGAAACTATATAACCAGTTATCACTTTTTATTTTAATAACAGTAAGAACATACGTAGAGGAACAAGTCCTTCATGCTTCCCATCTGTTGTCAGATAGCATAACTTTGACTCTCCATAGTAACTCTGATTAGTTTTGTCAACATCTGACTGCACCACAACTAGAAGCCCAGTTGAACCATGGTTCCATTTAAGTTGGGTGGTTGAACATCGGAAAAAATTCCGTCGAGCAATAGCTTGACTCTGAGAAGCATTTCCAGATGCAAATATCTGTACACTAGCAGGAATCCCCTACAAGGTAGAAATTTCATAGTATGTGCACATAAAAGTTAAAAACCTGGGATAAGTCGTCATTATTTTTAGATGCCTACCACACAAGATATAAGCCTTTTCTCAACGTTTATTTTTAACCTTGATTAACAAACACAGGAGATTGCATATGAAAACAACTTCATATTAGATCCTTTGATATGTAGTCAGTGTTTAAGACTTTAAGACAATATGGTTTCATATGATTTAGCCATCACTTATTCAGAAGGTATCAGTTCAATCTAAAAAACACAGCATATTGCAATAACTAACAATTTCATTGTATAAATTTTTTACGGATGTTTGACAACAGGATTTCATATACTATATTAGAGTACTTTACTTTCTCAATTTTACTACCCTACTTCTCAATTTCTAAACTGAATCGTTGAATTTCTTCATTTGCTTCAACTTTCCCCTCCCATACATCCTATGCTTGAAATCCAACACCAAATTGAAACAATATACATAGATCAAGATTCAACCAAACAAATAGAAGAAAGGGAATGTATTCTTGCATGGTACACGTTTCAATAATTTAATAAATTAGTCAAGTTATCTCCAACCACTTGACTCAACTACGCATCCTAAATACACAATGCATCAGCAATATCCATTTAGAATTTTAATCCTTTTTATGATTGGAACAAATTATTTTATTTATAGTACATAATTATCAGAGCAAATTTGTTCATTAAACTATCGAAGAATACATAAAAAACTTTAAGACAGTTGTGAAAAATATAAAACTTTATGCAGTAACAGTTCATAGAATTTTACATATAAGAAACTTAACTGACAGCGTGCCAATTGACAATAAGATCCACTTCTCATTCACATGGTCAGAAAACTAAACTAAGCCTCTACCATAAGTATAAAGTTGACAGACACAAACCTTGGATTCTGGAACAAATGCAGCTATATGAGACCCAGGTGTACTAGAAAGCTCGACGGCAGCTACTCCTGAAACTCTTAATCGAGAGATAATTCCTTTAGAGAAATCCCGACCGTCAAAAAATTGTACCTCATTAGTTGCCAACCGACAAGCAGTAGCTTCATCCGAGCTGAACTGAATTGCCGGCCTGAACCACAGACATGATGACAGTTAAAACATAAACTATTGTAACTTATGAGAATGTTAGGCATGCTTCAATAAAGCATACATATATGAAAACCCATATCATGACAAATTCCCAAATCATTCTAGGTTATGACTTATTATAACTTGAACTACAGAGTGAGAGCTAAATTTGGTAAGAACTCTTTCTGTTTTCATAATTCATGACTACATACCAAGTGGGTTTTGTCAAGTTCTTTTGGGAGTGTTGATAAACACGGTCACCAGTCTCCGTTTTCCACAATGTCACATTCTTTTCTTGTGGCGCTGAAGGTTTTTGAAAGGTTTGCAAATAAGTTCCACAAGGGGACAGAATAGCAGATGTAACATTGGAGAGTTCAAAAGACCTAATCTCTTGAGCACTTTTGCAATCATATACACTAATCACCGAGTTGGATTTCATCACCATGAGTCTAGATCCATCATTGCTGAATTTTGCATTCACACAATTAACTTTTTCAAGCTTGAAACCAGGTTGACCATTGGCAAAGGGAGGTCCAGTCCAGAGTGAGAAATCTTCTGGTCCTCGAACTGAAATTGAAGCAAAATATATAAACATATATAAGCGGAAAATATACGAACAAAAAACCCCAACAATTAAATAAGAAAGCTATTACAGTATACCTAATATCTCCAAATCTGGTGAGTGATCATCTGATGCCATTGCGAGAAGCAGTTGCCCGACAGAGAGAGAGTGCTGAAAATGAAAGTCTAAGAAAATGAGTGTTTATCATCAGATATATGATATGGTACAACATACTTCAAAAGTTGTTCACTGTAAAAGTATAACCCCATATGAATCATGAAGGGAAAAAAAGGTGAGACTCTACTCAACAATAAAGTTGTTTGCCTTGTAACCACGAGATCATAAGTTTAAATCCAGGAAACAGACTCTTTGTTGCTTACGAGTCGTATACGTCTACCCTCCCCATACCCCACCAGTGTGCAGCCTCGCATACCGAGACGCCCTTTTTATATGAATTATTAAAAAAAAATCATAAATGGCATTTCAATAGCATCGACTATTTATTGACATATTTCATAGATTAATTTATATTCACTATTCACTTCAGCTGTTATATACAATAGTTAGGTGTTAAAATGTAGTACCTTATTTGAGATGAATTAAGATTGCAGGAACATAAACTTTATGTGGCTCTAGTAAAACTACATGTTACTCTTGTTCTTGCTTATTCACGTTATGTTTTACGTTTATGCATATAACAAACAAAAGGAGACACCCTTGGATTTCATATGCTATTATCAAAGTCGTTCAATACAAACTCGTTTCAAAACCGAAATAGTATGAAATTGATTTATCTTTGTATGAACTTGATTGGTTCGTTGTTGTTGAAGTGATGATGTTTAGCGGAAAAACAAAAAGAGAAGAAGAATAAACACACCTCGCCGGAATGAGTGGCAGAGAGGAGAGTGCGCGGCGGTGTCACGCCCGAGTAGGCTTCAACTCAGGCAGATCCCAACTCACAACCCACTTCTTTTTTTGAAGTGCATAACTTACTTCACTTACATTTGTTTTACATAGTCATTTTTCCCTAAAAAATCATGGGTATTTGTTTTACTTTAGAACAAAAAAAACATTCATCCTCATAAGAAGATGACTTCTCTTATTCACTAAAGAATGATATGGGTATTGTTTTGTTTAGTTTTAAAAATATTTTTGTAGAAAATGATTAAAGGGTATACATGTCACGATTTTAGTGGCCACACGAGATAACTTATTTCCTTATACCACGAGATACATTATTTTCTTTCATTATATCATATGTTTCATTAATGATATGTTTAAAAAAAAAACAAAGTGACCTATTTAAAAGTTGAGAATAAAGTATATTCTCATATCATAAAATAACTTATATCTTTAAATTCACTTATTCTCCTTAAATTCACTTATTGTTTGATATGAATTTTATCTTTTATTTTTATGATATATTTTAAAATGGAAACTTTTAGAAGAGAGAAAAATAGATACTTATAAAACGATGAGTAGATTTAATGATATAAATTATTTCATTGTATAAGAAAATATTTTATTCTATTAAAAGTGTTGTCTAATCTGTTAGCGTGTTTAAATACATGTTATCTTATATCTCATGAAATATGTCAACAAGTCTACATTTAAATAGCCAACAAACATAGTTTTAATTATGTTTGTCTAATTCTAATAATTAAATTATATTTTTATATTAAAATTACATATACAATAATATTAATTATATTAAAATACTATAATATAAACATTGTTATATAATATAATTAAGTATGATGGTATCTTAGGCTTAATATGTAAGTCCGCGTTTTTGGACCCACAAATAATTGAGACCAAGATTTTAAGATTCACCGATCTATATCTGACCAATAAGATACCTCCTCCTCTATTCACCACTCCACCTCCCCCTCTGCCCGTGACAATTGTACCTTTCTCTCCATATTTAAGGTTAAAGAAGCTTGTTAAACTCACACAAACTTTGAGTTAGGGCACTTTTATATGGAAAATTCGCATAAATCATGTTTATTGACAAAATATTTATCTCCAAGTCTATATCATTATTTTTCATATAATTTTTTAGTCTCTATTTTCTATATGAATTAGACTAACATTTATGTGATATCCCAAATTGCAATAAACAATCTATATAAAAGATGTTCCCATCAAACACCAACATTCTTGTTCCACAATGTAAATTTCCTTTTGTGCCACAGGTTTAGGCCGATAGAAATAAACTTTAAAAATGGAAATGTTAATAAATATCGTAAAATTGTTTAAAAAAGAAAATGTAATCTCGAAAATTTATATTTTAAGATATCAAAACATAATTGACATTTGAATTTATTTAATTCCTTTTTATTCCTCCAAATTATATTTATTCTTTTAAAATTAGTTGATTTAAATACTGTATAATTTAATATATATTTGTTATTAAGTTATAATATTTGTTATCATTGAAATAAAAATATTAACTTATAGTAATTTTTATGAATGAGTAAATATTCATCTAAGTCTTTTATGTTTTTCGAATTTATCAGTTTGGTCCCTTAAAAATTGAAAAAACAAAAAAGTCTATAATAATTTTAATGTTGATCAAAATTGGTTGTGACTTACATTTGAATTTTTTTTAGTTTTAAATTTTTCAACCAAACTGGTAAGTAAAATGAGTATTCAGTTCTTATTCAAATAAAACAACACACACTCTTCCATAAATAATGGATGCAAGCTCACTACTTAACTAAATAGCCTTTTCCAATTTCCACCATAGCCATAGGAGAAGCGTAGGGGCATTTATGTAACACTAAATCATTTATTTTGTAATTTCCGCCAAAGAAGCATGGTGAGTGGCGTTACCCTTTTCAATTCTCTTTTTTTCTCTCTCTCTCTCTCTATACCAAACTACATAACATAACTAGTACACGCACCATAAACTACTCTCACTCTTCTTTTAACTGTCACAACAAAAAGAACCACATCAAAAAATGGATGACAACTTCATTGTTTGCATTGATCAGATTATAGCATCTTCCACACGTTGTTTTCGACCATTTGAAGAAGTTAATGGAAGAGTGTGTGATGATGGGGTACTTTCTCTTTCTGACAAAGGTAATGGTAGTGGAGAAGAAGAACAAGAAGAAGAGTGTTCCTATTCTTCTTCTTCTTCAAACAAGGATGATGGTGATGTTGTTGTGGAAGAGTGTAGAATATGTCAGGAAGAAGATCAAGTTCAAGATATGGAAGCACCTTGTTCCTGTAATGGTTCTCTCAAGGTTTTCCTCTCTTACCCTTTATGCTATTTTTGTTAAAGTTACTATCTTTTTGCTCTCAAATAACTGTTACATGTTGGTTTCTGAAGTATCTATCTTTTTGTTATGTTTCATGATGAAAAGAAAGTGAAGTGACCTAAAAGTACGAAGTATTTTTTTTGGGTTGTTGTGTTTTTTGGTATTGAAAATAAAATTTCAGGAAATTTTATTAAGCAACTCAACTCATAGGAAATTTCAGGAAGTATTTGTTTGGGGTTGTTGCATCCTATAGGGCTAAGGCACTGTGTATATTCAATTTATTGTTGGGTTATTTATTGATATAGCATTGGTCTTAGAATTGTGTATTTATTTTTTCAGAGTTGAAAACCTTAAGTCTGTGTACATACACATTTGTGTTTGGCTTGATGCATTGTTAAACTAATTTAATTGAAGATATTGAAAGCATTTCAGTAGTCACCTACATGGTTTGTTCAATTTGTTGCTTCAGCTCATGAATCTTTGTTCATGTGTATGGCTTGCGCGTGCTGAAATTGTACAATAGGGGGAAGAAGAGGGGCTTCTGTGAATTTTTTGATATTTGTGGTTTTGATTAGAAATTGGATTATGAATATGTTAGCTCACTAGTTCTTGCCATGCAGTTTGCTCATAGGAAGTGTATACAAAGATGGTGCAATAAGAAAGGAAATACAACCTGCGAAATCTGTAACCAGGTTGCGAATTTAACCTCCTTCATGTTTCTTTTCTTTTTTTCAATCTTCAAGTTGCCTAAAGTTGGAATTGGAAATTATGAGTTCTCTATCTTTCTCTCTTTTTAGGCATTCTCACCAAATTACTCTATTCCACCAGTCAGAAGCAATGACATTATGGCAATTGATATAAGGTAATTTTGAAGATGTACTGGAATATTTGGTTTTGACTGGGTGTACTATTCTATATTCATTTGTGGTACCGATATAAACTCGGCCTTTTCTTAGTTTCCATATTTTGAAAGGTAGTGTGCTTCATGCATGAGATTTGTGAGCTGGAATGTTCTATGTGAGCTTAGGAATTGACTCAATAATGCATATGGGCTGCTTATTCTTCATTCACAACATTTCTTTGGTTTTAAAATATACCAAGCAAACTGACTCTGTATGCAATTTAGAAACTTGGTTGAACATGGTAAAAGAACTTGTGGATGTTAGACTCTCCAATAGATGGTTTTGTGCAGGAATAAATTAATGGGTTGCTTTTCCCGTTAGATATTGACCATTGCGAATGCTAACAAGAAGATTACCTGATCATGGTTGAAATGTCAATTTTGAATCCAATTGTGTAGCCATCTTCAATTTGAGAATTTTTATTTTAACTAACTTTGACATCATAGCAAGTGGTTTTAGAAACATAAGTGTTGGGCTTTTCATTTTACAACCTTTTAGCAACAACCTTTAGGTCATCCATGTGATAGGGATGCTTGCTTTGTCTCACTTTTGATTGTTACAACAATCCCAGTAGTATGATTTTTTCTAATCAAGACAGGTACCAATTTCATTAGGGATGTTGTTAAGATATCACAAACCTGATAGACATTCCCAGAAGCTATTCCGTACACCCTCATCATTGCACTATTCAAAATGCAGGGTCTATGTCATATATTTTGTATATTGCATTGCCTGCTCCAGGTTCTGGAGATGTAATGCTGATGTTGGTCTATAATCCTAATCCCAATACTTATTTTTATATATATGACCAGTTTTTACTTCAACGAGTTTTATGTGATTCCTAAACATAGGCAAGAATGGGAGCGTAGTTCTGATTTCCATCTAGCACTGGCTTCAGCAGAGCACCAGTTCCTACAAACTGAGTATGAGGACTGTGCTATTACACAAATCAGTAGTGTTGCATGTCTCCGCTCTGCCACTCTCACTGTAAGTAAACAGATCTAACGTTATAGCATGTTTTTTGTCATCCTCTTGGAGCTGATGTGGCTGAAAATACATGCAGTTGGTGATAATTTTGCTCATACGTCAAGCTTTAATGGTAACAGCAAACACTGCGCGCGGGCAAGATTCGTCAAACATCTTTAGCGTAAGTAACATATTTTCACAACCTACTTTCTTGACATATCACAGGTCCGTGCAATATGCATTCGTTTTTTATATTTACTGTTATGTGAATTCACAAGAGGGTGAGTCTCGGCGCATCGGTAAGATTGTTGCTTAGCGACCAAGAGGTCACGTTTTCTTGCAAGTCCTTAATGTGCCTTACAAATTCTTACATAAACCCAAAGCATCTAACTTGTGTTCACTAGGCTAATCAAATCATTAATCATTAGATAACAGTCCTCATTGATTAATAATTAACTATCATAGTCCATCATAATCAATGATGTGATTGACCAAATGCAATCATGGGTGCTCTAGGTTTATGCTATAATTTTTCCATGTCAACTTATTGAGTAGAGAAAAGTAACAAAAATGTTATGTTTAAGCAAAAAACTGCATAACTTGCAGGCTCAATTTTAATTATTCTGATTTAATTTAATGTGTAAAAGGAAATATTATTTTATAACTCAAATTCAAGAAGAATTGAATCCCTTTTTAGTCAATTATCTAAGCTGATAAGATTAACTTTTTGTTCTTATCACTTGGGACTCACTCTAGAAGGCCGAATAGTTTTAGCAATTTCTGTGTGTGATAGAATTAACTTGAAATGGTTGATGGCAGTTTCAGATATCACTCCTTCAATTTGCTGGAATTATTTTGCCATGCTGTGCAATGGCACGTTCCTGGTGCGTCATGCAAAACCAAAGGAGAAGACAGGTATGGCCTTAAAATGATGAAATGCTATGAAAGCAGAATGAATTTTATATGTATCATTTGAAGGGTGCTGGGTGCCCCAAGCATGACATATATATCTGTATGTATGAACTATGAATGCACATTTTATTCACACCCCGTGCTCCATTTTCCGCATTCTGTAACAGAAAACAGAAAAAAGAAGTCTAAGTTTATTCCTTCATATTCGATTTTGTGTCTTTTTTAGGGGTAAGCAAGGGAACATAGATGGTGATATCTTACTTGATTGTCACAAAAATGAAGCTGTTACTGACAGACACTAAATGCTTTTATCTCAAATGTAATGGAGTTGTACATAGTAATCATGTCACATGTACTATTAATCTGCTTCTACTTCTTCCTTTTACTTTACCATGGGAAGGGAAGAGAATAAGTAGCAGCGTATCTCAAGTAACGCGAAAAATTACAGGTTAAAGTAGTAGAGTCAAGTACTTTTTTGGAGTGGAGCCAAGGCTAATATGTTCATTATTTTGCTTAATCCTTGACATAAGTTAGTGATAGTATCTAACCTATTCAGTTTAGATGTTTTGGTGCATCAAACACTTCATGCACCAGTTTACATTTTAATAGAATTTGAACTTTCTGTATTGAATTAACACTAAATGCATGATATACAAGTTACTTGCTTATATACCATCTACTTTAGCCCTTGAGCAGTTGTGACAAACTCAACTACCTAGAAAAGTCTGTAAGATAAAATTTCTAAACAAGAGTAATGGATTGGTAGAAAAATTCAGTGATGTAAAATTTTGCTCAATATAAGTGCTGTACTAATATATTACTCTTGTTTAGGATAAAAACAAATTATATAGAGAAAGATATGCTGGATTTGATCCAAATTCATTTCTAAAGATGGTAGATTTAGATCAAAATGATACTATTAAGATGTGTTGGATATGTAGAAGATGTGATAAATATGCAAGGGATTGTTTTTAATAGAAAACTATGCCATTCATACAGTCTATTAAGTCTATGATGGTGGTGAACATATTGAACTAGGAACAAGCCAAATTGATTAATAATTTATTAACTTCATAAATTGATTTTCTTATTGTCGCTTGCTGCAACAATTTTTATCGGTAAAACATTGGTATTGAGAATTTGCTCGAGTCAAAGTTTTCAAACTTGTGAAGTCATGGTAAGCTCGAATCTTAAACTTGTAAGAGTTTTCATATCTCAATATGTATTTAACAATATATATAGTATCAAATTATAGATAAAGGCACATCCGAATTATCATTTGGTAATGAGTTTTATATAGTCATTGCATTATTCATTTCTAATCATTATTGTCTTTTAAAAAAAATAATCTAAATTAATGATTGCAAACATATGGATAATATAATAATAAAGATAACTCACTATTTGACCTATATGTTATAACTCACTATTTGATAATATAATACAAAACTTGTATAAAATTAGCTGTGTATAAATCTAGCATATATTGCAAACATATGGATAATTAACCCTAAATATTCAACAAATATGGAAAAAGCAATTTATTTTGGTGCAAAACTAATGTATAAATGTAGGCTTGTAAATTTGGGAGCTAACTCGAGAGTTTACTGATTTTTTTAGATTTTACTTAAAACTAATACACAGAAAAAGTTACGTGAGTTAATTCGTTTATAGTAAACTTTTAAGAGTTAACTCCAAAATTTAACAATTAGGATTATGAGAATGTGGGGGTGGTGTTGCCGGTACAAAAATGACATGTGTTTAAGGTTGTTTTATTCCTTGTTCTGAACCAATCAGATATTGTCACATAAATAAAAATAAAAAATTTTAAAAACAAAAAATAATAATTTTATTACTTATTAAAATCCAATTGGTACATGACAAAAAAAATGAAACACCACTAAAAATAAGTGATCTTTGTCCATGTTGCCGTCCATGTTATTAACTTCGTTTTAAAAATTGCATGAAACTGATTTGTTGCTCAAGACTTAACCTTATAAGATCCGTTGTATTACACGGATCAGTATTTATAACAACTTTTACACTTTCTTGCAAATCTATCTAATGTTACCTTAAAAATTTATACATCATTTATTTGTATTAGTTTTATTTTTGAAACTCAATGATGATAAAATATAAATGGTGTATAAAATTTATACACTTTTAGTGTCAAAGCAATTAGTAACTTTAAAATATGTCAGTGTCAAAGCAATTAGTAATTTTCTAGGCAATGGTGTAATAAAAAGTGTGGTTGTGAAATTTATACTAATTTGTAATTTTAAATTTTTTTAAAGAAGAAAAACTATATTTTTCCGCTATAATCCTTTGCCATTCTAATAATTTAACTAAAGCGGAGTGATTTTATATTTTCTTTTTATCAATACAAACACATCTAATTGGTCTAGTTGTGTAAGATTTGCTATATTTTTTGAAAGACCAAATGATCAAAGTTTCAATTTTTTATAGTGACACTTGTTAAGATAAACAATCATATATTTCGAAAAGGGGAGGGATCCACTTACTCCAAGAGTAAGTGGAAAAACACTTACTCCACATCATGACCATTCATTCTTGGGAAATCCAATGGTTTGAATTGGTGAGTACATCTAAGCCATTGAATTTTTCAAGATTGGATGGCTAAGATGAAGAGTAAGTGTTTTTTGGAGTAAGTGAATCCCTCCCCTTTCGAAAAATATTTAGTTCTTTACCCAAAAGTTATTGGAATAATCACTACCAAAAAAATGTTTAAGGATTTACAGATTAGTCAGGATCCAGTGTGATTTTTGGACGATTGGAGAGTTTTATTTAGATGAACTCATTACGAGTATAAAATTTTCAAAGTATCATTTTATTATAGATTATCATGTTATTAAGATAATTAAACTTCTTATATGACTAATTTATAATAAAAAAATGTAACAGTAAAAATGTAACAATGTAATGAAGCACAATTATAATAATATACAGTACAAAATTAAACCAACAATACAACAAAACTAAACCCATTTTTCAAAGAGTAGATTACACTCACACCCCATGAGTTTTAGTGAAATTACACAAACCACCCCTATCTTTTTTGGCCTTACACGAATTACCTCTATATCCTACACGAATCACCCCTAGTTTTATATATATATTACACTGACTACCCCTGCATGTTATAAAAGATAAAAGTGTAATATTTTAAACAAAAAAATGTGTAGTGAATGTAATTAATTTAAACAAAATATTATATATTGTGTAACATTTCAAATAATACAAAATTCAATGTTTCTTTATTATTTTTGTGTCATTACAAAATACATAAATAATTCCAAATATATTTTTAAATAAATCTTATAATATTTTGTAACGAGCTAAATAATGAAGACGTATCAACTCTAATATTATTTGAATTTGTCTACACAATATACAATATTTTATTTAACTTAATTACACACATTACACAATTTTTGTTTAAAATATTACACTTTTATATTATGCAGAGGTAGCTAGTGTAACATATGCACAAAATTAGGGGTGGTTCGTGTAAGGACAAAAAAGGGAAAGGTGATTTGTGTAATTTCACTAAAATTTAGGGGGTGTGAGTGTAATTTACTCGTTTTTGAAATAATGGTATTATTGTTTTGGGTTGACAAATCCCCATTCATACACATTGCATTTTTCTGTTGTTGGTGAGGGTGGATATACACCAGGCTCAAGAGTTATGATCATCTCCATTAATGGAGAGAAACAAGTGCATAAAAACTCAAGGGAAAATGCAATGTTCAATAATACATGTATCCTTTTTTATTACAATAATATTACAATTTTGTCATTAAAAAACAAAGGAAAAAATGTATTTGCATCTCCATTAATAGAGAAGATCCTAATTCCAACCAAGGTTTATATGATAGTTGATATTTTATTGCAACATATATAATGTTGAAGATTTGCCCAAAGATTTGGTGTCGTTTTCTTCTCTTACTAGTCATTAGATTATATTCCCGGTTTGGTGCCATAATTCCCGTTACCTTATAATCCCTAGTATGTAACTAAGGTGTGATAGACCAACTACCATGTACAGAATATTAAACCCAAGCTAAGACTATAATAATAAAATGAATCCCTTAAATAAAATAAAATGTCAAAAGTTTGACTCCTATGAATAATACTTGTTGAAAAGGTATTAGTTCATTATCCTGAATAAATATTATTATTTATAAAAAATGAAAATGACGAAAGCCACTTAGTCTTTTTTTTGAATGCTTCTTCTTCCTTCCGACATAAACTAGACAGGTGATAGATAAGGTGGGATGTATTTATTATTAAATATATATATAAATGATAAACTATACTATCTTTATTCACTCTCAATCATTATTTACTTCGAAATATAAATATAAGTATTACAAATGAATGATAGATAATATATTAGTATTCAAATGTCAAATGCCATGTTATAACTGAATCTATGAATGTAATCATACAAGCATATCAATTGATGTATATATGTTTGTTATATAATTATTATTATATAAGCATATCAAGTAATTATGTAGGTAATGATACATTTATTTGTATCTATTGCCATTTTAGGGAGATACAAAGATAATTTTGCAAATCAAGTTAGAACAAGGTCATTGTTCAACTACTCTTCTCGTGAAGCTTTTAACCACTTAAAGTATAAGTATGCAACAATATTAACAACAACAAAATTACACCCTCCCTCCTATAAGATGATAAAACTCTGAAAATCAAACCAAACAAGCTAACATTCTTTTAATAAGCCATTAATTTAATAAATCTTTCATTAACTACATAATTACGAATCATAGTATACATTTCTCAAGCTTTTTTATCATTATAATTTTAAATTGGGGAAAATGTTTTTACAAATTTTTACCATCTTTGTTAGTCAAAGGGTATATTTTTAGCCTAATTAATATAAAAATGTAGGTGGACGAATGAGTTTAAAAATTACCCATTCTAATGGAATATGAGGAGAGTAGAATACATAATCTTATCATTACAAACAAATATGTCATTTCTAAGATTTAAACATATTAAGTTTAGGGCAAACAACTTTATTATTACACAATGACTCGTCTCAAAAACAATAAATAAAAAATGTACACTAGTAAAAAAATCTCTCTTAGACTAGTATTCTCAGCTATGAAAGTGAGATAAAGTAAATCCTTAAAAGTAGGAATGAGGATCTGTTATCCCAAAATCTGTCCTAATTTCATGTTTTAACCAATTAGAAATTGTCATATAAATAAAAAGAAAATAAAAAATAATATATTTATCTTATTTGCTAAAATGTGATTGACTTGAGATAGATTTAAAGATAAGGTTAGAAACAAGTGATCTTTGTTCAATAAGCAGTAAGAATAATTAGAAGAGCACTGAGGCATCATTTTTTCAACATCTTTTTTTAGGGTGCATTTGGTTGGAAAGAGAGAGAAATGAAAGAGAGAGTTGAAGGAGAGTGAGACTCTTTCTCTCATTTGGTAGGAGAGAGGGAAAATAAAAGTGGTGGGATCCACCAACTTTTGGTTTCTTCTCTCACATTATAAGAAAATGTAAAGTAAGAGAGTTTTTTTGCAATGTCTATAATGCCCTATTACCAAATATTTATTATTATTTATAAGGGTAAAATTGAATTTTTAATACAAACATATTTTCTACCCCTTATATTTATTTTATATCTCTTTCCTACCAAACAACTCTTACAATCAACTCAATTTTTCATTTCTTTTTTTCTATTCATACTCTTTTTTTTTATCTTCTCTCATCCTATTTTTTTATCTAAACCAAACAAAGTATTAAAGAGTGGAAAAAAAATGAGGGGTAGAGAAACAAAGAAAATGATGGAGAAGAAAAATAAGAGAAAAGATGAAAGTAAAAGCGCGTGGGCCCACTGTATGGGATGATGGTCCACAAACCAATGACGAAAATGTTGGCTCGTGGACTTTTGAGACACACGGTCGTAGAAGTATTGCTGAGTTTACCCCACTCTCCTTCCAGAGAGTTGTTGCACGCGAATCACTATAAAAGCGCTTTGGAAACACTGAACTGGAGCCGCGCGTGGGGGTGGTAGGGTCACGGGTTAGGTTTATTTATATAAAAAAATAAATTAGAAAGAAAAATTTTACGCAAGAAAAATAGTGGGACCCAATGTCGGGAAGGGCAGTATAGGGTACCCGATGCTGAAAAACTGCCCTGACAAGACACCTCCACCTGTTTCCCGCCAAAATACTTCCATTATTATTTTTAAAATAAAATTATTTTATTTTTCCAAGAGTCACACAGAAAATAAAATAGATAATAATTAGTTACAGAAAATAAGTTTAAGAGTTTTCATTTACTTTAAAAAAAAATACAGAACCAAAAGGTCTTATCATGGTTGTACATTAGCTGTCAAGTATATTTACCACAACTATTAATTAAAAATCTTATGTAACTATATAATACGGTAAAGAGATCCACTTACTTTAACTTATTTTTCATATTAGTCGTTAATTTTAGGAAAATCAAATAATTTTAATTAGTGAATATATCTAAGCATTAATTTTCTTTAGAATTGATTGTTAAAATATAAAGTAAGTTTAAAAAATTTATTCTTAGAGTAAATGAATTCATCATCTATAATATATATATATATATATATATATATAGCTTTATATAAGTACATTTGGACATTTACCAATTCCTCTTCCTCTTCTTCCTTAATCCTTTCCTTGCCCACAACACTATCCTTCTCTTCTCTTCCCTCTACTATTGCTGTCAAACAACACTATGTTACTAACTTTATTACCCTATACATGCATATCTTAGTCACTTTTGCCTTCTTGAATTTTTCTGAAAAAAGGTATTAGAAAATGAAAATATGATCACAGCCACTACTTAAAGTTGCATTTTTTAGAACCATTATTAGATATCCATCACAGCATTTGTAGTAATAAACTGCTTAAAGAGAAAAAGGACTTTGCTTTCAACCATTTCTTCTTTTGCTTTCCCTCAAAGTCATTCATTCATACATGATAGGCACCTCCTTCTGCAATGCTGATTCTGTGTTTTCAGTAAGTTCTTTAATTAAATTTAGTTCACTTTTCTTTTTCTTTTTGCCTTTCAAACACCATTATTTTCCCCCAGAAAAACACTACAAGAAAATTAAGATTTATCAGAAAATGGTATTTTATTTTTTAATACTTGATTTATAATTAACATATGTTAATTTTGTATAAAAAAGATGTATCTTCATCTTGAGAATGTATGATGAGAATTGTTATACCTGTAAGTACATAATAAATGAATGAGTAGTTGTGTTTATATTTATGATTTTTCTAAAACCCAAACTCGAAACAAAATCCACGCGCCTTTCCCTATTTGGATCCTTTATTTAAATTAAGATCATATAATCTATCTACATAGGATAAAATTTATGCATTACATAATCTATGATTCATATATATTATTTTTAGAATAGAGTGTATAATACTTAAATAGAATAATAGATGATATGATAACATACTACAAAATTCTTAGACTTTGTGCATGTTGTCAATGAAGATATCCTATTACAGAATTGGATTTCTGACTCTCCAGTTTCCAGTACTGGACCTGTGAGAGAATAAAGTTTTTTAAAAAAAATAATTTAAAAAATGTAAATAATCTAGATCATTTAAATTTTGATTTTGCCATGTGTCAAAATCTTAAACATGTACAGGAGAGGAGCCAAACTCCCTATTACATTACACAAAAGTGGTTGGGAAGATTAACTGCCCAATTTAGCAGATTAAATTAACGAGTGTGGCTATTTACACTAACGGATGAACTAATTGTAATTTTATAAGATAAAAAAAAATTAAATTTATGGTTGGTGATTAGGAAATTGGAGTGTTTGTCCTACATTTATTCATGTATCTGATGTAAGCTGTTTGAATCTGTGAGTATATAAACAAGTCTATTTTGTTAAAAATCAAATGGCGGGCCCACCAGAAATTGTTTGTTTTAACATTGTAGGTAAGGGTGAAAACAAGCTAGACCGCTTATCAGTCGCCTATTACATGGTCCATGACAGACCAGACCATACCATATTTTTTTAATAAACAGGTCAGACTTAAGCTTCTCCAAAAACCTATTTAACTGAAATAGGTCAAACTTATGCTTTTTAAAAAGCTTATAAGCCTAACATGCTAGGATATTAATATTATTTTTATAACATATTCAGAAAACTAAATAATAAAAAAATTATATAAATCCACTAGAACTTAAATATTAAGCTATTTAATAATTAGATATTTAATTGTTAGGACTTGAGTTTAAGTACATAACCCAACTCATGTTAAATATTAGAATAATATCATATTTTACTATGATATTAAAATACATTGTTTTGTATATTATAACCTCAAAGGCACCACAAATCCTTCGAATATATTACATAACATTGGAAGATGATAGAAATAATTGTGATAACAATGTAAAAATTTCACACTAATTGTTATAATTATAATAAATTTTTCTAGTTTGTAAATAATTTTTTTTACCTTAGCATACCTTTAAACAGACTAACAGGTCAGGTCTAAACTTATATGTGCTATACAGGCTGGGTCTGTTTAAGGCAAAATCTGACCTGACCGATTTTCACTCGATAACAATGAAACTAAACTATTATCATCAATACACTATTGCCTCTTTCATGTTCATGTATATTTGGACGCCTCAGATTTGGTGGATTCTATTAAATCAAAAGTCATGGAGCTATAGTTGTTGAGAATGACAACTGAACATTAAAGATATATCATTGATTATATAAGAAAATAGCAATTATGAACCTAAATAATAATGAATAAAATACATAATTAAAATACACATATAAAACTTTAAATTATCATTCTAACCGGAATCATTTTACTCAAACAAACTTAATTAAAGAGAACTTGAGGTGATTAGTAATTGAAATCTAAGATTACTCCATCAATATCATTTTACTTTTTTCAGCAAATCTTACTTTTAATTTAGTGACATAAAATCTCACTAAAATGTCCTTTTAAAAACTTAAGCAAACTTTTATTTAGTTTTTCTTTCACACCAAATAACTAAAAAATTATCTCATTTCCATAACTTTTCTTTCCTTTAAAATGTAGACTATTCTCGTACACTTGTAATTATATAGTTGGACCATATAAGAACTATGATTAGTTCTTTCTAAAGCCGTTGAATATGGTCATCATTGTTTTTGTGACAATGATATGTTATGTTATGTCCTTTGGCCCATTTGAAAAGAAAGCTTATGTTTGTGTTGTGTTGTTTGAATGCATGGCTACTTCATTTCCCTTAGCATTTCATTAAGCTGTAGCATAGCATTATCACAATGGGGCCACTTTCATTTTTGGTTCTGCTATAGCTGCCACCTGTTAGTTATCGCTAGAAACAGCCTTTTCGCTTGTGAGGTAAGACTGAATGTATATACTATCCGTTAATACGATAGAGTACTATGACTTCATCTAATCCATGTAACCGATTTCACCTAATGATATTAATATATGGTTGTGGTTTTTCATTCATGCTACTACAATTGCTTCTATCTTGTTTTATGCTTATGCAAGAGTGTTCTGTTTTTTATGCTACCAGAGAGAAGAGGGAATAGATGTTAGAAAGATGATGGGACATAAAAGGAGCCATTGTTCTGTTGACCAAAGTAGTTATACTTCTATTGCATCTAAAAGGCAAAAAACTGATGTATCTATCACCACAAAGGTATCTTTTTGTTTCTTTTCATCCTTTGGTTTGTGTTAGTTTTTACACACATTTTTCTTTCCTTTTTGTTTATCTTCTATGTTTTTTACTTTCAATATCCAAGCCTTAGGAGAAGCATGTAATGATGCTTCTTCTCATTAAAAACTTCTCCAAATCATAGCAAATAAGCATGCATTGCATTGCATATCAATCCTTGAATGTAGCAATCTTATGATTGTTTTCATTCTCTTTTACTTCATTAATTAGCTATGTTTTAACCTGGACCACACAATCAACAGAAGAATTTCAAAGGGTTATGATAGCTATGTTTTATTCTTTCTTAAAGGCTATGCTGGTATTCAAATTACATGTTCCTTGATGCTTAAATTTGTGATATCTCTATGGTTTTCTTCATTGGGAGTGAGTCTTTCTTTTATATTTCCTATATTCTATAAGACATTTATGATGTTTCTTGAATAGGAGAGGAAGGAGAAGCTCGGCGAACGAATTGTTGCCCTGCAACAACTTGTTTCGCCATATGGGAAGGTATACGATAATTGATTCCTTGCACAATGTACTATTTGACAGATTCTAAGTATTTTTTTCGGTCTAAAAACTCGAATTCTCAATGCAGACTGATACATCTTCTGTCCTAAAGGAGGCAATGGAATATATAGGGTTCCTTCATCAGCAAGTAAAGGTTTGGCTATTCTTGCCTATCAACTCATGAAACGAAGTTAAAAAAAAGGTCTTATTTTTGTCACCAAATGGAAATGAAAATTAGAGTGATGACTAAGTATATTGTTACTCTATATGCTCAAAGCTGCATATAAACAAGATATTGCAAAATTCAAAGCTATGTTTAATATTGACTTTAATCTTGTGCAAATAATTCCCCTTCCTGTTTTTACAGGTGCTTAGTGCTCCTTACCTAGAAAGTTCACCAAAAACCGAGATGCAGGTGAGCATGAACAGGACTACAGTGGTGTAGGATCAGTGTATAGATGAGGTCCAATTTTTATTTATTTTTGGTTTGTTCAACATCACACTTGTGAAAGATTTAATGACACCAATGAGTACCAACAAGGCATTAGTCTATTGTTTTAAGGCCCCAACAAATTCTCAAATAGGTCATAAGGTCAAATGTTTGTTCCTGTGAGCGACACTTGTTGGGAGAGACAATTACGTATCTCGAAAGAGATTAGTTCATTAGTACCCTTGAACATGAATTTAGCCAACTTGTCTCTAAACATTTCTCAATGTTAATTCACATGCTAAAAAAGAAGGCACATCAAATTTAACAGATCATTATTTTTCTTAACTTTCATATAACCTGTTGGATGGCTTTTCTGCAATCATGAATGAACCTATGGTAATAAGCACAATTTAGCTTATTACAGGAATAACAACTGGGCGGGTTGGGATCGGGTTTGTGCTTTACCCAATCCTGAAAACCGAATCCGAATTAAGTGGGGTTGAAAACAATGATATCATCCCAAACCCGTCGGGTTTCGGGTAATCCGAACCTGATGAAAACACATCATAAGCATATATTTCTATAATACATGTTTTATATGTCAAATTTATATATATATATATATATATATATATATGTATATGTATGTATAATTTTACATATACTAATTGAGTTCGGGATAGGGTATCAACTGTACCAAACCCGAATCCAAAAGTTAAATTTGGGTAAAACCTGAACCCAATCACAACAGGTTTTCCCTGTTAAATTCGGATTGGGTTTGGGCGGATACTCGTGGGTTTGGTTTTTATTGTCATCCTAGCTTATTAGTGTTATTTGTGGTGTGAAATTGAGTCATGTGATAGAGTCGTTGTCTCTTCAGGGTATGGAACCATGCAGCATGAGGAGTAGAGGGTTATGTCTTGTTCCTGTCTCATTAACAATGGGAGTTGCTGATAGCAATGGTGCAGATATCTGGGCTCCCATCAAGGCCACTTCACCTAAATTTGAGAAGGATGGTGACTCTCAATTTCATTGATAAATTTTATCAGCTGAGCAGACTAAAGGTGCTAAGTTGAAAATTTATCACCATACATCTTAGATGGAATCTGTAGCTATAGTTAAACCATAATTACATAATTTTCTCATTTAGCTTCTGTATCGCTTAATGGATTCGGCTTAATGAGTATTGTTTACTAGTTTCTTTAAAAGAAATCTTGTAATAATAATGTAAAAAAATAACAAACCACATAATTGGGCATCGGTCATTGGTACTGCGAAGCTTATTAATATGAGTTAGGCAATTAAAAACTTGATTAAGATGCACCCTCCCTCACCTTTATGATTTTAAGCTGGTATTGGGGGTAAGCTTTCAAGTATCCTTAATTCCCTATGCTTATTATTAAAGTGTATATTTTCATTACAAGTGTAGTAGACGTTATCCTTACATTTCACATTACTGTTTCATGGTTATGTGGCCTAGATAATAACAGTAAAAAGCATCTCATTTTAGATCAAGATTTTCAACATAAAAGGATGCAAAGTCATCATTTACTATTTTTAGGCAAGGTAAAATGGATGTGTTGGGTCTTATTGATGCAACCAAAGTAAAGTCTTGGGAATGGTCTAATGAAATAGGGGATACTTCAACTCCTTTCTCAGATTGGTATATGACTAATTGACTATGGTACCAGAGGATTGTTTAGAACGTCTTGGGTGATATATTTGTAATGTTTTTTCTGCTATTGGGTTTAGAATTTGTACTCCCCTCAATAAAATTTGGCTTAAAAAAAGTCATAATTTATCTTGGTAATTGATTATTTTTTGTTTCTCCTGGTGTTCTCATAAAACTAATCTCTTCTAGTATCACTTTAAACTAATTATTGCACCAACCTGTTGAGGGATATCTTGCGACTTATTTAACATGATCTTTTGTTTTCTTAGTTGGCCTTCTTTGACTTATCAGCCAGCATGTAATTCTCATACGATCAAAACTACTAGAGAATTATTTATGTTGGCTAATAAGTTAAAGAACGCTTTCAACTTGTTTAACTGCTAAATTTTGCAGACATATCTCATTGTAAAAAAAAAGAACAAGAAATTCTTATTTTCCAATTTCCACTGAAGCGTTCCATGAACAAATGTGGAAACAGCAGGATCCTCTTAAGAGGACAATCTGGAAGTTACCAACATACACTACTATACAAAAACCTATTGCCGTTATATTTAAATAACAATAAGGTTACAGTACTACAAAGATAAATAAAAACCTGATCTGAGGCCACCAGCAATATTATTAGTTTTCAATAACAGCAGCAGCAGCAGGTGATGAAGACGCCTTATCAGTCTCATCATCAGGAGTAGGCGACTTTATATATGAATGAGCAACCTC
Organism: Lupinus albus; assembly: GCA_009771035.1. Taxonomy (NCBI): domain Eukaryota; kingdom Viridiplantae; phylum Streptophyta; class Magnoliopsida; order Fabales; family Fabaceae; genus Lupinus; species Lupinus albus. The sequence continues at coordinate 4,749,629 of CM020014.1, read as the reverse complement.
TAACATCAACTTTATGTCTTTCTTATGCTACATTCAAAGAACACAATTCTTCTATTAATTAAATGCTGCTAATGCCTACAACTATTGCATTATAACTCAATAACTTCGTTAATCAAGCAAAAATCTACCAACCTCAGTGACTGACTCAGACTTTATTCTGGATTGCACCACACACCATTTCTTAATATGCGCACCTGCAGAAACAATTTACTAATTTGATTACCTTGGTCCTGATTCCTGAACAAACAGATTTTCAATGAAGTGGATGAAAGAATCGACCCCAAATTAGTTTTTCCTTTAAAATGCCCCAAACGATCTTCAGTTTGGTACCCTCAATCCCTGGAATTCTAGTTTTTTCCCGATTCAAAAGTTTAAAATGGTAATGGTATAGAATAAGAACATTAAAGAACATAAAAAGTGGGCCAATATTCAGGAACTTCGACAAAAACTTACCCACTTTGATGTCCAGAGTACATGAACTTTCGGCAGCTGTCTCCAAAGTCCATCTAGAGTGTACCTGTTTGACAAGAACTTTGTATCATTTATTATCTAAAAAATGAATAGAATAATATATTGGGGTCATATAGGGCACACATGAAGCAATACTAATCAACATACTTTCTATTCTTTCACTCATTAATGACTAATTGGTCGTTCTCGTTATCGTAGGTGTAGCCATCTAATATTTATATGTTAAGGTTTCATATCAAAATCAATTGCCAATGACAGAAGTAGTCCGATAGGTATTTAAATCACACCCAGGAGAGTGAGGCAACCTATATGGGACTTACTTCCTAATATTATACAATAGATATTTTTGAAGTGTACAACTAGTTCGTTCTCCGAGATTAGGAAAGCCATCTTTTAAACAAAAGTTGATGATAATAATAAGAGTTCAACTCCATTCAATATTGCAAATGGGAACTATCCTTCTCCTCCCAGTGGGCACTACTTTAGTCGGACATGTTGACAATTAAACTGCCTCTCCACATGTGGAGGGTACATACATCTACCATCTCCAGTCCCCACTAGGTAGGAGCCTCATGCATTGGGCTGACTATTTAGTAGCTAAACAGTATTGTACATCTCAACAAAAACTAGAGCACAAGTGAGTTTGGTAGGTACAGTAGTTTTTGGTGCGCTGCAACTTCACAGAAATTCAAAATATGCAAATCCCTTATAGGTGCAATGCCAATGTGCCTTCAGAGAGTAAAATATGAATCAATTCTACCATTACATATTAAGATGTGTACAACTTCCGTGACTATATTTAAAATGAGTCAAAAAACCCACTGCGATAAGGGTTAATATTGAATAAATCAAACCAATAAAATAATTAAGGTTTATCTTTACAATAAGCACTGGCATATACTTTACAAGCAAACTCTTTAATGATAGTGTATCACAACTTAACCTTCTTACTCATTGGTGATTACAACTTTTCTTTAGTGCACATATCATACCACCTCTATTAACGTAATGACTAATGAATACTCAAAAAACATAAAGAAATGGAATGATACAATTCAGATTTCATGAACAAAAATATATTAAAAGGAAAACATAGCAAAAGCCCTGAGAATGTCTAAAGTATTCCATACCTCAAAATAGGACCCAAATGGAACATCATGTAGCTGCTGCACAGTCTCGAACACCTTTAAAAAGTTGCAACATCCATTAGATATTTCGAAATCAAATAAAAGAAGAAATGGTAAAAAAAGAATAATATGAGTTACACTAGTGAAGGTTAACAGAGACCACAGAAGCTACCAACATAATATCATTCATTTATCAATATTCTTGGATGCATTTATCAATATTCTTGGATGCATTTTATCATAAGTTAATAAAATCAACCCTCTAACCAGTTTTTTATTGTCAGGTGATAGAACAAAATGTTGCAACTCTGTCACAGCTGTGTCCGGAGGGCACATAGGGTTGTTACAAAGGGACCTGAAGGTTATCTCTCGGACTTGACCATCATATTCTTCTGCTGTATGCCACTGTCCTATCTGGAAACAGCATAACCACAAAGCAAACAACTTAAGAAACATGTGCTACCTGATTACCAAAATTTTATGTTCAGAAAGAACATATACAGTCTACAGCCTTGCTTTCAATAACAGCGTACCTCAGCAGTTTATCATTCTCAGACAAACCTAAGGTAGGTTGCATTGCAATCAATAACAGTCACCCAACCATCAAGCAAAACATAAGTTTCGATTTACTTCACATTGGATTTTCATTCTAACCATTTGACAATTTTTAAGTTTTAACAAGAATCAGTAGCTTATGGAAAAACTTACCACAAGATTGGTATCTTTTCGCACAAAACGGTACTTGTTTGTAAAATTTGAATCGTCGTTTAATAATAAGTTTAAAAACTGCTCAGCCGTGCAGGGAAAATCATCCTGAAGAAGGATCACTGGTTATCTGCTGATAATCGATATTATAGTTAAACTCATGAAGACAGAAGGAGAAATGATGCATACATTGTATATGCCAACTAAAGCCTCTGCTTTGATAAAAGGTTGGAGTTTTGCAGTTTTTGGAATGCTTTCTTCAGGAACCTTATCTAGTATCTTACCTCCTCGGACAGAACTGCTATGTGCACGCAGTTCTGACTCTGCATTTTCCTGTACAAGGAAAACATTAATAACATGAACTATTTTCACTTACTTTACAAGTGATGAATGAGACCATGCAATCAATGCCCTTTTAATGACAAAATAATTACAAAAAGAAATGGAGAAAAAAGTTATGAAACAAAGAGTGAGCAATGTATAATGTTTCTTCAGTTACAAATTTAAGGTAATCATTCTTCTATTTATAAAAGAACAACCATATCTGTTAGGACAAGAGAAATAGTATTAACAAAAAAGAGTTTTCGAGTTTTGCCCATATGATAACTCACATTTATGGTGTTTTTTAAGTTTTACAAGTATACCCAATCAACTTTATATCAAGGTGTCATGATCTGGTGAACTCATGATCTCATCATAATTCCAGATGCAACTATACTCAATTAAAGCTCAACTTAACATTAGCTATACTTATCAGTTGTGGAGGGACCCTGAGGTTTTTTAAACAAGTCTCCAAAATTTCAAAAAGGTAAGAACAATTAGGCAAAATTAGTGGATTGGCCATTGGAGCATATGATTTATCAGTTTCATACTGTTTGCTCACAAAATACAACAAGATATAGGTATTATAGCTAGTTTTGAATCTCTTGTAGGTTCTAGAACAAGAAGCATATTATTTAAGAATTAGACAGAATCTCTGTAATTTTTTAATTGAGATAAAGGAGACCAAAGTGATTAAGCAAGAGGTGTAACCTTTTTCTCAACTTCCAACTTTTCATGGAAATTATCTGCTGCACGTTGTAGATTTCTAAATGCATGATTCCTGTTCCAAAATGATGCAAATTTATATCTCACTCTACCTGAAAGACAGAAGAAAAATTATGTAATGAAATCATCTGTGAAAGGCTGGCATTTGTGATAAAACATGGTCATAACTTTTTCTTGCGAAAGTCAGTTTCATAACAACGGAAAACAACCATGTACCAAATGCCATTGTAAAACATACATAAAACATCTATAATTGCGTGAAAAAAGGGATCAAATCCCATGCAATGCCTTATGTTTAACTCGATTAAATTTATTTATGGAAGAATCTGAACAAGCATTGCACTATAGAGTATATTTACAAGTTCCACCAAGAAAAGCAATAATGAAATAGTGTTTAGAACAAATTACTAACCATCAGGACTTCCCAAAGGAGGGACACCATGTCCACCAGCACCCATGCGAAGAATAATTGTTATAGCAGGATTAATAAGTGCATGTTGACTCCTTCGAATCTTAAGTGAAACAGAATAATTACACCATATGTAATTTTTAATGTAACTAAAGCGTGAAGTGGGAAGGGAGGGGCAGAAAAGGCAATAGAGATCACACCTCATCTATATCTTCAAATGGAATAAGTACCTGCCAAATGCCCCAAAACACACTTTAGTTTATATCTGATCTGTCTATTACAAGAAAAAGACACCATAAATACAAAAACCATTAACAGATTGGCATTATGGATGGGTAGGAAAGTTGTTATTTACTCTAGTTTACTTTGGCCATATATAAAGATAAGTTTCAATAAATAAAAATGAACGCACAAACCCGGTGGTAATAAATAATACTAAGGGTGACAAGTGGATGGATGGAAGGCCATCCATCAATCCATATAAACTCATTTAAACAAAATTTGAAGTTATCCAATATATCCATATCCAAACTTAATGGATGGATTCCAATCCATCCATGACTCCATTTTCATGGATTTGAATGGATGGATATCAAAACCTTTGATTTTTTATTGAAACTAAAAACATTATTGAAGAAAATCATTATTTTTAAAACTACTATCTCAATAGAACATTTTTTAAAATCAACTTTTAAAATCATTTAAAAAACATTTTAAAAATCACCTTTTAAAAAAGTGATTTTTAAACTTTTGAAAAAATTATTTTTTTGCAATATTCTACAAACGCGTGGCGTTTAAGGTTCTGCGTGTAAAAATTTTAACACATACTTATAGAATGTAAGATCTATATATTGTCAGTATAAAAACTTATACATAATCATTATATCATCCACCATTCATTTGGATTACTTTTTGAAGAGTCAACGATGACTAATTATAAATGGTGGATGATGTAGTGACAGTGTATAAAAATTATACTTATACACTGTCAGTGCATACATTTTGTTATACTTATATATATTGTGTACTTAAAATAAACTTTTAACATTAACTATATTCACATGTCCTATAATTGATATCGAATTAATAAAATATAAAAAGTGAGAGTGATAATCATGGGTGGATTTTCTTGAATTTAATTTTATTAAATATTAAATGAAAATGAAAAGCAAAGAACATCATTTTTAAATTCTTTGTTTTTTGGATGGATTGGATATCCATTAGATATAATGGACGGGTTCAAATCCATCCGTTACTAAAGCTATTCATTGGAATCCATCCATTTAAATCCATTAGCTCTAATGGATGAATTTGGATGAATTTTTTTTTTTTTTTGGATTTGGATGAATTGTGGATTGTAGATAATTTTGCCACTTCTAAATAATACAAATGTTTCGCCTAACTGCATGAAATGTAAATTACTCCTACTCCAATATTTATCATACTCTCGAAAGCTATAAGAAAATCATAAAACTAAGCAGCCAACATCTGAGTGATGGATCAACCACCTTGCACAAGAAACTATGAACTCTAGTGTTCACTCAAACTTGGAAAAATAGAATGATAGACTGACCTTCATGTGCTTGGAGAACACATTGGAATGGAAACAAATGTGCCACGCCGAGACATACATACGCCCATGATACAAAAATGACCTCTCAAGTGCACACGAATAACTATGATCAACAACCTGAATTAGATGCTTCACTCGTTAGAACTGCAAACACTATCACATAAAGGACTAGACAATGGAAAATTACAGAAATTCATTTTACGTGTATAACTTCAGAAAAATCTCCATACTTGTAACTCTTAATAAAAAAAACCAAAAAGTATAGTTTTTGTTGGTAACCTCATCTGGAAGAAGATCAAATATTGTTTGAAGAGGCCCTGGCTTTTGATGAACTACATTAGGCCCCTGTTTTTCCAAAGGCATCCTTCTTCGAGTGTTGGCTTCACCATAATCATTTACTCTACTAGTCAAGTCAGTTAATAAATATAAGAAATAGGCCAACATTTGGTGATAATAACAGCACTAACATATCTTGGAGCAAGATAAGGAGTGAGGAGTAATTAGACCACTAAAAGGAAATGTAAATTAATAAAAGAATCAAATATAAAACCCAAAGGCCCACCTGGAAGAATTTGCAGATCGTTTTGTTGTTTTTATATGAAGACAAACCTGACAATCAATCAACAGATCTATAGAGCTATTTGTGAGGCATAAAAATTCTACAGCTCATATAGCTATTAAGTCAAGCAAAACGGTGAAACCAAACAATTTCTTCGGAAAGCATGTATTACCTGCCCTGATTGACTATCCAAAGTATGCCACACTACACCAGTTTGACCTTCACTTTCAACTGGAACAATCACTGAACCAAGAACGGCACTTTTCCAAATTATATCCCAATCATATATTGTAACATTGATCTGCTACGTCACCAGGGAAAGAGGTCAGTTTCATGAAAACCTACATAACAGATCTTATCTGTCAATTAAGAAGCATATGCTGAAATGAAGCATGGACATATGTTAACACTCCTTTTGTAAGATATCAATCAGAGTGAAGTGTCAAAACATTATGTCTGAACACTATGATTAGTTTCAGAAAACTAAAATGAATAGGTATATTTACTTTCAGCAATCTTCTCATCTTTTTTGGTCTAATTTTTTTAAATGTATCACTACAAACAGACTATCATGAAAACAAACTTGAATCCAGATAGGATAGAATGGACACACATATCAAAACATTGATCACTCTAACTGCAAGATTACTAATTATGGAGAATGAATAATACACACCAGATCTATCTCAATAGAGGACTGAAGAGTTAATTGTGCCATTAATGAAATAAAACCAATTTATACATGGAAAAACTAACATGGAAGCATTACAGCAGCCAAAATTATATATTACTTACATGAACGTAATAATGTATACTTAAGAGAAAAATATATGATAGGGACATAAACCCAGGTAAAGAGAAAAACAGTGAACAAGACAACTTTTACATTATAGGAAATATCTCGGTGCTTAGTTGTAACAATAGCATGAATAGCATCATCTATCTGTTTAGATAAGAATTGTCCTTCACAATCCACTGATTATTTTCATCAGCTTCAAACACTTGGTATAACTACTGTAAATCAATCAAAGCATAGATGATAAGCCAGCTACCTGGACAGGAAGTTCATCAACAGAAAAATTGAACTCCTCGCCCCACATGGGATTTCTTGAACCAGGGACCATTGAACTGCATTAGAATGAAAATTTGCTTCTAATAAGAATAAGATATGCCCCTATGGAAAACATATATTATCATCACAAATCTAACAGACTCCTAAAATTCACATTCTTCAATTTCATTTTATTATATGAGAATTCTGAATGTACCTGTACTCAATTTAAAGTGTAACATCTTTTTGCAGCTTCAACATCTTTTCACATTCTTCATTTACAACATTTTATTCTATGATCAATTCTGAGCACACACATTAGAACCTTTAGGTGATGTACCCCTATCTTCGTAACATGTCCTTATTCTAAAGCAGCATGATATATCACTTCTCTTAAAAAATCAACCCTAAATTTACAATTGTCGAGTACTGATAAGACTGGCAAAAAACAAATTTATTATAAAAAAAAGTGAGGACATAAGGTTGTTTATGGTACAAAAGTAAAATTGGAAAGTATCTGCCTATATTGTTTGCCACATCCTGATAATGTAAAACCTAGCTGTGGTATTAACTCAACCAAAGAAAACATGTTGTTGAAGGCTAAAAATATAACGGTTAAGAAAACTTAAGATAGATAGATTTAAATGAAGGTAAAAATAACTAGATCATCAAACCTGAAACGCTTTTCATTGCCACATGTGATGATGGCATAAGGGTCTGATGTGCCATTTAAGTTTGCACCACTGAGATTCTTTGCAGCCAATAGTTCTGACTGCAAAGAGAGCAAGAAAATCCAGCCAAATAACAATAAATTTCAGTACTTGCATTTATACGCAAGGCTTAATGCAATCTGCTTTCTTTTGGGATGTTGGTCCAGACTAAAATTGCTAGTACATAAATACCTTGATCAGGTACCCAGAATTGGTTTGAGAATCCCCTTTCAACAGGCCCATCTACAAAATAAGTGCAGAACTGTGTGTTAACAATTTAAAGACCTGGTAAATAACTTGTGGCCTATGGTGCAGACATACGGGTGAGAATAACAAGTATCCACACGCACAGGTAAGGATCATTTGAAAAAGTTAAAAGTCATCTCATAAAACACGCTAAACATAAAGAAGCATCACAAGACCTGGTAAATTAAGAAAAATTGTTGACCCACTTAATAATTGAGGGAAAAGGTCAATAAAAAATAAACTAAGCCATTGCAAACACAATAAAACAAACATTTACCAAATATTTGAGTATACCATTTCAATACCACAATTCACATCTTATATACATTATGATAAACATTTTAAGTATATGCACCCTTCTTGACACTTGGCAGAGGTACAATAGAACTAGGAAGTATGGATAGGGATACACACATGACACGATTACGACATGACATGGACACAAAAATCCGGCAAACTTTAGAAATTATACAAAACAATATGACTAATATTGACTATGTTACAAAGTAGATTAACAAATGCACAATTGTTAAATCAAAACAGAGGAATAGTGTTTTAAAAGTAATACGTGGAAACATAATAAAGTGATAACCTTTATCTAATTATTGCGACATAAAAAAAGAGGCCCAGGCTCCCACCAAGTGGGATGTGCAGAGGATATATATATATATATATATATATATATATATATATATATATATATATATGCAACTTTAGCCTCACAAGAGAAGAGATTTTCTGCATGATTTAAACTCATGACCTTCAGGTCAAGAGTCAAACAAACTTCACCATCTATCATTGCCACATATTCATCTATAATCTATAATGGTATAAAAATTTAAAAAAGTAAAAGTAAATAAATAATAAAGTACAGTAAGAAGTATTTGAAAGTGTGTGAAACTATCCATGAATTGCCCCATACAGTTGTGCCGAAACTATCTTAAGGTGTCCTTCACATTCACAACCGAATCCTCAAATAATACCGTTGAGGAAAATTAATCTAACCTAATCAATTGAACATAAATCATAAGACTACACAAAAATTAGAAAAAAGAAACAATTAGTTCATAAAATAATATTTAATCAGGAAAATAGCGAAACCATAAACTGAATATATAAACAGATTCCACGCCACAGAGATTAATGAAATAGTAATACAGCATTACATTAACGACAGAGCAGTGAAATATATATGCGCAATGTGACGAAAATAACCTTGTCCTTATCGTGAGAATTATCATTAAGCGATCGATCTTCGGCTTTATCATCGGTTCTATAAGTGAAGAACAAATAAGCGAAGAAAGCGAATACGGAGGCGGCGACGGCGACTTTGATTTCCCGGAACGAAGGTAGGAGGAGAACGAGGGCGGAGTCAATGGTGACATTCATCTCCATCATGATCATGAAGACGGTAACGGATCAGAAAATAGAGCGGGGTGAGAAATGAAACGGAGAAGTTAACGGCGTTTTAGGGTATAGAGAATGTGGTGAAACCATGGGGGATGAGAATTTGAAGAAGAAAGAAGATGGAGGGAATAGAAGAAAGGAGGAGATGATAATTGTGAAAGTGGGTAATGTATTAAATGCATTTCCTTCATTTTACACTGCCAAAGGCATATCATTAATTTATTATTAATTATTATTATGAGATGAGATTCATTCTCTCTAAGTCATTAATTCTTGTACGTAAATATAATAGTTTAAATTATTCACTAAATCTAAATCATTTGATTTTTTTAGAATTGATGTGTAAGATGTGAAGTAAGTTTAAAAAATTTACTCTGGGAGTAAATAAATCTCTACTCTATTTTTATTATATTATATATGAAAAAGATAAATATAAAAATTGTAATATTTATATAATGAGAGTGTAAAAATTTATAAACATTTAGTGTATCTTCCACCATTTATTTTATTTAAGTATTGAAAATGAATAATGGATGGTGTATTGAGAATATAAAAAATTCTTACAGATGGATACATCTTTTTTTCCAGATAAAATGTATCTATTCGTAGTTTATGAATTTTATTATTATCATTCATAATTTATATTGGTTCATTATTACTCTTAAAAAATTGTATATGATAGTCAAAGTAACAAGTAAACTATTTGGCCAAGATTGTAGGGGAGAAACTGAACTGAAATCCTTTTTTGGAACTAAGGTTACTCTTACTTTTTTCCCCTCTTTCCACACCACACGTTTTCTCTGGTTTGAACCCCAAATTTGTATAGTGGGATACTTTTTTGGGTGAGGTTTCTCGGGAAGAATCAAAATTAAAAAAACAATATTTATGTGATACTTTTACGATTTGAATGTAATGATCTATTCTTAAAAGAATTAATATTTATTCATTTCCTTATGATAAATTCAAAATGGAGTAAGACTTCTCTCCATTAATGAAGAGGAAAGTACTAAAAAACCAAAGACTAAAAAATGTATTGTCCTTTTATTTTTAATAAGATTACACTTCTACATTTAAAATGATACTTAAACTAAAAAATCGGAACAATATCCATTTATTGAGTTAATAAAGTTTTCCAATATGGAAACCGTTAAGTGTGGCCAAAGTCACCACTAATGTTTTATGTAGCCAAGTTTGGTAAGTTGATAGACAAGTGAGGGGCTTATGATTCCTAATTGTTTTAGATGGTGTTGTAATTACATCATAAATAAATGTAAGATGTTATTTGATAAAAGTAAATTTCTAGTTTAGTCATAAAAAATTTAGAAAATTCTTGAGTTTATAAATCACTATTTAATAGGTCTCTTAAACGTGTGTTATTATATATTATATGATAAATTTGGACAAAACTTAGGTACAATTCCATATTGAAAGGTGACATGTGTTCATTCATATCATTAAGTTTTTTTTACAATTAAGAATCTCTCTTCAAAGTTTAGGTGGTAAGTGAACACATGTTACCTTTTAATAGGGTACAAACATCATTCGTACTTAAGGAATTGTACCTAAGTTTTGTCCTAAATATTTTTACATTATTTTAGCATCTTTCTAGCATCATAAGTTGTTGTTATCTAGCCCAACACCTTATCAATCTTAAAGTTTTTTAGTTCCTACATTTTTCAACCCCAAGTGGTTTTGCACCATTAGACCACTTTATTAGTTGGTGTACTCTAAGACTTGAAATTAGATATTTACTTAAGGGAACAAACATCTAACACCTTTATTTATAAGACTAGATAATTTTTATAATAATAGGCCTGAAGGTGAAAATGACTCGGTAAGGATTAGTCTCAGTCAAATTTCAAACTTAAATCATATGAATTACTTTTTCTATTTAATAAATTATTATCATTCATTTATTTCTATATATACACTCAACTAATATTTTTTAATTAATACTTTATTATAATAAACAAAAATTTACTGCAGACGCTATTAGAGGCTAAAAGCTAGAAATGACAATGGATTGGAGTTAAGTTTATACTTATCTAACCTCAAACTTAAATTCTAAACCTGATCCCAAATTTAGCATGATAGAACTTCATCGTGTTTTAGGTAACTCAACCCAATGGGATTTCACTAAAAACCTAAATTATTCATAAATGTTCTTTGTAAAATCATCTCCCATCTCCTTCTTCCTTTTGTCGGTAAACTAACTTCGTTAAAAAGTTGAATTCCCACAATTATAAAAATGTAAACAAAAATAGAACATGCTTCTAGCTTTACATTACTAAGATATTATATATGTAAGTTCTATTATTTATTAAATACTATATGTTAATTGGGTCCAGGATTAAGTATTAGGTGTGCTAAAACTGAAAATCAAACTTGGATAAAATTCGAATCGGGACGCAATCACAATAATTTTTCCCAATTAGATTCGAGTTAAGTTCGGACAGGTATCAACATATTAGTGTTTTCATTGTCATTCTACTCAGAGCTCGTAAAGTCGCTAATGATGTATTATTTTATGTACATTCAAGATTGATCCCAATATAAATTATGATTTACTATAAATTATTATAATGATTATATATAATCAATTTGAAAGTTGCAATGATATAATAAGCAATTATAATCAATCTTAAAATTAATTAATTTTCGGATCAATTTTCAAGCATGAGATTTTTAATTTTCTAATATTAAACTCATGAGGAAATTGTATAATTAAGTTTTATAATAAAATATTTATTTACCATTTCAATAGTATAAATTAAGTTTCTATACATTTCAACAAATAAGTGACCTTTGCAAGGGAGGAAAGAAATCAAAGCAAAACAATTGCATCCATGCATCCTCTATGCCATAACTTTATAGGTCAATTCTTAGTTGGTGATCAAATTAATTTTTGTTCTTTCTTCAGTAATTTAATATCTTGAAATGATTTATTTTCATTTTCGTCTTATAGGTATCTTGTGTTTTATTTTTGTCAATATTTATTTGCTCACTCTATATTTATATATTCACCTATCTTTCTCAAAATATATTAAAAATAGAAAGAAAAAAAGTAACTCAAAGAGATACTAACTAGGTTTTGGAATGTATAAAAAAGAGTTTATATCTCACCAAAGTTTTCAATCTTATAGGTTTCAATCCTACACTTGTGTATCAGAACAAAGAAAGGAAGGCCAGGTGAAATAACTTGTTAGGGATTGAGCACAATGCGGAAGTACAAGATCGAATCAATTGAGAATAAAAGAGAAACAAATAAAGGAGCAAGAAAATAATACACAAGATTTAACGTGGAAAAACCCTTTCAGTGTGAGAGTTAAAAAACCACGGGCGCTCAAGAGCAAAATTCCACTACGTAAAAAGGAGAGTACAATAAATCCTCTTGTAGTAACGAGGATAAAGAACAATATTTAATCTCACAAATACTCTATCAAATGGAACAAGAATTCTCACCAAAATACACTTGTGTAGGAAATCTAAATCTCTCTATAATTTTTTATGATAATAATAATATGTCATAACATTGTCCTTTTATAGGCAAGTGAATAAGATAGAAAAATCTTATAATATTTAATAAGATTTAATATACATATGAGAGGCACAAACTTCTCAACAATGCAATCAAGAATCTTATTAAATAATATCTAATAAGATTTTAATGAGATACACAAACTTCTCAACGTAACTCGCATGAGTTTCGTTGGATTTATTTAAGTGTGAAGTTCAACATTGAGGATGAGTAAAATAATTTATTAGTATAGAAAACTCATGGAACTAATATCTTAAGATTTTGGTTTAAGACGTAATGTCTCACTTATAACTTTCCCATATCCCGATAACAATGAGACTCCCCAGTAGTTGGAGGTTCCTGGTAGTAATGTGTTCCAAGAAAGTTTTTTCATCTTCCTCTAATGTGTCATCTTGTGGTGGAATTATTTGAGACTATTTTGGAGCCTTCACCAATCACCATGGCCTTTTCTAAGCACCTAGGTGCTTGTTAAACTTCATGCAAAATCATGAGGACCCTTGATATGAATCAAGTTACTCCACTTTAAGATATGGAGCTAAAATGTTTGATAAATTAAACTTTTGTTCAATTCTTTTTATGCTAGATAGTGTATCGTTCCACTATTTATTGTAGGGCGTATAATCTCTAGTTTTGTTTCTTTGTGGGGCTTTTAAGCCCTCTATAGTCACACTAAAAAAATAAGAACAACCCAATATATACGTTGAGAATGATTTTGATCACTTCATTTGTGAAATTATTATGGAGAGTAATTAGGTATTAACTAAATATAAATAAGTTGAAGGATCAAACCCTATCTGTTATAAGTCTGCCTCATCTCCATTACAGGAGATGTCAGTGTATATGTAGGATTGCGACACGTGTTAAAAACAAAATTTAAACGGTTTACATTTTTACTGTTTTTTAAATTAAAATTTGTGAAAAGTCACTCATCTCACATTTCCCAGTACCGAACTATTCAGTACCGGAGAAGAATCATATTCATGTGTTATGAGGGAGTGTTTACTAATCATAATAGTCAATCTTTTATGTTTTCAGTTAATCAAGAACATCGTTTATTGTTTTGTAACCGTAAAGAATTTTTTTATGCATTGAGTCGTTATTTCATATCATGCACTAGAATTGACAATATTTGAAGTTTTCACATAATGATGGTTGATTTTATTGTGGTTGATATTATGAACTTTTTTGCTATTATTTGAATCTACTCATCTAGAGAATCTAATTTGGTTGTTGACGCTCGTTCGTAAGGAGTTTGCATTAATTCCATATTTTCTTTCTCTTCCCCTTGGTTGATCATTTAACTACCTTTTTTTATATCAGACATTAACTCAACCATTATTATAATTCTGAAACCAAAAGCATGGACCTTTAATGGCTATGACATTTTGATTATCCAAATTTTTTAATTGACAGTCAATTTTTTTTATTTAAGATAAACCTTAAGAATACTTTAGTTTCTATCCGACATTAACTCGACCATTATTATAATTCTAAAACCAAAAGTATGACATCTTTAATGACCATGTCATTTCGATTTTTGATTCTTCCATATCATGAGTTCACAAGCATGTTGCTAATAGATACTATGGAAGTTCATTTTTAATTGACAGTCACATTTTTTTATTTAAGATAAACCTTAAGAATACTTTAGTTTCTATCCGACATTAACTCGACCATTATTATAATTCTAAAACCAAAAGTATGACATCTTTAATGACCATGTCATTTCGATTTTTGATTCTTCCATATCAAGAGTTCACAAGCATGTTGCTAATAGATACTATGGAAGTTCATTTTTAAGGCGGCAACACCTTTTTTCTTTCCCCACTTTACCAAAAAAAAAAAAAATTAAAACCAAAAGTCACTCTTCATAAAAATGAGAAAACATAATAATGATTAAGTTAATAATTAAATAATATTCATATATAATTATTATTGAATATTAAGACACACATACATAATGACGATTAAGTTAACAACCTTATATAAACGTTGTGTAAGAATGGATATAATTTCATTAAATTGGGTTTTTTACCCTTAAGATGAATGAAATTTCTGCTATAAAAGACACGTGTCGAGGAAAGAAAGACTCCTAGGTTTATTCATAACGTTGGTTAGTTTCACTTGGTTCGGTCACTTGCACTTTCTTTCTCCAACGCCGCCAACTATTTTTCTTCTCATCACCATTCACCATCTTCATTTTTATTCCATTCCTTTCACTGGGTACTCTCTCTCTTTTTCATTACACAATCTCTCTCAACACATTATACCTCAACTCAAATTTTTCACACTCTTTAATATATCTTCATATTCATGCTGCTACACCTACTTCATACTATATATATATATATATATATATATATATATATATATATATTCATATGTATTGTGTTATACTGTTATTGTACTTATAGTAACACACACACACACACACATATATATATATATATATTTGTTAATGTTTATATACTGCAATTTACCTTGTATTTTTTCTGATTATGTCTACATTAGCTTAATTATCTTGCTTAATGCCTCTAGTGGGTGTGATGCTATATGCATATGTTTTGGATTATTGGTATACACTATGGTGATCTTTTGATGAATTATTTTTACTAGGAAGTTTGAATTATATTACAACTTTGATCATTTTACCTTCTTTTATTGCAAGCAGCTTCTGGTGGCTCTTTTAAGGAAGAACTTAAAAGATTGTTTGTACCATTGAGTTTATATTGTCATTGCAATATAATGAACAATTTGGTTACTATCTAACAATTTGGGTTCTTTCATATTATATGTTTGTTACATTCTAAATACATTCTGCATTTGGTTTCTTTCACCGTTATCATTAAAAGGGCAATCCGGTGCATGGGGCTCCTAGTGTGGTCTAGGCTGTTTCCAGGATCTGAAATCGTGACCTCATGGTCACTAAGCAACAACCTTATTGTTGCGGCCAAACTTGCCCTTATTTTTACTGTTAAAAAAATTGTCGAATGAAAATTGTTTCATACTCACTTCTTGATTAGTGCAACATGCTCAGGAGACTATGGCTCCCTTGCTGGGGCTTTTAGTCCTGGTAACTTCCTGATTTACGCTTAATCCTTCGAGTATTTGAAGTTTATACTGGATTTTTTTGCGTAGAAGATGCTATTTTGTCGTTTTAACTGATTGATATTAAATCAATATCAACACTATATTTATGAGTTGGATTTGAAGTGATTGAATTTACTTATGTACTCGAACATTCTGAATTTGACCAGGCAAACTTTAAGGCGAGGTAAGTTTGTGGAAGACAATCTGATGGCGTTGCTCATTCTTTCTAGACAATTCTGAATTCGACCAAAATTCACTAAATGCGCATCAATTAAAGAGAAAGCAGTATAGAAGGATTTGAGTTACATGACTCACTGTGAAAAGTCCATCGTTAAGGTGGAGCCCTTTCTAGAAGAACAAATTAACACTGCAAAAGTCTTTGAAGACATGGAGGTCGATATAGTGAGCTGGACAAATAAGGGTGATTTGGCAGCAAATAAAAATGAGGACCCTGATGCTACCGATTATTCAAGTTCCTTTGCTAACACTACATCTGACACTGAAAACTGTTCTAGATTGAGTGACACCGAAGTGGAGTCTGAATTCATAGCTGACAATGGCTCGTCATGCACCTTCGGCGCTTTTAGTTATGTGTTTCAGATGAGGTGATCTTTTTCCTCCTAAATCAATAGACATCGAATCTTATTGCTTGGCCATAGATTTAGCAATCGACATCGAAACACAGGACCCTGATCTTATGAATTTGTTGACAGCTAATTAAAGTTACTCATAAATCCACATTAAGGACTCAAATGTTCAAATTAGATAGTTAATAGAAATTTTAAAATTGAAATCTTCACATGTTTACAGAATGCTTTAATAATTATTTTTAGAAGATGTTAAGAGGGTAGAATTTTATAGATGTCAATCTCGTGCTGTGTGGTTTGATGGTGTGTCAGTGTCTTGCTTTGATGTTTCACCGGAATAGTTCTTTATCAAGCTTGCCTCTGTTCAGGTCCTTAGGTAATAGGTATTGCATCACCTCTAGTTTTAAATCTAGATAATGGCACATCACCCCTAGTTTTATATGTAACTCTTGTTAGAAGAATTTTTGCTCTGCATTGATATTAGAAAATTTGCCATATTAGTATCCTTTTTAGAGTCCATTAATCTGTGTTTCCTTATGCTATCATCAAGAGGTAATGCTATACCACCACGCCTATTTTGTTGGTAATTTATGGCGAGTCATGTTTCTTTGAACATTTTGTGTTTATTACAATATAGTTGAAGTACTCGGTAAGGAGCTATTTGAATTATTTATGCATATTAATTTCCTGTGCAATTGTAGGAAAAAGAAGTTGACAGATCATTGGAGGAATTTTATACGGCCTCTAATGTGGCGTTGCAGATGGACAGAACTAAGAATCAAGGAAATAGAGTCACAAGCATTAAAATATAGTAAAGAACTTGCAGAATATGATAAAGGGAAACATACCGAACCTGATCATTTTACATTAGAAGAGTTAGGTTCAAAGTCATTGCCATTTTCAAGTAACCAGTGCAGAAGAATGGCCAAAAAAAGAAGGAAAAGAAAGAAAGTTGAGGACACAACTGATATGACATCATATACATCACATCACAATCTTTTCTCTTATCTTGGTACAAACATATTTGCACTCGTTTATCTTTATACCCGTTTGCATGTCATTCCTCATTGTTTACCAACAATAGTCTCAACTACTTGAGAGACGTGTGTGACTTTTGCCTTTACTTATTGTAGAGAATAAGAAGTCTGATCCGGATGGCTGTTTGGTCAGTGATTCGGGTAATCCAGGTTAGAATTTTTGTGTGTGTGTTGATACCTTACCACTGTTTCTGCTTAACATGTTAAGTCACTGATGACATTAATGTCTCTTGTATTATTTCCCCTTAAGAGAAAAGGACAATAAATAAATAAAATGTTTCATTTTTTTTTACTAATCTTCATTATGTCAGTGGTTTGTGTATGTTGGCTTATCTTCCTTTTTTGAGAGGATGCTTGCAGAAAGTGAGCATAATTCATTTATCCATCTTTGAAAGTTACGGTGTGCCTTTTGCTATGCCTTATATCCGACTCATGACTAATTTTGTTCCTAATCTTTTTGGTATAGTGATTACAGATGTGCATGCTGATTTGGAAAACAGATTTGGCATTAATGACGATCAAACTTTCTTCGAGTTTGGTGATGCTGATGCTTCCCTGGAGCAGCTCCTTTGGGAAATTGACAGTGCACATGCTAGGGTCCACAAGCTGAAGAATCAAATGGATGAGGTCATGTCCAAAAATGCCTCGAAGTTTTCTTCATCGGAGAATTTGAGTCTTCTTCCTCATGGTGATGTACAGAGTAGCTCTGCTCATAGTCCTACAATCTCTGCCGAGAATGGAAACGCGGTATCCATTAAGGATATTTATAATTCAAACCAGCATGTAGCTGATTTTGATTTAGGAGATTTCATTATGCCTGACAGTGCTGTTTCGAGTTATGGAGAAGTTACAGTTGTTCCTGATATAATAGAGAGCACTGTCGGATTATTGTCTGCTGCTGATATCACCCTCCATCCTCCCCTGACTGGGGACTTATGTGAAAATGTAAGTTTTATAAAACTATGGATTGCATGATTTTAGTTCTGATAATTTCTGTCAATTCCTCATAAAATGACGATGATTGGAAAATGATTTCTGCTATAAAATGTTATCTGTTTGGATCTTTATATTGATATGTAAAATGTAGGAAAGGTTTGTTATTATAAATTATAGAGTACAATAATGACAAATTTCATTTCTATCTTATTATGTCTGCAAGTCGATATATTTCATATGAACAATTTTCTATAATTTATTTCTCATGATTTTGGCATATGGTTATGAATGCCATTCTTTTGAAATAATGTTATACACTGATAGAATCTGTGTAAAATATCAAGCCTTATAGAAAGTGTTGGTTGAGATAATGCCAATAACTAAACTTGTAAGTTTATTCTCACTATTTGTGATTGTACCTATCAGAAGATCTTCATTTGTGACATTGATGATTGTAGATGGTGGATAATATCTTGATACATGAAGCAGCTGAAACAGAGGAGCACACTTTTTTAAGTGCAACTCATAATCCCATTGAGAAGCTTTATGACATTGTGAAAACTGAAGCAGAAGAAAACCCGCACCCCGCGTCTAATTCCATGGCAGATTTTAATATAGCGACAAACTCTGCCGCCCTGTCTCAAGAGGAATCAACTCTCAAGCCCTGCTTATATAAAGATGTGAATGTTCCGAAGAATAAAAGAAAGCGCGGGGAGCGCAAAGCTGGTTCGGGTGCTTGGAGCAAGAAATGCTCAGGGGAACCTGATAGCCAGTGAGCTAATAAGACTTCTCAATCTGTAGTGACTTGAGAACTTGTACTTTAATTTTTGTTTAGTACAATGTAACTTATTTTTTGTCCTTAATAAGTTAACAGAAGTCAGGACATTAAAAGGGGAGCCTTGACACAAATGATTAGAAGTTGCTCCCATGTAACAAGAAGGTCAAATGTTCAATTCGTGGAATCGGACTCATCACATATCGAACTCTTCCATGAACCTTGACCCTAACAGGAACTTTTTACCACCAGGTTATCCTTTATAGGTTGCCACAAGTTGTTTTAACTTTTAAGGTGACTGAGCAAGTACTATAAATTATAGAGTTGTATTATTCAGCATTTATAAGGACCTAGTTTATTTTTTCATCTTTTTTCTAATTGATGTTTAATGTCACTGTCCTTCAGGAGTTTACATAATCTTCATGTGGGTTTGGGGCTAAAAGTTTTGGTGAGAAATAACAACTAAGAATGGATGAGAATATGAGATAATGACCTGAAAAAGAGAGAAGAAATTGCATGTGAATGTAGCATGCATGCAACATGGATTAGCCAGCTAATTTATGACTTCAGTTTTTGCATTACTCATGAACCTTAAAAGTTTTTGGCTTCTATAATACACTCTCATTTTCATGGCTTTGCCCAAATTATTCAATTTTGATCCTTCTGTAACACTACAATAATGAATTCTTAATTTTGGATTAAAGCCATGTTAATGGAAGCTATATGTACTATAAAGGTAAGATTGTCTAGACACGTATCAATTTCAAACATTGATTAATCGAATTTAATAGAAACTGACTTAAATTGGTTTATATTGATTCAATTTTCAGAAATTGTACATAAATTCAACTTAATTATTTTCCATTTGCCATAGGTGCTTCTATAGTGAAGGGTATGAATCAAGCAGTTACACCATTTCAAGAACTCATCATGCATGACATGTACTTTATTTCACATTGCAGGAAGGCCTGGTATAAGAGAGCAATAGATAGATATAGCTACCCTTTGGAAAAACATGTCCAAATCAACACAAATTGCTACCTCTCAAGTCCTTACACCAAATTCCAACAAGAACAAGTTAAGAAAATCTACCTCTCTAAAGATTGCTAGCACCTTTACAAGGGCATGTCTCTGTGCACCTATTAATTCATATAATGAGGTTTCTAAGGCTAAGGTGTCACCTAGAAGAAGTAACACTTATCCAAGATCAAAACCACCATTACAAACTACAACACATGAAAGGATTCCTACTCATAGTGCTAGGCTTAGCAAAGAGGGAGGAAGAGTAAAATTGTCACTCCCAACAAATATTATTATCAGGAATTGAACATATGATCTTTTAGTCAATCTAAGATACTTTACACTACTAGACCAATGTCTTATATCGAGCTTCATTCCTTTCCCATTATCTCCATCTCTTATATGAGAGAGTGATATGTTTATTATATTGGATAAACTTAATTTCTCATTACAAACTCTTTTTATTAACTCCCTAAAAACACGTGTTAAATACAAACTTATAAAATTTATGTGGGGTTAATGTAACATATTTGTTATGTATAGCTTAAAGTCACAGTGCTAATTTCTTTTCTATAGGATAGATTTAGAATAGATCAATTCTTTTCTTAAACTAAATCTCAAGATAACAAACGCAGCCACTTAACTGCTATATGTGGATAACTTGTTAGTTAATTTGCTTATAAGACACACTAAAAACAGAATTCACAAATAAATAAATCTTGTAGAGCAAGGGTAGTGGTTATCTATTTTGTTTCTAATTTCTAAGCTGGGAATATCTAATTGATTTTGGAAAATCAGTGTAAATTATTATTTGAGATTTAATTGTTAATAAGAAAAGTGTTAAGGGAATTTAATCAGATTTAATGTAATTTTCAATAATGAGGGTCCTGAACCCAAAAAGAATACATAACCGATGTAGTATTCCTAAATATTAAAGATGATTTTTCCATAACATACATTTAAATCAGTAGGAGTCAGTATGTTAGTAGTTACTAGACAATGAAAAGGACTTCAAAGTAATCTTCAAATGATAAAGTATATTGCATTTCTTTGTTCTATGAATGAACAACATTAGGTTGAGATGGATTTATAACAAACTATGTATTTTTGTTGTTTTACTAACTATATAATCGAAGAGCAATTTGAAAAATGGAACATGGGACACGGAAGCTTCAATTCAACATTAATGACAGACATCATATATAGCATTGTGATGTGGTTGAACTGTTGAAGGATCATATTGGTTACCTACCAAAACATGATTTCCAACCAGTCACAACTCACACGTGTGCTTTTGTTCTCAGTTTCAGTAGGATTAAGACAACCACAAACATTTAAAATGAACCCTCCTAATGTATTTGTTCGGATAATTCAAGTGTGAAGTCTCAAACATATGAGTGAAATAACTTGTAAGTGGGAAAGACTCATAAAATTATTTTCTAAGGTTTTGATTCAAGACATTTTACTTGTAACTCTTTACTCTTCTCATACCCCGGTTAATATCAGAGTCGATGGTTCAAGTGAGAAATGATGGACTTAAGGGGAACTGAACCAAAAGTGTATGGTAACCACATTTGAGAAGGAAAAAAATTGTTAGGTTTTTTCAATTATAAAGTAACATATTAAATATGAGAGGAAGAATGATGAGAGGAACAATGATGATTTATAAATGAATAAGACCCCTAAATTATACATGATGTGAGGTTTCTGGTTGGTGTTAGACTCCAACAATGTTATTTTAATTACTTAGGTCTTTGATTTAAGAAAATGCTTTTTTTGTTTTCATTTTATTTATTACTAGCGTGTTGAGAGTCGATGTTGTGTTTGTCAACCCGTTTTCATATAATTTGTAATGTGTCGTCTACATATAATAAATATCTGATGTAGTAAATTGTGTTAGATATTGTAATTTGCATTTGAATATATTGGATTGAGATAATTATTCAATCTTAAGAATAGATGCATATACAATTGTGTTACTATGAAGGGCGGCAATGCAAATTATTCATTGTTGGTGATTACAATTGAAAAAGTGATTTTGGGTTATAAAAGTATAGTTACTATGATAGACAATATAGTCAAAATGTAAATTATTTCATATTGGTGGTTAAAACATATTTTCCTTTTATATATTAATATTAATATTAGTGATCCTATATTTTTCATCTATTCATTTCATTTTTGGTTAATTATGAACCTATACCGTGTTTTCATCATCTTGCCTATCTTTCCATTATTGTTTTCACTTTTTTCGTACAAATATTTATAAAAAATGGAATAAAAACATGAAGTCACGTTCATAATAATAAACAAAAAAAAAAGAATAAAAATACTCCATAATTTGTATAATTACCAATAATAGTATAAAAAACATTTTTACCAAAGGGACCCTTAATTTCTCAACCAAAGTACCTTTTCATTTTGTCATCTACTCCAAGAAATAGTCCAACCTAGATGCATGAATTGGCCTTGTTCTCTTTGTTTGTGATGAAAAAAACTTAGTTAAAGGAATCTTTATATTTCCCCATCACCCACCACACCAAAATCCAAATAATATAGGAGATTCCACTATGTCACTCATGAATGTTCAACCATACTATCCAACCCCAACTCATTTTCATATAATTTTTTTATGACTATAAGAGTTTGATATATTATTATTGTATCATCTATCGTTCATATTTAATTATTATTGACTCTTCAATTTTTTAATATTACAAATGAATATTAAGTTATGTATTGATTATGCATAAATCTTTACCTTAACTATGTATATAATATATGTATTCTTTTATTTCATTCTCCATTGTCCAACTGGCATAAATGTGAACCAAAATGTGTGGGCCCCTACCTGGTTTTTTTGGTCCTGCCATGTTGTTTTATTGTGGAAAAATCGCAACCATAGATACTCTTCTTATATTAAATTCTCCATGAAATTAATAATAAAATCATTTTCGCTTTTTTTAGCGTTTTAAAAGTAACGGGAAGAAAAGATGATCTATTCATTATTAGTCCTTGTGCTGCACGACCTGGCAGTGAAAGTTTACTTTCAAAAAGTTGAATCCAAGACCTTTTTATTTGTATCTAATCTAATTCTACCATTCTCACTGGTTTTGGATAAGGAATTTTTTTATTGAAAGCAGAAGAGGTGCTTAAATTTAACCCTGAATCATTTACAAACACAACAATATGTCACAACCCCACTAGCTAATTCCTCATCAGATCCTTATGTGTAATACCAAGACAAATGTTTGATGTCTGAGAACGACACTTACTAGTAGGGAAAATAACATATCTCGAAATGAATTAGTTTATTATCCATAAAAGAGTGAGGGATACTTTGCTTATACAAATATGCATGCATGTCAAATCACTCAAAAGCATTAAGGCCCTTCTTTTCTTTCCCATGTTGTAGTTACTTCTCCTTATATGTGAAGTGTGATTTCTATGCCACACCAACATTATCTCTACACACTGTCCTTGTGCCTGTAGGGTCACTCACTCACTGGGTTAGGGTAATGCATGTATGACCCCTATAATGCAACTTCTGTGCTGTGAAAACCACACCTTGCTAATACCTTATCTTATCTCAAATCTATGTATTAGTAGTGGATTTGCATGGTTTTGATTGTTATTTTATGGTCTCTTTAGTATTGTATAATTGATGAAGCTATATTTATAAAATATGTTTCTATAAGGCAAAGAGGTCATTTTTAAAGTCGAGTTTATTTATAAACAACTACTTTAGATTATTTTGGATTCAACAACATTTTTCCCATTTCACTTCTTTTAAAGAAACTACTAAATGAATATTATCAGCATATAAAAATAACTTTATACTTATTTTTCATAATTTACTATGTGATTTTTTTTACATAATCCAAACAAAAGAATAAAATCTGAAAATCATTTTTTTGGCACATATATCCAAACAAAAAAACTTATAAATAAATTAATAATCTTATGGACAAAACTTAGGTAAAGTACCATATGTACTAATGGTACTTGTAACCTATTAGAGGGTGACACGTGAACATTGTTTTCTATTTTCAAGGTAAAAAAATAATTGATTGTAAATGTAATAAATGTTCCTTCATTGAAAGTAGAAAAAAATGTCCACGTGTCACCCTATAATAGGTTACAAGTATCATTAGTACCTATGATACTTTACCTAAGTTTTGTCCTAATCGTATTCTCACCGTTATCACAAATACACTCAATATTCTATGTTTTTATTTATTTATTTGTAGATTTTCATCACTATTTTTTGGTATAAAATGACAGCTGACACCATTAGTAGCTTCCTGCTATCTAGGGGTGACCGTGGGCCTGGTTGGGTTAAGGCTTGTCCTTATCCGATCCTAAATGTTGTTTGGACCATTTTTCTAAACTCGGACAACACCCTAGACCCGGTGTTAATCCGACCATAAATATTCACAGGGTCAGCTTTTAAACCCGGACCCGACCCTAGACCCGATTAAATATAACGTATACTCATTTTACATAAAGTCTTCTAAATATTATTTATTATTGTGAATATATAATTTGACATATAAAATAATATATGTGTATATATATTATTAAACATGTATATATGATAAAAAATTAGAGAATCAATGATATGTTCGACCAAAAAGTTTCATTACAATGTATATATTTGAACAGAGACACATACAATCATCATGAGAAAATGAAAATGGGACGGGTCGGGACGGGTCGGGACGGGTCCTGTTTGGTCCCTACCCGACCCTAAATATTGATTGAGTCTAATTTTTGAACCCAAATCCGGCCTTAGACCCGACGAGACCCAACCCTTTTCAGGCCCGACCACAATCGGACCATACCGGGTGAGCGAATATGGTCGGGTCCTACTCACCCCTACTGGTATCCATAATTTAGTGGGTATAAGTGGAAACAGTGACTAATTGTTATTTGCTTTAAAAATTAAAAGAATAAACTTTATATAAGACTTATTTTTTTTTGAATATTTTGTATGTGAGGTATAAAAAAACAAAAAAAATATAGCATTACTTCACCAAAGTGTGCACCTAATTTAATATTCACTAATTAAATCATACAAATTTAAAAATTCAAATTCAATTAGATATTAAAACAATTTTATATATTATAGTTACTCACCTCTACAAATATTACTATACCCATACTCGTATGTATATATTGTATATAATTTGAAGAACTCATTTATAAAACTGGCGAGTATCCATTTATAACCTGTAGCTATACAGATTTTACTTGTAGGCCAGTCATACCGGTTATTGTACCAATCATAATCAGATCAAACTAGATAAAGAGCGATGATTATCTAATGCTTACCACTACCCTCAGCAGGTGTAATTGTGTAAATACTAATGAGCGCGTGTTGTGCAAGCTTTGAAGGAGCGTAGGAATGACAGCACTTTAAGAAAGCTACATGCCAGTGTCATCAATAAAAATCTCCTCTTTTATAGTACATAGTTTATTTTTTGTCGGATCTCAAATTCATATAAGAATGTTGGTAAGGTAGTAATAATAATTAATAATGAAAGTTATAATAAGGAAGAAGAAATAAAGAACACAAGGTACCAAACTAAAGTATTTATAATAAGTGGCTATATAATTGTTTTCTTGGTGTCCACATAATCTTCCCATTAAAGTAAAGTTAGTTGAAGTTGTACACATTGAGTAAGAAAGTGGTCACCTAACCCCACCATCTTTCTAACCAAAGAATGTATGTTTCCAAATATTCATATCTTCATGTCTTAATCAGATCTCACCAAATAACATAAAAAAATATTTTTTTATGGTTTTTCTTTTTAAGTATATAACAACTTTTAATTGAATTTGGACAAAATGGAACATAAAAAATGGGATGAGTGATCTTGATATCCATCTTTCTCTTTCTCTCCTCACCACCATCATGAAACCAAAACAATCTTTATTATAAGTTCCACACAACAACAAAAAAAAATAAAAAATAATATATCACTTAAAATATGAAAGGTGGCTAGACCAAAAGTAAATTCATACAAGGTAGAGAGAAACATGTGGTGTTGGAAAAGAGTTAGAGGCTAGAAAAAGTGGTAGAAAGAGAGTGTTTCATCTTCTTTGCTTTGTGCATGTTCTTGTGACATTACTTTTAGGTGTTCTTGCAACTTTGGTAGTTCTTCCAACCAACAAGGTGTCATTTATCTTAGAGTTTGTTCATGTTATTACTTATTAGTATATTTATTTAAAATTAAGCTTTTGTGGTTGTGTTAAATTTGTTTAATTAGTATGGTTAGGATTCTTTTATGCATGGTCATATCTGAATTATGGTTCTTGTTTGTTCCCTTTGGCTTCTTAATCATCATAAAACTGACACATCCTTGGGATCCTTAAATCCTTGACCATGTCAGATTCAGAAGATTATGTTTTCTTAAGTGCACTGTTACAATTCTCTTTGCATTGACATGTTAATAGCTTTCATAGATCATATAGGATTTTCTTTGTTCTCACTTTTCATTCGATTTCTAAGACAAAAAATCTTTTATTTTTTGTTTAATTGACTATGCTACCTTCTACATAGGCTACTTTAATTTATATCATACTTTATTTTCGTGTATCCCTATATTGGTAATGACATCTTTTTGTTGTTGATTTAAGTAACAAATTTAATACATTAAAATCTGTAATGAGAATTATTCTGGTGAGCTTAACTATCTTTTAAAAAGTTCTTGCATATATAACATTGTTCTTCCATGTTTATTGTTATATAGTCTAAGACCCTGTGTGTTCTTGTATGTTAATGCATATTTATGGCAGAATCATCAGCACCTAAAGTATACTTCTTTGCAATATATAATTCATGAATGAGATTTTGATCTCCAAACACTGAATTCATCTTATATGTGGAGCATGATGAAACAGGCCATGATGATTTATCTTCATTTTCTGAAACAGGGATAAAGAGTAATAATGCTATGACATGGGAAAGAAGGGGAATTGGTTTGCTGCAATAAAGAGGGTTTTCACATACCACTCCAAGGAACGGGTAGTTAATGTAAGTGCCTTCCTACTTTGTCTGTATAGAGTGTTAGTGAAATTTAGACCCAATTTCCTTCTCCTGTGTGATGCAAAATGGACACTTGCGGAAGCGGGTAAGTGGACAAATAAAATAGATCAAAAGTAGAAGAATGACACCTGTAATTTTAACGTGGAAAAATTTTCTCAAAGTGAGAAGTAAGTAATCACGAAACCTATTCCAGAAGTGTCCACTGTATAAAGTTAAGATAACAATATTTGTCTCTCTCTAAGAGGATAACACTCAATCTTACCCAAGAATGATGGAATTCAAAGTCTCTCACAAGGAATAGTGTCACTTGCTCTTCTCACTTGCTTGTCATTTCTTCCTCACAAGTTCCTTTTGTATAGTGAAGGGGAGGGAGGTTTCTTCATAAAGAGATAGTGAATAATTCATCATTGTCATATTTTCAAGACACCTTGAAAATATTATTTCAACTTTCTATGTTGGACTTCATAGTCTTCAAGAATCAAGGAATAATTCCAAGACTTTAGAAAGGTCGTCATTGAATGTATTCAAAAGATCGTATACTACGGTTCAATGATCATGTGCTCATATTCAATTGACGCCAAAGTTTAATGCTTATGCACTCCCATCAATTAGGAAGGAGTCCCAGAGAAACTTCATGTGCTTGTAACTGATTTTCTTTTTGTATGTTATTCTTCTTCTTGTTGTTGTAATCTGGTTTTATTTAGACATCTCCATTGGATGCCAAAATGGTTAGCCATTTAAGGCTGAAATATTGTGAATGGATTCACAACAAAATATAGTGACACTGGTGGACTGTAATTAACAAACCTGAAGCAATATCAAGAAAAATCATCTTTTTGAAACTTCCAAGTTTATACTGTATTCAAATTCTGGTGATGGACATGCATAATTATGTTCCACATTAAAAATAATTTGAAATATTGCAATGTGGTCTAAGAGGTTTCTTGTCATTCATCCAAGCATTCTTATATTAGTTTTGATTTTTTTGCCCTTTTTGTCTGAACTCCTAAGTAGGAAGCAAAATTTGCACAATGATTATTACTTTATTGTGAAGTTGGTCTTCATGTAACTCTTCCTTTAAAGTTATATGTTTTGTATCCACACCTGTTTCCACTATGTAGATTGATATATATGTATGTATCTAATCATTTTTAATAACATAGCAGGATTCGGATGATAAAAGTACAAAAGAGAAGAAGAAAGGAAAACTAAGGCATGGAGAGACCAATTCTTTCATTCCTCTCTTCAGAGAGCCAAGCAGCATTGAGAAAATCTTTGCGGACTTTGAAAGAGAGCAACAAATATTTGCTGCTAGGCCTCCTACAACCTCTCAGCCACCTAAAACACAACCTTTTGTCCCTCCTAGAGCTGCTTCTCCACGGCCTCCGTCTCCAAGGCCACCATCTCCACGACCGACCTCTCCCAAAGCTGCATCCTCACGGATTGTTCATCGCACCAAGGAGGTTGGCTACAGACCAGAACCAACTTTGAAGAACCAGCATGCTTCTGCAACTAAGGTGCAGGCAGTTTTTAGAGGTTATATGGTAAGCTTTCATATTTTTCCTTATGAGTACCGTAATTTTTGGTTTTGCTTGAGTTGTGTTCTTATGGGCTATGGCTCATGTTAAGGAATTAAAGTAGAAGTAGGTATTAATTTCTTCTTTAAGTAATTACCAATTAGGATGATTTAATTAAAGGTAAGGAATATAATGGTTGACCATAGTCTTCATTATCTATCTCTTACATAGATACATGTCCATTGCCCCTTGTTTAGATACTTACAGTAAGATATTGAGATTTTCTGAAACTTGTATTGTACAAGAACAAATTAATGGTATAAATAATTATTCTTCATTTAGCTGCACATATTGGCAGTTAAGTTTGTCCAACAATCAGAAAATTGAACATTGATGTACTTCATCTAAGAACTTGCTGGCAAAAATCAATGTAGCCATGTCTTTATTGTCAACCTTCAAAGTTATGGTCCTGAATAGGCTGATTATTGTGTTATTATACCATGAGAAAGTGAACAACAAGTCAAGCATTGAGTCAATATTTTCATGCAGAATTCCCGGACCCATCAATTTTCTTCATTTTCATTAATATGAAGCAAAAAGGTCTACCTTCTTATGTTTAGAACTTTCAATACAGTCCAGGAAGAGTTTTAGAGCTCTAAAGGGTTTGGTGAGGCTTCAAGGAGTGGTAAGAGGGCAGAATGTGAAGAGGCAGACAGTTAATGCCATGAAACATATGCAGCTTTTGGTACGAGTTCAATCTCAGATTCGATCTCGGAGGATTCAGATGCTAGAAAACCAGGCACGATATCAAGCTGAGTTCAAGAATGACAATGCAAGTACGTTGGGAAAATTGGTAAGCCTTCTTACTTAAACCTTCCTCTGGGGTCCTATCAAAAGCTTGTTAAGAACATTGGAACATGGACAAATGCATGCAATATATAAAGGACTAAAAACCAAGTAACTATAGATAATCATATTCTTCCTTATGATGTTAGTAACTTAGTTTGATGTTTAATCAGAAATGTGTGCTTACTTGCATTTCCAAGCCTTTATCTTTACATAAATCAAAGCAAATATTCTTCGTAATTTGAAATTTTTACGTAGTCTGAGGCACATGGAGACTGGGATGATAGCTTACTGACAAAGGAGGAAAGAGAGGCAAGGTTGCAGAGAAAGGTGGAAGCAATCCTCAAAAGAGAAAGAGCAATGGCATTTGCATATTCACATCAGGTACTAACCAAAATCCAATTTTAAATGAGACTGCAACATTGTGTGTTCTATTATATCCTCTTGCTTAATTCTTTTAAATTAGCACTTCTAAAAGAAAGTGTCTTTGGGATTACTTTGCATAGTTGATTTTAATTTTCCACTGTCTTGTCTATTGCAACAACAAAACCACAATTTGAATCATAATTTTGTTGACTCTACCTACAGTTGTGGAAAGGCACTCCAAAATCGAATCAAACACCGGTATCAGATATGCAATCCAGCGGATTTCGGTGGTGGTGGAACTGGTTGGAAAGTCAAGTGCCAGCAGCAGCAGCAAATGGACAAGAAAGACAAGTCTTGAAGAATTTCAAACTCACACCTCCTAGACCATACTCAGAACAAAAGACTAGTCCAAGACCAACCTCAAGCACTCCTTTGCAGCATCATTTTGCCTTTGAAAATATGGACACACCAACCCCAAAATCCACCAAGTCAACAATAGTTACATTCAGAACTCCACAAAGAAACACCTCAAAATACTTAAGGCCAAGGGCTATAGGATCACATTCACCTTTTGATATGCTACTAAAGGATGATGATAGTCTCACTAGCTGCCCTCCATTTTCAGTGCCAAATTACATGGTTCCAACGCTTTCGGCTAAGGCAAAAGCGCGCACGAATAGTAATCCAATAGAAAATTTTGGTGGGACTCCAACCAGTGAATCATCACAGAGAAGGTCTTCATTTCCTTTGTCCCAAGGCATTGGATCATTTAAATGGACTAAAGGGTCATTGTTCACAAACAAGGATTCTAGCTCTAAGAGGGTTCAAGATAAATATGAGTCATTTGAAACTTTAGGGAACATGAGTGTGGATTCAACGGTATCTATGCCAGCAACAGTGGGAAGAAAGCCTTTTACAAGATTTGTGTGATTTTTTTTAACCATTTTGTTTTGTTCATGTTGGTGATGCTATCAGTTACATTGTTATGATTAAGTGTATTGGTGATAGTTTGACTAGAAGTATAGTAGTTGTAAACTAGTAAAAACATAATAGGAAATGATGGTTTGATTTAAAGTTTTCTCTTTTCTTTTTTGAATTTAATGGTACCATCATAAATTCAATTCATTTGCCCTTTATCAAGTCCATCTTATAGTCTCTTTGGATTTTCTTAACCACTTCTAACTTTTTATTGATGGATAGATAGGTATCAGAATTCAGACATCAAGAGAGATAATAACAGTGATTAACTAAAACTTCACCATGCCTTTGACTCCAACTAAGTAATGTTGAGTACTACTCAAAAATCAAATTTTTAATTAAGTACAAGTAGAAATGTAATTAATATTTCTACTTATATCAATTTTTTATAATATTTTATTATATGTCCTTTATCTCTCTATTAATCATAGTCATTTATTTCCACATATTAACCCTCTTATTAATTAGGTACAAGTAGAGTTTTAAAAAAACGATTAATGTTATGTTGATTTTCTGATTTGGTAAAAAAGTCACTTAAAATGGAACCGATATATAATGATAGTTTCTTATTTATCATTCATATTCTGAGTTACAAAATTATTAAGATAATGAATAGATGTGAGATATATGTTTGAGAGTTTAGAAAATGATGAAAAATTCAGTTACTTGCATGATTCTCCGACCAACTTGAACAAAATAAATTACACAATTGTAGAATTCTTCTTGGTCGGTCATCAAAATAGAACCAGGATTTTATGTCCCAAATTTTTTTTATCTTTATGTATCAAGTTAATCACATCTCACCAAATAATATAAAAATGTTATTTTATAATTTTTATATTTTTCTTTTGAAATATATGATACCTTATAATTGGCTTAGGGTGACACAAATGAACCACATTCATCAAAATCCCCTTCCAAACACACCAATAGTTGATGTACTCAATTGTTATATGCAATAAATATGTCCATGGAAAATGAACCAATTTTTTTTCCGTTAACTTCATTGGGTTGAATCTTAGAAAATGCATTTGTCTATCTTTTGTTGAATATTTTATGCAAACTATTACTAATTGTTTTGTGAAAATTCAAGCTACTTGTTTATTATTTGCAAAAAGTGCGTCCAAGTTTTTAGCTTTCTGATTATGGAAGCTGACCAAACTGAACATGAAAACCTTGTTTGGGAGATGAAGAAAGTAAAGGTTGTAATTGTTGGGAAGCAAATCTCACATTGTTTATCTCGTTGTTTCGGGAATTGTTTAAATACATGTTGTTAATTAGTTTTGAGATGAAACCTATCTCAACTGGAATTTGACAATTACCCAAAAGAAGATAATTATTATAATAAAATAAGCTTCCTGAATCATGATAATAAGTAAATAAAACAGATAAATGAAAACTGATATTTTCAATTGAGTTATAAGAGGTTCCTCCCATCAGAATTCAACAGTGGCTAGTGTTGGTCGGTTTTAGATGAACATATATGCCAAGGGACAAATGCAATTCAGTGGTGTTGGACTAAAACTAGAAACTAGAAGAGTATATCACAAATACACAATTTATTGTATTTCATGTATCTTCAACATCATATAGCACCAAAACAAAACCACCACAGTAAATGTACTATATCATCAAAATTGCAAGAGAAAAAAGTTTGCTTATACTTAGAGAAACACCACTACCACAATGAAAAGGTAATAGCATTTCTAATCCTACAACTGCCCCTGACTGATTCACCTTAATAACTAGTGAACCATGTTAAGAAACAACTGTTTTGCATAAAAGTGACATATAACATTGTGGAACTTTTTCAGCTATTCAACATTTCTCTAGAGGATTTGTGATGCTGCTTCAATGAGTTCAGAGTTGTACTTCCCTATCATGAATCCAACTGAATTTAAGTCTTGGTAATTCCTTGATTTTAGCTTGAGCTCTCTCCTCCAGCCTTCGGATTCTTTGTGCGAGTCCACAGACATACTCCTGAGCCTTTCTTCCCTCATCTGAAAGTCCAGTTAGCTTCTCCACCTCCCACCTCCCGACCAAAAACTCCAGAATAGCAGCATAGTCCTTCACAGTGTAGACCCCAATTCGCTGGGCAACGGCCGAATAGTTGTCAAAAAGGTTATCGTCTCGGCCATCATACATCAAGTGTGCTGGCATGGAAATTTTCTTCCTCATCATGTCAGCAAATGCCAACACTGTTCCATCAGGATCAACCTCAAACAACTTTTCCACTATCTTCGAGTACGCAGTCTCGTGACGCTTCTCATCCGAGGCGATCAAACCACATACTTGAGCTAACTTTAAGTCACCATACTCCTTAGCAAGCCTGGCTGTGTTTCCATGGGATATAAAGGTTGCCCTCTCTTGAAAGGAAGTGTAAATGAAACCAAGGTAGGGGTTATTCTCAGTCCCCGGATCCTATCCATTAATTTCAATCAGTTAAAATCGAAAATAACAATAATAACAACAAATATGACAGGCAAAGCAGCTTATGAAATAATATGAAGCAGAGTGATGACCTATAATCAACATAATATTGAAATCATATAAGTGATTATAGGAAAAAGATGTTACCATTCCCGAACCGATCAAATACTGAACTGTCTTCTCAATTTGCCTCATGTCAACACGTCCCGATAAGTAAAGATACTTGTTAAGCAAGTCACCATGTCTATTTTCTTCAGCAGTCCATGCCCTTGTCCAAATTGCCCAGGGAGTTAGGCTGGCACCAGTTTCGTCATGAACACCATCCAAGGTATTAATCATTGTTTGATAAGTAGGAAGAGCTTCTTCTGTGATCATGTCACCAACCAGAACAACAAAGTAATCATCAGGAATCTCCTTTGCTCTCTCTCTAATTTCCTTCACTTGTTCTTCAAACCCGTCCGCGGAACCATCAGGCAAGAAATCCTGTGGCTGCCAACATTTCTCTACAGGTTTAAGGTGAATCAAGATGTTCTGCTCGGCCCAACCGTCTAGAGATTTGAAAATCTCAATCTTCTCCGGCGGCATCGAGTGTGTGACTAGGGGACGCACTTCTTTGGGTGGACTGAAAGACTTCTTAATATTTTCAACCTCTCTACAATAAAAATGTAAATTCAAATGCCCTTAACATCAATAATACAACAACAAGAACTACTTTTGGAATAATCTGAAACTACTCAAATTGTGATGTTGTGTAAATTGTGGTTGTTGTATTCATAGCAAAATCAGTAATCACATAAACCTCATATCCACCAATAACATCATCATAAAAAAGACAGGTTTAAAGAAAATGTTGAGTACTCATTTTGATGCAGCAAGCCAAGCACTCATTTTTTATGAAGCAAAATGGCACTTGAACCAATACTCTATAGAAGTTTAGAATGGTACAGATTATTCAAACTCAAATATGACTATATAGACAAAAAAAATGATATAAATGATACGATAATAACAACTTAAATAATAACAAGATATAAATTATAGATAAATTCAATTAAAATGAAATCAACTAGATATTGCTCTATCAAATTCAAATATCATCTATCACGCCTCCTCCTCAAGTATAAACATAAACTATACATAAATTCAATTAAAATAAAATGAGTAATTAAATCTATCAATCAAAATATCATGTAACATACTCTTACACAAATCCACTAATATGATCATAATAAAGAAGTAGGGAACATTCATCAAATTCATATAAGTTACTTTACAACTACAAAGGTTATACAATAATCTTGGAATCAAAGAAAAATGGAATAAAGGAGAATGAATATTGGGTGCATTACTATGAGAGATGTTATCTCTAAATAAAAAGGGAAGAGAAAAGGGTGAGAGTAATGAGTAATATGAAAAAAGAGAAGAAAGTAAAAGAATGGAGAAAAGGAAAAGAAAGAGACTTGGTGGGAGTGCCAAGTGATGAGGCCATGATGAATTTAGAAGTTCTGAGATTGGCCATCTGAGGAAGACAAAAAGGTGTAGTTTGAATGTGGAGTGGTTTCATTCTCACTGCCATTTCAAACACTTCTTCTTCTTCTTCTTCTTTCTCAGTTCTCACAACTATTTGAAACTGTTACTTCTTTCTTTCTTCACTTTTCACTTCTTAACAAACTATATATTATAAACAACAGGATAGAATGGTCAATGGGAGAAGAAACAAAGAGGCAGCCAGGTCGACACGCTAGTATTTATAAATGTAATAATAAAATTTTACTAGGACATTTAAAAATTATTTTTAATTAAAATTTATTTATAAATGATAACACCAAAATATACTAATATTTAAATATGAAGCATTATATATGTTTCTACAAAAGTTTTTATACGACTCATTAAATAATCAATGCATTTCCCATCAAATTCTGGGATATTTCCCATTCAAACCAATTACATTCACATGCATGTGTTATTCCCTCCCTATTCCAACGGACCATCTGATGGGATCAACCGTCTAAAATTGGTGTCTCCAGTCATGTCATAGCCAATTATTTACTGACATGTTATTTAAATATTCACCACACTCTTTCATTAAAAAAATATTGTAATTTTTTCTTCTTTTTTACATGATATAACAATTAATAATTGGTTGGGATGGGATTGAGGACAACAACTTAGGAAATGTGATCCCCTCCCAGCCCCCTATTCCATTGTTCCCACTTTTTCTATCCTTTTACCTGTACTAATACCCTACAACAACTTCTACTAGTTCCAACCACCACACTCTAGGTTAAAATTGAGGTATTATAAAACACTAAATCAAAATATTAAGTCAATAGTTTAAAAATGTAATATTTATATATTGTATAAATATTTATATACATTTAATAAATTATTTACTACTTATTTGTATTACTCTTTTTTAAAATTAATAATGATTAAATATGAAATATGAAATTATATTATATAAAATTGATAGAGTTTTAACCATACATTTTTTCCGTCATAGTTTTATGAGTTTTATACTCTTATGTTATTTAACTCATTTTATCTTATGTCCTACAATATATCACACTTAAATATACCAAATATTTTTTTGTTTTTTTAGATATACTCACTTGTAAATTCTCGTTGTTATGCTTATAGTCTTCTCTACTTATTCTAGGATTAGATATGCATAGTAAGAGTCTCTGACTTAAATCACTAATGTTGGTTGTTAATATGTTTTTAATAATGTTATTTATTTGTGAATATATATTTTAGAGTAGTGTAGTTTTAGTTTCATACCTATTTAATTCTATAACTTAGTTACCCATTAATATTCAAATCTATTTATTGGATTTACCAAATTCAGTCTAGGCATTAATATTCAAGTTTAGTCGTGGGCTATAACATCCACTTAAATTGGAACATGGAATAATAAACACTTAAATTGGACCATGGAGAATACATTAAAAACATGATTCAAATGATCAAATATTTTATCTCAGAATACGTATCACTCTATGTATTCATTTCCCAATGATTATAAAATATAAAATTAATATATATTAAATTCATGTTTTATTTTTATAATCAATAAAAAACAAATGATACATGAAATAGTTCGGATACTAGACAATGCTACATTAATTTTTATTTTTCATCTTCACTCTTATTCAAACGTTATTAATGTCAACTATCAATGGGTTGGTTTAGTGGTGGTGTTGGTCCTATTAAATTTTCAAAAGATCAAAAGTTCAATTATTCGGAGCAACACTCGTTGAGAGAAACAACAACGTACTTCAAAGAGATTAATTTCTTACCCAAAAGGTAAGATGATAAGATATCATTGGTAATACCAAAAAATGTTATTAATGTCATGTCAATAATCATAAAGGTAAGTGTATTTGTATAATATAATAGTTAAATAAGTGATTTACTAATTAAAAAAGATACTTATATATTTATAATAAATTTATAAGATAAATATTATTATTTGTAACATAAACTATTATTATTTGTAACATAAACTAAGTCAATCATTAATCTCCTTATAAATACATATTAAGTTTAATGTTAGAATAAAAATATAAAAAATTTCATATACAAAGTGGTTTTGAATGGTATAATACATTTTTAGTTTTGATCAATTTAATTATATGAGTGATATAATTGTCATATCATACTAGTATGAAGATCGATTTTTTGGGTACTATCATTTGTATCTTTTCACAATCATGCTCTCATTTAATATTATATTGATTTACTTAAGTAGTTAAAAAAATTAATGATCATACTGAGAGAAAATAAAAATATTAAGGGTGAAATAAAAAAAATGCTTTTTAAATCAACACAATTATTACATTTTTCTAAGATGACGTGTTTTTTGTAATAAGACATATAAATATCAATATATTTTAGTCACAATCTAAGTATATAAACTTCTGTTCCTTAATTACATCATTTTCCTAATAAAAACGTTGAGTCATTCTCATATTGACGTTAACAAAACATTTTTAAAAAGGTCATTTATACAAGCAGAAAAAATCGATCTCTTTTATTTTTTCATACACATGATTATTAAGATTAAGTCCAAAACCACATACCCAATAGACTTGAACTGCAACGTATGAATGAGTAGTAAATTGATATTTTTATTGAGGAAATTCATATTTTTTATCAAATGAGGAAATTATTCATACAAACATAAGTAATACATCGTAATCACGCTCTTTTTATTTATCGGTAATTGAGAGTAACTAATTGGTTCTTCTCACAATTCAAAAAAATGGGTTTGTGATGGGACGGAGACGAGACTCAATAGCTAAGGGTCAATTAATTCATTAACTCCTTCTTCAATCGTTACTTTTAAGGGTTACCCTTAGGAGTAGTAACAACCCAACCATTAAATAACATTTGTTTTGCTTACTCAATTGATGCAATTAGGTAGCATTTTTTGGGGTACAAATTAGCTAGCATTTCAAAAGAATACACACGTTTCAATGGTCAAGTGTGGGATTCGTTTATAACAAAAGTAAGGGTATCACGTTATTACGAGCAAACATGATACTAATATTTTATTCCATCTTTAATTGACTTTTGAGTTCAAAACTCAGGTTTAAAGGATAATATTATCCAAATTGGATATAAAAGAGATTTTTCTACGTTTTAACTGCAAAAAACGTAGCGACTACTATAAATCATTTGAGAGAGGTCGAGATCGAATTCACCTCTTCCTAAGTCGCATAGCCGATTTCAAACCGAAAATCGAGTCGCGACAAAGACAAAGAATATGAAAGAGAACAAGCTTTATTGTGATCATGAGCTACTACTTCTCAATCTCACATTTGAAATGAGAATGAAAAGATTAGATTGACAATGAGAGGGTTTCAATGTTAGTGGGCATTGTTGCTTCTCTTCGGGTGAGTCTGAGAATGGAGAAGGATGAGTAATAAATGGACAATGACATTTTTGGGTATTGGAATAGAATGGGTTGTATTTAATTAAAATGGAGTGAAAATTTCCTACTCTTTATTGGGCTCCATTCTTAGGCTATTATGGAGCTGTTTCCTAATTTATGTTATTTTATATATTTATGTAACTTTTTATTTCCCCCGTCATTTTTTCATATTTAAGATTTAACTCTGTGTTTTTTTATATTGTCAATAAAACTATCAATTAAGAAAAGTAATTGTTTTCTATTAGTATGTGTTTTCCCCCTAATCGAAACGATGACATGATAATGTCATTATTGGGTTGAATAGAATTTGGGTCGATCTTCATGTGGTAGATATAACTTGAACCAACAACGATTCAACCTTCGAGCATCAGAGGTGAATATCTCAAAAGATACTTTGACGCTTAAATCAATATTTATATAGGGGATATAAACAAAATTGGATAGAGAGAAATCAAAACTAAGTAATAAGATGTGATGCTTATATGGTAGGATGGTAAAAGGATAATCCTTGGTCCATGTTTTATCTAACACATGAATGTCGATACAAATATATAAATCTTTGATATATTTATAGTTTTTACTTCAACTCTCATTAAATCATCCCAACTCTTTGATCCCAATGGCAAAAGCACCATCAGACACCAATCCCAAACACCTAAACACACACCTACTAATAACGAGCTCAATTGTTATCTCAGATACAAAATCTCAAACAAATAAAAGAGACTTTACATACTCTTCAAATACATAGAGATTTCCTAACCTGAATCAGAAGGAGGTTAAATGTTCAAAATGCATCACATATGTGAGGTTTCACACTAGATAGGACAATGATGATCACATATGAGTAGACCTATCAAAATGGATTACTTATACGGGTTTGGGTTAGTTCGAATAGGGTTCAAGCTAAATTTGAACATGCTAAAAAAACTCACGTACAATTTATGTATATCAAATTGAATCCCAAACCTGCCCCAAGCTAGCTATGGATTATGGCGGGTCACCTCATATGATATTAAAACAAATCATTTAAATTTTAACATATTTTAATAAAAATGTATAGCAATATTATATTAATGTATAACTTTTTTAACAATTTAACCGAACTCATACCTAATGCCTTATGTTTGACTTAAGATGTAATGTTAAGTATACTTATATGATAATTAACATAAATAATTTATTAAATCTCTCATTTATATTGAACTCTCACTTCCTAACACAATATAATTTGCGTCTTCACTTTAATATATAAATATTTGGACATTATAAAAAAATAATATTATATTATTTTAGTTTATAGTAATGACACTATAGACTCAAGTTCAGAATGAACTTTATATATCAAAGTATAACTATTATCATAATATATGACCATCGTTCTTTATTTTATGTAGGAAGATCAATTATATACACATTATCAACATCGTCATGAAATAGTACCATTTGAATTTGGTTGTATGAATTTATCTATAGTAAACAATTATGTTCCTTTTAATTTTGTTGTAAAAGTTGTGTTCCTTATTATGTTTTTGTTGTAATAGTTAAACACTTAAACCTAATTAAATGCACAAATAAGAAAAGAAAAGTGGATTATGAATGATTTAATGTTTCTTATATTTTGATTTGATACACTATTTTATTATTATGCTTAAAATGACATTATCCAAAATATGATTAATAATATCATGTTTCACTTTATAACATTATTACAACTTATAAATATTTATGTTATAAACATTACTCTATTTTTTATTAAAAGTTCATATCAACATTATTTATTATTTAATATATATTATAAGTTGATAGTAACATTATCTTATAAAAACAATTTTCATCTAAGGCTTAATCCTAAATCAAAGGTCCTCAAAAGGAGAAAAAAGAAAATTGGGTAGTTCGAACTTGTCCAGAACTCTTGTTCTAAAATAGTTCGGTCGGTCCAGATTAAAAAACTTAGATTCAATAAAAATATCTAAAATGATATCCAAACTCTACTATTTTTCAGGGTGACGACCCGCCATCCCAGCAGGTCATCAATCATCTCAATACCTACATCCTACCATGTCCAAAATGGGCAACAAGGTTTACTTACACTAGAGAGCATCTGTACATAGATCATTATGACTCACTCATGTACAAGGTAAAGGATGTCTTAAACCATGATAGTAGTAAATATTCTTTTGTAGCAAAATAAACACATGAGAACCCCATCTAAATAGAACATACTATTTTAATATGGAGTATATTACACCATCTTATCTTTTATCAATCTTACTTAGTTTTAACTTCTATATACCTATTAACTTGAACATTCAACAAATTCTTTAAGAGGTGGAGATCCACTTACTTTAAGAGTAAGTTTTTTATACTTACTCTACATCTCGGCCATCAATTCTAGGGAAATCTAATAATTTGAATTAGTGAGTAGATCTAAAACATTAAATTTCCCTATGATTGATGACTACCCCATCCCAAGCCTGTTTGGCAGAACAACAACACTATCATGGCATTCATTCAAATGATCAAAGAAAAATAAAAAGTATGTACGATTGAAATTTTATTATTTAAGGAGAGAAGCAAGCACGACAAAGCATTATTTCCATAGTCTGAAAAAGCAAATATTTCTCACAAGCTCCTTTAATCTTACCACTTGAATAAGCCGAAGAGGCATCGAAGCTCCAAAACGCACCGTATCACACACAAGGTTCCAATCTTGGAATTTTACAAAATCAAAACAATTTAAAATCTCTTCAATTTCAATTTGCTTCTTATGAATCTCTGAAACTTGGAATTTATCTGCTTTTGATTTCATTCACAACTGATGGAATCACTTGGTGAGTTCATATTCCAATCACAATCTTCATTTCAAACAAATCATAGCAATCACGTTTCATTATCTAAATCCCTAATTCGCGTTCATTTTCAGGTGGTGTAGGTAATAATATTCTGAGAGATACATCAGTGGTTGCGGTTACGTTAGATTCCGATGAAGTTTACATTATCGTGAGTCTCTCTACTCGAACGGATACTCAAGTTATCTACGTAGATCCAACAACCGGTGCTCTTCGTTACAATCATAAGTTCGGTTTCGATCTATTCAAATCTCAGAGCGATGCTTTGGATTTCATTACAAACGGATCTCGTTATGTATTGAAGAGTAGAATCCATGCTAGAGCTGTATTAGGTTACGCTGCTTTGGGGAATGTTGCGTTGTTGCTTCTGGCAACTAGGTTAACTGCTAGTATTCCGAATTTGCCAGGTGGAGGTTGTGTTTATACTGTTAGTGAGAGTCAGTGGGTTAAGATTCCGTTGCAAAATGTGATTTCGCAGGGGAAAGGGGAGGTGAGGAATATTCAGGATTTGACTGAGCTTGATATAGATGGGAAGCATTATTTTTGTGAGACTAGGGATATAACTCGGCCTTTTCCAAGTCGAAAGCCGCTTAGCGAGCCGGACGAGGAATTCGTTTGGAACGGATGGTTTTCACAGCCTTTCGTTAACATTGGATTGCCAAGGCATTGTGTCACTCTGCTGCAGGTTTTGATTCGCTCTTGCTGTTTTTTGTGGGTGTTTGTTTCCATTATTGTGTTTTCTTCTTGCTTAATGTGATAAAAATAGGATTAAGAATGAATGCATTAGAGAAATAGTTGAAGTAATACATCTTCTACAAAAGATGGTAGTATTTCACTTAGGTGGTTTGGGCATGTGTTGAGAAGACCTGTAGAATTCTTAGTAAGGAGAGTAGAGATGTAGGATAGCTCAATAGTTAGAGGCAAAGAGATATTATGCACAATTTCCATTTAGATGACTCACCTTTTAGGAAAAGGCTTGGATATTGTTGTTGGATGATGTACAATGACAGTGGTAAACATGAAAGTGGACAATCATTTGAAAGAAAATTTAGTATTGCTAATTTATAAGGTTAAACTCTTAGTTTCAGTTATGAACTGTAGGGGGCACTACTCCGATAGACCGATACCCATCCTAGCTTAGGGTGAGTTGACAAGTATTTCAATGTCTGATGATTGTATTTAATAGAATTTTAAACACTTATTATGAAACTATATCAACAAATGCTTGACAACTCAACCCGGGTCCCATAACAATTCCCAACTGTATGATGAGCGATAATGAATTATTATCATCGTAGATAACCATATATACTTGAGGTTTAATTTTACACAGCAACAATACATAATTTTTGCATATACCACCTGGAAGGTTTAGCATATATTGATTATTAATCCCAACCAAGTTGTTTTGTTGTTTTCTTTCTCTGCTATTCTGCTTTTGTTAAATATATCTTTACAAATAAAAGATCCCACAAGCTCTCTTAAGTTCTTACTCTGGCACTATACCAAACATTATAATATATTGCAATTAAGATGTAAAGTTCACACATGCATTCAATTATCTCACTTGGTCTTGCTGTATAGGGGTTTGTAGAATGTCGAAGTTTTGGAAGCTCGGGTCAACTAGAAGGTATTGTTGCTCTCCTAGCTCGTCGAAGCAGGCTACACCCTGGTACTCGTTACTTGGCAAGGGGGATAAATTCATGTTTCAGTACAGGTAAAAAAATATCAACAATTCTTCAACTAAATATATTCCATATTGTAATGAATTAACCTATAAACATAGCAAATATATTCAGGCTAACTCTAAGGATATCATTTATCATAAACACGTCAAGCATTTTGGGTAACAATCTGGTTGGGTCGCGCTCCAAGCAATTTCCTTTCCTTCACTCCTGTCTGTTACGGATCTATCATACTTTAACTGGGAAATGTTGGTCAATCACTCGTTTCACCTAAATTCCTTTTTGTGAAAATCCATTTTTACTTCATTCATTCACTTTTTTTTATATATAGGAATTTACTGTTTATTCTGTTGTGCCTTTATAGTTTTTATTACTTGTGCCTTAGTATTAAAAAATTTCATCCAATTGAGCATGTCTATCATATTTTTTCACAGTAGCGGGGTCATTATAATTGGCGTATTCATATACCAAATTTTTATTGGTCCCGTTTGACAGGAAACGAAGTGGAATGCGAGCAACTTGTATGGGTTCCGAAACGAGCTGGCCAAAGTGCACCTTTCAACACATACGTGTGGCGAAGAGGCACAATTCCTATCTGGTGGGGTGCAGAACTTAAAATCACTGCTGCAGAAGCTGAAATTTATGTTTCAGATTGTGATCCTTATAAAGGAAGTGTGCAGTATTATCAAAGACTGAGTAAGAGATATGATGCTCGGAATCTAGGTACACATGCTTCTGAGAATTCAAACCGAAAGGCTTTGGTGCCCATTGTATGCATTAACTTGCTTCGAAATGGAGAAGGAAAGTCAGAGTGCATTTTGGTTCAGCATTTTGAAGAGTCCTTAAACTTCATTAGATTAACTGGGAAGCTTCCATATACTCGGGTCCATTTGATAAATTATGACTGGCATGCCAGTATAAAATTAAAAGGTGAACAGCAAACAATCGAAGGGTTATGGAAACTTCTAAAAGCACCCACTGTATCCATAGGCATATCTGAAGGAGATTATTTGCCTTCACGACAACGCATATATGATTGCAGTGGTGAAATCATCTGCAATGATGATTTTGAAGGTGCATTCTGCTTAAGAACACATCAAAATGGGGTAATACGGTTCAACTGTGCTGATTCTCTGGATAGGACTAATGCTGCTAGTTTTTTTGGTTCTCTCCAAGTATTCATGGAGCAATGTAGACGGCTGGGAATTTCACTTGATAGTGACCTGGCATTTGGTTACCAGTCAATGAATAATAATTATGGTGGATATACTGCTCCATTGCCACCAGGGTGGGAGAAGCGATCTGATGCAGTGACGGGAAAAACCTATTTTATTGACCATAACACCAGAACAACCACATGGGCGCATCCATGTCCAGATAAACCATGGAAGAGATTTGATATGGCATTTGAGGAATTCAAGAGATCAACGATTTTGTCTCCTGTATCCCAACTTGCGGACCTTTTTCTACTTGCTGGGGATATTCATGCAACTCTTTACACCGGGTCTAAAGCCATGCATAGCCAAATACTTAGCATATTTAATGAAGATAC
Source organism: Lupinus albus (assembly GCA_009771035.1). Lineage (NCBI taxonomy): Eukaryota > Viridiplantae > Streptophyta > Magnoliopsida > Fabales > Fabaceae > Lupinus > Lupinus albus. Next base: position 4,705,125 of record CM020014.1, on the reverse strand, counting down.
AGGAGGAAAGTTTAAACAGTTCTCTGCTGCACAGAATATGAAAATCACTTTGCAAAGAAGATATAAGAATGCGGTTGTGGATAGCTCTCGTCAAAAGCAGTTAGAAATTTTTCTTGGAATGAGGCTTTTCAAGCATCTTCCATCAATTTCTCTTCAACCTTTACATGTATGTGTCTCGTCAACTGTCAAAGTTAACTGAATGATGTCATTCTGTTTCTTTTTCATACATCAAGTGGCTAGCGATTGCAGTTTCATAATAAATTTCATGTTAGTTTACTGAATCACACCCTCTTTCTCTTTGAAAAACTACTTCATTTAAGTCACACCTCTCTCTCTAACTTCCATTCTTAATGTCTGCTTCTTGATGATTCCTCTGCTAACTGTTGGCTTATAATGGTAGTTAGTACAATTCTATTTTATAATGTTGGAACATTTAGACCTTGTGGTTTTCAATTGGCAATAGTTATCATTATCTGATCATCAATTCATCATAGGTACCATCTCGGCCGTCGGGTTTCATTCTCAAGCCAGTTGCAAACTTATTTCCTATTTCTGGTGGTGAAGCTAGTCTTCTAAGTTTCAAGAGAAAAAACTTAGTCTGGGTATGCTAAACATGTCCTTCCATTTCAGGGAATCTCATGGGTGTTCTCATGTTTGAATTCATGTAACATTTTGAAGTTTTATGTATCAACATATGAAAACACCTTTCCCTTTCACAGATTTGTTCAGAGCCTGCAGATGTAGTTGAAATCTTTATTCATCTTGGTGAGCCTTGCCATGTTTGTCAGCTTCTTCTCACAATATCACATGGTGCAGATGATTCAACTTATCCATCAACAGTTGATGTGCGCACAGGACGCCATTTGGATGGGCTTAAACTGGTCTTGGAGGTCTGTATTTGGCCTTCTTTGTGTCTCACTCTTCTCATCTATGCTTTTTATTTTTATTTCGACAGTTTAAATTTGTGTTTTACATAATTGATTAATATTTAAATATAAAATCACTTTTAATAAGTCATCATCTGTGTGGTCTGTATTATTGACTGGAGTTAATTACTTCCTGTAATGGAGCTATTTGAGTATAGTTCTGAAATCTGAACACATTTAGCATCTCTTGGCAGGGTGCTTCTATACCACAGTGTGAAAGTGGGACAAACCTGTTAATATCCTTACCTGGGGCAATAAGTGCAGAAGATATGGCTATAACTGGAGCGAGCTCTCGCCTACATGCCCAAGATGCATCACCCCTGTCATTACTGTATGATTTTGAGGAACTTGAGGGAGAGTTGGATTTTCTTACTCGAGTGGTGGCACTAACCTTTTATCCTACTGTTTCTGGAAGTAATCCATTAACTCTTGGTGAGGTAGATAATCTATAACATATCTTACTTGACTATGAGTTTTGGTTTGACTAACTATAATCTTCTTTGGCAAAATTGATGTTTTTGCGGATTGCATGTACTGTTTTGCAAGTAGAAAAGCGATACAGTGCAAGAATGGTAGTATGGTACTTATTTTAGCTAAATAAGAGTTTTAAACTGTTGATAATCAAGGTGTTCTGGTTGAAGTCCTTTTGATAGCCTTTTTTTTTACTTGCAAAAAGTCTTTTTTCTTCTCTTGCCCAGGATAACATCAGTAGATATGGCTTAGGCTGCAGTCAATGGTGGAATGCTATAATTATATAATTGCTCTCTTCATCCTTATGCCAATTATTTCAATTGTTTGGTTGATTTTCTTTTTCTCTAATTTTATTTTCATGGTAAGGATGTAAATTTGTGTTTTAATGTATATCTTCTGTTGCTGTTATATGATTATGTGGCTTGGCTATAGATTGAGATCCTTGGAGTTTCTCTTCCTTGGAGGGGTGTATTTACCAATGAAGGCACTGGTTCAAGATTAATTGAGCATGCCAAGAAGTTTCAAGAGGAGCTTAATCCCTTTTTATCTGGTTCAGATATCCATCCATTTAACCCTTCATGCACAGAAAATGTGTTACCACTTGTACAGGAAGACTCTTCTGCTGATCTTTTGATTGACCTCCTATCTGGGGTGGACCCACTTCCACATCCACTTGCTCAACCAGTCATTGAAAATGTTGTGTATAATGAAAGTGACCCACTTGATTTTTTGGACCAAGCTGTTGAACATCACAGTGCCAAAAGTGATTCTAAAATTTCATCAGAAGGTGCAAGGAATTCAGATACTAGTGCTGAGCAGTATTTAAAATGCCTGAAATCTCTCGCAGGTCCAAGTTTGGTATGTTATCATTTTGTCGATGTTGCTCTGAACCGTATATTTTTTTTGTTTTCATCCTACACGATCACCTCTGGGGAGGCACAATGGTACAGTTGCTTGCCTTGTGACCTGGATGTCCTGGGTTCAAATCCTGGAAACAGTCTCTTCGCTTGCGAGAGTAAGGCTGCATACATCTACCCTCATTGGACCTCACTTGGTGGGAGCGTCATGTATTGGGCCACCCTTTTTATTCATTCCCCCAAGGTTATTTCTCTATGCATGATGAATGTTTCTACAATATTCCTTTTTTTGGGTTAAAGATAGTTCATGACAAAGTGACAAACATTATATGGATATAATATATATTTTTTTGAGTTTTTTCTCTGCGCCTTCTACCGAAAGGGGAGGGAATTTCACTCAAGATTGTTGTTTATGATGAGATTCCTGTGATTTCACATACAGAATATTTCTATATTTAGTGCCAATTTTTTCCTGTGTCTTTGCATCATAGTGTCATGTCTTTTTGTGTTCAATAAACATTTTGGTATTTTTTGGAGAATGTTGGGTGTTTGTATTTCCATCAAGTTTGGAACAGTTTTTATTGGTTAGCTTCGAAATTTGGAGAAGCAAGGAGGCCATTTTTTTTTCTGGTGCACAGATTTTACAGTTGTTTGGAGTGAAAAGTGAGATTGGATTGTTTATGGGTTTCTTTTGGTATTCTGCTCTAGCTCTTGAAGTGGAGTAGTTAACATCCCTATTAGATTTGTAGAGGGATTGGGGAATATATGGCTATTTCAAGTGAGTATCTATTTCTCATATACTGAGGGACTGGAAAGCCTGAATGCATTGTTGATTTTGTGTCCCCTGATGTGTTTTCTTCATATATTTTTCGGGATATTTTTCCTTTGATGTACTTTCTCCTTTCTAACAAAGTAATTTTATCAAAAAATGGGAAAATTTCTGATTCAGGCCTGGGTGTGTGTGGCGCCATCACTTCAAACTGCTTGTCTTTGATTCAGGCCTCAACGCAACTCCTACTTTACCCGATTTCATGCTCTGAACTTATCTTGGTCCTTCAATTAGCCCTCACATTGCTTCAACGCCGACTTCTATCTTATTGCACCAATTTCTACTCCTTTTGGTTTCAATCCATATATCCTGCACAACATATCTAGAAATACCCGTTCTACCCGAACAAAGAGATATAAAAGCTAAAATCAATCCTAAAATGCAAGTTAAATGCAATGCAAATGTAGCATAATTTCACACTCATCAGCTGCCCTTTTTATTTGATAGGTCTTAAATGGATTTAGTAATTGTTCTTTTTGTATAGTTAATTTTAATCTAATTGGTCATGTATTTTGTAGCAAAGAAAACTTGATTTCATCGAAGCCATGAAACTTGAAATTGAACGCCTCAAACTGAATCTCTCCGCAGCTGAAAGGGATAGAGCCCTACTATCTGTTGGGATGGATCCAGCAACTATAAATCCCAATACATTGCATGATGAAGCTTACTTGGGACGATTATCTAAAGTTGCAAGCACTCTTGCGTTGCTTGGACAAGCCTCTCTTGAAGATAAACTCATTTCTTCTATTGGGCTTGGGACTGTTGATGATACTACAATCGATTTCTGGAATATTATCCGAATTGGGGAATCTTGTGCAGGTGGCAAGTGTGAGGTGCGTGCTGAAATTAAAAAAGGTGCTCATTCGTCTAACATATTTTCACCTGATGGGGCTTCAGAACCTATATTCTTGTGTTCACAATGTGAAAGGAAGGTTTGCAGAGTTTGCTGTGCTGGGAGAGGGGCACTCCTGCTTCTGGGCAACAACTCAAGAGAGGTCATGAATTACAATGGTGCTTCTAGCCAGAGTATAGGCCAAGTTGACTTACCTATAAATCGTTTATTAGCACGGGATGGTATAATTTGCAAACGGTGCAGCCAGGATGTTGTACTTGATGCATTGATCTTGGACTATGTGAGGGTTCTGATTAGTTTACGAAGATCTGATCGTGTGGATAAAGCTGCTTACAGTGCTTTGAAACAAATCATTGGACCGTCTTGGGATTTTCTTCTAGAAAAGAATGCGGCCTCTGATAGCCAGTCAGCTAGCAAAGCAGCACATCTGTTACTGAATGGATTTGAATCTCTGGCTGAATTTCCTTTTGCCAGCTTTTTACACCCGGTATACTTTTTAACTCGCTATGTGTTATGATTTTGGACCCTGCAACATTTTTTATTTTTATTTTTATTTTTACATTTGGATTATCAAGCTACATGCTGCCTGCTATTTCTACCAACGAAGTGTTTAATCCAAGATGTTAGACTTCTATAAACTGATGCACGGATGAGTTTAAATACAAATTAACTAAACAATTTTAATATTATATGCTGTCATCATGTAATCTAGACGACACAGGTTTGAGTCATGGAACCAGCCTCTTGCAAATGGGTTGTAAGTCTGCAGACTAGTGTCATGGGTCCAACCCTTCCCTAAATCCCGCATGTAGTGGCAGCTTTATAACACGAGGCTGCCCTTTCGATGGTTCATTCACAAATCTATTGTTGGACGAGGAAGGGAAGCACTTGGTCTAATTAACTGAAGGACTTAGGGATTTAAGTTGCCATTCGAATAATCACATTGATTAATTTTCAATTGTGATATTAAATGAATTCAATGCATATACTTTTATGTAGATGAACTCACAAATTCTACCATTACATGGTCTCCTTTTGATAGACCACTAGATCTAAAGTGAAGGTTCCCATGTGACATGTGTATATAACATGACCAAAACTTAAGTGGCAGCTTTCTGACATGAATATTGGACCATTTCCACTGATTGAATCAATTTTCCCTTCTAATGAGAACCCCTTGTGAAGTTTTGATGAGTAAAACTTTTATGTCAATATAATGGTACGAAGTTTTTGCCACATTGGGGAGCCAATGTATTATTTCCCTTCATTTGCAGGTTCTCTAGTTCCATTTTTTGTTGCCTAGACATTGAATAGTTTTATTTTTTTACCCATGCAATTCCAGGTTGAAACAGCATCAAATAGTGCTCCATATTTGTCCCTGCTTGCTCCATTTAATTATGGTTTACGGTTATCATATTGGAAAGCTCCATCCAGTACCACCTCTGTTGAATTTGGAATTGTCCTTGATAACATTTCTGATGTTAGTGGGGTTATACTGATAGTGAGTCCATGTGGCTACTCTATGGCTGATGCTCCAATTGTAAGTGCCTATATGTCATTTGTCTTGTGCTCTATTTTTTTCCTAATATGATTTTAGCAATAAACTCTAGGATTATTTTGGATCAGGTGCAAATTTGGGCAAGTGATAAAATACACAAGGAAGAAAGATCATTAATGGGAAAATGGGATGTTCAATCCATGGTTAAGGCATCCTCAGAATTTTACGGGCCTGAAAAGTCAGGAACAGAGCATAAAGTGCCTAGACATGTAAAGTTTCCCTTCAAAAATTCTGTTCGGTGCCGCATAATATGGATAAGTTTACGCCTTCAGCGACCTGGTTCAAGTTCTATTAATATTGGAAATGACTTCAATCTGTTGTCTCTAGACGAGAACCCTTTTGCAGAAGAAACCCGGCGGGCTTCTTTTGGAGGATCTGCTGAAAGCGAACCATGTCTTCATGCCAAGAGAATTATGGTAGTTGGAAGCCCCCTCAAAAAGGAAGTTGATCTTAAGTCACAGCAAAGCTCTGACCACTTGAACCTGAGAGGACGACTGGAGAGAGCTCCGCAGCTAAATAGATTCAAGGTAAACTGTAGACTATTTTGCTTAATCCTTACGTGATAACCATTTTGTTTTTGGAATTATCTCTTTCATCTCTGAAACATCACTGATTAACCTCTGTATTTTTAAGGTTCCGATTGAGGTTGAAAGGTTGATGGACAATGACCTTGTCCTGGAGCAGTATCTTTCTCCCGCTTCTCCCTTACTTGCTGGGTTTCGACTAGATGCCTTCAGTGCAATAAAGCCTCGGGTTACCCATTCACCTTCGTCAGATGTAAATAGTGAATTTTTTTCATCACTTATTGACGACAGATACATTGCTCCAGCTGTGTTGTATATACAAGTATCCGTTCTTCAGGTATTTATTTGATTATTTTTTTATGATGAAAAGTTCTTCTGGTATTAACTAGAACATCAAACTTCTATCATGTTTCTTTTGCTTGGTAAATACATGGATGTACTCCTTCCATCAGGTGCTATGATTTTGGAGCAGCTTTGATTTTGTTTATCTAATTTCTTTTCTCGGCCATGGTTGTTCCATAACCGAGAGGGTGAGCTTGATGCAACAATAAGGTTGTTGTTTAGTGACTATGACATCACGAGTTCAAATCTTGGAAACAACCTCTCTGCTTGTGGGGGTAAGACTGCATACATATGCCCTCCGACCCCACTAAGTGGGAGACTCGTGCACTAAACTGCCCTTTTGGTTGTTGTCAAGAACTGGTTTCCTAAAAGCTTAAGCTATTATAGGCGAAAACACATGAATGATTTTATTACATCTCTAAATCCCTTTCCTGCAAGAGCCTTTTGCACCTGAAGTGTGGAAAATGCACATGCCCACCTAGTTTGTGCTTAAATTCAATGTTTATTTAGAAGAATAGAGGCAGCAATGATCAAATTCCTGACCACATGGTCATAGAGGCTCTAAAACAATGTCTAGAACCAACTCTGCAATAACTTAAGCTAATAGGCGAATGAATATGGTTTTATTACATCCCGAACTATAGAACCTGCATACTATATATAATGTTTTCTTTAAATTAGAAAAGGCATCAGAGTTTTATCCACGAAGCACTGCTGTCTGCCATGTATTTGATTGTTTTTGAATATTTATTATATATCCATAAAGTAGAAGCATGGCATGATTTCTTCTTTTTTTCCAACTAAAGTTTGTTGAAAAATCTTGTATTCTTGCATTTTACATTTTTATCCCATGGTCCACTTAGTAAAACTTTTTTCACAACGGGAAAAAGTAAGGTCAGGTTTAATAGATTGTTTATTTCTATCATTGTGGTGCAAGCTGACGTCATTGTCATTATTTCTTCAGTGTTTCAAATTAAGTAGGAAGGCAGGAACAGAAGTGATTGCATCCAATTTTAAAGGGAGAGGGGGCTGGGTAAACCGAAGTCGTAATAAAGGGTTTGCATCTGCTAGATGTATAAGGATTATAATTTACTCCCCTTTCTCTCTCGGGGTATCTAATCATTGTAATTATCAGTCATAAAATATATTAAGATGTGTGAATATAAGACAAATTTTATGAAATTTGATGATATGCCTCTAATTCCTGTAAATATGCATGAGAACAAGATGCACTGTGTATGGTTAGCACTCTTTGATGCTGGTGCTTCAGCCCAACATCCTCTCCTTTTCTCTTCTTCTTTTGGTGGTATATTATTCTGTTTGGTGGTATCTTTGTCTTTGGTAAATCTGTTTTACTTGAACATGTAACATGAGATCTTGAGAATAGCGTAGTTATTTGAATTATTCCTTTGTTGGTTGAAAGCACCCTGATGGTAGGGATTGATTGCAGGAATACCATAACATGGTAACCATCGGTGAATACCGATTACCAGAAGCCAGGCCTGGAACACCACTGTACTTTGATTTCCCTAGGCAGATACAAACTCGCAGAATTTCATTCAAACTACTTGGAGATGTTGCAGCTTTTGCCGATGACCCATCGGAACAAGATGATTCTGGTAATAGAATTTCTCCATTGGCAGTGGGGATATCCTTGTCCAATAGAATCAAGGTGTACTACTATGCTGATCCATATGACCTTGGGAAATGGGCTAGTCTCTCCGCAGTTTAATTACACATTCGTTCTTTGGTTATTGATATTGTTTCCTTGTGTAAACTTATTCACATTTTGTTGTATTATGGTTTGTAAAGTTCATTCATTGATGTAATAATATAATATGATTCTTCTGTTAGGAACATTAGTCTCTGCAAAAAGGTGAATTTCAAATTTTTGACTCTTCTATCTTTAATGTATTTGGATAGAGGTTGGTGGTTCAAATTAGTACTGTAGTATACCAAAAAGATGAATTTCATTTTTGACTCTTCTATCTTGAATCTATTTGTATCTTTATTTTCCCCAAAGATTAATACATTTATACAAGAGGGAGTCACTGGTTAAAATAATTTGACGTGTTAACTCAGGAGTAAATGTTGCGCTTTAATGCTAAAAATAACATAAAACCATATCCTGAACAAAGGCAAAAAAACGCAAGAATGCAAGGCCAAGGGTAGGTATGGTCCACATATGCAAAGCGATGGTGCCTTATCTAGAATGAACCAATGAATTTCTATAATCAATCACAAAATTCTGATACTCTAAAGAATATCCAATCCTCTTTGTCCTAGTCACTAGACAGGGCTATATGCTAAGGAGTTTTTTCTTGTGTTACTCTTCACACATAACACACGATATAACCACCAAAACTCCAAATCTTGTGGTTGCTTATCTTCAATTCAAAGTTGAAACCAATCAAATCATGGCACATTTAATAACACCAGCTCCTACCACTGCCACAACAGTTCTCTATTCAAGAGCCCAGAAAAGCTCCCTCTATTCTTGGAAGAATGTATATTTTCCAACTCCAAGAGTGTGCTGCGTTGGATACAAATATCAACATCAAATTTCTGCCATTTCTAATCAAGATCGCAAATACCAACAACCTCTGCGTCGCAGGTATATTTATCACTATTGTTCTATAATAAAAAGATAAACTCTTTTAGTAATACAGTAGCATATAGTGTAATAACGCGATGGATGGTGATGAATGCAGGGCATTGATGGGGTTAAGTGGTGCACTATTATTGGGGCTTAGTTTGAGTAATGAGCAAAATGCAAGTGCAGGTGGAAGGCCTCCACCACCTCCACCAAGGGAGAAGAAGGATCCAAATGTGAGTGGTGTTCAGGCTAAAGTAATGGCTAGCAAGAGAAGAAAAGAAGCCATGAAAGAAACAGTAGCCAAGCTTAGAGATAAAGGGAAGACCATTAATGAAGAGTCACTGCCTACTGCATCTCAATAGTTTCCAAATGTTAACCCTACCCTCGCATTCTTGTATTGCTATTACTTTTGTTGTTCAATTCAATAAGATGTTTTGCTTACTCATAAGACTCTCAGGTAAGTTTGGAATGGAAATAAGAGAAATAATGATACTTATTTGTCTATACAGCTAAGGAAAATTATACACAAGTTATTTTATAACATTCCATGGGAATTCAACATTTGTCATCTCATTCTGCTCAACATTTCTCACTTATTCTTTTTATAAATTAGTTATCAAACACAAAATCTTAATTCTCAAACGAGATTAAAAAATATCAAATACAAAATATGCATAAATAGGATACATTTTTCCCAAGTCCAATGTCTACTTTCATTCTCATGACAAAAAATCTATATTTTAATTCAAAAATAATAATAAAGTCAAACTATTGTATTAGTTTTCTAAATAATTTTTTATTTTAAATTTGGTTGTATTTATTTTATTTCAATTTTACGAATATGTTTCTTCACATAACTTTCTTAATACTCAGCTAAAATTTATAATTTTCACATAATAAATTCATAATAAAAGATGCAAAAAAAAAATAGAAATTTTTCCTTTAAATTGTACTGTTCAAAAATGAATTTTGAAGAGAAGAAAGATTAAATTAAAAGACAAATATGAAAATAACTAATAAAATGGATGTTTTTATGGTATCCTTCAATGTATTTGTTGTTGTTTCTTCTAATAAGTCCATTCTAAATCTAAACTAATAAATTGGATATGGAATGTTGTAGTTATACATTAACAAAAAATAATATATTTTTAGTGAATAAAGGAATCTATCTATATTAGATATTAGATAGTAAGGAAGGGAATTGTGTGGAATGATATAATGTTGTCGAAATGCTCTGTTCCTTCACTTCAGAATCAGCCAATTCAGTTTCAGAGTTTGAATGGTCTCCGACAACTCGCCGAAACGCATCGTTTTAAGGTTCTTTCTTATCCCTTCTCCTCAATTCCATTAATTTTATATTAACATTTTCACCTTCCAGGTTTGGTTGTTGGATCAGTTCGGTGTTCTTCATGATGGAAAACAACCTTATCCTTCTGCTATTTCTACATGTATCTATTCTTTACTTTCCCCCTTTTTACTTCCACTATAAACAACTCTCTTACCATGTAAAGAGTACAAGTTAGGATGAACCTTGATGTGCTTTAACTAATTAATTATTGTGAATATACCTTAGTGTTCACTTTATAGATTCAGGGACTGAAATGATTTAGTATTTACAGATACTAACACCATGCTATGTCTTATCCTTATGATTTTCACATAGATGGTCCTAATCTAAAGTCTTTCTTTAGTTTAATTGAAGTTATTTGTGTTTAACTTTTGTTAGTAGAGAGTATAGCAAAGACAGGTGCTAAGATGGTGATCATAAGCAACTCCTCGAGACGCGCTTCAGTCACTATCGAGAAAGTGAAGAGTCTTGGCTTTGATGCCTCTCTTTTTCTGGGAGCCATCACTAGTGGAGAGCTTACTCATCAGTACTTGCTAAGGTTTATTCTATTGTGCTTATATTTCATGTTGATTCTGTGTATTTATGTTTCTTAATTTTCTTAGAAGGAGTGAAATGTAGATAAATGAATGCTACATGCTTTAACGAATGATCTCAAACGCTACGTGGTTTTATAAGTTTCTTCAAATGCCCCTGTTCCTATTTACCACTGCCTAATTAATGTTTCTTTGGAGTGTTTGATTGTAACCATACTATAATTTTTTATGCTGCATCCATCTAATCTGTCTGTGCCCAGTTCCATCCTTATGCATTTATAAGTTTTCACTCTTTCGATAAAATTTGTTTTAAACAGGAGAGATGATCCTTGGTTTGCAGCATTGGGAAGGTCTTGTATTCATCTAACCTGGAGTGGTCGGGGAGCGATATCTCTTGATGTATGTAAGAAGCAGTTCATTTTAGCTTGAATTCTGACATATATTCACCATATTCAACTGTTTTCTTTCCTAAGTATTGTCTTATGCAATAATATAACATGGTACGATGCTTGTCTTTGAAATCAGAGCAATTGGGTTTATACTGCAATATTGGATTTGGAATCAGTTATCCTGCTTCATAGGGTACCTTTCTTCTGTATGATAAAAGGTGCCCAAAAGAATTGAGGAATTTTATGTGCAATAAACAGTGGATTACTGAGGGGGGTTTTAATTTTTATGAGTCAAATTTTTAATTATAGCAAAACTAGCGAAGATTTATGTCTAAAAAAACTTTTGTATAATGTAAAGATGATGGCTAAAAAATATGAAGATGACAAGTCAAGGGCTTTGAAATCTTACAGCATATGAATGACTTCTTCTAGGGTTTAGACTTGCAAGTCGTGGAGAATGTTGAAGAAGCTGAATTTGTTTTGGCTCATGGCACTGAAGCACTGGGGACCCGCAATGGGAATCCACGCTCAATGAAACTTGAAGACCTTGAGAGAATATTGGAGCTTTGTGCTGCCAAAGGAATTCCTATGGTGGTAGCCAATCCAGATTATGTAACTGTTGAAGCAAGAGACTTGCGTGTGATGCCAGGTGAATTTGCTTTATCTTCTCCTTTTTCCTGTGTACTGAACCTAAAAGCATAACACCTAAAGAGTGATGTGCTTTTCATCTGAAGTTGCTGTAAAAAAAATTACTAGATGATGTGCTAGTAGTATCATGTCACATGATTAACAATTATAGTTGTTCTGTTGATTGGTTCCTTCGTTTTGTTCTTTCCAGTTTCACTCATACAAATATATGTGTGTATTTTAAACATCCTAGGTACACTAGCAGCCAAATATGAAAAGCTTGGTGGTGAAGTAAAATGGATGGGCAAACCTGATGAGGTGATAAAACCATTTTGTTTAATAAATAATTCCATTTTAATTGTTGTTTTTCTTGTGTATGCTTTTAGTACCTAGATTGCTTAGATTGTCATGCACACAGTGATTCAAGAGTACATCTTCAACATATATGAGCTTCTAAATTTATTCCTAGCTGGGTTTACCCTTTGGTTAACAAGGCAAGTGTCACCTTTCAAAATGATTAAGCAGCATGTTTAATCAATGAGGATTTTCAAGTTAACTGCATCTTATTATTACAAATGTGCACGACATATGTTGTTTTCTATCTCAATGTACACAATATATGTTGTTTTCTATCAATGTATACAATATATGTTGTTTCCTATCTTAATGTCCTAAAGTAAATTTACAGTTTTAAATTATCAAGCCAAGCTAAGTTTTGTCCACAAATTTTCATTAAATGAATCAGATTATCTCCACTGTTTTCCTCATTATCACAAATCACAGTTTCTACATAATTCTTATCCTCATATTGAAATGTTCCAGATTATTGAAAGACATTTAAATTTAGACATTATTTTCCGGCTAGCGAGCAAGCAGCAATATATGTATGCATATGAACATGATTAACACCTTTGTTGATTTCAATACATGTCATCTTCTGTTGCATATGCATCTTTATTCCATGTCCTTGACCCTATTTGTAACTATTTGAGAATTGCCAGATAATCTACAAATCAGCAATGGCCATGGCTGGCACCGATGTTTCTGACTGTATTGCTGTCGGCGATTCTCTCCATCATGATATAAAAGGTGCTAATGCTGCTGGAATGGAATCAGTTTTCATCACTGGTGGGATTCATGCAACTGAACTAGGACTCCATGGTTTTGGAGAAGTTGCAAATTCATCTTCTGTGCAATCACTTGCAATGAAATATGATGCTTATCCATCTTATGTGTTGCCTGCATTCACATGGTAGAAGATTATCACAATGAATTCAACAACTGTAATTCCAGATTTCCAGTTACTATATATTTTTATAGTGCTATCACATGTAAGATTTATTTAACCATTGCTACAAAGTACAAATTATGTGTATCATGTAAAGATAATTTGGAAATTGAAAGATATAAGTTCCATAATATTAGAAGATAGTGCATGCATAGGGGAAATGTTGATACATATAATGCTTGTCTCAGTAAAAAAAATGTATCCATTTATACATTATCAGTCCATTATCTACTATTCATTTTTAATTATCATTGACTCTTTAAATAGTTATGAGTAACAAATGAATAAATTTGGATGAATATGGATTTAGATTTTAATAGATAAATGAAAAGTCATATATATTCACATGTCATATAATTGATAAGTGAGAACAACTAGTGAATCAAATTGAAAAGCAAAAAATACAATTTTTGAATGTTTGTTTTTTTGGATTGATTTGGTATTCATCCAAATGGATATATCCATGAATACTCATTGAATATAACGGATGAATTCAAATCTATTAATTACTAAAGTTATCATTTAGATTATATACATTTAAATTTATTAATTATAATTGATAGATTGTATGTATTTAATTTTCTTGGATTTAAATGGATTATGGATAATTTTGTTACCTAATAAATTTTTATAATTGATTTTGGGTATTTCCATAATTATTTCTGAGTAAAAGTTTTGAACTTCGGTTTTTCCCTGGCATGACATCCCACAAAATTAACTTTTGTACACTAATTTATATGGTAATCAGCAAAAGTTGGTATGAAAAAGTAATTTCAAATTAACCTTTTTATGCCCCCTAATGTTTCACTCGATTTTTAGGTAGGTTTTTAGTTTAAAAGTTTTTAGGTAGATTTTTAAATAGAGTTGTGTGAAAAATTGGATGATTCTTCTTGTAAATTTGTTTAGATCCCACAGTTTCTCTCTCTTGTCATGAGTACGTGTTTTTCTTAAAAATGTATTCAAAATTAATAATAAACATTTTAACTTTATGACGACAAAATTAATATCCATCAGTTTTATTATTTTACTCAAGCATTTATTTTGTTTTGTTCCTTAATAAGAAAACACATAAATGCCATAATATCATGGATTTAAAATTGCTTTTATAATCTCAATACACATTGCAACACCTAGATAATTCAACCTTATACTAACAATGTCAACAATATATAGATTTAAACTCATATTCATATTAACAAAATTGAAAGTTTACGGATTATACTAAAATTTACCGATTATACTAAAATTTACTTAAATTTATATATTTTAAAATGTGAATTTACATGTAAGTTAAATTGGATTGTGATTTAAGATTATAAAAGAGTTAGTTAACTAAAATTACTTAACATCCATATATTACTTAAATGGACGAATTAATTTAAGAAAGTATTAATGGCACTGAACAAAATGTCCAAAAGGACCAAAACAGAGTGGATTGAAAAAGAAACATATAAACAAAAAAAGAAACATGTAAACAAAAAAAGAAACATGTAAACAAAAAAAGAAAAGAATCATTCATGATTTTATTAACGGAAGAAGATAACTATCATTTCATATGAGGAGATACTTTATTATAAAAAGGATAAACATATTAAGAGAATGTCTATTTCTTTTTTGTTTCCTAAGAAGGAAAACAAAAATAAGTAAAAAATGAATACTAAAAAAGCAAATATAAAACACATGTTAATGGGAATCCAAATAAAAAATAATTAACCAAAATATGAAACTAATTAACATTTTAAAATGTTTTTCCATATAATAGTAGGAATTATCTTTTTCAATTAATAAGATTAAGATTTTAATATCTATAACTACACAAATTTTCTATATTATCATTTTATCTAATGTAAAAAAAACCATTAAAGTTTAAAGAGGAGAAAAGGATCCACTTACTCCAATAGTATGTGGAAAAAACCTATCACATCATGATCATTCATTATTGCGAAATTCAATAGTTTGAATTGGTGAGTACATCTAAACTATTAGATTTTTTAAGATTGGATGGCTAGGATGTGAAGTAAGTTTTTTCCACTTACTCTTGGAGTAAGTGAATCCTTCCCCAACTTTAAAACACGAAAACATTTTTTTCAAGATTCTCCATATAAAAATTTGAGGATGGATTCATTGATTTCAAGAGTCCACATCTTAGCCATCAATTCTATGGAAATCCAATGGTTTGAATTAGTGAATAAATCTAAACCATTGGATTTCCTTATAATTGATGACTAAAATGTGGAATAAATTTAAAAAACTTACTATTGCAGTAAGTGGATCATCACCCTAAAAATTTATATACAACTAATACACCAATCACCATTTATTTATAATAATTTTTTATTAAAGAATCAGTGATAATTAAATATTAATAAATGATATATTAATATTATATAAAATTCGTATGTCAATACATATTTATTCTTCTATTTTTTTTCAATATCAAATCTTTATATCAAAGAGAGGAGAGTGACATAGGAGCATTAAACAAATAAATAGTGACTAAGGTTTAGGGAAATGAAAGATGAGATAGTTAGGGAAGGGAATTGCATAGTATAGATCTGCTTCACAAAAACACTAACACACACAAATCAGGTTCTAATATTTCTTCTAATCTAATCTCTTATTAATTATTACATCATTCATATGATTCACATTTTTTAATATATTTATTTTTAGAACTTAGTATTTAACCTTCTCATTCTCTCTCTTATTTTTAGTCTTCATAACACAAAAAATGGAAGGAGGAGCTGCTCCGCCTGCTGACGCCGTCATGTCGGACGGAGCGCCGCCACAACCACCGCCACCACCGCATCCAGACCCACAACGATATCAGCAATATCAGCATCCGGTGCCGGGAAATGGGGTAGAGAATATTCCGGCGATGTTGAGCCACGGTGGAAGGTTCATTCAATACAACATTTTCGGTAACATATTTGAAGTTACTGCGAAGTACAAACCCCCCATCATGCCAATCGGAAAAGGGGCTTACGGTATCGTTTGGTAAATGATCAAATCCCTCAAAGCTTGAATTTTTATCTCTTTTTTCAATTTTATGTTATGTGGGTTTGTTGTTTTTTGAATAAAAATTTGATCTTTTTTTTCCAATTCGAAATCTATGTTCAAATATTTTCTAACTTTTTTGAATAAAAAGCTCACATTTTTTTTTTCAATTGGAGCTCTTTGTTGGGAAATCTTAGTTTAACAGAAAGTTCACATTTTTATCTTCAATTTGGAAACTTTTACTTTGAATGTTATCAAATATGATGATGGGGTTTTGTGAATAGCTCTGCCCATAATTCTGAGACGAATGAGCAAGTTGCTATCAAGAAGATTGCTAATGCATTTGACAACAAAATTGATGCCAAGAGGACTCTCCGAGAAATCAAACTGCTTCGCCACATGGATCATGAAAATGTTAGTGAGTTATAAATTACTTCTCATTTGTGTGAAATGAAAAGCATTTTTTGCGTGTCATTTTTATCGGATTAGATCTTGAGTGTTATGGTTTAGTGCTTCAGATTCTGGTTTATGCATTTTCTACTTGTAATATGTTCCTGTTAGCTATGAAATGCTTTTGATTTAGAATATGTTGAAAGGACAATGGTTGCTCAATGATGAGTTGTGTAAACATTGAGATTAAATGAACCTGTTAGTTTTATACTCTATCCATTTCATAATATCTATCATTTTGGCTATAAAAAATTGTTTGATCTTATATGTCACTTAAGTAAACTGAGAAGTCGTTAATTACTTTTTCTCTAACTTTATCTTTGTTGCTTGGTTCTCCCATAAATGAAAAGGGAGAATGTGACTGGAGAGTGAGAGTAATTTAGTCAAATGTGTTATATTTACGAAAAAGCAGGATTTAATAGATTTCTCAATCATTATGCAAAAATCGTCAGCTCCAAATATTATGGACCAGAGTATATCATAATTACGTGACAATGTCTCAATGTTTATACTACTTACATGTGTGGGAATAGCTGTCAGTTCTGAAATGTTGGATGATAATTCTTAGCATCTAACGGTTTTAAGAAACGACAGAATTGTATCCAAAAGGAAAAGCTCAGTGATAAATACATGTTTTGTTTGATAGCGTAGCAATCATTGATTAGCTTATGATATCGCCTTATCCTGAACCCTGATGCAGTTCTTTTACGTTTCTTCCCTGTATTAATGTGTCTTTTTCATTGATTTGGCATTTGGGTGTTTTATCATTTCTTACTTTATTTGCCACGTGTGGAGCGACACGAAGGTGCTTTCTATATATTCATTTAAAAAGACTGCATTTACCGTAGCTGTTCATTCGTAGGTCATTTAAGGTTCAATATAAAATAGACTCTCTTATATTTTAGGGGTGGAGACAGGGAGAGTGTTTGTACAGATAACTTTATGAGCGGAATTGCGAAAACTTTAGATCATTGAGAATATTTCCTTTGTTCAAATTACCTATTGAATTATGGTGCAGGTTGTTGCAATCAGGGATATAGTGCCACCATCACAAAGGGAGGTGTTTAATGATGTTTACATTGCATATGAGCTTATGGACACTGACCTTCACCAAATCATCCGGTCAAATCAAGCACTGTCGGAGGAGCATTGCCAGGCACATATTTTAACACTCATTTTTCAATTATGCCCATATTTGTGTTAAATGCATGCCTACATAATCATATCATGAATTGTTGTATATTCTGTGGAAAAAAAGTCTTCACAATTTTACAGCTGGCAAGTACTTTTTATTTATTTTTATAATAGAAAGGTGAAAAATATTGTTAATACAGACTAAAATAATATATAAATTTAGGATACAGTTGGAGAAGTTTCTTTCTTCTTGTTCCTTTCTCTCACCTTCAATCTACTATCATGAACATGGACAATACAATTTCACATCCAATCACAGTATTATTACTGCCAAGTAAAGATACCTGGCAATAGAGTTTTTTAAGAATTATGACTACACGCGTTACATAGTTGTCTCACTATTTCTGAGTTCAGATTTTTTTAAATCATATCCTCGACACCAGTAACATATTTTTATTTTTGGTGCAGTATTTTCTGTATCAAATCCTCCGTGGATTGAAGTACATACACTCTGCAAATGTTCTGCATAGGGACTTGAAACCTAGCAACCTTCTCCTGAATGCCAATTGTGACCTCAAAATTTGTGATTTTGGACTGGCTCGTGTCACCTCTGAAACTGATTTTATGACTGAATATGTTGTTACAAGATGGTACCGTGCACCAGAGCTTCTGTTAAACTCTTCTGACTACACAGCAGCAATTGATGTATGGTCTGTTGGTTGTATTTTCATGGAGCTGATGGATCGAAAGCCATTGTTTCCTGGCAGAGATCATGTGCATCAGTTGCGTTTACTTATGGAGGTAACTCATTTAGCAGCTTCAGTGTTCAAAGAAGTTCAAGAATAATCGATTTATTTTTGCTTGTATGGTTTAAATGATTAACCTGCTAGATTTAGGACTAACACAATATTAAAGCAAGTTGAAATCTATTGCAGTCTCACACTGAGGTATAGTTTAGGTTAAGTTGTCAGCTTGTCGCCATGTCCAGTCTTGAGTACAATCAGACCCTTTAACCGAATTGGTGAAATTAGTGCCAAAATCTGCATTTACTGTGTTATATTATTTTTTACCTTATGATCTATGTAGTTTACCTATGTTTGGTGAAATCAGTAAGTATATCAGTTTAACATGCTTCATTATGTACAGTTGATTGGCACTCCATCAGAGGCTGATTTGGAGTTTCTGAATGAAAATGCTAAGAGATACATTAGACAACTACCTCATTACCACCGCCAATCTTTCCAAGAAAAGTTTCCGCAAGTCCACCCTGCAGCTCTAGATCTTGTTGAAAGAATGTTAACCTTTGATCCTAGACAAAGGATTACGGGTATGTTTTCATTGCTTGAGGAGAAGTATATGATTACATAGTATCTTTATTCATTCTTCATAATTGCCATGCTTTTTTGGATCTTCAGTATTTGTTAAAACCCAACTATCTAATACATCAGTCACGAACTCACCGGTTGATAATTGTCGAGGAACTGTGTCGATGTTAAAAGATGTTGTATAAATAACAGAACTTGGTTGGTAATATGCATGTACATAAGTACTTTTAGTCTTTGGTTTTGGGACACTGGACTTGTATTGATAATTTGATTCCGACATTCTTTGTTTTTGCAGTTGAAGATGCACTGGCACACCCATACCTAACATCTCTGCATGACATTAGTGATGAACCTGTGTGCATGACTCCCTTCAGCTTTGACGTAGAGCAACATGCTTTGTCTGAGGAACAGATGAAGGAACTGATATACCGGGAAGCTATAACATTTAACCCAGAGTATCAGCAGTATTAGTGATAGTAATAATAATGTTATCATTGGGTTTGGAAGGTTTAATGTTGTATCCATAGTTGAAGAGATTTCTGTGTATATATTTCTATCATCTGAAACCAGATGATGACTTTGGAGTTTAATTGTTTTTCAATCAGAGCCATCATTGGAATTCTGGAACAGTCATAAGGTATTTGTATTTGGTGGCTTATTTCCTTCCTTCATAATATTGCCCTATTCATTGGCTTGAGCCAACTTTTGATAACTCATTCCCCCATTACTTTTTTCATTTGTGCACTTAGGTTTTTGCTTTAGCCAACATTAACCAGAATCATTTTCGGTATTAGAGAGATAAGTTCTATTTTGTTTTTAATTTTAAAGGTAAAAGTGTCATTGTAAGTGTAAATAAAGGATAAAGTCATTTCATTTTTTGTTTGTTTTACATAGCACTTTTCTCTCCGATTTTAAGGTATTCTGACTCAACATTATGAAAATGAAAATGAAAAACTGTTAGCAATGGCAGAACATGTCGAACCTCAGCTTGGACATGGCAGAACATGCTGAACCTATCAATAGCAAGCACCTGCTAGTGTGAGATTTGAACTTTATGTTCTGGGAATGGTTATGAAGGATTCCAAGTGCTTTGAGATCCATTGACTCCAAAACTTACTCTACATCTTAGTCATCAATTCTAAGGAAATCCAATGGTCTGAATTAGTGGATATATCTAAACCATTGGATTTCCCTAGAATTGATGATTAAAATTTGAAGTATGTTTAATAAATTTACTCTTGGAGTAAGTGAATTCCACCAACTGTTAGTGACATTTGGGTCCATCAAAACTAATTCTGTTTGACAGGATTTTGTAACAGAAGGTCCAATTTGCACTACCCAGAAACATTAGAAATTGAACTTTCACACTAAGTCACTAACTATATGACTCAAACATTAGAAAGTCTAAAACATCAAATTAAGATCATGTTGTTAAACGTTTCAGTGAGCTTGAAAACCAAGGCAATGCTGCTCAAAATAAGTAAATTGCAATGTCGTTTAGCATTAATCTCTCACTTTCCTGTACATAAAAAAACACCTCCAGCATTATTTCCTCTCTATTAAGAAGAGTTTTGTTAAACATAAAGCAATTGTTCACTTATACTCTTGTAACTCAAAATTAACCTAAGAAAAATAACCATTTATCTTTTAGAAAGGGGACACATAATATAACATACAAATTACAACTGTAACCAAAGAATACGTTGATCTCATAAAAATAAAGCCAAGCACAATTTTAATACTTGCATAAAACAATTTTATGATACACAACCAAGTAAGATCATTAACTCTTGACATTCCCAAAGAATCTTGAAAGGGGAACTGGACCATCATCATCGCTACCTGTTCCAGAACTTTTTTGCCTCGACTTAACCTTCTTTTCCTTCTTTGACCTCTTAGATCTGGACTTGGATCTTCTTGACGACCTCTCTTCTTCTTCACTACTTGAAGAATACGAAGACGAGGAAGAGGAACTAGATGCAGACGATCTTCTTGAGTGCTACGAAAGTAGAGGTAATGAGTGGTTTCATAACAAAAACTATATATTCATAACGAAAATGAACAGATGCATCAACTGTTAATCAACATTGCATGGTTCATTTGCACAACTATCCCACAAATAACATAAAAATCAAAGGTCATATAATTAGAATAAGGAAATTACTTTGCTACTCATCCTTCTTTCTTTTTTCCGGATATGGCAATGCATACGGCTTTAAGTGAGCTGTCAAGCATTTCATTAACTATTTAGTTATATTTAACAGAACTTTAAACATTTGGTATGAAATCAACATTCAATAAATACTTGAAACTCTTTCCTATTTATCATAGCATCAGAGTACTATAACAATTCCCTTTGAATCAATTTGCTACAACAAATAACAAAGAGTTAAAGGTTGATCCAATGCACCAGGCTCCCAACTAACGGGTTCTTGGAAGAGTAGATTTACGCAGTCTTACCCTCACAAACGAGTAGACTATTGCCAATATTTGAATCTATGGCCTCATGTTACAATGCAAGCAACCTTACCATTGCTCTGAGGTTCACCCTCTAACATATAACGAAGAGTTGTTTTGCAAAATAATAAACAACCTATGAGTAAGTTATAAATAAATTTAAGGTTTTAAACAATGGCTTCAGTTAGACAAGCATTTCAATATGTCATCAACGTATAGCAATTGAAGTAAATAATGATCAAACAGAAGTCCAATTATAAATCTGTTCAAAATAATATAAAAAAATGACATTTTGAAGGAAAGGGAAGCTAAAAGTAAATGTTTAAACTAAAAGTTCAAACTAAAGAATGCCATGACAAAAAAATTGACTTGCCTGCAAACAATTTATACCTACACTAAATATAATTATCCCATTATCATGGTTTCTGAAACTAAAAGGAAAGCCAAAGCTAGTAGTTACATAAAAGTTAGAGGGCCATATATAGTTATACTATTATTCAAATCGAAAATAATATCATCAAACTTGGCACTCAATTCATCAGTTACCTCTAGGAAAAAGTAAATCTAAGAAGTAATTGTTTTGGAAACCAAAAGCACCTTTCTCTTTTTGCTGCTGTGCTTCTTGGAAATCATGTCCCTTTTATCTGCAAAGTAGAATAGTAGAATATGTAGTCACTTTTGGAAGCATGGAATGGGTAAAAGGTAGGAAAAGACACCAAGTTTCTGCAACTTCACACATACCTTTTCCATGTTTAGACTTGCTACCAGAGTGATTTCTTCCATGGGAAAGTTTGTGAGCCCTTTCAGCATCTAGTTGAGCTCTATACTCTCTCATCATCCTATCTGCATCTGCTTCCAACTCCCCTTTTCTCATTTCTTCTTCCTAGTAAATAAAATATAAATGAACCAAGATGTATTATATATCAAACAAGCACAAGTCATATTACACTGCAATTACCCTATTGATCCAACACGTGAATAATGTGCATTCAGATTTAGGAAAAAATAGTATGCTAAAAACAAACAAGCGAAACAAGAATATATCAGGCATACCACAAAGATACTGTAATTCACCTAAAAAGGCAAGTCTTTAGCAATGATGCCCCAGGGGATTTTCGCAATCTGAAGCAGATTCAGGTCGGCAGGGCATGAAAGAATACAATGACAGCTTACCTGATAGCCCCACTGTGATTAGTTAATGTGAAAGCTCTAACTCAGCATTTCTACTTTGCCGCTAGACTGCATGAGTCCTTAACGGCTTGCTTTTTAGATGTAGTTATTACTGAGGGATGGCCAAATGGCAGCCCTCCTCGCCTCCCTCCTCATTTACAACATTACAAGCAGCTCCCTTTTAATAGTTCGACTTTCATTTCAATTTTTTTATAAAAATAAAATTTTAGAGGATTAGAAATCTCAAAAACTTACAAAAAGGACAACCGAAGAGAAACAAAAACTAGGAACAAGAAACATACAACAAAGCGTGTCAATCTCTCTGCAGACCTACAAATGATGCCTGCTTAAAAGTCATGACAAGAATGCCACAAAGAAGCTTGAATAACTATAACGACAACACAAATGCACTAATGAAAAAATGCACCAAAGAACGATAAAGCGAGCGCATTGGCAAAACTTTTTGGCATCTTTGCTAGAGCTAAACCCCCTTAAGTTAATACTAAGAAACTAGTGTAAATCCATGTGGCAAACCCACTGTTTACCGAAGACACCAAATAGGTTATTCCATAGAAAGGAAGCCACCTAGCGATGCAGAAAAACGAATGAGAACTAATTGCAGAACTAGATGTTCACTTGCAGCAATAATCAGGAGAGAGGAGACAAAGAAATTACATGTTTCTAATTTGAGCCAAATCATTTGTATTAATCCATTTAAGCACAGTCTAAATAAAGGATTCAGCTTAGAAGGGAGCAATTGTTTTCCAGATAGGCTTATCCAAAAGGCAAGAGACAATATCGGGAGTTAAAGTGAGAAAATAAACCCGAAGTACCAACAGATCAGATCCTCTTATCTCGATTAGAAGAGAGATGAATTGAACCTACCAACAACAACAGTCTAGCTCAGACCTTTCTCTCTCATGCAGACTAGACTGAAAAGGGACATATACATCCTTTCAAAGATAAGAAAGCACATTTCCAACTATCTAACCACTTGGGAAAAAATTAATGACAGGATAGCAAAAGTAAGGGACCACAGGATGGCCGCTCAAAGTAAAAACAAGGTATGTGAAGGGATATTGAAAGATTTGACAACCAACCAAAGAGGCAAAAGAGTTGAAAACACATTAGCAATCACCAAACCACTTTTAGAAAGAGTAATCTTTTACCCAGAAGAAGTTATTTTAAAACCTAAGAAATGAGAGAGTTAATAAAGGATTTGACATTTGGTTCCATGAAAAAAATTAGAATCATCGGAGATTGGAGTGAAATCGAAGTTCAACATGACTTAAATTGAAGTTCAACAAAAAAGTTTAAGTGAAACTAGTTGTAGCAAGGTATGCATTACATCCAACCAGTAGTCTGGCATTACGAATCACGGACCATAAATTGCAAACCGGAAGACTTCTTTTCGAATCATGTACTGAAACTTAACATGAACCTTAATATTCTTATGATTAATTATTAAATCCAAAACTGAAATGGTCGAAATACTAAAAAGGCTATAGACTGTAGAGAATGTAGCACAGATAAGATGGAGTGGCAAAGAAAATCAATGGATGGAGTTTCAACTAATTATGGTTAAGAAGGTAACTAGCGCATGTCTTTGGAAATAAATAGGACTTCAATTGTCTGTTATAACTGTAAACTGGAACCATATACTACAAAAAACTGTACCTAACATAATATTGAAAAGCATTTCTGATTTATTTACAACAGCAAACACGTAAAGTTCATCAAAAGAATACCTTTTGTTTCTTCTTGTACTCTTCCCAGGTAACAGTGTGAGAAGTGTTAAGGCTGGCCAAACGAGCAGCATGCCAAGCTGGTGAATGAAATGAACCATCCACCTGTGACAGTCCTCATCAATAACAGTCCAGGAAAACAAAGAAAGATATCCAATGTTCTACTATTATAAATCATAATAGCCCTAAAATAGACAGGAAAGCAAGAAGAACGAAAGTTACGGGGTGAAGCATTCCTTTATAACAATTTCTAAATTTGGTTATGAAATTCGTCACTAGATCATATGAAAACAATATAGCAAAATCCTGTAGTTAAGTGAAAATCCTGTAGCAAACAATATCCATGTGCATGCATCATCCATAT
Organism: Lupinus albus; assembly: GCA_009771035.1. NCBI lineage: Eukaryota > Viridiplantae > Streptophyta > Magnoliopsida > Fabales > Fabaceae > Lupinus > Lupinus albus. The sequence continues at coordinate 4,680,342 of CM020014.1, read as the reverse complement.
GTATCTTTTGCTGATCCATTATTTACTTAGTTCTGAAAAGGTTCACTTTCCATTGAGAACTTAAACATTTAGATATTAGCTTTTTTTAAAAGTTAAGCTTGCAAGGGTTCAAATCCTGGAAACATCATCTCCACTCGCGGGGGTAAGGCTACGTATATCCACCCCTCCAGACCCCATTAGGTGGGAGTCTCGTGCAATGGGCTGCCATGGTTTTTCCAAGCCAATTTGCTTAACATTGACATTGGAGTTGTTCCATCGTAGTCTAGTTCATCTGTATTTAGCTAGCAACAGTCCTAATTGACAAGTCGACAGGGGTAGATTCTATACTGTGTCGTGATGAGCTGCTTAAAAATCAAATGGCATCCATTTAAGATGAGTAAGATTGTAAGATGCGAATTATCAATCACTTGGAAGTAAAAATTAGGGTTGGGGGATCACATAATACCCTAAATTTCACAATTTAAGCATCATATATAGAACTTATAAAGTAATGGGAGAGTGATGAGGATGTCAAACATAAGATTCAAGCATGATGTGTGATTGAAAAGTTTCTATCAATATCAAAGGTGAAATTATGAGTAATAATAATAGTGTACACGGAAACATGAATTAATACATAGGTATGCAACAAAAAATATTGCTGATTATACAAAAATATTATTCATATTCATATTCCCTTAAGAATTCAGATATGAATCATTAAATTTAAAACCTAACATAAACTCATACACCGCATATTTTACATTGTCATATGAAACTAGCTATTGTTATAAATGGTTTTTTCTTTGACAACAATAATAATAAAAAAGTGATAGCATGAGAATAATATGAAAAGGTACAAACCATGCCGTCTTCAACCTCGTCGGGACCGGCGGAGCCACCACCAAGCCTAGCTCTCTGCATAGCTTTGTAAGCTTGATTTTTCCCCATTTTTCAGATTCAGATTAATCAATTTCGATTTAGATTATTACACAATCAAATCGATGTATATATGATCATGAACCACAAAGATTCATTATTCCGCAATAGAGAATGAATGGAGGAATAATTGAATAATAAATTAGGAGTTGTTTTGTTCCATTTCTTTCTTTATCATCATCCTTGTTCAATTCAATCTCTTCAGATTCAGAATTCATCTATTCGGGTCATACTTGTGGCTGAGATCCAGCCCAACAAAATTATGGGCCTCCATCTTCTCTCACATCATATTTCACTACTCTTATTGAGTGAAATAATTATTCACCTAAAATGATTAATTCATTACTTATAATATAAAGAGATACTCTTAATAATACAAAAAAAAATTCATATCCACTCAAAAATCAAAATATCTCCTGCTCCTTCCCATTCATCCCATTCTTGGTGTTTAACTTAACTCAACTCATTAAGGATTTGTTTAAGTTGAGTTTAATGTAAAACTGTTTTTTAACTCAAGTCTGACTGAATTGAAGTTTATAAGCTTTCGAGCAATAAACTCAAATTTATGTCATTCATCAATATAACTTTAAAGGTCTATAAAGCGAAGGTAGATTGCACATACATGTAGATAAAGTTTTTGAATTTTAATGATACATGTAGCTATCAATTAAAGTTTATATAGGAAAGATTATATGCATGTAGATATAAAAAGTGACTCAAATGAAAATAATAGTTAATATGATAAATAATAACAATTACTATGTATTATTAAATGTTATTTAAATTATGAATATTAAAAGATAAGTGAAGATCACTTTTTAAATAATCTTGTGCTTTTTACAACACTATTTTAGTATCTATTACTCCTATATTTGTCAATATATATATATATATATATATATATATATATATATATATATATATATAATTATTGAATAATAACTAATTTTTATCTTAATCATCCATGAATGGTTATAAGACCTAAATTTATCGTTCTCAAGGTTTTGTATGAGATCTATTAACACTTGAGTTACTATTATATATGGGGTGACTCAAGTAAGAACCGTTTTCATATAAAAAATGTGAGAATAATGAATTTGAGTCTTATAACCAACTATACATGGTTATGATATAAATTTAGTTATTGATCATATAATAGTCATGTACATGTATCTTTTAATAACAGTCGAATCATATATATACATAACAAGTTCAAATTTTAGCAAGTGTAATCATATTTTATTCTATTCCAACTCATTTATTATAGAGATAATAATATAAAGTCAAAAAATTAGTATTATTATCTAAATGTCAATTATAAGAACTACTTTAATTCACATTTATAATCATTAAGTATTAGTTTAGTTTTTTATTTTTCGAATCAATTTGATATACTTAAAAATTTATAAATATTAAAATGAATATTCAATCTATTTTTTATTTTAAGCAATAAATAAAATATTAATGATATCCAAAAATAAATAATAAAATATTGGTGGTCCATCTACACAGGTTACTAGACAAGGACGTAATGTATTGACCTCCATCGTTCAATTCAACGGAAAAAAAACAGAGATTCTCCCACGCATGAAATTATCAAAACCGACACTTCCATTATTGGCATCATCTTCTGCCTTCATAGCTCAATCTCATGCATTAACAATGTTGTTTTTTTTAAGGATCATATTGTAGAAATTTATATAGGATTTTTTAAACCTTATCTTAAGCACCAAGAATAAGAATTCAAGAGTTGATGATTTTTATTGAATTTTTTTTACTACCAAATTTATCCCTTTACTTTATGGGTAATGAACTAATTTCTTTTAGGTATGAATTATCTCCCCCAATAAATGTTGTTCATAATAATCAAACAATTCTAGAGATATAGTAAAATATTATATTATTAGATCAACATATTATTCCTCTCCCCCTTATTTGAATATAAGTAAAATTTAACTATTTTAATTAATGTTAACAAATATAAATAAATATAAAGGATCATGTAGTATTAAACCAAAACTAACCTTATCTCCTCTTTTCATGCAATTATTGTATAATAAATACCAATAAACTTTGCTCTTTTTTCGGTAAGAAAAATTGCATTAAAGAAAGTACAAGAAATGTTCACAGGATACAAGATAAGATCAAGAAATAATATTTTTACAAGCTAAGTTAATACATGATAAATTTACGAACGAAAAGAACTGAGTTCAAGATTTAGTCTAAATGTTATACAATAAGTGAACAAAACTCAATTGTTTTTCTATAAATATAATTTCATTCCATATAGTGCATATGGATCACACCGTAATAAACCATATCATTCTCTACCGATTAACTTTACAGCATCCAACATAGTCATAAAATTTAAAGAAATCAACAACAAAATAATATAATAATTGGGATCATATGGGATCAGATTGTTGGAATTTCTAACAATTTATGGGTCACAAATATAATTCTATAATTGTGTTATAGCCATTATGTATTTAGCCAATATATATAAAATGGTCTTAAGGATTAATTTGGTGGCTAAGGGCATATGTGTCATGAAATATTATGAGTGTAGATACCTTCGGACAATTTCTAGTTTAATGAAGGGACTGAATTAGAATATTGCAACTTAATTAGTAACCGTTAATGTTACCTTTATGGGTTATGGTCCCCAGTTGCTTTGGTTTTATTTAATAACTGATGTTATAAGGATTGGTTTATGAGGATATGTGACTTATGTCACAAAATCAATATATATAAAGGAAAAGAGAAAGGCATAAGGTTAAGCTCTCTCATTTTCTCTTTTGACATTAAGGAACATCAGGAGCACTCTCGTTCTCTCTGATTCCCCTCTAGCGGAGCGAACGGAAAACCATGAGGCTCTAGCAACCGGAACATCCTACAACCCACATACCTCGGAGCATTCGGAATGGCTAACCAAGGTATGCGTTTTCTTCTTCACTATGAAACCAATTGGGGTTTTCTTCGGTTTGGATTAGGATTGTTCCATTAGGGTTTATGTATGGGCATAAACATTTGGTTTCGGAACAATGTCCTAATCATTCTGTCTCGGGGATACGATTAGGATTAATCGAATATATCCAACACAGATCACTCTAAATTACATCAAAATTTATGCTGCTGTCTGCACTTGTGATCAACATCAAGTGCTGAATTTGGCAAACGGATACCGATGTAGGAATTATAGAGTTTAACTTTGGCTTCATACTTGTCTCTCACTTATGTCTTTATTTCTCTTTAGGTCCAATTAAAAACTATTATTTAATTAAAAATAAAAGTCATAAAAAAAATTAACTTTTTTTATATTACTTAATACAATTTAATTGACTAAAGATATAGAGATAGTTTTTTGGGACAAATAATATTTGTTAATATACTTATGTGGTCTCATATGCAAACACAAAGAATTAAGTAGCAAATGGTATCAGATTTTTTCACAAGACCATGTTTCCCAAAATATTGTCACCATTTGGTCTAAATAATACAGAAACGGTACAAGGCCAATATCTGCCTCTTGAAGGTAATAAACACTGCACGCCTCATAATTATAGAGTTATAGACAATAGAAATATATAATCCTTTCACTCCGAGATATGACATATGTTCAAGTATGTCACTACTCGTGTCAAATGTCCAATTTTTAATAAATATATGATAATAAATTATCTTCCAATATCAAAAGATAATTTATCTCCTTAAATTCAGTCAGACATGTGTCTTATGTCGATATAAAATTTTATATAGAATCAGTACATTATCCATAATTCATGTATATTATATACAATAATAGTGTAACAAACTCTTATAATTTTTTCTAATATATATATATATATATATATATATATATATATACAGACAAAATGAATAAAATGATTGAAAATCAAACATGGTTATGAGGCAAGTAAAATATGAACAAGAGGGATGGAATATTTGAAGCAGGGTAGTGACGACAAAATTAGAATTGGAGCAAAAGCTTGACCTGAAGCAAATATATCTATCGATGATGCTGACAGGTTTAGGGTTTTGTTTGATTTTATTTGCATATGCATGGCTTGGAGGATTTTTGAGGCCATATATGAAAATGATGATGGTAAAAAAATGCATTATGACCATACAAATAGACCTAGAGAATAAAGTTACATGTTCATTCATCTAACTTATATATCATATTCAAGTTCGTCATAAAAAAAAGTCTTTTAGATAAAAAGTAAATAATTAATATGAGACTTTTAATTGTACAATGCACTATTGAGGAAAAATTGTACAATGCACTATTGAGGAAGTGAATAAGTGAGCTTAGGATCTCTAATTTAATGTTTGAGGACGATCTTCTTTTGATTGTGGAAGCCTCTATTGAGCAAATGGGTTTTATTTTGTGATGCACTAATTCTTTTTCTTGAGCTTCTTGGCGAAATGTATATTAAAGTTCCATCTCAAAACCATTCCCGAGACAATGAGGTAGGCGATGTGAGACTTACTTCCCAACATGCCCCCTCCAGGGAAGAAGTTAGGCTCTAGCTCTGATATCATGTTAAGGTTTCATCTCAAAACCAATTGGCAATAAGAGGAGTAGCTCAACAGGTATTTAAACCATTCCCGAGACAATAAAGTAGGCGATGTGAAATTCACATCCCAACAATGTGAGCCAGCAAAAGACCTCAATTTTCTTCTCTAGCAATGTTAAACCATTTGTCCAGGAATCTATTGTTAATAATACAAGTGGGTTTATGAAAGGTAATGGTTACCGAAGTACGTGAGTTCCATTAGAAGAGATGAAAGATATTAGCTTAAACTCATTCGTTACATAGATTGTATGATTCTCTCATATTTTAAGTTTTTTAATAAAAAATTAAAATTAAAAATTATTTTTCTTCTCATATTCCAGTATTGAAGAGCCGAGAGAAGTTGTAATCAACTTCCTAAGTCCCAACACTACAAGAGGAAGGCTTATATTAGGATTTCTATTTATTTGGTATTATTCACATATTTTCCCTTATTATTTTGTCAGGTTAACGAGGGAAGAGAGTGAGCTGAATACTTCGTTTAATTCTTTTCAAACAGCTAAGCTATATAGGACACACAATTCTGTTCGTGTTGTACAGAATTATTATGTGGGGTCAAGTCTCTCTTTGAATATTAACACATTCATTATTCATATCAGGAGGATTCAAATTTGAGAGAACTAAAAAAACATTTAACAAATGTTTTAACGATAGTAATTAAATTAATTTAATAATTTATAAAATTATTAAACTTAATTTTACAATATAAACTTTCTATTACAAGTTTTGTTAATGAATGCAAGATAAAACCAAAACAAGTAATTAAGTTATCAATCTTTATTCAATGAAAATAAATAGATAAGAGAAGCAATGAAAATAGGTTTGAAATATTTTGTCACATGTCAGTGTCACTAGTATAAGGACAAGCAAAAGATCACACCTTTTCTGATAGATTTGATTGTATGAGAGAAAGGCATAGTATAGGGAAACATGGTTTTTTCTGCGATTACTTTTCCCTTTTTACTTTTACCTACTCCAACTATATTTTATGACAAAATATATTTTTATATCATTTACTTAATTATTACATTTTAATAGTTGAGGTAAGCCTATTAAGGCATTCAAATGCTTATTTGGATTTTTATTTAACCCATCATAACTTAGTAAATTAAAAAAAATAAAAAATTAATTTGTCTCCAAAAAGTATGAACAAGTATTTTAGAGTATAAAGCATCATATTCTAATTTACTTTCTATTTTTTTAGAAGGCTAATGCTCACATAATTAATTACAATAATATTTTTTGGGTATATAAAAGTAATCTCTTTCGAGATGCGTGATTGTCTCTCACAAGAAGTATTGCTGACATGAATCCAACTATTAACATTTTAATCATCGTATACATGTAGTGGGACCTTACATATATTCTAATCCTTTTTAGTGTGTTTTCAAATGACAATTAGAAACTAATTATTTTCAAATCATTAGAAAGTAATGATAACTCAGGAAAACACATTGCCATTTATTATTAAGGGATGGAGAACTAATTAAATCGCCATTTGTTTAGTAATGGATAACTTGGAGCATTTAACAAATTACTAAATTTGCTTTCTAAAGTTAATATTTTCCAACTAGATCTTACCAGTTTTTCTGAGTAGATCTTGTAAACTATTTACTTAAAACTCATTCTAATAATATATTTTTATAAGCAGCGTGCTTAATTTTTATTTGATAAATAATGAGTAAATATCTATTTTGTTCTTCAATTTTTTTAATGTACTAGTTTCATTCCTCTGGCTGACAATAAATCCATACTACTCCTCTTTTCTCTTGTTGTCCATTTTCTTCTCTTCTTCTTCCCCAAAGCGGGAAACATTAAGCATTTATCTCTCTAAACACAACACTTCATTGCACCTAAACCAAACAAAAAAGGTTCATTACATCCACGTTTCTTTTTCTTTCTCCCAAAAATACAAAACCAAACAAAGCCCTAGCCACTTTCCAAATACAAACAACACCTCGTCGTGTTCTTCACTAATATATAACTATGTTCATTGCTTATACAAAGTTTCTGAACCTTTTTTTACCGCTACAAGTAAAAACAAATATGTGTGTCAGTGTGTAAAATGCTTCAACTACTGAAACTTAACTTCATTTTCTTCTTTCACTTCACTTATCAACTCACATTATTACTACCATGTCTTCTCTAAGTGTTACTATTATTCTCTTCTTCATTTCACTTTCTTCCTCCGCCGCTCTCCACCGCCGTATCCTCCACCACCCTCTCTTTCTACCACCACCACTACCACCAACTTCCTCTCCTCAACAACAACCCACACACCAACACCAACATCCTAAGCTTCCATTCTCTTCTTCTTCTTCTTCTTCTTCTTCTTCTAACTCTTCTTCAGCTCAAAGACCTTTCTTCCCTTATTATCAAACTCCACCACTTCTTCCTTCTCCTCCAACCATTCCTGCTACATTCCCAGCTAACATTTCTCTTCTCTTCCCTCATCCTAACTCCGCCACCAACCACCGCCCTGTTGCCACCGTTGTCCTTTATGTCTCCCTCTCTCTCCTCTCCTTAGCCATCATCGCCGCCGTTGCTGCCTTTGCCATCCACCGCCGTCGTCTCAGACACTCAACCTCCACCCCCAAAGACAAGGATTTTAGATCAGATAGCCGCCGGTTATTCCCGCCAAACACCATAACTTCCGATGGCCTCGATCAAAAGGCTTGCTTGGATATTTTAACTGATTCAGTTGCAGGTTCAAGTTCTAGCAGCAATGGAAGTAGAGGTTATCGGAAATTGGAAGACTCGCCGGAGCTTCAACCGCTTCCTCCGTTGCCTCGCCATAGTTTTCGGCCGTGGCAAAGTGAAGTAGAAGAAGAGGATAATGAGGAGGAGGAAGAGTTTTTTTCTCCGAGAGGGTCTTCAGGAAGAAAACAACTACAGAGTCCTCCTTCACCTATTGTTAATGGTGAAACAAGTTCTCAATCCTTCAAAGATTTTCAATTTGGTAGCAGAAGCTTCACTTCTAGAACCCCATCTTATCCTCGTTCTAATTCTCTCACCAATTCAAATCCCAATTCAATGTCTTGTTCACCTTCACCTACAAGAATTAATCCATTGCCTTGTCACAACCCAAACCCAGTTTCATCATCTCAATCCCCTTGTTTCTCTTCGTTATCTTCTTCGCCGAAACCCAGAGAAGATTTGAGTCCAAGTTTGGATTTTTCAGCACAAGGAAATAATTCTCCGGTGAGAAATTTTCCACCACCGCCACCGCCGCTGCCACGGTTCTCGGAGACTCCGATCATGACTCAGCAGTCACAACATGTTGGTATTGCTGATACTGATAATAAGAATGTGAATATAGAAACTCTTAAGCCAAAGTTGAAAGCTTTACATTGGGATAAAGTTAAGGCCAGTTCGGACAGGGTCACAGTTTGGGATCGATTAAGACCCAGTTCTTTTCAGTAAGATTTATTTATGCTAATAATAATATTATGTCGGGTTTCTAATTTAGATTTCTCCAAATTAAGTTTGTCAACATCATACCTAGTTTGTGTTCTATTATATTACATGTTGTTTGAGTTTCCTCTTTAGTTTTTTAAGATTATTGTTTTTGTTGTGTTGTTATGTGTTTCATTTGAAGTTTTAATGATTTAATGGAGCTGAATTTGCAGATTGAATGAGGACATGATTGAGACATTGTTTATGGTAAATAATTCCAAGGAAAATCCCAGTCTTGCTGTTAGAGATAATGCTCGGCGTCAAACCGTTCATTTTTCACCATTGCCACCGGAAAATCGGGTGCTTGATCCAAAGAAGTCTCAGAACATTGCAATTTTACTCAGGGCATTGAATGTAACAATTGATGAAGTTTGTGAAGCCCTCAGGGAAGGTGATTATTGTTGATGAATCACTATCCTACTAACTCTCATGATCATTTTTTCATGGCACAAAGTCAAATATCATACTCTCTCTATGCATTGCTCATATCATAGCATCTTATCCACTTATAAATGAAGTTATGTTCTATTAATCCTTGTTGACCAACTCTGAGTATCTTATTTCTCACCTTATAAGTGGCTTTAATTTTCGCTGAAATATTAAAGCTTTTTGTTTCTGTTAATAGGCCAATATGATACACTGGGAACAGAACTTCTCGAATGTTTATTGAAGATGACTCCCACCAAAGATGAAGAATTTAAGCTGAAGGAGTTTCAAGATGATTCACCCTACAAGCTTGGCCCAGCTGAGAAATTTCTTAAAGTCATGCTTGATATACCTTTTGCATTTAAGAGAGTGGATGCTATGCTCTATATTGCTAATTTTGATTCAGAACTGGAATACCTTAAGAAGTCCTTTGAAACTTTAGAGGCATGCATTCTTCTCTCATGTCCTTTTCTATTGATTTCATAATTTTGTTTACTTAATGTTTTTGGATATGTATTCATAGTTTAATGTGCATCCTTTATAGACACCTAGAACCCCTATTGTGAAAATGTTTCTATGGATCACTTTTCCACTATTTCTAGTGTCTGTTCCTTGCATTCAGATCAATAGGAAGAAATTGTCTTCCTCTTCAAATCATGAAACCACCTTACCTCAGTTAAACATGGTTTTACTTATAAGACGCTGAAATTGTGAAAATAACTTTGTTTAGTCCTCTAAACTAGTTCATAATGTGGATTAAAACAGAACTATCCTTGTCTATAAACCATAAAGAGAAACTTGTTAAGAGATCCCTGGCCATATAGACAATGAAAAAATCACCGAAAAGGCGTAGGACAGGCTTATCTAATTGGTGAAATTAAGAGTAGCATGACTGATTTTTCATGTAGGTGTGCAATTAACAAATTCCAAGTCTTGTAATTTCCATCTGCACTGATGTACCTGCAGTTCACATATTTCATCCTTTTCCACAGGTGGCTTGCGGGGAATTAAGGAATAGCAAAATGTTTTTGAAGCTACTTGAAGCAGTGCTCAGAACGGGAAACCGTATGAATGTTGGAACCAACCGAGGCGATGCACATGCGTTCAAACTGGACACACTTTTGAAGTTGGTTGATATTAAAGGAACTGACGGAAAGACTACTCTCTTGCATTTTGTTGTACAGGAAATTGTAAGAACCGAGGGTTCTAATATTTCAGGTTCAATTTACCACAAAGCTTCCGATAATATCAAGCAATATACTCTCCAAGACGAAGTTGACTTTAGGAAACTTGGGCTGCAAGTTGTCTCAGGCTTGAGTGGGGAACTCACTAATGTTAAAAAAGCAGCTGCTATGGATTCAGATATGCTTAGTAGTGATGTTGCTAAACTTGCCAGAGGGATTGAAAAAGTTGTTCAAGTTGTAAAATTGAACGAAGAGTCACCTTCGAAAGAAACTAGCCAAAAGTTTTCCGAGGCGATGAAAGGGTTCTTAAAGAGAGGAGAGGAGGAAATTTTAAGAATCCAAGTCCAAGAGAAAAATGCTGTCACTTCAGTAAAGGAAGTAACCGAATATTTTCATGGAAATTCTTCAAAGGAAGAAGCTCATCCTTATAGAATTTTTATGGTTGTGAGAGATTTCCTTTCGATCTTGGATGGTGTATGCAAAGAAGTTGGGAAAGTAAATGAGAGGACTTTAGTTGGTTCAAGACAATCTGTAATGCATGCAAATTCTATACTGCCAACAATTTTCCCTATGATTATTGGTAAGCAACAATCTGATTCCTCAGAATCTGATTAACTGGTTGAATTGCTTAACACAAGTTTGGTTATTTATGGCTTAGATTTTCACTATCCAAACATTATCATGTGAGGTGAAGTTTTCACTAAAATTGGACTTAGCTCAAGACAAGTCTTTCCCTTACCTCACATGATTAAAGCCCATGCATTCATGCCACTTGTTTTCATTCCTAAATACTCTGTATATTAGTACATGTTTTTTTTCCTTTTCATTGCTAGGTTCTCTATATTGTATTTATAAATAAAGGACATAAATTTTGGATATGTTTTTCTAATCTTTAATGTAAGCAGAATTGTGATATGTTAGTGAAAAATTAGTTGCTAACTTAGCAGTATGGTAAAGTGTGAGAACATAGTTCAAGATTTTGCTTATGGATTCCCCCTTATAGGAATGTTATGTCAAATAGATCCTCATGGCATCAAATGTAGATCTTGTTTTCTTGAAGGGTCTAGAATATTTTGTTATGCCATTCATTTTTTGGGTCTAGATTTGTGATTGTGAATGTGAAATAGAGAGAAAGTCAAGAATACAGAATAGTGATATGTTGTCTTAAATTGCAATAATAATAAAGTAAAAATATAAATAATAATGATCGTTTAAATTTTTTAATTAAAATTATTGTATGTTTATTAGCGAAAGACATGATTTTGGATAACAAACCCACCTGCCAAAGTAGTGAATGCAGTATAATGTCATAAGCTGTCACTATTAAATATGCTGATGAAATAGATATAGTTACTTATAGTCACACAAGTATACTCATTCTGGTATTTTTAACTAATAATAGAGAACACATCAATTAAAGCTTTAGAGTAATACTGGAGTGTAACTGAAAAGACATTCAGAAAAGTAATAATCAACCTTTGGATTTAAAAAGGGACACTTCACAATAGTACAAACTTGTGACAAATGCCTCCTCAAACAAAAATGTCACTTCTTTTTTTATGACAACTAGAATACTTTTAGCTACCAAGATAATTGGAGTAATTCATATTAATTAAGGATTCACTATAGTTATAGGTTAATACAAATCATTAAATTTAAATCATACTGGTTTATATGATTTATCATATTTCACATTATCTATAAATCTATTTACTAATGATTTAAATTTATGATTATTATAAATGCTAATAATTTAAATTATTTATTTATATTAATATATAACTTTAGTTAATTGATACTAATGATTTATATTAATATATAACTTTAAATTAGTCAATAACTAATGATTTATATTAACTTATAACTTTAAATTTAGTCTATATAGATATTACTTATGTACTAATTTATAATATTAAATTTTTTGAATTAAAAAATTGTGGGTAAATTATCTGTTAAATATAAAGCGAAGTGGGTAGAATCTAAAAAAATAATTACCTATGAAATAATATATAATTAATAAGTAATATTTACTTTAATTATACTTGAATGTAATGAATAAATGTGTTTATGATAAAAAATAAAAATCATTAATAGACAAGTATTAATATTAGGTCTAAGGTTCGATTTGCATCATATGCACAAGCCGTCAAGTGGCGCACTCTAATAAAATTAAAATTTAAAACAAAAGAAATAATAAAAATATTCTACAAATAATAATAAAAAATATAGTTGATATTTGACAAAAACAAACCTATTATTTTCTAAATAATTTATTGAAACAACTTATAAGTGTTGAATAATTTTAAAACTAGTTTGGTAAATAGTTTTAAAAAGTAATCGTTCAATTTAAGTTATCTCGTATTTATATTTTTTTTAAATGAATTGAATTTCCTTCTATTTTTAGGACAACTTTTGCAATACACAAGTAAATTGATATTAAAATTAAGTTATCTCATATTTCCATTTTCAATATTTTAAAGTTAAATTGAATTTTTCGTTGTGAAATTGTTTGTGTACTAAGTTAGTTAAAATATATAAAATTAACCGATTAAATTAGTATATTTTCAATCTAGCAGACTAGTTCTACAATAATTTTATTATTATTTATAGTATCCAAAGTGCCAATTTAAGCCTTGCACGCACAAAACACCAAAGCAAGAAGACCAACAAAAGAGTTCAATTATATATTACCCCTTGCGGTTGTTGTTTGTTACTTGTTTTCCACACTTATATAATTTAGTGGTTATATAATATAATATAGTAGTAATTTTTATTTATTTAAACACGCATAATACTAAGTTAAGATTTTACTTTCCTCATTCATCATACTTTTTAAATACTCACGTCTCACCTAAACTACAATAACTAACAAAAAGTTAGTTTATTGGGATAAGGTTTTAGTGTATACCCATAAATTAAAATGTTAAATATATTTGATTTTTATGACCAACAAAAAAATGATCACACAATCCAAAAGGATTACTTCCTTTTAAAAATTCCCTAAATTTTTTTTTGTATTACTAAGAATATTTTTTTAGTATTTAGGTAAAGAAATAATCTCAATAAATATCGCTATCATGAATTGAATTTTTTTTGGTGGTATCCACTATCTAGTATATGATATTACATATATGAATTACCACAATTGAATAATAGCCACATATAACAAGAAATAGGTATCAGATGATAATAGTATACCTAAAGTGTATAAGAATAGTTTTCCTATTATTATAAACAATATCATAGTCAACGTTAAACCAATCATTCTCCTCCATACATACATATATCAGAATTAGCTCAATAACAGTGCCAATTTCTGATCTCTATCTCATTCAATCCTTCACTGAATTTCATCATAACCCTTTTCCATTCCCTTAACTTTCATATAGAATCAATAGAATCAAATTCTCACTCACACAAGTCACAATATTCTAAGTTTCCAATATATTTCTCTCCCTTTTTATTTGCCCTATTTCCACACAGTAATGGTAGAAGATTGAGTTCATTCCTCTTTAACCCTTCAACCTTCTTCCCTTACGTAATGGAAGTTATGAACAACAACAACAATACCATCACCAAACAAAGTAACACAACATTTTCACAAAGATTCCATACCCACAAGCTCTCTTTTTGGTTTGCACCTACTACTCGTCCACCTGGTTTTCTTCTTCTCTTTCCATAGTGTAATACTATTAAGGTTCATTCAAGTCAATGCTTTATTCCTTATTATATAACTCAAACTCTTCTTCCCAAGATGGGTTGAAATCAACTCATTCATTGGGTTTTGAGAGTGAGAAAGGAGAGTTAGTGAAGTGCCCTACAAGGATAGGGCACAAGAATGAGATTCCTGAGATAAAAGCTTTGGCAGCTTTGAAGAACCATAGTGAAGCTGAGAGGAGGAGGAGGGAAAGAATAAATGGTCATTTTGATACACTGCGTGCTTTTGTGCCCTCTACTGAAAAGGTAATGTTTTTGTTCTTTTACTTTTATTGGTATATTATTAGGGATGCTGTAAAGATTATCATAATTTAATTTCTATGAAAGTTTTGGATTAGAAGCCTTCAACTATCGGGGAGTTCCATTGTTACTGAGGTATGAGAAAAGTTGAGAGGCACAAGTTAGACAGCACGTATTGAACCAAAACCTTAAGACATTGGTTCTATGAGCTTTTTTTACTTAAAAACTCTTTTACTTTTCCTCTAATATCCAATATGTTACTTCACAATAGTTAAGTTATTTGGTGTTTAGTTTTATTGGTTTAGCATGCTCATCAAAACTATATGGTTTAATTTTACTTTTCTATATAATTGTTCTAACTAAGATAATGACAAAAATGGATTTACTGAATAACATGTCTAAATTTGGTGATAATAAGAAAGGGGGAGAATAGATTTGATGGATTTTGGATTTTTATAGCGAAAAAAGGAACACATATATGAAGTTATAAGTTATAATAACCATTGTTGCTTGGAATACAAAACTAGGATTTCTGAGAGAAATTTCCAATTTTATACACAAATGTTCAATATTCTTAGTTTATGTTGCTGTTTCATGTTGTATGATAATTTTAAAAGAAAAATGGAGCTTAAAGTCTATTGTATACATCAACATAGCATTTTGATATTTGAAGCACATTATTTTAATCAAATTATTAAGGGTTTTTGGTTGCATCATCATTGTTGTCCTTGTGCTCTCAACTTGGAAAGGGAGTTGCTAAAGTCAACTACTATGATTCATCACTTCATTACGTAATGTGAATTATTTATTATGTATCACATACAACTTCATATAAGTTGATATAGTAATATAAGGTCCCGCTATATCCTAAAATAATCAAAAGGTTAAAAAGCAAAAAATGAAAATGAGCTAGATATTAATTTCATGTGCTGTCTTCAATTCCTTATAGTGTAATCAACTTACCTTGAAATTTATAACTCTATGCTTGGTTCTGGGCTCTGCTGTAGTAGAGTTATTGAAATGATTCAAGAGTTCAAACCACCAATAATATCATAGGATTAATCTACTTGTGTATAACCACCCTCATAAGCTTTTGGTTGAAGTTGATACATAGATTAAGAGATAATAGGAATACTAGTAGTAATTAATTCATAAAACTAAAAGTCCTTCTTATATTAAAAAATAAAAAAAAACAATATATATTGTTTTGCATAGTTCCTGGTACCATATTTGAATAATGGAACTTATTTTGTCCCAAAAGCTAATTTTTGAAGTAGTCATTATAAATGGTTCTATACTAGTGTACTCAATCATGTGAGACTTCACATTTTAAAAGTAATTTTAATGACATTTTAGGGGATGTGAGAATTAATTCCCAACATGTCCCCTCCAAATAAGTATGTCAGATTATGCGAAATGTTACTTTTAACCCATAACTAAATGACATCTTTTGGCCCATGACAACCGGAAAGAAGTTGGGCTATGACTCTGATACCATGTTAAGGTTCAATCTCAAAACCAATTGGTAATGAGAGGAGTAACCTAATAGATATTTAAATCATTTTCAAGATAACGAAGTAGACAATGTGAGACTTACTTTCCAACTATTGTAACTTTTTATTTATATTTGAGGAAAACATTAGCTAAAATTTGTTGATTTTGATTTGGCTGGTCAAATGTTATTCTCAGCTTGATAAAGCCACATTATTGGGTGAAGTTATTAGCCAAGTGAAGGAATTGAAGAAAAATGCAATGGAAGCAAGTAAAGGCCTTGTAATCCCAAAAGATTCTGATGAAGTGAAAGTTGAACCATATAATGATGAAGGAGAAGGAAATGGATCAATATGTTACAAAGCATATATCTGTTGTGATTACACACCTGAGATACTATCTGACCTTAAACAAACACTTAATGCCCTTAAACTAAACCTAGTAAGGGCTGAAATATCAACTTTGGGAAACAGAATGAAGAATGTTTTTGTCTTTAAATGTTGCAAAGGGGACAATAGTAGTACTCATGTTGAAGCATGCAAAGCTGTTGAAAGTTTTGTTTACCAGGCTCTAAGTTCTGTATTAGATAAGGCTTCTAGCACATTGGAGTACTTACCAAGAACATCATATCCAAACAAAAGGAGAAGATTTTGCTCTATTCAAACTTCTGCTTCCTCATGCAACCATCAATCTTGTTCATTCTGATTGCAATTGTGTTATATATATATCATATTATATTATATGTATGTTATGTGTCATGGTGAGTTTGGGGTAATAGTAGTAATGTTACTTAGTGATCATTATAGGTTCAATTATCTCATGTACTTAACCACTCTTTTTTATATTTTATGTTATGTGTGTATGGAACACTATTAAATTTGTATTATTCAGTATGAGGTATACAATAAAGTCCCTCGGTTACGTCTAGTAGCATAAATAAGAGCTTAGCTTCTTCCTTTAAGCAAATGAGGAGATAGAGATTTTCTTGATTTGAATAATTTTTTTTATTAAAAATAACTTCAAATTATATCAGTTAAAAATTAATTTTTACCATGTATCATAATCTTATCTAGTACTGAACTCTCCAGAGTATTTGAGAAAAGATCTAAACTTTAGAAAACTAAATGGGAAGATGTAGCTCATGCATTATTATAAATTTGTAATATTTACTATGCAACTTTATATTTCGAATATTAACATATGGAATTCTATTATTGTTAACTTTGGTGATTTGCTTTGACCTTATAAATGGGAAGATGTAGCTTATGCATTATTATAAATTTGTAATATTTACTATGTAACTTTATATTTCCAATATTAATATATGAAATTCTATTATTGTTAACTTTGGTGATTTGCTTTGACCTTATAAATGGGAAGATGTAGCTTATGCATTATTATAAATTTGTAATATTTACTATGTAACTTTATATTTCCAATATTAATATATGAAATTCTATTATTGTTAACTTTGGTGATTTGCTTTGACCTTATAATGAGAGAAGTTTTGTGTCATTATTTTTTTTATAAAAGTGTAGATCTAATATGGTAATATATATCATCATTATATTAATTGAAAATTCATATAATTTTATTTTTATTTAAATAATTTTGCTTACGAATTTAATATAAACTAACGGAGTGAAAAATCCAAATAATGCTAGCATAGTATAAATATTATTCTCTTTAAGCTATAAATGGCATGGACCGAACTTATGTAATATGGAGGGGTTGACACAGGTCCCATACACTAGGCTACTTACGTTCTGTACCATAACGCTAAAACACACTATATTTATTATAACTTTATTTAATTATTCAACTTTTTTATACTTACAATTTACGTGTATATTTAGAAATAGTTTATATTAACCTTAATATATTTATTATCTACTAACAATATATATGGTTGACCCGTGGTTAAACTAGTGACCTTTTAGTTGAATCAATAAACCAATGATTTAATACTCTGATCGCTCCTAATATTAATTCGTAGCATGGGTATGTATTTGGCATTTCCCTCCTTAAAATAATAATTGCTATTGCTTGATTTTTAACAAGCAAATTGAATTATGTTTTTAATTTTAATTCTTTATTGTTTGTTATGTAAAAAATTTGGCTACCATATCCTTTACCTATAATAAACTATTTTATTCAAAAATATTTAAATTGACTTTGATTGAATCCCTATCTAATCCTCTTTTTTTAGCCAAATTTCCCTGATCAAATTTGGCTCAATTCCACTACCACCACTTAGTGGAATATGGCAAGAAACCTAATTTCAAGTTTATTAGAAGAACTTAAGTGTTTCATTGACTTTCATCTTGCAAGACATATTTAATTTAGATTCCCATTGACATCAAGCTGGTATAGTTGATATATTTAATTTGGTTGTTTTGGACAACCTTATTGGTTATTATTTATACACATTGCATAATTCAGGTCAAAAGATTATAGAATGTGGCTTGACGCTAGTGGATAGTTGAGTTATGGACTAGTTTATGCTGACTTGAACAGTGCATCAACTATTTGTTTAACGTAACTTTGATTGAGTTTAAACATGTGTTGCTTCTTCTGATAAGTTTGCTAATTTTACAGGAACAAGTCTTTGATAATGGAAGCAGGAATATTCTCCAAGCTGCCAAACATAATTGACCTTGAAGATGAATAAACAATGGGTGATTTTGCAGAGTTGCTATCTTCATTAACATCTCTAGGAAACACTCAATTCCCTCTTGATTCATTACACTTTCTCCCATTTCTTAGAGACATACTCAAGATTTGAAACCAAACAATCATGTTTGGAAGCCTTGCACAACCTCTCAACTGTACTAGAGAATGCAGGGCCTTTGGCTTCTAGTGGAGTTGTACCTATACTTTTGGAACTGTCTTCAATGAAAGAAATTTCAGAAAAATCACTTACCACTCTTATGGGAAAGAAAGCAATAGGGGATAGCACAACGGTGCCAGAATACTTGATTGAGATACTATATTGGGATGATAAACCCAAAAGCCAAGATTTATCAGCTTATATTTTGATGATTCTAGCTCATCAAAACTCATCACAAAGAAAAAAAATGGCACAGTCAGGGATTGTGCCTGCACTTCTTGAAGTGGCTCTATTAGGGAGTCCTTTAGCTCAGAAGAGAGCACTGAAACTATTGTAATGGCTTAAGGATGAAAAGCAAATAAAGACGGGGCCTCATTCAGGTACACAAATTCTAAGATCAACATTAGGTTCACTTATAAATCCAAGAGAGACAAAAGAAGAGAAGAGGATGATGAAGAATTTGGTGAAAGAAAGTCACTACAGAAATATGGAAATAATAATTCAGAGAGCAAATGCAGCAGAGGATTCATCCAAGGTGAAGTCCTTGGTTAGTTCCAAGAATTTGCCTAAAGCTGTGACTTGTGTGAATCAAAAATAACGATCTTCAGAGACTCACGGGGTTGATAAAGATTGTTATAAAGCCGTGAGTTGTGAGCTACAAGTTAAAGCATCTATTCCCACCACTCATTCAAAGCAAAAGGGTGTTCCACTTGCTTCATCCATGAGACCCTTAACAATGAACTCAATCTCGTGTAAGAGTATTCATTCATTTCTAAGTGATTGCAATCACATCACTAAAGCAAGTTGTACCATGCAAAAGGTGATCTCACCAATATACATTTTCACAACTGAACGAGCATAGAAGACTGGTAACCAATTTGTAGTATAGCACTATAAAGTCATAATAGGCTTTGTTTTGCACTCAAATCTGTGACAGTATTGAATCTAATAATTTGACAATTGACACCATGGGAGAGCGAAAAAATAAATAGCTTTAACGTGCATGTTTAAACATAAGTCAAGCACAACAGAGTGTTTAATTAGTTCCATACACACCTCTTGAGCAGCATGCAAATTTCATTACAAAATTATTACAAAGAAATCATCTCACTATAGAAAATGATACAAATGGATCAGTTTCTTACATTTGGATAACAAAATGGCATTCTAGTCCTCAGTCTCCTAACCTCAAAGGACCACATGCGATGTGGTGTTGGTCGAACTACATCGAAATTGATAGGAACAGGAGAACCAGCCTCGAAAATCATTAGAAATAGCAACCAAAATGGACAATAACAAGGTTTGATCCACAAGCCATCAAAATTAGAAAAGAATTACAGCCCTTAACAAGAAACAAACAAACAATAGTTTGTTGCTAAAAACTTGTACATGCAATCACAAGAATAATTAACTGCCCCAAGAGGATGATTAGTGAGGGGTCTCTTTTTTGTGTGTTTAACTGTCTACTGGCACGAGTGCCCTTAAGGTTTCAAAAGGTAGAAACTTTGTCTTGGGCCCTTAAGGTTTCAAACGGTAGAAACTTTGTTATCATTCCCCATATTTAAAAAACGCTTTTCAAGTATAAGACTTAGAGAGATCTATGTTTTGTCAAAGGACATAATTTATGATAGAACATTATGACATCGTTCGATGCATGTAGTTGACCCATCTAGTAGGATCGGCTTGACTGTTGTTGTAAAAATAAATATGTTGGGTCATGTTATCTGGTGCCCTATGTGCATTGGTTAAGGAATGCAAGGAAATCTAAGTCCCACTAGTTTTTGGTGTGCTAAAAATATCATTTTCCAAGATAAAATTTCTTTTTTCTTCCTTAAACAAAATGCCCTTAGGTCATTTTTTAATACTCCCCAAATATGAATACAGGAAAAAGAGAATACTTTAACATTTAACATATATTAAGACTCTATAAAAGACAAAATGGCATCCAAATTGGCACGTCAAGTTTGAGTGTTAGACCTCTGATTTCTACAACAAAGAAGGCAATCAATGTCCAGATTTGCATTTTTCAAACAACGTGGACACAAGCATCAATTTCAGGCCAAATCAAATAAAACAACAAATCTTTAAGGTGATATAAATGAGTCTCTTAAGATAGTACTCAATGGTTTATTCTTAAGACTTGATGCTGAAATTAGCTTAAAACCAACCACGTGTAAAGGATATTTCAAGAAATATTAAAATATATCACAACCCCCATCATACACAACAAATATTTGCATAAAAAGAATGAAAGGGGACAATGGAGAAAATACTTGCACAAATGGACCAAGGTAATATAAAGTACATATATGCACATAAGAACATAGAGACAACGATTAAAGACATCTCAAAATTTAAGGGTAAACACCTTGGCATTTACTTCATAGAACTAAATTTGAGAAAAATGTTGAATGAAATTTTCTGCAGAAATTCCACATAAATACTAGTAATTCAAATACTACACCAAGTTATGTAAGCTTTCATTAATATCTATCACAAATGGAACCATAACACAAAAAAGCAGAGGCAGTGATGCAGCAACAAATTTACAGCAGTCCATGTAACCAAAACCAAAGATTTATTGTCTGCATGTACGAAATCAGCACTACCATTTAAAGCATTAGTCCCCAAGAAGCCATCACAAAGCTGAACGAAACACCTATTCAAAACTCAAACCAAGGATTAACATTTAAAACACAAATGTTAAATAAAAATCAACAAATAAGTGAAAACTTGAATGAACACCAACTGCAACAGGAAGACCATACAACGAAATTTTTTCCACAAAAGATATTAAACCCAGTTCATATTGGTAAAGATGGAATTCTCATTCATAAGTACAAGTAAAATGTATGTGCATTTAAAAAATACCTAGAAAGCACAGATACTGATACAGATACAACACATGTACATTGATATGGAAAAATCATAAAAATAATTGAAAGATATATATATATGGAAAGTATATAATAATATCGAAGTATCTAATATGATACCAGTATGACAACCATTTTGAACTATCAGTGCTTCATAGAAAAATACAAAACAGTAGAGGGAAAATATGAGCCTTCTCAAGTTTTGTGCAAACCCCTTAACAAAAAGCTTCACTTTAAAGTCATATGGATAAGGGCTTCACTACTCTATATGCTCCAAGAAACATATTTTTTTAGCTAATCAATAAGGGCATAGACCAATCAACAATCAAGCAAGGTTTTAGTAAAATGGAAAACAAAAAGATTGAAAATTCTAGCAAAATTTGTAAAGGAAAAATATTCAGCAAAACACAGTGATCTAAAGCCTTTTCAGAAGATGACTGAATGAAGAAAATCAACTGCACATTTCAAACCACTACAAGCACACAAATGACGGAAGCAACCAATAAACCTCAGAACCAAAAACATTTCGCCTACAAACCATAACTGAAAATCAAATAATTTTTTTACCTCAATAATAAGGCGGCGGCCCGCCTTGGTACATTCCTCCTTGAGGAGGTCTTTGCATTGGCATGGGCTGTGGATGCTGCGAATTTGGAGGCATACCATAATGTGCCCCACCTGGGTATCCCCCAGAAGGCGCTCCGGCAGAATTGGGAGGGAACCGGGTGCCATAGTCACCAGAAACCGGCCCACCAAATTGCAGATTACCATAAGCACTGCCAACTCCATGCCCATACCCAGCACCACTAGCCGGTACATGATTACCAAATGAAGGTACTGAAGACTGCACCCCATAATTATTAGTATTCCCACCATATTGTGATCCCAGCATAGGAGCATGCATAGAAGGTTGCAGCTGTTGCTGCTGCTGAAAAGTCATGCCATTCCCTGCAAATCCTGAAGGCAGTGCCTGGCCCGGAATTCCTCCAGGTTTCGCTTTCTTGTTATCCACAGCTAATTTGCAAATCACCTGTAGCATGTTTAGTTTTGAACACTAGTTAATTTTGGGATAAAACCCATGTTTTCTTTAAAGTTCACTCATTAAGATTTTGGAACTGTTTGTTTAACTTTTTGACAAAAGTAGAGTTTTACACCTACGATATTTACAAAAAAACATAAAATCACTAATGATTACTACACCTTTTTCGGTTGTGGAATTTTACAACAAAAAATAGAAGTGGTAAAAAAATCAAATTCTATATCTTTTCACAAATATAGCTTAGAGGGATGGTAAGGTAGGGTAAGGCGGCTACATACACCTACACTCACTATAACCCACAAGGCGGGAGCCTCATGCATTGGTGCGCCAGTTTTTTTAATATATTTTTTAGCTTCTGAAAATACCACATTCACCTAAAACAATGTTTTATGTCTAAACAAATAGATATTATCAAGTATTTCAATCACAGAGAAGTTAAGCCATAACTAAATTGCAAATCACATGCAGCATGTTTGATTTTGATCAATTTTCGGAGAAAATACAATTTGTTTTCTTATAAAAAAGTTCACCTGATGACCATCAATGATTTTGGCGGGCTCAGCCAGCGAAGCTCTAGCACCTTCTTCCGTTTTATAAACAAAGAAAGCAAACCCTCTTGTCTTCCCATTCGCTTTATCAAACCCTAAAGGCCCTTCTTCAATTTCCCCATACGCAAGAAAGTGCTCTAACAATCTCTCCGGCGATATATCAAACGGAACGTTCCCCACAAACACTTTCCTCGCAGAAACATCCGTCGTGGCCGAACTCGCCGAAGAAGCTGCAAGCTGAGTAACCGTTATCCTCCCGTCGATTCTCTTGCTAGGCTCTTTCAGTGCGAGGATTGCGCCGTCGACGTGCTTGAACGTGACGAAGCCGTAGCCCTTGGACTTTCCGGTGGTCTTGTCCATAATAACGATGGCCTCGTCGAGTTCATCGAAGGCGGAGAACACGGCGCGGAGGTTGTCGGTGGTGGTTTCTCCGGAGAGGCCACGGACGAAGAGTTTGCGTAGGGCGGTGTCGCGGTCGGCGAGGGTGCGGACGGAGTCAAGGACGTCGGGGTGGCGGAGAGAGGCAGATTGGAGGAGGTCGAGAAGCTGGTGTTGTGTAAAAGGTTGGAGGATCTTGCGGATGTCATCGGAGGTAAGGGCTGCGGTGGCCAGGGTAGATGGTGATTGTGGCGGAGATTCGGCGGCGTCACCGTTGTGTTCAGTTTTGCGCTTCTTGGTGAGGTCCATTTGAGTGAGAAATTATGAAACCTGCAAAACGGTTAACCCTTTAATATATTTATAATATAAAAGATAAAAGATGAGATCGGATCATATAAATAATATATCCGATTATTTCCTTTGCAGATATATTAAAAAACAAATCCAATTAACTTAAATTATCTTCTGTCATAAAAAATGACTCCTTCACTCAAGATGTAGGTGTAAGATTTCTCTCCATTAAAATATAATATCACTTTTGTCATTTTTATTTAAAAGTGTTTATTCTTATAATACACATAAAAAACTCAATTAACAAGTTGTGTCAATCATGTAAAGTGTCTCAATTTTTCATGTTACTCTTTAATATGATCATAATAAAACACTTGTGTTACAACAAAAATTCACGTCCGCATTTAAGGCTTCCTTTTGAATTTTGAGCGTTTTTCAACTTTCATAAGTATTCTCATCAACAATGTCTTGATTTCAATTTCTTCACAGGACATGTCGCCGAGGAGCGAGGAGGCGATAACACTCCCACAAAAAATGAGCATTACAAGGAATGACCACAATCACCTTACTACTTTCATCTTCACAATCACCTTACTACTTTTTGTCTTCATTTCTTTATTTATGCATGAGAAATGCAAGTATTCATTTTTTTTATCTTCTCTTTTTGTTTATTTGTTTTTTTATAATTAAAGAATTTTATTTTTTAATAATAAATATTTCTTTAGTTAAACAATGATTAATTTATTAAATTTCATTTTATGTTAATAAATTTTTAATTATTGCATTATATAATAAATATTTTCTTCAACAAATAATAATTAAAAATAAAATTCAATAACTTTAAAATGTTTTACTAATAAATTATTTTGGAAATATGATAATAAGGTTACGACTCGTGTTGTATTTTACTTTCTACTCGAAGCAAGAAACAATTTTGAGGATTAGTACTATTTATATTATTTATTAAAGTGCGAAGTCAATTCACGACCAATGTAGTCTTTTCTACTATTAATTCTACTTTTATCAATTAAAATAATTTATTTAATTTAAATCAATCCATTAATCAATTTTGTACTATAATGATGTATTCTTGATTTCCTATTACTCAATAGAATATGTACAAGCAAAATAGAATCATGTGAGATAAAAAATAAAAAAAATGAGTTTTTCCTTATAAATAAATAAAATAGTCAAACACGTGTCAATAATCTAGATAATTAGGTAGATTATTGTCCAGTACAAAGAGAGTGTTAACACATTTATTATATGTAATTGACGGCCGAGCTTAGAATATCAAAATTCAAATACCATATTTTTTAAATTGAGATTTTTTTTATATTTTAACTGTAAAAATAATAATAATAACAAAACCTCACGCACAATAATACACATATCATTCAGCTTTTACTCTTCTTCTCTTAGGTTATCTTCAAACAAGTGATTAGCTCACGTTTTATCTATTCGAGCATAAGGTAAATCTTTCTCTTTGATTCATTTTTTCTTTTTGCATTTACATATACGTTAACTGCTTATTTTATACTACAGGAAATGTCAAGGTTGAATCTACGTGAAGTTGTTATTGATTTATCAAACTTGCAATCCCGATATGTATTTCTTGTATTTGGTTGTTATTTTTTCATTCATATTTTCTATGTAATTTTTATTTCATTCTTATTATATTGAATTTGACCGTATCTTTATGTCCTCTTATTTCTTCGGTTAAGGGAGAGAAGAAAATCATGAATTTGTCATCTACATCTTCATCACATTTGTCCTTTTTATTACTGCATATGGTTAACAGATACATATTCATGCAATAGTTTGATTTCATTCTTATTATATTGAAACTTCTTATGTGTTTGATAAAATGTCTCAAAGAAATTTTGCCTTATTTAATATGAGCGCAGTTAAATAAGTGATGTTAAAGGTAACATATCAACAACACTCGTGATGAGCGCGGTTAAAAGTCACGTACGTATATAACAGCGCTTGTTGTAGGTGACAATGTTGTATATATGACATACAACAGTGCCCACATAAGCGCTGTTGAAACATACAATATACTATTACATTCACATACGCAGCGCCCAGAAACGTTGTTTTATTTCCAAAATTGTGGGCTGTTGATTTACATATATGGCGTAGTGAACATGTAATTTTTAGTTTATTGGAATTCAGTTAGCATCTTTACTTTGAATTCAAACCTAAGAGAAATGCATATTTCTTATCACTCAGATCCATGAGTCCAACTATGAATAGACTCTGTAGGTCCTCAGTTAAAACCAATGTTGTTGTGACCGGACCGGACCGGCCGGTCCAACCGGTCCAACCGTTACCCGCTTGAGTAAACGGTCCTGTACATGTAGAAAACCGTAATTGGTTTCCAGCCGTTTTGGGCCGTGGAAAATCCAGTCCAACCGGGTTAGACCGGGTAAAACCGGAATAACCCGGTTGGTTAAACCGGCCGGGTTGGTAAAATTAAAAAAAATACAAAAGAAAATGTAAAAAATGCACATATCTGATGCTTTTAATATGCTGTAATCGATTACGAGTATATTGTAATCGATTACATCATGTAAAATGCACATGTCTGATTAGTTTATCAGCATGTAATCGATTATCAGGATTGTGTAATCGATTACACTGTTTAAAAATGCAAATGATCTTAGTTTCATGCATGAGTTTTTCAAAGATCAGTATTATACATATTTTCTAATTATTATACATATTAATCTAACGTATATTCTAATTTTTAGGTATGATTGAAGGACAAAATATTACTATTGATGGAGGGCTTAATTTAGACTCTTTTCCTCAAGAAGATGTAGATAGTTACACTCAAAGTACATCTTTAACCAACAATGTAAACTTAGGATCTAACCAAGACAATGATATATGGATGAATTAGGATGTTTACTCTCTAAATGAGATGTGTTTTGATTTATTGCTCTAATTATGTAAGACTTAAACTTTGATGCATTTTTATTTTGATTTATGTGTAAGCTTTGTGCAAAGTTATTCACTTATTTTAATTAATTATATAATATATGTACACATATATATAATTATATATGTATATATATATAATTATATATGATATTATATTGTCGTCCGGTCCGACCAGACGGCTTAACCGGTTAAACCGGTTAGAACCTATACAAGATCTCCTCCGGTTTGACGTCCGGCTCGGGTTTCACAACATTGGTTAAATTACACGCAGAAAAGACAACAAAGATAAACACTAAAAAATCTCAAATAATTATCTTCTCTTTTTGTCTTCATTTCTTTATTTATGCAAGAGAAATACAAGTATTTATTTCCTTTTTATCTTCTATTTTTTATTTGATTTTTTTATAATTAAATAATTTTATTTTTTATTAATAAATATTTCTTTAGTTTTACAATAATTAATTTATTAATTTTCATTTATATTAATAATTTTTTAATTATTGCATTATATTTCTATCTATACAAATAATAAATATTTTCTTCAATAAATAATAATTAAAAATAAAATTCAATAATTTTAAAATGTTTTACTAATAAATTATTTTGGAAATATGGTAATAAAGTTACAAACTCATGTTATATTTTACTTTCTACATGATGCAAGAAACAATTTTGAGGATTAATACTCTTTATACTATTTATCGAAGTGAGAAGTCAATTCACGACCAATATAGTCTCTTCTACTATTAATTCTACTTTATCAATTAAAATAATTTCTTTAATTTAAATCAACCCATTAATCAATTTTTTACTATAATTATGTATTCTTGATTTCCTATTACTGAATATAAAATATGTACAAGCCATGTGAGATAAAAAATAAAAAAAATGAGTTTTTCCTTTTATAAATAAATAAAATAGGCAAACAAATGTAAATAGTCTAGATAACTAGTTAGATTATTGGCTACTACAAACATAGCATTAACACATTTCTTATATGTAATTGATGGTGGAGGTCAGAATATTAAAATTCAAATACATCTTTTCCAAATTGAGAAAATTTTCTATATTTTAAGTGCAAAAAATATTATAACAACTCCGAAAAAAAAAAGTAGTATATATAAGTGTTCAACCCAAAACTCAATCATACAAATGACCAATTACATATAACTTTTGTTCACAATCATTCTTGTCTCTCTCCAAATAGTGCAACATGGGTTTCAAGGTTCATAATCTGTATATGCTCTTTCTGTGTTGTCAAGCTTTGCTTGTTGTGTCCATAGTGCACCAAGCAAGAGCAGGAAAGTCCCATGATCATGGTAACTTGTTCAAAGGAAGTTGGGTAATTAACCCTTCATATCCTCTCTATCAATCTTCATCATGTCCCTTCATTGATCCTGAGTTTGATTGCCAAAAATATGGAAGACCTGACAAACAATATCTCAAATACTCTTGGAAACCTGCTTCAGGTTCCTTACCCAGGTAGTTTTCTTTTGTTACAAAGTATTATATTCATCCTTTTTTCTCTAATAAGTACTGTGAAATAATGGAAAAGACCAATGAAGTTAGTTTAAAAAGTGTTTCATAAATGGATTTTGATAACAACTCTTCAATTGGTTAGGTGAAGCAAACTAAATAATATTTTATGAGTAGAAACTCATTTAATATTATAAAGGAGGATTATTAAGGAGCATGCTTACAAAAATAGCCGGATACCCGTAAAAATATATGTAATGGGTACCAGCAAAAATAGCTCATTGGTGGGAATGAGTATCATGATATCTACCCAGCGAGTATCCACGTATATATTATAATTAAATATTTTATACTTAATTATTATTAGTTTAACATTATATTTGTCTATTTTATTATTATTTCATGATAAAATTTAGTGATGAGATTATAATCATAAAATTATCATATACATATCATATTATTTAAGTAATAATTATTTTTATATATTAATTATCGTAAAATATATAAAAATATAATAACATTGAAAACCCATTGGGTACCTGTAGATACCACAAATAGTGCGGGTATGGGAACGGGTATGCACTACCCATGTCCGTATGCCCAGTTGCCATCAGCATCAGTGTGTAACAAAATGTTATTATGCAAATATACAAAATTTACTTACTCATATTCTTTACATGCAGTGTAAGTAGTTGATGGACTTATGAAGGAACATTTTTGTTATGTTTGAAGTGTATCAGAAAATGAGTTTTGTTAATCTAACTGTAGTTTTTATGGTTTAGGTTCGATGGAGTTAAATTCCTGAACAAGTGGAGAGGTAAAAAGATATTGTTTGTAGGAGACTCATTGAGTTTGAACATGTGGCAATCCTTGTCCTGTATGATTCATGCGTCGGTGCCTCATGCAAATACCAGTTATTCTAGGAAAACATCTACTGTCACCTTTCAGGTTTGTTTTTGTTTTGCTTTTCTCTATATTCTCTCTCAGTTTTGTACACAACTAATGTTTTTAGTGAATGCACAATAACTACTACTTATGTTGTCTTTTTTCATCTATTTATATTCTCATTGTTTCTTTCTCTTTCACATATTGAGGCTTCTATTATTTCCTACAATAGAGAAGTGATAAAATTTTCACTTTGACTCTCAATAAACTATCAGTTTCATCCCTCAGCGTGAGTCAAAATAATTTATTAGTGGTCATAAAAAAGCAAAAATAAGGAATTTAACTCACATTTAATATTTTTGATAATCATTTTCATTTTTTCAATTTTTCATATATCAAAGAACATAAAATAAGGTATAATTTATCAAACGAACTGCACTCCCCACTTAATTTTTTTCAACTTGAAATCTCTTTGCAATTATTTGCCTAATTGCCTTCATTATTTGGTTTAACCAACATCCTCACATAATATACCTCAATAATTACATCATTTACCATATTAATTAAATTCCACTTATGACATAGAATGTAAAGCCAAATGATCTTAGGTGACTTTGCATTCCATAACTTTGATGCCTTTTTTATTAGATTACATTAAAAAAGTCATAAGTTATGGACTATTATTTTTTATAAGATAACTTTGATTACTTTGAATCATATTTAAAAATATCAACAAAGTATCTATTGGTATAAAGTTTCACTATATCTCAGGTTAACCAAAAGATAAAGAGTTCAATTTCTAAAAGCAACATTTGTTGAGAATGACAGTTACGAACCGTAAATTAGATTATTTCTTTACCCTAAAGGATGAGAGATACCCTTGGTAGTATGAAAAAAGAATCGTATTTAAAAATAATTTTTTCTATCATCCTTTTATTATGATATAAAATTAATTAAATAAAATGATTATTTTTAAATATGGTTCAAAGTCATCATATTCATGAAATATATCATATCTCACATAATGTACTATATGTTGAAAAGTTACATAACTTTAACTTTCACACCTGAATTAATAGCATATGATGCAAAATAAGTGAAGATTTCATAAGTGGAGATACCATTTAAAATTGGCAAAGTGTACAAAGTACAAACCCATATAACTTCAACTGTACTTCCAGACTTGAACAGAATCGCATGTTCCTTTTGTCATTTTCTTCTTAATATATAACAAGTGACATTGAACAACGGAACAAATAACCTTCTTGAATTGAATGTTTCTCTTTTCATAATGACCCCAAGATCATTTTATTTTGGTTTTGCATTTTTTTCTCAATTTAGTTAATGTTTTGTGTTGATATATAATCTCAAACATTTAAATTATTGGAATTGTGTAGGACTATGGAGTAACCATACATCTAGACCGAACACCATATTTAGTGGACATAATTCCTCAAAAAGTTGGTAAAGTCCTTACCTTAAACTCCATAAAAGGTGGTGATGCATGGAGGGGCGTGGACATGTTGATCTTCAACACGTGGCATTGGTGGATCCACACTGGATCACAAGCTCAAGGGTATGCTTTTATGTAGTAAAATGATATATCATTCTACTAAACCATCATACTATTATTTCTACCCACAAAAAAGTGACATATGTCATTTGTAAACTAATCACTAATGATTGAAATATCACTTTATGTCATATATCATTTTTGTGTGGATAAGATAATTAGTAGGAGAATATATCATTACTATTTTATGTACTCAACAGCTCTATCAATAATGACACTATCATATTATTTTCTACACCCATGAATAACTTTTTTTGCTCTCAAAATAAGGATGATCAATACAATGGTGTTAGTAAAAAATGGGTATAAAATTATCTGTATGTTTAAGGGTCTTCTTTTAGAGGGAAAGAGGATGAATGATTTTGAAAAGTGTTTCCCTTAGTTTGAGAATTGTGTGAAAGTGAGAAAAACATGTTTTTTGGAGCCTTCTAAAATCTTCCATATTTTTATTTTCACGGGTTTCTCAATTTGGAGTTTTTTTGGAAGCAAACATGTCAAAGTACCTAATTATACTTAGTAAAATTAAATAATTACATTCTTCTTTTTTGGTTTATTGTTCTCTTTATTTGTCACTCAATTATGAGGGTTGTTGATGTTTGGAATTTTCAGATGGGATTATATAAGGGATGGTCCCAACCTAGTGAAGAACATGGACCGTTTGGATGCATTTGAAAAGGGGTTGACCACATGGGCTCACTGGGTTGATACCAATGTTGACCCTAACAAAACTAAAGTCTTCTTTCAAGGCATTTCTCCATTTCATTCTAAGTAAGTAAAAACTTTCATTCCTGTTTATTATATTTCAAATCCATTCGTGAGATAATGAGTTAAGTGATGTAACATTTTTCTCAACATGCTCCATCCACATAAGTTTGTCAGACCTGCGAATGATTACCTCTGACTCATAACTAAAAGGTATATTTTGGTCTACATGTTAATAATGTTCTATCTCAAAACCAATTAGCAATGAGAGGAGTAACCCAACAGGTATTTAAACCATTTCCAAGACAACGGGTAGGCGATGTGAGACTTCATTCCCAGCAGAAACTAGAACATTAACTTAACTTTTCAAAACTATAATGCTACATAGCCAGAATCTCTTACATATAATTTTGACAGAATTCAAACATAAACATAATTGTTCTACACTCATCCATATATCTAATAGTAAAAAAACTTGTCAACCCATTTTGTGTCAAAAAGTATGACAAAAAGTAAAAGTTTTTGGACTCTCCATAGTTTATACCAGTAACTGAAAAGTATGGAATTTTGTCCCATCAAACAGAGGGCAAGAGTGGAACCAACCAAACAAGACATGCAGTGGTGAAAAGGAACCAGTATCAGGGTCAAAATATCCATCAGGTTTACCACCAGCTACAACCGTAGTGAACAATGTGTTAGACAAGATGAAGAATCCAGTTTTTCTACTTGACATAACATTGTTATCACAACTAAGAAAAGATGCACATCCTTCTTCCTATAGTGGGGATCATCCAGGCAATGATTGCAGCCATTGGTGCCTACCAGGACTACCTGATACTTGGAACCAACTCCTATATGCAGCTCTCGACATTTGAATTTCAACACCTAAGTGTGTGCCTTTTCATACATAGGTTATAGAGTCTCAAATTGGTGTATAATCAAAAGGGGTGAATTCATATTGTAACACATGAGTCATGACTCTTGAATAAAGAAGTTGGTGAGGGAGTATTGTTTTTAGACGGTTTTAGAAATTTAGAAAATATTGTAATTAACCACACATTAAACAAATAAATACTAGAGAATGATATTATGTTATTGTATTAGCATGGATCTGGGTCTAAAAATGAATCAATGGGGCGAGTCCGGTTAGTGCATTACCCGGACACATCCGAACTTATTGTCATCCCTATTTGTTTGATATCTGGTAAGTAACAAATACATTCGAGGTATCTTAAATGCATAATTTTTTGTGGCCTAAAAGACACAAAAATAATTTCCCAAGGAAGTATTTTTTTAATTAAGTTAAAACAAATAAATAATGAAACACAATTATATGAAAAAAGAGGATTATTAGTATTTATATCTTAGAAAATTATAAATAATAAAATTGACTCTATAATCCTTTTTGAATTAGAGATATGAAGATTACACTTTGTTATACTAATTAAAAAATAATAAATAAAAAAATGCAGACAAAAATATATGAGTAATAATAAAATAATGATATGTTGTATAAGTGTATAACTCATATTATCACGTTGTTTGGTAGATTAAAAAATAAACTATCGGTATTTATCTCTTAAAAATAATATACAAAAAATAATAAAAAAATTGAATAAAAAATATTAAAATAAGATTTTACCATAAATTAAAAAAGAAAATTATTTATATTTATCTATTTGAAAAAATATGCAGATAATAATTAAGAAATAAAGGGATTACCGGTTATCATCATTATATTATTTTGAAAATAAATCAGTAAAAAATACATACTTTTTAGACCAACACTCATTGGTCAATAGACTCCATAAGTCCCAATTAAAACACACAACAAAATACCAATTATAAACAGTAGAGAATCCCACATGAATAACTCAAAATTTATATGGTTCCTATCTTCCTTTTTTCATCACATGCTAGTATTCATTTCCTTTTAAATTTTCTTTTTCTTTTCCTTATTTAATTTGTTTTTTTATAATTAAATATTTTCATTTTTTACAATAATTAATATTTTAATTTATTATTATGCGATTAAATAATGAATTTATTTTTGTTTTTATAAATAATAATAAATATTTTTTACATAAATAGAAAATAATTAATTTATTAGATTTCACTTTTATATAAACTAGCGTGTTGACAGACACGAGTACCCCATTTTCCTATTATTTATAAAGTGTAGTACAGCATGTTATAAATGTAAGATAGAGTAATTTGTGTTAGATAATATAATTTTTAGATTAAAATCACTTGCGATTATTTTTATAGAAGAAGTAAATAATTAGGGCGTAATCACTGAAATAAACATATTATTTTAGAACGTAATATGTAAGGTCGTCATTAAATGTTTGAAAAAATTCTTATATTTTAATAATGATTGCATAAATTAATAAATATGATAAAGTGAGTAATTATTTTTCTTTGATACGATGAAATTGAGAAACAATTATTTTTTAGAGTGTTGTTATTGAATATTGAAGTCTTAATGTTCTATTATACTTAACCTTAAAATTTGTATAGATATAAACTAAAAACGACTATATATTTTGTGACTAAAAAACAAAAAATATTAATAAAATATAATATTAGCTTGAATTATATTTTTAGAGTGTTGTTATTGAATATTGAAGTAGTAATGTCTCATTGTAGTGAACATTTAAATTCTTATATATATAAACTAAAAACAACTATATTTTATGTGACTGAAAAAACAAAAAATATTAATAAAGTATAATATTAGCTTGAATTAAGGTCTAAAGGATAAATTTGGAAAATCAAAATTACATCAAGATAGTTGAAAGTGTTTTGACTTTATAAGTTAGTTTATAGGTAAAGAAGTATAAATATGGAACTAGAATAGTGAATCGTAAATTAGACAAACAAAAATTACTCTATGGGTAATTATTTTATATTTTACTTTTATATATTAATATAGATATAGAATATTTCCTTAATAATAATCATTACTTTGAATAATTAAGATATTAACGGATTACTAATTACTATCTTTATTTTGAAAACATACCTATTATATTTCTTATTAGTGGTATAGTTTATATTTGTTAGTCTATGTTTATTTTTTGAAAAATAAGTTGAAAAAATAAACTATGTATGTTTGGCAATTAAATGAAGTTTATAAACTCAGCTTTTCTCATGAAAAAATAAGCCAAAAGTAGAAGCTCCAAAACTATGGGTTGATTTATTTTTTTAGCTTATTTTTCCAAACTTTTCTATTTCTCATTTTAACTTATCATAACTTTATATATCTCCTCATTTTTACTCTCAATATAACTCTTCACATCATCATTGTCAAACTTCATAACTCTCATTAATTACTACATAATTTGTTATATGAACAAATAGCAACCTAACTACTTTAGTTAATTATGCAATATTTCATGTAGCTTGTTGTAAAATTGCATTGTAATTTCTTTTTTGTTTTCCCTCCCTCCACTTTGTACATCCACTTTTAATTAATAAATTTTTCTTTGTCCGATAAAAAATTTAGACAATATTACAAAATTAAAGTCAAAATATATATGATGATATATATTAAAAAAATTATATTTAAAAATTAGTGCAAAAAACAATCAAAATAATCATAACATAAACAAATAAACTCGTACCATTTTCTGTAATTTACTATGTAAAAACAAACTTTATATCATACCCAACAAAACAGATTAGTTTATATTCAATTTTCAGCTAGAGTACCCAAACACAAATAGATTATAATCTTAACAGTTTATAATCTCACAGTTTATAAACTGGAAATAAAAATATAATCTATATCAAACACACAGTAAGACTTTCAAACCCTAGAATGAATAGATACTTAAGTTTTCAGTTGAAACGTGTGCAGAAAAAATATTAAGGATAAAAACTATAGAATATGAATAGTTTAAAATCTATTGGTCTTTCTTTCCTTTTTCAATCACATGCAAGTATCCATTTCCTTTTTATTTGTTTTTTATAATTAAATAATTCTATTTGTAATAATAATAAATATTGCAATTTTATTATTATATAATTAAATAATAATTAATCTATTTATTTTATAATTAATAATTAATAACATTTACAAAAACCGTTAGTATTTACTTTATTGGAAATCAGTTAGCATCTTTACTTTGAATTCAAACCTAAGAGAAACACATATTTCTTATCACTCAGATTCATGAGTCCAACTATGAATAGACTCCATAGGTTCTCAGTTAAAATACACCCAGAAAAAACAACAAAGATAAACACTAAAAAATCTCACATGGTTATCTTCTCCTTTTGTCTTCATTTCTTTATTTATGCAAGAGAAATGCAAGTATTCATTTTTTATCTTCTCTTTTTGTTTATTTGTTTTTTTATATTTAAAGAATTTTAGTTTTTAATAATAAATTTTTAATTATTGCATTATATTTCTCTTTACACAGTTGATAAATATTTTCTTCAATACATAATAATTAAAAATAAAATTCAATAATTTTAAAATGTTTTACTTATAAATTATTTTGGAAATATGGTAACAAGTTACGTTGTATTTTACTTTCTACTCGAGGTAGGCAAGAAACAATTTTGAGGATTAATATTCTTTTTACTATTTATCGAAGTGAGAAGTCAATTCACAACCAATGTAGTATCTTCTACTATTAATTCTACTTTTATCAATTAAAATAATTTCTTTAATTTAAATCAATCCATTAATCAATTTTTTATACTATAATGATGATGTATTCTTGATTTCCTATTACTCAATAGAATATGTACAAGCAAAATAGAATCAGGTGAGATAAAAATAAAAAAATGAGTTTTTCCTTTATAAATAAATAAAATAGTCAAATAGTCTAATTAGGAATGGAGATCAACTGTCCCAAAAATGGTGTCCAGATTCACTAAAAAACTGCTACGTAGTTAATATGAAAATTAAAATAATAGTAAAGTATTTTTTTTACATTACTTAATGCAACACGATTGGCTTGAGACACAGAGACATGAATTTTTTGGGACAGATGGTCCTTGTTACATAATTGGGTAGATTATTTTCTAGTACAGACATAGTATTAATACATTTCTTATATGTAATAGACCGCCTAGCTTAGAATATCAAAATTCAAATACTATATTTTCCAAATTAAGAGAGATTTCTATATTTTATCTGTAAAAAATATAATAAAACTCCGGAAAAAAATAGTATAATTAGTGTTCAACCCAAAAATCAATCATAAAACATATGACTAATTACATATAACTTTTGTCCAGAATCATTCTTGTCTCTCTCCAAATAGTGCAACATGGGTTTCAAGGTTCATAATCTGTATATGCTCTTTCTGTTTTGTCAAACTTTGCTTGTTGTGTCCATAGTGCACCAAGCAAGAGCAGGAAAGTCCCATGATCATGGTAACTTGTTCAAAGGAAGTTGGGTAATTGACCCTTCATATCCTCTCTATCAATCTTCATCATGTCCCTTCATTGATCCTGAGTTTGATTGCCAAAAATATGGAAGACCTGACAAACAATATCTCAAATACTCTTGGAAACCTGCTTCAGGTTCCTTACCCAGGTAGTTTTCTTTTGTTACAAAGTATTCATCCTTTTTCTCTAACAAATACTGTGAAATGGAAAGAACCAATGAAGTTACTTTAAAAAGTGTTTCATAAATGGGTTTTGATAACAACTATTAACTAAATAATATTTTATGAGTAGAAACTCATTTAATATCACAATTACAAATAATGTTATAAATCAGGATTATTAAGGAACATGCTTCACTGTGTAACAAAATGTTATCATGCAAATATACAAAATTTACCTATTCATATTCTTTACATGCAGTGTAAGTAGTTGATGGACTTATGAATCAATTTTTTTGTTATGTTTGAAGTGTATCAGAAAATGAGTTTTGTTAATATAACAGTGATTTTTATGGTTTAGGTTCGATGGGGTTAAATTCCTGAAAAAGTGGAGAGGTAAAAAGATATTGTTTGTAGGAGACTCATTGAGTTTGAACATGTGGCAATCCTTGTCCTGTATGATTCATGCGTCGGTGCCTCATGCAAATACCAGTTATTCTAGGAAAACATCTACTGTCACCTTTCAGGTTTGTTTTTGTTTTGTTTTTTCTATATTCTCTCTCAGATTCGTACACAACTAATGTTTTTAGTGAATGCACAATAACTACCACTTCTGTTATCTTTTTTCATCTATTAATATTTTCATTGTTTCTTTCTCTTTGACATATTGAGGCTTCTATTATTTCCCTCAATATAGAAGTGATAAAATTTTCACTTTGAATCTTAAAACTTTTACATCGATCAATTCCATCCCTCAAAAAATAAAAAATTTAAAAATTATGTCAGTCAAAATAATTTATTAGTAGTCATAAAAATACTAAAAAAACTAATTTAACTCACGTTTAATATTTTTGATGATCATTTTAAGTTTTTCAATTTTTCAAATATCAATGAATATAAAATAAAATGCAATAATCTCTTTGCACTTATCTCTTTGCAATTCCTTCCCTAATTGCCTTCATTATTTTGTTTAACCAACATCACATAACATACCTCAAACATTACATCGTAGACCATATTAATTAAATTCAATTTTTTCATTCACTCCAAGATTAAGATTTTTAAACTTATTTCACATCTTAGCCATCAATTTTCCCTAAAATCAGTGGATTAGATCTACTCACTAATTCAAACCATTGGATTTCCATAGAATTGATGGCTAATATGTGGAATGAAGTAAATGGATCTCCTCCATTTTTTATTAGATCACATTAAAAAAGTCATAAGTTATGGACTATTTTTTTGGATAAGATAACTTTGATGAATTTGAATCATATTTAAAAATATCAATAAAATGTTATTCTAGTGGTGTAAAGTCTCATAATATCTCACGATAATCAAAAGATCAAGAATTTGATTCATGTAAGCGACATTTGTTGAGAGAGACAATCGCGAATACTGAAAAAGATTAGTTCTTTATCCTAAAGGGTGGGAGATACCCTTGGTAGTACGAAAAAAAAATCATATTTAAAAATATTTTTTTCTATCATCATTTTATTATGATATAAAATTAATAAAATAAAATGATTATTTTTAAATATGGTTCAAAGTCATCATATTCATGAAATATATCATATCTCACATAATGTACTATATGTCGAAAAGTTACATAACTTTCACACCTAAATTAATAGCATATGGTGCAAAATAAGTGAAGATTTCATGACGGGAGATACCATTTATAATTGGCAAAGTGTACAAATCCATATAACTTCAACCGTACTTCGATACTTGAACAGAATCCCATGTTCCTGTTGTCATTTTCTTCCTACTATATAATAAGTGACATTGAACAACACAATAACCTTTTTGAATTTTGTTATCTAATCTACACATCAATGATGTATGCATTGAATGTTTCTCTTTTCTTAATGAATAAAAGGAGATAATCCATTTACTTCAAGAGTAAGTTTTTTAAAATTATTTCACATCTTAGATATCAATTTTAGGAAAATCTAATGATTTGAATTAATGAGTAGATCTAAAC
This sequence comes from Lupinus albus, assembly GCA_009771035.1. Lineage (NCBI taxonomy): Eukaryota > Viridiplantae > Streptophyta > Magnoliopsida > Fabales > Fabaceae > Lupinus > Lupinus albus. Next base: position 4,641,235 of record CM020014.1, on the reverse strand, counting down.
CATTGAATTTCCGTTGAATTGATGACTAAGATGTAAAACTCTCGGAGTAAATGAATTTCACCTCATGAATGAATATCTTTAGTGACCCGAAGATCATTTTATTTTGGTTTTGCATTTTTTCCTCAATTTAGTTAATATTTTGTGTTTTTATATAATCTCAAGCATTTAAATTATTGGAGTTGTGTAGGAGTATGGAGTAACCATACATCTAGACCGAACACCATATTTAGTGGACATAATTCCTCAAAAAGTTGGTAAAGTCCTTACCTTAAACTCCATAAAAGGTGGTCAAGCATGGAGGGGCATGGACATGTTGATCTTCAACACGTGGCATTGATGGATCCACACTGGATCAAAATCTCAAGGGTATGTTTTTATATACTCAACAACTCTATCAATAATGATACTATCATATTATTTTCTACACCTATGAATAACTTTTTTTTTGCTCTCAAAATAAGGATGATCAATACAATGGTGTTAGTAAAAAATGGGTATGAAATTATCTTTAGGCTATGTTTAAGGGTCTTCTTTTAGAGGGAAATAGAATGAATGATTTTGAAAAGCGTCTTTCTTGTTTGTTAATTAGATCGTTCAAGATATGATAAAATAATATTCTTGCATTTTTAAGTCATTTATTATCCTCCCATCTAAAATTTACACTCTAAAACAAGAAAGCAATTTAGCTTAATTTGTCTTCTTTTTTCATTCCTTTCCCCGTGATCAATTTAGCTTAACTTCCCAACATAACTTTATAATGAGCTTATTATGATATCTTTAAGTCTAGAAATGAATAAATCTTTAGCCTTGGACTAAGAATCATGTGATGAAAAAGAAGTTTGAAACTATCATTTTTCTAAGAGGAATGATTCATTTACTTTGGAAATCCAATTCTTTGAACCATTAGATTTTCTTAGAATTAATGGCTAAGTTGTGGAATAAGTTTAAAAAACTTAAGTGAATCCCTTCCCTTTTCGAGGAGAGATCAATTTACTCAAATAGTAAATTTTTTAAACTTACTCCACATCTTAGCCATCAATTCTAGGGAAATCAAATATTTTATATCTAATCACTAATTCAAACCATTAGATTTCCCTATAATTAAGTGAATCCCCTCCCTTTTCCTAATGATATTTACAAAGCACAACTGATTGCATTTTTACAAAAAACGGAAGTTTTTTCATCTTTACATGACAAAAAGAAGTTGGGTTTGTTAAAATTGCTTTGTGTATAACACCTTATTGTTCTCTTTATGTCACTCATTTATTAGGGTTGTTGATGTTTGGAATTTTCAGATGGGATTATATAAGGGATGGTCCCAACCTAGTGAAAAACATGGACCGTTTGGATGCATTTGAAAAGGGGTTGACCACATGGGCTCACTGGGTTGATACCAATGTTGACCCTAACAAAACTAAAGTCTTCTTTCAAGGCATTTCTCCATTTCATTCTAAGTAAGTAAAAACTTTCATTCCTGTTTATTATATTTCAAATCCATTCGTGAGACAATGAGTTAAGTGATGTAACATTTTTCTCAACATGTTCCATCCACATAAGTTTATCAGACCTGCGAATGATTACCTCTGACCTATAACTAAAAGGTATATTTTGGTCTACATGTTAATAATGTTCTATCTCAAAACCAATTAGCAATGAGAGGAGTAACCCAACAGGTATTTAAACCATTTCCAAGACAACGGGTAGGCGATGTGAGACTTCATTCCCAACAGAAACTAGAACATTAACTTAACTTTTCAAAACTATAATGCTACATAGCCAGAATCTCTTACATATAATTTTGACAGAATTCAAACATAAACATAATTGTTCTACACTCATCCATATATCTAATAGTAAAAAAACTTGTCAACCCATTTTGTGTCAAAAAGTATGACAAAAAGTAAAAGTTTTTGGACTCTCCATAGTTTATACCAGTAACTGAAAAGTATGGAATTTTGTCCCATCAAACAGAGGGCAAGAGTGGAACCAACCAAACAAGACATGCAGTGGTGAAAAGGAACCAGTATCAGGGTCAAAATATCCATCAGGTTTACCACCAGCTACAACCGTAGTGAACAATGTGTTAGACAAGATGAAGAATCCAGTTTTTCTACTTGACATAACATTGTTATCACAACTAAGAAAAGATGCACATCCTTCTTCCTATAGTGGGGATCATCCAGGCAATGATTGCAGCCATTGGTGCCTACCAGGACTACCTGATACTTGGAACCAACTCCTATATGCAGCTCTCGACATTTGAATTTCAACACCTAAGTGTGTGCCTTTTCATACATAGGTTATAGAGTCTCAAATTGGTGTATAATCAAAAGGGGTGAATTCATATTGTAACACATGAGTCATGACTCTTGAATAAAGCAAGTTAGTGAGGGAGTATTGTTGTTCAGATGGTTTTAGAAATTTAGAAACTGTTGTAACCAAACTACACATTAAAGAAATAAATACTAGAGAATGACATTGTGTTATTGTTTAAATTCCTCAATCAATTTTGTGGCTTAAATAATCAAATTTGTTAAATTGTAGTTGTTATATATGTTACTAAATTGTTATTATGTTAATGTTATATATCAAGTTTGTTAGATCACTACCGGGAGAACAGCCGAACAAGGATATGAGAGCCGAAAGTTAGTAGCCCACGTATACAGCAGCATTCACAATGTAACAATCATCATTCTTGTCACCCATCTCTTCCACATGCACCCCACTTGAGCATATCAAACCACCATCTACAACTTCAACATTCAGAATTTTTCCACTGCAATGATTTTGGTGAAACGGAGAGAGGTCAGAGGGAGACGAAAGAAAAGTTCAAAAGAGATTATTATAAAGAATTGCATATGTTATTGTAAACAACAAACAGCCACATGAACTGAATAAAGATGCATAGCAGATTACCCAATACTGGAAGAAGTAAGCAAAAGCACAGGTCAAAACCTGTTTACTAGCATCTTTGAACAACAAAACTATATTTCGATTGCTTCAAGCAAAACACGGATGAACTTTAATACAGAGTATAAACATCAACGGTGTGAGAACTCACTAGGGAAATACAGACTTGACTTTCTCAATATCCAAAGATGTCTGAAGAGAATGAGGAACCCCTAGTTTGATCTGCAATTTCATCTCACCAAAACTGACACCCGGAATGGAACCTAAACCAAATTCACTTCATTAGACTTGAAAAGGAATTTTCATCGTGAACTGCCAAAGCAGATGTTTTAAATTTTTTAACCATAAACAATCAAACAGATCAAAGTCTCCACTTAGCTTCCAAATAAGTGGGAACTTAGCTTATATTGAACATCTTACTGTATTTTCTTAAACTAGGATTTGTCATGAATTAAGGGATGCAAATCAAGTCAAACTTAGTCCTCAATTATTAATTTCTGACTAGACGGACAATTTTTAAGCATTACTGTTAGAACCTAAGGTACAAGTTACGTTAGAAATTCTGTAAAAGAGCAATTCAAGCATCCATGCATTCAATTTAGTAGGAGTATTACAATAGTGGGACAATGAATTTATAGAAAATGCTCTATTTTTTATTAGTAACATAGGCATGCTTACAAGGAAGACTATGATAACATGATAACTTTCTACATCATGTAATCTTTCTGATTTATACTGAAATCCTTATTTCCATCTTGAACTTATTGCAATTCATAAATATAATACCAAATAATTTAGAGCAATCATGATAAATTGGGACTGGGAGAAGCAGGTAGAGAGGAGAACAGATATCATGATTAGTTTAGTCCTTAGCAACATGTAACCAACAATACACTAAAAAGTGACCCAGAAGTCATAAAATATGTTAACGTTCTAAAATCTAAATGTCTATTTGGGATAAGTGATTCTTCCATTTGTCCCCATTTCAACCCAAAGTAAATCAAAGGGAGATAAAATACAATGTGATAAAATACATTGCAAACTCATTATCACTAGGGAGATAAATATTTGTAAAGATCTTAGCAAGCAAGTAACTTTCTGCGGGAAGACATATAACAGCAAAGCTAGCCACATGGTGTATGTCGTGTAGATGTTAAAGTAAGCATGTGATGTAAATGCTTCTGTAGGTTATTTATATTGGACAAGTTACATTCAACAGAAACTCCAAAAAGTAAGAAATTCTATTTAAGAAAGTATTACCTAAATGAAATAAATGAAGATGACTAGAGTCATACTAGCATTTCATGTCAACCATTCTTCCGTGAAATCGGTCCCCAATTAAGGATCAACTTGATTGACATATAACAGTTCCAGGGATTACTATGTTAATTCCCTAAAGTCAAGGGCTAATATGACCAATTCTTACAAGTTAGAATTTTATTTTTACATACTATGCCCAAATATTTAAACTTAAAAGAAACAAGTGAACATGACTGTATTTTTGTATACCCAATGGTAACCCTCATCATACGGGTAAGAAATTAATTCATTTCAGGGAACGTCGTTGTCCCTCTCGACCACTTTAGCTCACAGGAATGTAACATTTGACCTTTTGGACAATCTCGGGCCTTACACCACTAAACCAACGATTTCATAGTAAAAACACAAGATGGGTATACCTCTCCGAAAAGCCGGGATTGAATTGGAAGAAATAGCATCTCTGCATGCTCTCATTGCTGCAGCTGTTATATTCTGCCTGAAAAATACAATTTCATCAAAACCAAAATCCATTAAGAAAACAAAATGGTAAAATCAAAAGCAAAGGGAAAGAAGAGTAAAAAATCAATGAACACAGCACACCCATGTTGATCATAGCCAACACCCATCTCCACAAACAAGAGCTTCATTGGTGAGGAAGAGTCACTGTTCGAAGCAGAGTCTTCAATTCGTTCAAGATCCATGGAAGGTGATGATGTAGACGTGGCTTGGGTTGGAAAGGAAATTCGAAAAGATTGCAACTTTGATTGATGTGAGAGAGAAATAGATGGGTGGAAATTACGGTGTGGAAAATGGTTTCGGTGGAAAATAGAGATTTGAAACCAGTGTTTGGCAAAGGGTGGAATTTGAAGATTTGGAAGAAGTAAACAGTTTTCACTCATTTCTCCCCAAAGGCTCTTTCTTTGCTCCTTGCGATCTCAGCCACTTCACAAAATGGAAACCAATCAATATGGACCCAGATTCAGGTTTACATTATCCACTGTGATATATTCTCTCACGAAATTCTCACTTATTAATATATATCATAAAATGATATTTTATTAATTATTAATAAATAATTTATGGGTTACATATATCATTTTCTTATAATTAAAATGATTTATATAAGAATATAATATTTACTTATTTCATTTTCCTCAATAATTGATTTTATGATTTAGCATCCTGTACAACTATCCTATCTTAATCTTGTTAGCTACATCATCCAATATTATAATGGTTTATATGGCATGTGTTTATTGATAAAATATTTCATTTAATTTATTATCCTTCTTCCAAGTTCCAATACTGCAATTTCTGGAATAGATGGAGCTCTTAAATATGCATATGTTCTTACTTGTAAGATTATATTATGAGAAATTACAAATTGAAAAAATAAAACACCTCATCAGACTTGAACATTATCTTCTTTATCTCTTTTTTTTACTTTATAACCTTTTTACATAGTAAGATTATCATCTAAATAAAACTAGTTTATAAAAAAGCTTCTAAATTATAAATAAGCAAAAATAATTCCAACCAAATGAGACATAAATTTTATGACCAAATCCATAATCTTTGACGAAAGAAATTCATTGCAACACCGATGAAAAGAATAGTACCCTATCCCTAAACTACTTTATTATATTATGTGTTTAATGTTGCTCTTTTCCTCCTACTTTATCTTGTTGTGTCTATTTGTTCATATTTACAAGAGGTAGATTTTCGAACACTTTTTTTTGCTCTCTAGGTTTTTACGCCTTATTTCAAAGTATTTTATTCAAAAGGTTTTCAAACTAATTTGCTTTTGCTTTTTCAATTCGACTTTATTATTTGTAAAGGTTTCAAATTAGCTTGTTTTGATTTGTTTATTCAAATTATTTTATTTGCAAGGTTTTAAATAACTCTTTTTTTTCTTCAACTTCATTACAAGTTTTCAAAATTTCACCGCTCTTTAGTCGAAGCCGTTTGTCATCACTTCAACTTGAAACTGATGATTTCTATAAGGCCTCTAATTGTAATGTAAGGTCGCTATAGAATTGTGAGACACCCTTCAAGTAACCCACAAAACTATTAAAATGAACAAATTAATCCATAAATATGAAATAAATCAAATGAAACAGTGTGAAAGAATACAAGAAATCCAGAAGAAGAAAAATATAAAATAAGAAGGTTTGCTCATATAGTTACTCTAGTTATTGTGAAAAAAGACATTATTAAAGGAAATTTAATTAACAAAGTATCTAGGATATATTAGCATAGACTAGCAACTAAGTAATAATCATCTCTAATAAAATCAAAATTGAGTTGGAAAAATAGTTTATATTTAAGTCAACTCGAAAATTAACTCAAATCATTCTAAGGAGTGGAATGGAGAACAACTTCCTCAAAAGAAGAGGAAGATGGTAGAGATTGGAGAAGACAAATCTTAATATTGTTGGATACAAGGTTTAAATTGTGATCATAGTCATGGTTATACTACTTTTACAAAAACTATAGATTATGGAGGAAGAATACTATTGATTCGGGCACAAATGAGACCACGGATCCAAATTTAAACTGTGGTTGTAAGGTTCATAAAGAGAGGAATTAGTTTCAAAGAGTGGTGGTACATTCAAGTAATTAACAGTGTTTTTTTTTGGCAATTTTGTTTCGACTAGTTTATAATTTGTTATGCCAAATGTGTAGTTAAACCGGAAAACATTAAATAAAATGCAGTGACAATTTTCATTTGAAGTAAAAGAAAAAGTGTTTCCATTCAGGAGGTCATAAAGTGGTTAAATAGATATGATGAATGGTTTAAGGAATGAAGTGATAACAAAGTTGAGCTTGAAGTATTAATATGAGACCATGAGACCATTTAATTTATCTTGGAAAACAAAGAAAGTGGGAAAGTTTTACATTACATAATGGATTTAGAGGGATTTCAAAGCAGCAACATGTGTCAGAGTGGAAACAACAGGTGTTACTGTCCTGTGTCCCAGTTATTAATGAATGGGTGAATTGTGAATATGTTCTATTTTAAGGATGGCTACTACTATTGCCATGCTATTCACAAACCAAATGTCACACTATCTTTAGTTCTTTACAGAAAAAAGGGGTAGAGAAAGGGGTGCTATGGGTACCAATATATCTGAAGCTGAGTTTGCTCCAGCATTAACATATAACAGACCTGCAACAAAAGAATTATTGTTGCTGGTTGTGGCATTGAACATGACATAATCTTGCTTTATCTCTCAATTCTTGGAATGCCCTCATTGTCTCCACATCAAAACCACTAGCAAACTGCCAAAAGTTCAACAACTCATTACTCTATATGGTCCCCATAAATAATGTGCTTTTTTCTATGTTACTATTGGTGCCAATTTTGTACGAAGTTTTTTGAACCATTTATGAGAAATTTTTACCTGGTGTACCCGAAATGCAAATCTAACTCCTTGGAGGATGAGTTCTTCTTCTTCAGGACCACTACCAACTGTTTCAAGCTCAGCAGAGACTCTCTTCATGTACTTCATGGCTAATTTTACAGATGCCAGCTTGATCTGTCACAATTTAACATTGCAGATACAATAAATGAATGAGCTAACCATAGTTACCACCATAATTCTTCACATTGTAACAAGAAAATAAGTAGTTGCAATCTACCATGCTATAAAGCTACATAAAATTTAGTACAGATTGCATGTGACTTGTATATTCTTATACAAGCATATCCTCTTTTTGTTTTTACTTATGTATAATATATCCTAGTGTGCCAATTCAACACAACTAACATATGAAGAGTCAAGAAAAGATAATTTCCCCTACAATAATGGAATGTGGGGTAGAGAGGGGGAGTTTGATAATTTATTATTATTTTGTATCTAAAAAAAATTAAAATTTGGATCGTCTATTTTTTTGGAGCACACATGTTACCGTCTTTATCCAGTATTGGATCTTTTAGTACTGGAGAGGATCTGGTTTCGAAGGATACATCCAAACAAATGGATTATGAATTGTGGAAATCTTGGAGTTCACATGCGCGCGTGCAGATCATGAGCACATAGAAATAGCAATCGAAGTCTGAGCATTGTTTTTGTCATTTTGCTGTCAGCAACTTGTTAAATATGCCATATAGTAAACTTTACTTAGACAACTGTTTTACAATTTATGTGAAAAGATTTTATTTGCTCTGGCCTTTTAATACCACATCAACCAATAAACAATTTATGGCATTATTTAGTGAATTTGAAAGATTATGGACCATGTATAATTCATTAACCCTATTATACTGTTTAAGTTAGATTATTCACATGCAAACAAGGCAACATTCATGGAAATTACCTGGGTGGCATAACCATTATCTAGCATCCAATCTACTGGTATTTGGAAGACTTTGTATCTCTTTGTTGCTGACTCTCTCATTCTTGAGATATTGTAAACCCCATGCTCTAATCTGCCATAACAATTCAAGAAACAACACATACACACAGCATGAACATTCATTCAATTCACATTAAGTAATATTCTCTTGTTATTGAATTGACAATTTGACATACTTTTCCAACAGAGCTTGCATCTTCTTAAGAGCTGTACCACAGGGCTGCCTAGGATCATCACGGAAGGATGATGCCTCGGATTCTAGCTTCTTCATATCACAGTACGCGAATGCAGCCTCGCGCAGTGCATCGGCCTTCTTCTCTGGCCAATCGAAGTGTTTAAGCACTGCTCTTTCATCAACCTGAAGATAACATAAGCACACAATAAAAAAAAAGTCTATTCACTTGTAATAATAAGTAAGGATATTCAAATTCAGACCGGTCCAAAAATAAAATCAGTTGACAAGGGTTTTACATGTAAACTAAGCTGCACTTTTTTAAATGAATAAATTAAATCTCAATACAAATAGAAGAAAAAAAGAAAGATAAAACATAGGTGTTAATCGTATTGGGTGACATTAAAGAAATTACCAAATATGAGAGTTCATCATCAAGCCATTTGACAAATGGCACCACGTCTTCAATGTTTGTAAAAGCTGCACCCTCTACCTCTTTTATTAAGTATCTAATAAAGTCTCTTTGTGTTTCCACATCTGTTTTAATCTGCAAAACAAACGTAGATTATTGCATAGACAATGCCAGTAATTGTGTGGCAACAAGAAAAAGAATAAAGTTTACAGAAAAACTTGCAGGAAATCATACTCGAACACAAGTATATTTTAGGTTTTATGTGTTATTATTTATAACTAAATTTTAATTAGAATTAATTTTTTAATGTATTTTTAAGATTTTATTGATTATCTATATATAAATATCTCTCAACTAAAATCTTTCTCCAAAGTTTATGCTTACTATTGCTAACCCCAAATCAGTGCAAGTAAAGTAAAATCAACAACTTTATTTGACTTAATTGACTAAATAGTTTCAGTAATTGAAGAATCTCTTCTCAACTGTTTGACCTTGAATATGAGATTATTGCAAAATGCCACTGATTTAGAGCATATTTACGATTTTGGGTTACCTAAATTAGAATCTGATTGCTGTCTTATCTAATGAAAAATCCAAATCAAATTTAAGCAATAGAAGTGACTACACATGTCAACAGACACTGACATACATGAATAGTGGCAATATAGTAATTACGCCAAAAGCAACTGAAATCACTTACCGCCAACAAGTGAGTCGAACGGTTCTCGATCTCGCCGATCATGTCGCGAGCATTCGCATTAGCCGTCGCTGGAACGTCCGTGGCGCCGGAGTTCAAGTCTCTGCGCGACTGCGTGTCCCTCCGCATCAATGAGTGATAAAACTCCACCACCTCAGGCGCTCTCCTCACCTTCGCCGGAGCCGCCTTTCCTCCCTTCGGTGGTGGTGGAGGAGGAGGAGGAGCCTTGGACGCAAGCTTCGGAGGAGGCGGAGGAGGAGGAGGTGCTGCTAAATTCTTCGGCAGTTGTGGAATCACTTGCTCTGTTTCTTCTGGAGAACCACTTGACTGTAGCGACGGTCTAGGTGGCGGTTTTGGAACTCGCGGTGTACGAGATCTAACGACACTGTTTAGAACCGAGTCAGTGGAATCAGCGAGTTCATCTGAGTTACACTGCGAGTGACGTGGTCTTTCTGTTTCAGCAACAACCTCTCTTTTCGAATTCACACTTCCATTATTATCCGACGTCGTTTTCTTTAAGCTCTTCAAAAAACTCGACCTCACTGTAACCTCAACGAATCTCTGCGAAGCAGAGGAATGTTCCTCACTTTCTAATGAATCTACTCTATTACTATTATTACAACTACTACTACTGTTACCGCTATACGACGCCGTTTTCTTCAGCTCTTCTATTTCATTTTCCAACGCTTTCGTTTTCTTCTCATTCTCTCGCTTTTCTTCTTCCATTTGAAGCTTGAGTTCACGCAACTCATTCTTCAACCTCTCATTCTCTTCTTCCACATCTTCTATTCTCTTCTTATTCCTTTCGATTTCACTTTCTCTCTCCTCGATCTCGTTCTCCAGAACGGGAACAATGGCGATGGACTCTTTCAGCAGCTTGTACTCCAGGAGCTCCGTCTTCAACCTCGACTCGCTCTCCCGGAGCGACTCCACTAGACGGAGGAGCTCCGTCACGTCCGGCGGCTTAGGCTGAACCTGAGCGGAAGTGCGTGGGAAGTAGCGTGAGAATGAGGACTTGTGAGACGATGACTTGGTTCCGGAGTTCGCCGTAGACGGTGGAGGAGGTTGTTTCTTTTGCGGTGGTGGAGTCATAACTGGCGACGGCGACGGTGAGTTGTTGAACCCAATTACTACTCTTACCTTTCCTGAAACCATAGTGTGGAATGTGTAGAGAGAGAAAGGGATCTGAAATTAGAAGAGGAAGGGTGAGAACATAAATTGAGGAAGTGAAAACGAGGAACGGTCTTGTTTTCTCGGATACTGGACCAAAATACTAAGAACCAAAATTATTTGAAGACAAGTTCGAAAATAATGATGTTGTCGGAGAGGTTTTTAGTTGAGTGTAAAGGGAAGGAAAAGAAAAGAGAAACTTCTGGATAAATATATAACAACCATATTTATGTTTTTGGTCACATTTTTAAATTTTAATTAAAAATTAAATTTTAAATATGGTATTAAGATTTTATTCATTATATATATATATATATATATAAAAATAGATAGAGATTTCTGGCAAGAAAATTGAATTACAAATAAGAAATGCCTAGAACATTGGTTTTTCTTTTGGGTATAATAGGGAATCCTCCCTTAAATGATTATCTACATTATTCGATAGTCAAATATCATACACTAATAATCAAAAGACAATATGTAATAACACTATTATTCTTTTATTTATTATGAAATCACATTTTTATTGAAAATATGAGAAAAAATAAACATTTATCTCTCCATTATTGAAGAATATTATTGTTCAAATAATAAATTAAACATTTAATCTAATATCAAGAAAAATTGTTTGTTAATGAAATTTTTTGTATAACCAAGATATTCATATAAAGAACTAATATTTTTTGGTTACATTGCATCTTCTCAATACATGTCAATAAGATTAATCAATCATTTAATTTTTGCTTATCCTAAATATCTAGTGTGACATTAAATTACTAATTAGGAAGAGAATTTTGTTTGGTACATAACATAGGGTCTTCCAACGGTTCGTTTTATAATTTTTGTTTTTTATTATTTTAATTTTTTCTCTCTGACATGGTAACGGTTTGGTCTTAAAGGTGGTTCTTGCGTTTGGTTGTTTATTTACCGTTGATGGTCCATGTGACCTAGTCATGGTGGATGATAGTCCTTACTTAATTCCTCCACCTCCAAACCAACATGCATGATAAATTATTGAACAGTGAAATAATATGAACATATTTTTTTAATTTGTATAACAAATCAATAAATTATAAACCAATAATTTAATGCATATTTCGTTGATTACAGAATTACATACCATAGTATGCAATTTTCAAGCCTTTGTATTTAGTATGATAACTTTTATTCGAGACAATACTTTTGGAAATTTTTATCATCTTTGTGGGAGGGATGGAATACTAAAAACATTAACGATTTTGTTCTTGCCAATGTTGTGGGTTACCTTATCCATCAATAATATTTAGGTTAGAATCTCTTAAAAAATCATTTGTTGGAACATGAGTAGAAGGTGATTATTCAAACCCTTTTTATCTAATCAATCTGGAACGTAACTAGGAATTGATAATCAGAAAGGAAAATTATTTTAGAGAATAAAGTATATCCTCGTACCAAGAGATAACTTACCTCATTCAATCAGTAAAAGAATGATATGTGTATTGTTTTGTTTAGTTTTAAAAATATTTTTGTAGAAAATGATTAAATGGTACACATGTTACAATTTTAGTGGTTAGAGAAGATAATTTATCTCTTTATATCTGGAGATACATTATTCTCATTATTTTAATATATTTGTAACTATAAGTGTTCATCTAAAAATTGATAGGGATCAAATGTTAATTAGAAAAACTTATAACTAGCTAGAACTTAATCCACATTATTCTTAAATAGTTACTCCAAAATGCATAGTTTTGAAAACCGTACCGTACCGGCCGGTTCAACCGGAAAACCGGTGAACCGGACCCCTAACCGGTACGGTACGTATGTTATACCGCATATGCAATAGAACCGGTCAAAACCGGTGTAAACCGGTTGGTTTGTACATTATTTATTTTTTATTTTTTAAATTTCAAATTTTCAATTCTTCACCAATTCTTCAACTTCAATGATTGATACTTGGGTCATTTATTTGTATTTTGCGTTTGTTAAGTGATAATTTTGGATAAATATATGTTTTGTACTTTAGACTTTGATTTTATTAAAGACTTAATGTTGTTTGTTTGTGTGAATTTGAAGTAAATTATGAATATGGATTATAAATATGAATATCTACTTATTTGAAATTTTTTGTTATAGGTTTACATATATATATATATAAGCAAGTATGTCTGGTTTAACCGGCATGCGGTTTAATTACTGAACCACTGGTTGAACCACTGTACCACTATACCAGTACCCTAACCGGTTTGATAACCGGTACGGTTTTAATAACATTGCCAAAATGGTGTGTAGAAGAACTATTATAAGTACTAATTGCAGATTGGCACTCCCTATATGTTGATTTTTATATATTTTATTTTGGAGAGTTAGAATGTATTTTTGTGTTTTGTGTATTTTATATTATATTTTTTATCTTTTTTTGAAATGTTCAATTTATTGAAAAGTCTAGCAATAATTACACTATATTTTGCCTATAATATATATATATATTATAGATGTCACAAATTCCATAAACTTAAAAAAACCAGTATAATGATAAATTATTTAGTAATTATTCTTCTCTAAGGTATGATATGATCTTTTGAACCCAACCAACTGGTATGAACTCTTAATTTATTAAACTATATAAAGGAAAACAAATTAAATTCTTTAGATGGTACTTTGAAGCAAATGAGGCATATTTTAATTTTTTTATATTTTTGTCTATGCTTTAGTGTGTGTGCTTGTATTAGCTTTTGTTGTTGTTGTTAGGACAGTGTTATTTGTACTCCCAATCAAAATGAACGTGTATATGAAAGAATATAGGACAAAAATGCAAAATATTATATGCGTTAATGATATAGGTGACCTATTAGAAGATAACACATGAATCTTTTTATTTATTTTAAAGGAATGAACATTTATTAGATTTACAATCAATCATATTTTACTTTGGAAATAAATAAAAAGGTTTGCGTGTTATCCTCTAATATATCACATGTATCAAGGAAGTTTTGTGCAAGAATATACTTCTCAGTCTACTTTTTATTTTCTTTATCTTTATTCAATTAACACATTCCCACACTGAATATGGTATGGGTAGAAGGGTGGAGGATCTAAATAACATTCCCACTCAGGTTTTTCAAACAATTTTCACTAATAGATATTAATCATATCTTTTATTCTAAATTGAAACCCTTTGACTTAGGATAAAAACTTGCTTCTTCCTTTGTACTCTTTTAAAAACCCCACATTCTCTTCTGCTTCTTCTTTTCACCTTTCTCTTTCTTTTTTTCTTTATTTAAATTTGATACTCTTTTATCTTAATTTGCTACTCCTAACTTGGCACACACCTTTTGTTCTCATGATCTCTACCCTTCTTCTTTATTTCATTATACATAACTAATCAAAGTAGTTTTTTTATAAATATCTTATAATTAATTATTACTCTTTTGAATTAATACATTATTTCAAGATTTTAATATAATTATATATGTTTCTTATATTCTTTTTTGGGGAGGGATCCACTTACTCCAAGAGTAAATGAGAAAAATCCACTCTAGTAAGTGGAAAAAACCTACTCATCATCTTAGTCATCAAATCTTGGAAAATTCAATGGTTTAGATGTACTCACCAATTCAAACCATTGGATTTCCCAAGAATGAATTATCATGATGTGGAGAGTAAGTGGATCTCTCCCTTCTTCTTTTTTTGTGTGGTTATTATGCTTCTTATATTCTATTCCTAATAGATGAAAGTAGATTATATATTCTAATTAAATTTTGTTACATGCATCCACTAAAATTTTGGTCAAGATCCACCATGACTGGTTTTCGAGTTTCGGTTGCAATGCTTTTATTATCTTATTTAGTTTATAATAAAAAATTGTGAGAATGTTAAAAAAATATGATCAAATTTTAAAACTTGGGTGGAAATTAATTTGCCAATGGAAGCAACAATTTTCAGTTGAAAAATTCCATCTTGTTTCTATAATAGTGCACTTGACATAGGCTACCACCATACTTCAGTCTGAACCTATGTTAATTTTGGTTCTTTTCAACCACCAAGTATTAGGTGAGGTAGTTTTATGAATTTGTCATGTGAAACCATTGCTTCGGATCAAATTACAGTGGGTTGTTAAATCATTCTAATAGAAGAAGAAATAATATATATTTTTACTCAATGTTATATATAAATTCCATTTTCATGCATGTAATATTTAACTTTAAGACCCTAAACAAGAAAAGGGTAAATCTAACTAACGAAAATATGTTACTAATTGTAAGCTTTGATGATATATAAGAGAAGAAATAGAGTAATGTGAAGATGATTCATAGTAGAAAAGGCTAGCTAGCATGAAAGGAATGTATTATAGTGATGGAAAACATTTCAGTACTTGGAATGTGAGAATGAATATTTTTATAAAAAAATGATTTTAAAAAATTAAAAAATCTGGACCATTAAAATGTTGTTTTCACATGTGTCAAAATTTTAACTTTGCAATAGTCTCCTGTAATGAAAATGAGCCGAACTATATAGTAATGGCTTTTGTTGAGTAAAAGGTAAGTGGTCCTCTCTCATGAACTTACAAAGTGATCACCTGAGTTTCAATTACTACACATTTGTATGATAGGTCAATTTATGGTGTTCACTACAATTAAATGAGCATGATTAATTAATACTCATTATTGTAAGGGTGATGCTTTGAATGTGGGCATCACTTTTATGTAAGTAGAAGTTAGAAAAGTATGTGGAATATAACCATGGTTAGGAGGGTAGTTATGTATTCTCATAGGAATTAGTTACCTAGTTAACATAGTTTAAGTATTTCGGGTCAAATGATATAAACCAATGAAAAAATAAATAAGAATACATAATCATAAGATTCAAGAAGAATATGTCTATGAAATGTATGAGTCTATGAAATGCATGAGACTCAATATATTCTTGCCATATCAAATATGGTGTTAAAATTTTGGTGGTTAAATAGGGGAGTTGATATTTAAAGGACATGAAGGGTGAAATCATGAAAGTTCAATCTTAGGGTTTGTTTGTATGTTGGGTTTTCGAAGAAAATGGAAGGTTTCACTAACATCTCATAAGTTTAATTCATGGTTTGCATTATTTCTCCTCTAAAACTTAAGTTGTAAGCAAACTCTTAAGTGGTTAGAATGTTTCAGTTCAATGGTCAGGACTTAAAAAAACATCCTTATTATTTATGGGGAAAATAAAATGAACGAGTACACAAAACCATTAATTAAATGTAAAGAAAAAATAAGTTCCTATAATAAAGAGTAATTATAAAAAAATAAATCTAACTATTCTTAACTATATTAATTAGCTTTTAAGTTAATGTAAAGTTTCTCAAAAGAATACTATAAAAATAACATGGTGGTACAAAGAATGTATTGATCTAGTGATGTAAAACTTTAATGGATCTCAAATGAACTAAAATATTAAATGTTCGATTCCGGTAAACAACACAATACTTATTGAGATGAACAACCACACTCTAAAATAAATTAGTTTACCTTTACCTACATGTTATCTGTGATTTTCTGTTTCTGAATGATACTAGCTATTTTAACATCATATATATTTATCTATAGGTCACACCCTATTTATACATAGCTAGTTTATAATCAATGATTAAAAAAACTGTTTTAAAACAACAATAGATAGATAATTAAATATTAAAAAATTGATGTGAACAATTATATTAAAAAGGGGTGTGATAATGATTTTCCTTTAATAAATACTACAATGCAAGTCCTACTATATATTAAGCTTTAAAAAAGTGTTTATCACCCTTATTTTATTATTTTAATTAATAAAATGAAAAATAACAATAAAAACAAAGAAATGAGAACAAAGATTCTGATAAAAATAAATGCCACTGTATAAGTCCCTATGTGAAGCTCTAAAGGTCTTCAAATAGTGGCAGTGACCGTGATTTGAGGTTAGGGTTGTTGCCATTTTGGCTAGCAAGGAGAGACTAGGGACCACGTTTTCACATGCAAGTTAAGGTCAGGGGTAGAAAATTAATGCATGAGATTTTAGACGTGAAGGTCTTTTTCAGCATTCACTTGTCAGAGACAATTTCTGTTACTACAAATTGCAAATAAGAGCCTTAATACTCACCTCAACGGTCTTAAACAATTTTGGTATTTCTCACCCTCGGACTTAACAGTTCTATTCTTTAATTTTCACATATTATTTCTATTTTGGAAGAAAAGGAAAATGAGAAAGGATAATGGAAAGTGAGAGACATATGAGTTATTATTTTTCCAAAAATAATGAAATACAGGAGTGAATGCATGGGAGAGTGAAGATCAACTGTGTCTCAAACCGTTAAGTTTACATCTCAAAACCAATTGGCGATGAGAGGAATAGTCCACCAGGTATTTAAATCATTACTGTTACAATGAAGTAGACAATATGAGATTTACTTCTCAACATGCCCTCTCCACATAAGTCTGCCGGACCAGGTGAAATGTTACATTTGTCCTATAACTAAAGGGTATCTTTTTTACCAATGACAACCAGAAAGAAGTTGGTCTTTGACTATGATATCATATTAAAGTTGTATCTCAAAACCAATTGGCAATGAGAGGAATAGTCCAACTGATATTTAAATTATTCCCGATACAATGAGGTAGACGATGTATGAAACTTTTTCATTGGATCGGTATAGGATTTTGGGATGGGAGTAAGGACATATGATCCCTATTCCAAGGCATGGAGAGGTGTGGAAATAAAAAAATAAAGTTTTGGATTAGCTTTTATTTTATCTAAAATTTTCAAGTAAAAATGAGAGAGCTTACATCATTGCCCAGCAAATGGGTTATTAGTGCTACTACTTGAGCTCGATGGGAATGTGATTCGAAAGAGTAATATTCCATATTCATGATTTGGTTTTCTATTCACCATCTATAGAATCATTTTCTTCTTTGAAAGAGGTTTAATTACCACTTAAGTCTTAAGCAATGAGATATTGAGTTTGAGTCTATAATCGTTTTTCATGATGCTATTATATCCACCCATCAAACTTCATCCAATGGAGGTTGAGCACTTTCTTTAAATATATTAAAAATATGATTTTGTTAAGCTTTACATAATTAAAATCAAATCAGAGAGAAGTTAGGATTTTGCTGACAACTTACTCACTCTTTGGTCAATTTTTTTGGTTGTAGTAAAGATGGAAAAAACACATATATTGATGGCAAAACATCTGGACTCTGGAGTTAAATTAATTTAAGCATTTTCTTGGGCTTTGCCTTGTTGTTCATAAAAAGAAAATAAAAAATTAAGCATCCCCATTATATGCCCAAAAAAAGTCCCCACTTCTTGCCTTAAGCACATTTGCCTTCTGACAAATGGCATCAGGCATCAATGTCAACAGTTCACATGTTATTTTATAAGTTTCTGATAAATGATCTGTTAACAGAATCAGTAATCAAATCTCTCTGTTTTCATCGTTTGTAATAAGGACTTGAAAGTCACAATCCGCAAAATAAAATAAAACACTTAAACTAACCATTGACAAACATTTAAGCAATTTTGAATCGATGGAAACAGGTGGAAGAAGCTGAATAAAATGTAATGGTACGTACTAGACTCTATACAATGTGACCTTTCCATCCTATACCTCTATTTAATAGGAACAGATATTAGTCAATCCGTTTCATCATAAAATATCCAAATAATGGTACCCTGGCTTTGTTCTATCCTATTTATCACATCTCACCTATCAATAAATATCCAAACATAGTCTTAAACACCCAAATTTGGGCACTTAGACATTCATTATCTATAAAACAATATTCATCCAAATGCAGCATGCACTTAACTGGTTTGTAAGTTCTTGAGCAGTGCATATATAGAATGTTAACCTTGCGATTTTTATTATGTTGAAAATCATTTCACAAATCCATTTGAGTAGAGGAAATCATTCTAAAATGTTCTTTGCCTTGTCATTATTTGATCCACACCATCCTCTACTAAACTAGCATCAGTGTTTTTAACTCACTCATCAACATCCTTGGGACTTTTATTTATTTATCCGTTTGTAAGTTAGACTTGAATGAAAATGAAGGAAACCTTCAGAATTATGAAATACAATTGTGAAATGACTATAAACTTCTGAAGTTTTTAATTTTCATTCCACAGTCAAAATTTATAACACCAACTAAAGTATTTTACACTTAAGAAAGGTATTGTTAGTTTTTGTTTCCTTTTTAATGCCCTATCACCCGACTAACATTTATTACGCATAACTTTATCTCTACATTATGCTTTACATCACAGTTCTTCGATATTTAATTTATTTGTATGCATGCAAATTTTGCATTTCTCTATCTGGTCCAAACTATAACACGATGATTAAAAAATGTACTCCCATTATTTATTGGGACCAAAGAAATTTGTTACAAGGTCTTTGACTCGGGTTAATGTAATGCTTAACACTGCTAAAGAAAAGAGATCTAGGCTGGAAATGAGAAGAAAATGGATCATGATTCCTCAGCAGACGAGTCTCAAACAAGGAGAACGAAAGGAATAGAAGCAAATTGCAGAAACAGAACATCAAAAACATTTGTCTTTGTTTGGAAGGTTTAAATTATTTAAGAACTAGTTATGGCAAAAAGGTTAAACATCCTTGGGACATAATCTTCTGAGATTGACCGAATTATGTCTGCCGAATGCGAGACTTTAGAACAGAGATACAAAATGTAGTTGTTTAGCCAAAGGAATAACAAGGATGAAAGAAAGTGGACTTTTTTAATTTTCCATCACTACAATCAACTTTTTATCCCAGCACTAATACTCAAAAGCATACAATAACTAAGATCCTGAATATGCTAGATATACAAGAGCGTTGCAATGTTTCTGTTTAAAGAATCTTAAGCAGGACAAAACGTAGGTGATTCTCCATTATCATGTATGCGAGAAAGTATCTTCCACTTCATTTTTCTTTAGATTTCGCCACTCATTGTGTAAGATCCAAACTAGCTTTGCACATACAAATCGTTTCACAATGTACTTCTTATAAACTAGTCTTAGTAGGACCAAACTCAGAAGTGATGCTAAACAAAACCCATGAAATGGCAAAGGTTTGTCAAGTTCAGACAACACAGAAGGAGAAAATGTATTTAGTCTTAAACTCAAATGATGACTAGTAATCTGACAATTTTAAGTCCAGAATAGGCTCCATCTCAAACCAAGAAATTTCTGTAGATCTATTAGTATACTATGCGTACCTCCCTAGAGCAACAATTTCCTGCATATCAAGGTCGAATCCCCTTAGGCATCAATTCGGAAGCAAATTTTTGAACCTTCCAGATGTTCAGAAAGGTTAAGGAAATAACCAGCCTCGTTATCTATAAATAAATAACAAAGAAGAAATGACAAAAAAGAAGACTGGGAGGATATTTTTTCTTCATAAATGGGATGGTTAAGCATCAGTAAGTTATTGTCGTTCACGATGGCTCGAACTAATAATTCTTTTGCTTCCTCATGCTTCTTTTTCAGCATGTTACAAATCTGCAAGAAATCAAATTTATAAAGAAAACCATGAGGTGTAATTTTCTTTTTTATTATTCTATATAATAACACGAATGTTTGGATAGGAAAAAAACCAATCACTATATTCAATCATAAAATCCTTGCAACTGTATAAAACTACCATTTTGTTCAAATGGGGAAATAATTCAGTTTGCTTGCATTAACGCAAGTAATGTGAATTTAGAAACAAGAAACGGATCCGTAACAAAGATATAAGTATCCCTCCTAGCATGCAGCTTGATCAGCCTCAAGCCAACATAGGCACTTGTCCTAATAACATGTTTCCTATAAACTCTAAGGGTACGTGCTGTTCTATTCAGAAGAAACAAAAGACCATATTTTTTACAAAAACCTACATTAAGGTCTCCATAAAAATGAAGTAAACAACTGTGACAAGTAGCTAAAAATTTGAGAGTATTGTTTTTTAGTGGGACTGAGATTGGAAAGAAGTAAACAATACTAAACACGGTAAACAGCAAATCTCTACCAAATTGCATGGTTCTTTAGCAACCTGACAAACACAACTTGCTGAATTCTATGAAACTGGTTTTCATATGTTTCAGTTTACACCTTATGGCAAAGGAAACTATAACCACGCAATACCATCTCTAATCTCTTCATAAATGAGCAGCAGACTATTTTCTGTTTTTCAATATCAGGTCTATTCTTTAAATATGCTTATCTAAGAGTTTGATAACCCTGAAAACTGAATAATTTTAACAAAATACAAGTCTATAGTTATACTCTAGATGATAAAAAAATAGATCACTCACATCTTCAAGTTCCTTCATATATGCTTCAGCCTTTTCAACATTGCTGTTATCTTCCATCAGTACAGAATCAGATATTTCCACTTCCATCACTTTAATATCTGATGGACTTTCAAGTCCTAAGGTTGGATGATTGTAGGGCAAGTTATGGGGCATACTCTCTACCTGGCTTCCATGGAAGTAAATTCAGGTAATATATTTTGAAGAGGAAACTAGTATGGACAAATATTATACTTAGATATCCCCAAACCCACTTGCACTTTATATGAGTTATGACAACACATCAGATACAAGATTTGATAATGTACCTGTTCAACGACTTCTTCTGAAGATTTTTTAGAATTTCTGAAGGTGTTTAGAACTATGTTACTTGTCCATAAGAACTGATGAAAGAAAGTACAAATAGTCTACCAAAAATAAAAAGTAAAACAATCAATTTGTTCATTAAAACCTGCTGTTATTAGGAGACTGAGATAGGCGCTTCAGGGACCTCAAGGATGTTAAATCTGCTTCTGAAACCTGCAGAATTGCATCTTATAGATGTTCTACTCTAAGAATATCAATAAGTAATGGAGGGTTCTTTTCAACGGAAAAAGGTAGCACATCTTACAGATATAAAACTGGGTGAGGGCCAAGGGAGGAAGATGCACCAAAAGTATATACTAGGAGACAGAAAATAAAGACGAAGCAGGGTTGTGGATGCCTAATAATTTGAGTGATAATTCCTTCATCAAAAGGGGAAATGTCATAAAAATGACAAACCTCGGTAGCTTTCCTCTTCAAGAATGGCGTTGAAGGCTTCTGATTGTCGCCACTGCTGGTGAGATGGTCATTCTTTGATGCTGTAGGACTCTGTATCTCCGTATTTTGCCCAGATTTTGCCATGGAGTTTGCTTCTTTTTGGTGTAAAGAAGTTGCTAAAACCATGTTTGCCCCAATGTACCTGAGACAAAAAATACAAGTCATTAAAAGTCCATGCATTAGTATAAACAGAGCAACAGGCAGAAGACGGAAGTATTACACACAATGTCGGACCTTAAAGTCTTTAAGCTAGAGAGAGAATGAGCGATCTTTCCAGTCTTAAAGCAAGAAATTTTATTTCCTTCTATGGAAGTAATCCTTGGTTTCTGAGAAGACTGCTTGCCTAAAAGTTCAGCTTTAGGTTTTACAGACATCTGGATAGTGTTTTTAGCTGTCTTCTCTGTTAAGCAGGAAGGATTAACTTGAGAACTGCAAAAATCAACAAAGAGAGGTAATACTTCCTGAAACCACAGGACTTCCTGAAGGCTTGTGAGAAGAAATGGAAGGAGAGAAAAAGAGAGATAGAGAGAAACTGAAAGCAGCTTTGATTTTATTGAATTGCTTAATTGATTACAAAGCAATGGATAGGCTTCTATTTATAGAAGTAGTTACAGCACTTGTCAGTTACATATTTGTAACTGCCATTGCCCTAGAATATTCTATCCTAACAAACTAGTTAGCTAGTGTACACAGTTTAGCTTATGCACTAAGCTATCACCTATTACTTAAACCTTACAGTTATTATAATGGGCTTAAAATCTGACTAAAAATAAGGTCTACTGACACTAGCATTAACATTGATAAAATCAAGATGACAAAAATGGTGTAAATTTTAGGTCCAATTGTCAGAATGTAAATATTGTGTATAATTACAAGAATCAAATAAATCAGATTATGATAAGAAATAGATAAGAATCAACTTGTAATCCCTGAAATCAAGGGATTTAGGTGATAGGGAATTGTATAGATGTTTTTTCTGATTAGGATTTGATTTAGTTTCCATTTTTTCTTCTCTTTGTAATTCTCTATATAATCATGTTTATTATCTATGGATCAATATATAAAAAATAAGAGATTCAGTTTTCCATATTTCACACCAATATATTGAATTGAATGGTTGACAATATTATTCTAGAATGTAAAAGTTAAACCACAGAAGAAAAGAAACATCTTTGTCGGATTCCAACAAAAATTAAGCTCACAATATAAAAAAAAAACTTCTTTAAATTCTTTTTATCAAATTGGTAAGAGACCATGTCTAGAAATATCAAATTTATGAACCATGTAGAACAGACTATAGGGAATGTGACCCAAATGCCCTAAAGGATCCATCATATTCAGATTCTTCCATCAGCTAATTCTCTAATATTCTTAATAGATCCATCAATCCAGGACATCTAACACTCCACATTGCTGAATTGTCAAGATCTTTCAATTAAATTCTTGGTTCTTTTGGCAATATTTAAATAAAAGCATATGCATTCATCCCTAATTTAATTCATAGGGCTGAAGGTTAGCATAGCTAACAATACAAAGTCATATTACAAAAAATATTATCTGGATTATTGCCAACTACCAACTTGAGTAACAAAAGTCAAGCTGCCTTACCTCAACAAATTAACTTCTTTAGTTGACTTGCCAGTTTCTAGCAATATGGCCTTGCTTTTAAGTCCTTTTTGGTGGAATGACTGCATACTTCCTGCCAACTTGCTTGCACTTGGCATAAGATCAGAAACAACGCTCTCCCTAATGATGATCAGAAGTTACAGTCACATTCATTATAGCAAACAGCAATATAACTTCCACAGAAAATATCATATATGCAGTTGGGAAGATAGTGGTTATAAAGTAAGAAATTTCTTGTACAACACACGTCCAAAAACATATATATAACCTGGCATTACTACAGCTTTTAAGATCATCTGTCCTGTGATGCAATGCCAGTCCATCTCTGTTTAGTTTGTCAGAACCTGGGAGTGAATCGCTTACCGATTTGCTTCCAATTTTTGTATCATTGGATCTGTAGCTCTCCCTATAGAAGGGTATATATGAAACATTATATCATTAAAGGAAAATAAATACAATAGGCATGACAAGGATACTGAACCGTGCTTGGGATACGGACCTCGGGCTCATGTCACAACTTTTTTGGCTGCCAAAGGAGATACCCTTTGTCCCAGCTGTTGATGAGATATGCTTTAAAAAGCACTTTTCCTCTGGCCTTATGGAAATATTTGGCTGCATACCTTGGATTTCTTTGTCTTTCATTAACATCATTTTATCAGCTACAGGTTTACTGCATCAAATGACTGAAAATTGTGAAAAACTGCGTAAACCTACTAAAAAATAATAACTTTTATGTACTTGCTGCATTACATAACAGGAGGTTCAGAAACTCAGATAATAACGTGAATAAAATAATAGGGTAATACCCACAAATACATGATAATAAAATGGATCACTATGATTTTACCTGATTTCTGAAGCTACATGACACTCCAAAGCTGGTTTTTTGTATTTTGTAACGTCATTGTCGCATGAAATCTTTTTGAAGGCATTTTTAGAAATATTTTCAAAACTTAAATCATTATTTTTTTTATGACGGTCATTAATTGGTTCTCCAACACTGCTATCTGACTTAGTGATGACAACCAGGGATGACTGCTCTGATTGTAAGTCTACACCATCAGAATCCACACATGTTGCCTTATCAGTAACCTTTTCTTTGTCACCTGAAACATTAATTGCTTTTGTTCCAGATGAAAACATCTTTTTATGTTGTTCTGGGATAGTATCTTGCCCTGAATCACTCTTACATGCTGGCTGAGAAGGTGCCTTAGTGATAACCTGTTCAGGTTTTAATTCTGCTGACTTTGTGTTCTCAGGTAAGTCTGTTTCTTCATCCATTTCTTTTGTTCTTATAGTTTTACTTATACCTGAAGTTTGGATCTCAATTGGCATGTCCAGGTTCCCAGAGGATGAAAACTTGGATGCAGAACCATCCTGTCTGGAAGCTACATTCCCAAGGTTACCAACCACATTGTCATCCTTCGTAGTTTCCAGCCTCTCTGATACTGGAGGTTTCATAGCCATTTTTTTGTTAGATGCATGACCACTTTCATCATCATTGATTTTAGGTTTTTTAGGACCTTCACTATCACTTCCTTCTGTATTAACCCCTTTTTTTCTCAGGTTACTGTTGGAATTAATATCTCCTTTTATTGAGCTTGAGTCAAGATTGAAGCTATCCAACCTACGCCAATATAAGATACAATAATGTAATAATAGGTTTATACCTTCAAATCAATTACATTGATGTTGCAGAACGTAAAAATAACATATGTGCACCAAATGATTATTGCATTGAATATTTTCCCACTTACTCATTAAAATCAAAACTGAAATTAAAACCATCTTGTTTCCCTGCTTTTGTGCCAGAAGATTCTCCTTTTTTATCCTTAGACTGGGAAGAGTCTTTGGGTGGGCATGTAAAATCAAGGTCTGCCATGTCAACCTTAAATGATGATATCTTACCAAAGTCATCATCCAGATTAAAATTCATGTCCCTATAAAAGAGTATTAGTTACATTTAATTAGGAACTACAAACTCAACTGTATTACGTAAGCATATATATGTCCTGGTAATTTGTCCATTAAATGAAAAGCTCTCTTACTTAAACCGTCATAATCAGTATGGACATTCAAAAAAATGAAAATAACACACTTAATTCATCATATCAACTCTCTCCAGAAATATTTTAAAACATACAAGGTTTTGCAATGAAACCAATAACAGCGCCCTTCCAATGTACATTTCACTTTGCAAAACCTAAAATAACTGTAGGAAGACTTACAGTTTGTCAAAGTCAAATGTCTTTTTTCTCCCTTTAGGGACAGTCTCAAAGCTAAAGTTCATTGCATCATCATCAGCCATTGACATGGATTTCCAGGAGCTAAGAAACTCCTTTCCAATTTTGTCATCTGCTTGAATTGAAAAAATATGAGACAAAAAAGCAATACTTACTTTATATCACTGTTGTATTTTTAAACAACCACAAAACTGACAAAAGAAGCTATAAAGAACTTAGTTCTCTCATGTGAAACCAATAAATTTAGTTCTCTCAGGTGAAGAAGAAAATGTGATCTCCAAATTTATAAGAAGTTGAGTCATCTAAGAATTTAGCATTAAAACTTAGGACAAAGAAACCAATAAATTACATAAGAACGTGTTAATTATGGGAAGAACCAAGGTCCTATATTTCAGAAATACTTTTGACTCTGCTGACTTATGTTTTACTTTGTGTCTTATAGACTTATACATTGTGCTCACTTTAGTTTCCTAGACAACTGAAGATATGCCATGGCCAGATTTGTTGTAACAGTATTTCAATGGTATGACCAAAATCTGATTTTATTCAAATGACATTAAGGCATAATAAGGACTTTAGCTAGAAAGCTATAAGTTACTATGCTTCCTTATATTTTATATGTTTATGAACCATCAACATGCACTAATTCCAAAACATAGTAAATACAGCAACTAAATGCATTGTAAAAGGCAAGACCTTCCATGATCATCCATTCCATCCCCTTATACTGATACTTTTTTCCATAAAAAATCAGCCATTACATCATAAAAGTAAAAATCAATGTAGAGAAAAACCTAGCAATGAACTATTTTCCTTTGAATCTGCAGATGAGGATTCCTTCTGTTGTTCAGCCATTCCTCGTGGTTGGCAAATTTCTGATTCACACCTCAGCTAAAATGAACTGCCTTATTCAAATTAAAAACTATAGAATTAAAAATGTCTATCAAACCCAACTACCAGCAAAAATACAGATCATTAACGACGACATGTTTTTAAAGAGAGCAAAAAATCCAAATGTAAATGTAAGAACGATGAGATAAGTGCCTCAGCTACTCTGTTGACAAAATACAATAAACAAGAAAAAGAATATGTCAAGCATTTCACGAAACGAGTCATACAAGTCATTAATAACTAATGGAAAAAATAGAACAGTGAGAATTTAGGATATCCTAGCTCCAACTTAGGATGAATTAGCAAAAGAGTTATTGATCATATCCGCATATGAACTATCTTTGAATGTTGTACACCACTCTTTTCATTAATCTTCCCAGATTTAATATAAGTTCGCCAGTAAATCCTAAATTGCAATTCTACCAATAAGATATACGAACTGCAAGTTGTCAAATAAAAAAACTTCCTAAAATATTATTTACGAAGCTAAATGAAGTATGAAGTTATGAACAAGGTGAAATAACATTATATTTAAAATGTCACAAATCAAGATTTAGTATATCAAAACAAGATAACAGAACATTAAGGTACGAAATCAAGGTTTTACCAGCGGAAATCCGTGAAAAGTTCAGATTCAGAAGTTCAAAGTGCAATCAAATTGATTTCACAGAGAGACCAAAAATCACGAAATAGGAAAGGTTCAATGCGACAAATCAAGTAGAAAAGCTGAAGCTAATCGCACAAAATCATAATTCCAAAACAAATAAACGAACTAGTCATAAATCAAGCGCACACGAATCTATAACTGATTCAATTAACCAGCATTAGTTGAAAACCACATCAATCAAACTCAACATAAAAAGGTAGCAGTTATTATAAATGAAAATCTGATAAATAGACAAAAAACGCACTAAATTCAAAGAATCGCAGAGAAATGACCTAAATAGATGCGAGTGAGAGTAACGATTCACGATCGAGAGAGATATAGTTTTTGTTTGGTTGAGAAGAGAGCGAGAAAATTCAGCTTTCGTAATGAAAGTGAAAGTTATGAGAGAGAGGTGAGGAAGAAGCGGGAATGGGGATTGAGTTTTCAAATTTGCATTAAATACTAACGGTTGGCTTCCAACTACAAAGTTTTTAAAGGCGGGGAACAGAAGAAGAAAGTAGCACACTCCATCTCATGAAATAAACAAAATGAAAAAATAATAACCTTAGTATTTCATCTTTCTCATTCTTATTTTATTATATTAAGTATTCAATTTGTATATATTTTATTTTATATGTTAAAAATTTATTTATTATAATTCATTTAAGGTGAAATATGTGGTTAATGTGCTAATGGTAGTTACTTAAGATTATATTATTTTGTGTAGAAATTAAAAAATGTAAGGGCAAAATAGGAAAATAGAAATTACACCGTGGTGGTAGTTATTTCATGTTTTGCCTTTATATATAGTATAGATAAAATAATATATTATCTTACTAAATCTTGTTATTAATACTTCTATCTATAAGAAATTGATACATATCACAAAATAATAATTTATTTATCAATGATTGGTTTATAAATCACATATATCATATGAGAATTAATATAAATAGGATATATAATTACTCATTAGGAAATATTTGTTTTAAGGGCATTTTGTGCATATAATATATATGTGTATGCAATATCGGTAAAAAGATAATTTATACACGTAGTAGTGACTTAGTAGTAGTAACTTTTGATAAAACTTGTGATTATAAGTGTTTGATTTCACAAATTTGAGTTTTGGAGGCTCCTCTAGGAAAAATAAAATAGTGGAGGAGTCTTGAAGATTAAAATATAACATACTTAACAAATTCATGAAATCATAGAGGTCACATGTCAAACTTAGAGTAATTGCAAGCAAAATTATTCGGGTATTTATTATTCACCCAAATCCATCACAAAATAATGGATTTCCATTTCCCTCATCAAACAACCCCATCACCAAACACAGTCATTTCCATCCTCAACACAAGTGAGTATTCATAACAGGAAAAAATCAATGGCAAATAACATCACAATTAGACAAGTACCTTATAAATACCCTACATCACCAAAGTGCATACACATTGTTTTATTGTTTAGGAGTTGCTTCCAAACTTCTAAAATTTCTGCCCTTTCAATTTGGGCAGGAAATATAATAAAATGTGAATCTTTTCCTTTCTACTTCATCCCTCCCAAAAGTTTCAAACATTGCCAACTATTAATAATTAAATAAAAATCAAATCTTCTACGTAGATAACCACTTATATCTCGCCACGTCATCTGATTTTAGTCACATCAATTAGAGAAATCATAACATTATTTCGTTCTTCGATTCTCTGAAACTGCATATCTTTTTAGTTTCACTTTCCCTTCCGATCTCAAATCCGCCGTCTACAGTGGATCCTTTGCCCCTATCGCCGGTGAGTTCCCCCTGTTCATTAGTTTCCGAATAAATCGAGTGGAAGAAATATGTCATTGAAATTTGTACTTTTCTTTGATTTTTGAAACACTTGTCATATAACTCGAGTATGAGTGTGTGCATCTACATGTATTCTGCTACAACATTTATAACTGTTATTATTATTATTATTTTGTCTTTGCTTTATCATGTTAGTAATAGACAGATTAATATTTTACTGCAATTAATATATAATCCCTCTCTTATCTGTGGTAATTCATCAGACTCATAGAGTCAGATTAGAATGGATGCACAACATAAGAAGGAAAAGAACAAGTACAGTATAATTGTTCCTACATATAACGAGCGCCTCAACATTGGTCTCATTGTTTACCTCATATTCAAGCACCTTAAGTAATTTTTCCATCTCTTGATTCTATCTGTTCTCTCATATTTGTTGTTTTTCTTCTTTGTATTGGTATGGATATGATTTATAATCATGTTCCTATTTTTTATGGCCTCATTATTGGAAAATTAAAAGTGACAGAGAACTTTAGAAAGAAAATGCTTTATTTTTCTTATGTAAATTTAGGAAGCTATATCTTATACCGTTTCTATATTAGGGATGTTGATTTTGAAATTATTGTTGTGGATGATGGGAGTCCTGATGGAACTCAAGATATAGTAAAACAACTGCAGCAAGTTTATGGAGAAGATCGAATTGTAAGTAGCATGCGGCATGTTCAATTTTCATATAGAAATTGCTTGTTGTTCATGATTCATTATATTCTTTGGGTGTATCTCAATGCCTTGTATTATTTAGAATAACCATGCTTCTTCCTGTGGTTTCAGCTGTTAAGACCGAGACCAAGGAAGTTGGGTTTAGGTATGTACCTTATACTCGCACTAAATAATTGTGATGATTCGGCACCTGACTCGATTCATTTGCAGGAACGGCTTATATTCATGGAATGAAACATGCATCTGGGAATTTTGTTGTCATTATGGATGCTGATCTATCACACCATGTAAGTTATGCTATTCTCACCTAAATGATATTTTATAGTTACAGAGAGTATTAAATTTGGAAAGGAATAAAAAATTAAGAAGAATGGGAATTGAATCATGAATGAACTTTGTTTCAGGCGTTTAGTTCAGAGAATCTATTAGTTGCAAAATTGTTTTATCTTTTTCTTATTTATTTTTCTGTCTGATCTGTTTAGTTCTTTTGCAGCCAAAATATTTGCCAAGCTTCGTTAAGTAAGAAAACTTTTAATAATTTGTTTCAATTTTCTTGTTACCTGCCTATGCAAACTTTATATGAATATCTGTTATTAACATATAACTCTTCTCTTATGTTTCTCAGAAAGCAATTGGAAACCGGTGCTGATATAGTTACAGGGACTCGTTACGTTAAAGGTGGTGGTGTGCATGGATGGAATCTTATGCGCAAACTGACAAGCAGGGGAGCAAATGTTCTCGCACAAACACTTTTATGGCCTGGTGTCTCAGATTTGACAGGATCTTTTAGGTATGGAGCTTGATCATTTGTAGGAAGCACTTTGTTGTGTTAGTTCCTCCCACCATTTCTTGTTTGATAGTGATGTATTGTTGTTCTTTGTAGACTTTATAAAAAATCAGTGCTCGAAGATATCATTAGTTTCTGTGTTAGTAAGGGATATGTCTTTCAAATGGAGATGATAGTACGAGCATCCAGAAAGGGGTACCATATTGAAGAGGTATAATTGCTTAATTCATGATGCTTATAATTTAGCTTCACTTGGTTGTTATGTTGCCTTGGTACCTTTTGGGTTAGATGTGTCATGTGTGATAGCATTGATAATTAGTTCATTATCAGTATACAGCTTACAGATGTTTGCTGCTGAATCCTAAAAATGTCTCCTGTGTATTTGGTTGGCCATGGAATTGCCTTAAAATAGATTTGGTGATGACTGATGGGTACATGTATGTGCTTTGCATGTTTAGGAAATTGGTTTGTAGATTATATGATAGTTCCTTCCACATATGGAATCTAAGCTGTAGTCATGGCTCCTGACCAACTCTTGTCAAATTACCTACAACCTAGATAAACCGTTGGTCTTCGGTATATTGCCGAATAACATGTAAGATAGAGAGCATGTTATGACATATACTAACCATGAAAGATGCATTTGATGATAACATAGTAAATTTGAATGACAGTCACACTCATACTGTCCTGTACTTCAATTCTTTGAAACAGTTAACATTTAATTTTTTTCAGGATTGCCCCTATGGTTTTCTATTGTTCTATCTCTTTCTAAATTTATTTGCCTGTCATTGGATATAAACGTTACTGCTGGTTGATTAGAGAGAAGTTCCTAACCATTTGATGATTACATACAAATATTATTTCCCAAATACTTGAGGAGTAGATCATTTCAAGTTCTTAATAAAGATATGATCACCTGTTCATTATTCACTTCAGTGCTGACTTCAGTTTCACATGATGTGTACAGGTTCCAATCACGTTTGTTGATAGAATATTTGGAAGTTCAAAGCTTGGTGGATCAGAGATTGTAGAATACCTGAAAGGCCTAGCATATCTTTTGGTGACAACATAAAAAAGACAAATCTTAACAACTCAACTTGTCTTGCGGTTTGGTGAAAACTAGATATAGATTTTGTCGTTCATTTTCTTATTCATTGAGGATTGAGGACATAACCTTTGCTACTAGAATCTTCTTAACTTGCCTTTTGAATATGGTAGGAAGCATATGTCCTAAACATTCTACGTTTGATGTACATTTGTGTGCCAAACAGGCAGGTAACTTTAATTTATGTTGATTAGTGTTGATTTATGTTGTAAAACTAATTTTAATTTAGTTTGTTTGGAACTCATTAAATTGTAAGACAATCATTTTTTATGATGAAAAAAAGTTGTTATTTTACACTTACGACTGATACTCTCCCCCTTTAGTTTTTTTGTTCAAACTTGCTATTAGAACACCCTTACTGGTAGTGATACTTCATGCCTGCCATTTGGATGAAAATAATGATGGTAGAGATGTGATGCTGGCGTTGGTGACATAACCATAGTGGCTGACAGAATGCAATGCCTAGATTTTACACTACAATATGCAGGGTCAGGATTGTCAATGATAGTTCCTGCAAAATCAGAGGATGCAACTGAGTTTTATGAGGCCCTTTACCTGGTAATAATGCATACATATTAAAGCAACTTATAGAAGCATTCAGTTATGAGTCAAAAAGCTATAATTTTTGTGGTGCCTATTGCACAAGAGAAAATATATAATAACTTCACTCAATTGGTGATCCATGTGGCTCTTGTTCTGATCCTAACCTCAACCTACACTGCTAACCATCCTCAATGCTTACAGTTAAACACTTGCAACCAAATGTTAAAAACATTGTCACTTAAATGGGAAACTCCAAAATTGATTTCTCAGGTGATCCATTCGGGACAAAATAACTACAAAATGTGGTTCATTTCAAATCAGAGTACAATCAAAGTTAGCAGGGAGTATAATTAAACTGAGGAGTTCAAAAGCAAAACATAGCAGGTGCCTTTATTGAGATCCTCTATTTAGCTTCTTTTTTTTCTTCTAAATGGAAGCTAAAAAAGTATCTCACTACACAAGGTTCCCACCTGATATATACATAATCATGGTCCCAACAAAATGCAACCTTATTCCATATCACAGTTCAAAAACTTATTATTGTGCCGAAGTTCATCCTTAACATGATATAACTGTCAAAAACAAACTCTCAAAAAAACTTTAGCTTAAAGTGAAAGCACGTGAATAGTTTCATATATCTAACATGCCCCTCACACAATAGTCTTTTGGGCATAAAGTGTGGACGATGCATAGACCCACCATATTTTGTGTTGGAGTTCATCTTCTTTTTATTTATTAGAATAACTTATTTATAAGAAGAATGGGGACAAGGATCAAACTCATAGGCTTTATATTAGATCAAGAACCAACACTCCCAAAAGCTTAAGGTTTTGGGTGAGAAGATACATGGATGGTTTTATATATGTAACATTTTTTCCCAATCATAAAGAGAAATGAAGACTTTCATTCTATATGATGAGTTTATCAAGGCTAATAAGCTTTATATAGAATGAATTATAAAATAATAAGGAGGCACAAGGGTACAACCCATCTTTATTATCCTCCAGGACTCTAGGTTTAAAACTGGTAGGTCAGATTTTACCAATTCCAGAAAAATTTCTTTGTTTTTCCCTTCACAGTCATGTGCAGATTAACCTTTCTTATCAATCCTAAATCCAGTGCTTGGATCCTTATCTAGTAAGCCTTTCACAACATCCAAATACTCCATTATAGCCACAGAATGTAGGGCAGCCTTACCATTTTTCTTGGCTATTTTGCAAGGTTTTCAAAAGGAGATTACACCAATATGACCTTGAGTTGCAGCTG
This sequence comes from Lupinus albus, assembly GCA_009771035.1. Taxonomy (NCBI): domain Eukaryota; kingdom Viridiplantae; phylum Streptophyta; class Magnoliopsida; order Fabales; family Fabaceae; genus Lupinus; species Lupinus albus. Next base: position 4,607,546 of record CM020014.1, on the reverse strand, counting down.
TGTGTAAAGGTGGTAAAGCAATGCAATTGGACAAATATGTCGTCATGGACAATTCTGTCTGACATCACATTAAAATTTCTCTGTTGATGAAGCTGCTATTACCAGGCTCCGGTTTCTGGATTCCTCTTTCCTGCATTGATCTTCTCTCTTTGCTCATTTCATCCCATCGACCCGTACTTGCATACATGTTTGCAAGAAGAACATAATCACTGCTATGGTCTTGTCCCAATTCCAACACATGCTTTCTTACCTTCTCACCAAGTTCAACATCTCCATGAATTCGACACGCAGCTAAAAGTGTCCTCCATACAATTGCATTAATGCACTCTACAGGCATTCCCTTTATCAATCTGTATCCTTCATCGAGTAAACCAACTCGACCGAAAAGGTCCACCATGCACCCATAGTGCTTCGTTGTTGGTTGGATGTTATACTCTCTAATCATAATATCAAAATACCTTCTCCCCTCATCAACCATCCCTGCGTGACTACAAGCACACAGTACTCCCAAAAATGTAACATCATTTGGTTTCTCAACATTCTCTTCTAACATTTCTCTGAAAAGTGCTAACGCCTCTTCTCCATTACCATGTGATGCTAGCCCAAGAATCATCACATTCCATGAAACTATGTTCTTCCTACATTTCATCTTGCTAAATATTTGGTACGCTTCTTCCATTGCCCCGCACTTTGCATACATGTCAACAAGGGAATTTGAGACCGATGTTGTAATTTCTTGTTGTTGCATGCAGAAGGAAGAATGAATCCACCTCCCAAAATCTAATGCTCCAATTGCACCACAGGCTGAGAGGGTGACTACCAGAGTGGCATCATCGGGTTGCACCCGTCTCTTCAGCATTATGGTGAACAGGTTCAGTGCTTCCTTATAGCTTCTGCAATATACATGACAATGAATGATTGAGTTCCAAGCCACTAAATCTGCGGCAGTATTGGGCGGCATTTCCTCAAATACTTGGTGTGCAGTTTCTATGTCATTCAGCATACCATACATATGAATGAGAGAATTGCTGACATAAGTATGATTTGTGAGACCAAGTTGAAGTATGTTGCAGTGAAGTTGCTTCCCTAAGGTAATTGATGTAACAATTTTAAGCAAAAAGGTAAAAGTGAAACTATCTTTATCTGCATTTTTCATCATGTGGTAAAAATGAATGGCCTTTTGAGTTTGGTTAATGTTACCAAAGCCCCTAATCATGGTATTCCAAAGAAATGAATCTGGGTTTTGGATCCTATCGAAAATGGAAACAGCGTAATTCATATGACCAGATAATGCACAAAAAAGAACAATTTTTCCGAGGACAAGGTTGTTTTGATGAAAATTGGTTTGAATTATATGACCATGCAACTCCTTCAAATGTTTCATAGTGGAACATCGCTTAAAAAGGTTCATAATAGTTCCTTCAGCCTTCCATAACGCTGCATCTTTAGGACTCATTTCACTGTTGTGGATGGTATTTTGATAATTTCACTTCTTTGTGTGATGATATATATGTTACTGTGAATGAAATATAATGAACAAAATCAAGAAGCATTTGAAGTGCTTACCTTGCATTTTAGTTGGTAAAGTGTAAAGCTAAAAAAAAAACTTGCATTGAGTTTTGTGATGATATAACATTCAGATTAACTCTTAAGGCTCGGAAGGTTTTGGTTCTCCTTTGATATTGTGAATCAAGACTCCACTGATTCGTGTGATAATGTTTTATGGGGATCATATGTCCCTATTCAGGTCTCACTTTGTGTACCAAACCAATCAGAAATCTTTATTCAATTAAAAAGAAAAATAACAAAATTAAAAATTAATATTTTAATATTATTTTGTGAAGTTTGATTGGTTAGAGACATGAAGACATCATATCTCAATCGAACCATCGACTACGACAATTGAGACATTAAGTTTTAAATCAAAACCTTAAGTAAATGATTTCATGAGCATTTTTCATTTATAAAGTATTCGACTCATTCTCTCGTATATAATGCAAAAATTCACATTTGAGTACACCCAACAAAAATTGGAAAATAAACCAATTTTAGTCTATCTTTTGTGTCAATCAATTATATCCTCTCGTGTAAGAAAGTAATTCTTATTGTTCATGTGGATTAAAGATTGATCTTTAATAATATCTAGTGATTCAAGTATACCTTATATCATTAGACCAAACTCCTTATTACCGTATATATATTAAACTCAAATATCAAATGCATGGATCATTCACATGAAGTAATCTACCTCGAAATATGAGCGCTAGAGGATAGTGGGATAGGACGAATTCCAGTAATAAAACATGAGATATTATATAATATACAATTTTCTTTAGAATTTATGTCAAATACATCCTCTGATGTGTATCAAATATATCATTTTTTCTACTAATAAGCTATTTATCCTTCTATTTTAACATGGGACATATTTTTCTTTCTTATTTTATCATAATATATATTTTATTTCTATTTATCTATAGCTTCCCAGTTTTGACGTTCAACAAACTATTTCCACAGTAAATGGTTCACAAATTCATGTGATTTAAAAGGTTTACATGTACTTTTATTTCTCAATGACATCATTTACATGCACTTTTAATCATTTTTATTTCAATGGCATGTATGATTTCAGTGATATTTCTCTAAGCTTCACTAAAAAATCTCTAAAAACTAATAGTGTCAGTGAACAAGAAACAGATAAGTATTAAATTTTAGTATATTCTAGATTACATGAGTATATGACTATTTTGGTTTGGGGTTGAAATATGAGATCATCTATATTATTATTCTATATAGCCAACTTGCTTAGAACTCAAACTGAAAGCGATTCTACAAGGATACCCATATATATTAAGATCTCATTTCAAGGGTACCCATATATATTAAGATCTCATTTGACAAGGATCTTATAACCCCTAACCTGAAACTGTTATAAGGGTTTGGGATATCATCATTCCAAGTCATTCAGTCATTCAGTCTAACTAATAAGTTAACTTGATCAAATTGTCGGATCAATTAACACTCCTACGACTTCATTGAGATGACGGATGCTGCAGTAAATAGCGCTTCTTTTCCGATTGGCAATATCTCCATATGCCTACACCGTGCAGACAACAAAATTGAAAAGTGAAGAAACTAAATATGCATGTGGGATGTTACACAATAAATATTGTGGATTTTTCAAGATCCCTTCAGAGTAGTGAAAACAAATTAACATGGTTTCATTTCTTAAACAATTAGTAATTTCAATCACTATTTGTAAGTTTAAAAAAATGGTCGGTGTCATAATATCCGAAGTCCATGCAAAGATTGATGCATCATGTAAGTAAGCAAGCATTCTGAAAATTGAAATCCTGAGAAATGGTGCTCTTACTGATTTGTGCTTCTCAAACTATCAAAAGCGGAGATAAACATCTGGCACAAATCCGTGAGAGCATTGGCTATCCCTTCTTGATCACGAACATAGTTGTCATATGTATTTCCTTCTGCCAGTATTGACAATTGAGCCTGAAAGACAAGTCAAAAGACTAAATACCCATTTTGAAAAAAAACTAATTTTAGAAGCTCATCATACATTTTTCAAGGACTTTGGCTAATATTTTTTATTCCCAAAGGCAAAAATGACTATTATTCGTACTCCAAAAACTCCAAATGGCAAAAACCTCTACCTAGTCCCCAACCCCATTAGGTTAACAGCAACTGAAGTGTCCGTTATGAAACCCATGAGATTAAGAGCGTTTTTGGCAAGGCATGTGAGGAGATTATAAGTCAATCAACGGGTTTATAAGTCACCATTTGAGAAGCCACATAAAGTGGTTTATGTCTAATATCCCCCTACTTCATAAGTTATTTTACATCATTTTACAATTTTTCGACCAGATTATCAGCCAATTTTACCAAACACGTTAGCTTGAAGCCCTTCTGCCACTGACTTTTCGGACTTCAGTCAGCTTTTCAGCCAACTTTACCAAACACAGCCTAAGTTCTTTGTTTGTTATGCAAAGGGGATTGTTGTACTTACATTGTGGCGTTTTTCTTTCTTCAATGTCTTCACTTTTCGTTATAGGTTCTCGATCCTACATCTACCCTCCCCGGACCCATTAGGTGGGAGCCTCGCGCGATGGGCTACCCTTTTATATCATTCAACAACAACTACAAAAGCCTTTTCCTTCTACGTAAGGTTGACTAAATTTGTTATTGTCTTCTGTCATTAAAATCAATAAATATTATAACAAAAAAAAATCAATACATATTGTGCCATTGTTTCAATGAATAATTACAAGTACCTGAAAGCCATGAGCCAAAAGGAATTGAACTACATCTGCACCCATTTTTTTTATTATGCTCTTAGTGCCAGTTTTATTAGAAAAGCATCTCAAAGCCCCATGAAATGTTGAATCGTAAGAACTACCAGATGTCTTGCGAGTGCGAACAGAAGGCTGCAATTTTGTAGTAAACAGCGCTAGTTAAATAAAAAGATGATGAAAAGCTACTAGCCTAATATCAATAGAGAGCTTCCTTTTTCAATGGAAAGAAAATACACCATTAAGCAAATATGATGGGTTTACAAACAAACTAGCGCTGACTACCTTAGTTATGTATTTCCAGAGATACTGCACAACTATTTCCAGCTTCCATTTAGGTTCAGTGAAGATCTGCAAGCATCCTCAAAAATGACTCGAAGTTGAAAAGGTTAACTAGAAACTACATGAGTAAGAAGTGTCAAGCCATCCAATATTCAATACTATGTAAATAATGGTAAAACCTTATATTGTTATATGGAGATTGGTTTGTTTTACATCTTGATCAGAAGATGGCCAATCAAAGGTTTTTAAAGGAAGAGTGTAACTCATTCTATCTGTTATTACTTCATCTAGCCCATAGACAGACAGTTATGTGCAAAGAGTGGGGAGGGTAAGAGGAACAGAGGGAAAGGGCACAAAGTATTCAGGAGCCACCTTAAGAAATAGGGGAACAGCATCTTCGCTGTAAGCTAGTTCATCCAGAATTATGTCCATCACAGGCGTTCTGTACAAAATGCACCAAAATACAATATTACATCTTTTTCAATCAGAAGCATGGCATAAACAAACAAGAAAATCAATTGAAAGGAACAACACTACAAAGAAACAAAGTTAAAACAACTACCTCGTCCCATCTGCTCTTGTAGTATGACCTTCAATATCTGCTTTCTTCTTCGACAAATCAAGGCCCATAATCTAAAAACATCCAGAATGTCAGCAGATACAGATGTGTTTGAAGAAATAAAATTATTCAGGGACTTACCATGACCAAAAGTTTCTCCATGGAGACACAGGTGTTCTTTACTACTTCAGGTAAAGCAAGACACAGCGCAGTATAACAATATTTGAGTGACTGAGATTCAGAACTTTTTTGAAGCTCTGCATATTTATTGAGTTCATTTTGAAATTGAGGTAGTTGACAAATAACTTTCATGCAATCCTTCACCAAGCCTTTGTAATTTGTTTTCCTAGATCCCTACAAAAAAACTAGACGAGATATATATTTCTGCAACAACAAAGTAAAAATCTTTCAAGGAAGTGGAATTAAGATGGATAAGATCTCAACCACAGGCAATATGGAAAGAATAATATTAGTTTTCATGTGCTTAGTAGATTAATCAATATGGTTATTGTTGATTCCACAGTCACACAAAATCTTTCAAAGTTTTTTGCTTAAGAAATAAATACCAGCAACATGTTGAGTAAAGATTCCCTCTGCATGTTCCAGTTCATTGATGCTGCAATAGAGCATATACTTAGAATTTGCAAGCAGTTTAAGGTGAGATGAGCTGAACTTCATACACACCGTTACGAGGTAGAAAATCGCCTTCAAGAGCAATGACAAGATATTGAAAGAGTAACATGTTCTGCAAGGGCTGCAACAAATTATTAAGAAATCAGATAAATATATCTTATTTGATTTAAATTAATTGCGTTTAATTTGAAAATTTATGAACCAAAGCTTAACATAAGTACATAACTACATGGGAAAGGTGGAAGCTTGGAATCTAAAATGTATAGATGTTAAATATAGCTATAAGTAGACCACATCTGATTCCTGATTTAAGTAGTTTGTCTGAAAGATGCATGCAAAACAAAGTATCCACAAGAATACAAAACAGAAGTACAGTGTTGGTGACCTAACCTTCAAATTTGATGATTCAAGTTGGGTCTCAGTTAAAATTCCAGCAAGCTCTTCAACCAAGAGCTGAAAGCTCTAAGGTAGAGAAAGTAAAGAGCAAAATGAGTTTAAGAATTTCATATCAAATAGAAATCTAACAGAAACACAACTTGCAGAAGCTTGAGTTTATAAACAAACAAAGATATAAATAATGAACAGGCTAAGTAGTTCAGCCAACTCATAAACATATCCAAAAGCAAATTTACATAAATTTTGTGGTAAAAAGAAGGAAGGAAATACAAACATGTCAAGATAATTCAAGAGAAGAAGTTAATGAAAATAACTAGCCAACCCGTGTTATACTTCGAAATGCATAAGAGCAATAAAGTTGTCATGAAAAGTTAATGAGTAATTTTTTTGCTTACATGTGAAGGATAAGAAAGAAAAGTTAACAAAAGTCGAGATTAGAAGAAACCAACTCACAGAGGGGTCAAGAGGTCTACCAGACTCTTTGTCACCGGCTTCACTGACAACAGTGACATTATCCTGGCAAACGATAATAGGAGACCACACCTAGTAGGAAATATTTCATATTTGTATTCAGTTAAACCATATCCCGTATTAGCAACTAGAGAACAGATTAAAATGAGTTACAGTCATTTGTACCTCTTCGGCCACAACCAATTTTGATGGATAATTAGAAGATGGTTTGGAATCATCCGAGCAAGATAAATGCACATGAGGGAAGTGCTAAACCCAAAAGGAATTGACAAATTTAAAGTTACCAGTTATATTTGGGGCTTATGAATATAAATATGAAAAGTTACATTGCAATCAAATACCTTTTCTAAATCAACCAGAAGCTTATGACTTGCCATAATCAACTCTAAAGACTTCCCCATCCTCAGTACATGGAAAACAGCCCCAAAAATTTTGCTTCACAAGTTAAAAATCAATACTCATTAGACACAGAATACACTACATCCTCACATGTACCCCTACTTTTGGAGGAAAATAAACCACAAACATGAAAGATTGTGCATTTTTTTTTTAGAAGAGAAAACAAAAGGGGCATGACAAACTTACGAAGTAGGTCGTTTTGCATGTTCAAATGCAATTGAAGAAGCGCGAACAGCATCCAGAAAAGCAATCCCTGAAACCCAAAATCAATTTCAATCAAAGTTTTAATTTTTTTCAAATACCCAAAAGCCTATTTAACATGATCAAGCATAAAATTATTAAAAAATAAAAGAGGAATGTGGTGAGATGTGTACAATCATCAACGGAATCTTGAGAATCAAATGAATCAAGCATGGCTAGCATGTTATCTTCCATTCCTAACCCTGCTTTGTTCCATCTTCCACTCCCACTGCTGCTAGGGTTCTCCATCTTCTTTCTCTTCACCGCACAAAAATGAAACTACCGATTTTCTCACAATGCTGCTGCTGGGACTTTAGATTACACAAAAACTAAGGAATTGCAATTTGAATAAGATGACGAATCAAGGGTTTCTGTAATTTCCCGCCAGGACTGGCAAAGGTTCATGAATCAAGGGTTTTATGACTCCTCATTAATATTTGGCTTAATTCTACTTTAGATTATGTTTTGTAATAATGTAATTTTATCATTTTACTCTTTATACTAAATTATAGACTAGAGATCCATTGACTCTATATCTTAGCAATCAATTCTTAGAAAATTCAATTGTTGAAATTAGTGGGTATATCTAAACCATTAGATTTCTCTAGAATTGATGGCTAAAATGTAAAATAAAATTAAAAAACTTACTCTTGAAGTAATGTATGACATAATTTGGGTCATATTTTAGGGCATAAGATCATCATTTCCAAAGTCTTGAACCACAAAACATTAGTGCTTCCATCACTCAAATTTACATATAAACTCTTTCATTTATCTCCTTATATATTATATGAGACTTCACACTTGAATATATCTTACAAATACTTTTAGTTTGTTTATTTGTTTACTTTTCATTTCATTTTTCCAGTATTTATTTACCAACAATATGTTGGTCTAGTAGTTTAATGTATCACTATATATCTCGATTCTTATGATGAACAATAATTATAAGATATAGTTATACATCATGAAAATGATTAATTCCTTGCAGATATGGTAAGAGGATACTCTTAATTATACCAAAATAATCTTCTAGTTCTCCAATAAGAGTGGGCCCAAGGAATAACAGATTCTATCTAAACCCATATAAGGCATAACAACTACCAACAAATATAAGTAGAAATGAAGACATGCCAAACAAGTCACAACAAACTTTTTGACTTGCTTTACATCACAGTGATACCTTAATTTATTATTTAACTTCATCATAGTGTATTGGTTTAACATGACCCCTAAGGCCTAATCAAGTTCTTTACTTTTCATCATTCATTCCCTCCCTTCTCCCACACTTAACCAACTAACACCAGCAGCACTATACCTACTTTGTTACCCATCCCTGATTTTGTCCTTGAACTTAAAGAAAAGAAAAGGTTTATAGTGCCAATAATTATAAATAGGATCATTTGGTTATTGACCAACAACTAAAGTAGTAGGTAGATATACTTGCTCCTAGGTAGTTAATGTTTATCAACCTCCTCCTTTCACTTTTTTTCTCACTATTTCAAGTTCAAACTTGTTCATAAATATAGTTTCAATTGCTTATAAGTATAGAGTATTAGAAGAACATAAGAAAATGACTACAGCCAGATTTATCAAGTGTGTAACAGTTGGAGATGGTGCTGTGGGAAAGACATGCATGCTTATATCTTATACCAGCAATACCTTTCCCACAGTATGTTTTTATTATGTGTCTTTTCTAGTCATGGAAGGTTCAACATGTATAAGAAGAAAGTGAGTCATGCTAATGTTTTTATTTCATCATTTGATTCTTCTATGTATGTTGTAGGATTATGTCCCAACAGTGTTTGATAACTTCAGTGCCAATGTAGTGGTGGATGGTAGTACTGTTAATCTTGGTCTATGGGATACTGCAGGTTGGTTATCTTTGTTTCTATGCTAAAAAAGCTTTATGTTTCATTTTCAGATTAAAATTCCAAATGTTGATTAGTGAAAGTTTTTTTTTGTGGATTATAGGACAGGAAGATTATAACAGGCTAAGGCCTTTAAGCTATAGAGGAGCTGATGTGTTTTTGTTATGCTTTTCTCTCATCAGCAAAGCCAGTTATGAGAATATTTCCAAAAAGGTTTCTTTTCCTTTCTGGCTCAGATTCTTGTTAATATTATGTAACATTTAATGATGTTTTTACTTCACATTGGAATCTGATACATGTCAAGTCTTTAAAAAGAATCATTGGTTTCTTGACAAACAGTGGATACCTGAGCTGAGACATTATGCTCCAAATGTGCCTATAGTGCTAGTGGGAACAAAACTAGGTAAGCTACCATGAAACTTTAGTCTCTGCATATAAAAAACAATCTTTGATCATAATCTCAATTTATATCTATGATAAAGTAAGCTTCTTCTTCTTTTGGTTATGCATAACTCACCAACATAAGGCATTAATCAAAAGTAAGACCAAGGTACACCAATTAGTACTGACACACATTTTTATTTAAATCGATATCAAATTTATTTACTTCGATTGATCCAAGAAAAGGTCTTTCTACCATTTTTAGTTTCCTGGATGAATTGATTGTTATTCAATTTCATGTCTAAGATCATCAATATATTGTAAAGTTTCATCTAAAGCATGTTTTGTAATGCTTAGATTTTGAACATTAGGCATCTTGTTTCCAAACTCTATAGGAGAGTTTTCAATTATAAGCTGTTTTGAATACAAAAGCTACACTTATTGTTGATTACAAACACCTGCAATACTTATCTATACTGATTTCTGTTTTAACTCATTTACATGGATAGATTTGCGAGACGATAAGCAATTTCTGATTGATCATCCCGGAGCTACAAGAATAACATCTGCTCAGGTATGTCATCATCAAATTAAACAAAAATATGGCTACATAGAAAGTGAAATTCTCTTGCATGGATAATGGTTTAACCATGATTGTGGCCAGCAGGGTGAGGAATTGAAGAAAACAATTAGCGCGGTCACGTATATAGAATGTAGCTCCAAAACACAACAAGTAAGTGCAAGCATTGCATTGCATTGCATTGGACTCAAGTGTTTTATAAACTTATTTTGAAGCAAACTTTAGATCAAGACTAATATAAGATGAATTTAATGGAACCATGTAAGTATTCAATCAAATGGAAAAGCCAATGATCTCTGTTTAGCTTCTGATTATTTCTTTCTTCTGGCTGCAGAATGTGAAGACAGTTTTTGATGCTGCAATTAAGGTTGCAATGAGGCCACCAAAACCAAAGAAGAAACTACACAAGAAAAGGACATGCACTTTCCTCTAATATTTCATATTCATTTACATTTCATCTCAAATCATTTATATAAAAAATGAAATCACATTCTTTAGTGTTTGTGATTCTAATATATAAAGAGCCTATGGGCTCTGTTACAAATGAGCTCAGTGAAGAAAAATAGATTCCTCTTAAATTGTAAACCATGGCAAATAAACATTATTTTTGAGTTGTTGAATTAATCATTTTGCAGAAAAAAATGCTTTTTTTTCTTCTTCTTTACTTTGTATTTGGTTTCACATCAGAAGCCTCATCTTCTGTACATGTCAAAGTTGTTTTTTTTATACACGTCACATGTATGTTCATTTTGTTAAAGTTATGAACATTCACATTATTGCACGTTCGATGTGAATGTTTTCTACTCAAGAATACTTTGAACCCGATTTTTAATTTAAAAAAATAAACATTTACAACATAAATTAACTATTATTCATTGATACACAACAAAGTTACTTGACTGTGCATGTTAATTATTTTTGGTATAACGAAATGTGTACTTTCACCTTATGTGTTTGGGATATGTGATTATATCTTCCAACAAGTGTGATTCCTTGAAATAAAACCTTATATATTTTTGTCATTTTGGGATTTAGTACCAACCAACCCTTGTCCATATTATTATATGGAAACACTACTAACTTAAGAATCACATTAAACCTTCTTAAGCCAGTGACTTGGGCTTCTAGGATTGTGTTTTGGGCCATTCAAGCACTGAACAACCCTCTTAAATTGCGAAGCCCCTCAAGCCCATAATAGCTTGTTATAGTTACAGAGAGAGGTAAGTTACGAGTAAGACACATTTCTATTAATGAAGAGAGAAATGTGATTTTTTTTATGTGTATTTTAAGGATAAAAGTATAATCTTATTTTAAATGAAAATGATATAAATGTTGTTTTTCCTTTGTTTTTTTACCTCTACAACAATATTTGTAAAATATCTTCTCTCGCATATATCATTGGTGTTAGAAAATTTGCAGGAACTTGCCAACTCCAACCATTTCAAAATTCAATGTATACACAATTATGCTTAAATTAGTAAATTGAGCACAAAATTTAGGGTAAATTCTAACAACATTATTAACAAACTTCTTACGGTATATAACCATGTTAGTTCCAACATTGTAATATCATTTACCAGTTTCAAAGTACTCTGACCCAATTTATGAGGTCCACTGAAACTGGTGACTGAGTTTAGCACCGCAGAATCTCTCCCATATATCATGGTAACTGTGACTGGTTAATGAGTAAATAGGCAAATTCAAATGCTACTCACCCCATCCCTTAATTCATTCACTTTTTATTCCAGATAATTACTTGTTAAACATGTCAAGACATTAACCCTAATGAGAAAAGTTTTCATGTTAAAATTGTCAAAATAATAAATTTGGGTCTTACCATCAATCATAAATGATTATGATTAAAAGTTAGTTATTAGTCACATAATAGTTATGTGCATATATCTTTTAATATTAACCGTTCAAATAAAATCTAATGATCTATATTAATTATTCTCATATCTCACACTAGCGCATTGTTATCACGTGAGTCGTTATATATATATATATAGGTGAATGCACATGTATCTTTTAAAATTGATTGTTCAAATAAGATCTAATTATTCATATTAATTGTCCTCATTTCTCACAAGTATTATTCTCACAATAATGTTACATGCAAAAAAGTTCCCTAAAAAATGTTTGAGGATATATGTTATGGAATTATCCTATCTATCATATAATTAGTTTCATTTTGTTTGAGTTTATTAATAGTTTATGTTTATCTTTTTAGTTATTATTTGGATCATTATTATCTTTAACAATTTTTGTCTATATAATAAATTATTTGGATTAACTCTTGAATTTCACCAATCTTCATTTTATTATCCTAAAATTCAACCCAAAAAAACTGATGGGTGTACTTTAGGGTATAGTTAGTGTTAGACAACAAAGACTTGTGCATAAGGTTTGAGTCATGTGAAATAATGGGTTACCCCTCCTGTGGCAGGCATAACTGCCTCTAACACAATTTTCTGTGCCAAACATATACTACTACTATTATAAGCTTGCTTAACCCTCCCATAGTTGAAACTTGCAACAACTTCATATAGGGTAGCATGTGCACCAAAATTAAAGCATTCAATCTCAGCATGTTCTGTATTTACTGCATGCACGTTACCATTTAGTCATTTACTCATTGTTGTTGCCGTAACTTTAGCCACGACACATACCCATTTCATGTTTTACATTATATTAAAATCAAACATTATTTATTGTTATCATGTGCAATCCCAGCACTTTTGAAATCAATCTTGAAATAGTAATCAAACAGAAACTGTTCTGCTATTCATTATTATTGCTTTATGTTCATGTTAACATGAGCTATATATAAATCATAATTCTATAACATAAAGGTTTCATAAGTTTTAAAATTGCAACCACAACTTCTATTTAAAACCTCTGTCAAAATAGCCTAATGCTAGTTAATCTACACATTTAGAGATCCATTGACCAATATTAATTTTGTGTATCAACCACATCGTTTACATTACAGTGTTTGTACATGTAGAGGGTTAGTTTTTATTATTGTTCACACTTGTCACTAGTCACACAACTAATTGTTTGGAATATTGGGGGCTATAATCAATAGGTTTAAAGAATATAAAAAATCATAATATAATATGTGTTTCTGATGTCATATATATTTTGATAAAAAAATCTTAAAGTATAATATTATGTCTGAGTTCATAGACTTATAAAGTATCCATTATTAAATTATATGGAACTTCTTAACCACAACTAAATCACATTTCCAGTCAAATTATTCACCTTGAATCTTCTACTGCGGTGCTTTTACTATCATAATAAGTTCATAGCACATCTAAAGTGCAATCAGTAGCTCTTCCAGTGTCATAAACACTTAGATTTGCTTCATGGATTTCGTCACATTAAAACCACATTCTAAGGCCTTTAATTTGTTTCAATATTTTGTACTGTAAACCCCTTCAATTTTTTTATCCACTTTCTTTCCCAAACTAAATAAATCATATAAATTAATAAAATTTAACGCGATGGAGTGTGTTATTAAATCTTAAAGATATCTGACTATCTTTTCTTTACCTTTGAATAATGTAGAGTATTGTTGATGATTTTTAGAATTTCCTATTTATATTTTATGATCTATTTGATTATTTAATTAGGACTATAAATGTTAGATTACTATGAATTGGACTATTAAACTTTTTTTAATCACCTCACACACACAGATATATTAAGTTATCATATGCGTTAATTAAGTTATATAGGCGTAGGAATAGAACCTAACCAGATAGAAAAAAATCACTATTCACTAGGTTGGAAACTTAAAATTTTGTCTCCAATCATTTAGAACTTGTGTTTGTGTCGTTGTATGATAGTTTACTCAGAAAGTGAGACAATAATATAATGATGGTCCTCCGACCAATAAGAAACCTACATAAATCTTCAATGCAGCCCCCATCACTCGGAGTCATCACAATGACTTGACAGAGAAAAAAGAAGAGCTAGAAAGACTATAAAGGTGGTCCAGGATTTGAGTGTACTTACTGATTTTCCTCTCATTTTTGATGCAGACAGATTGGAGAGAAGAGAATAAAGAACAGATGATTAGAAAGGAAAACATAAATAAGCATAATAAAAAGCAATAAATATAAATGTGGGTGGGTAGAGGAATAGAAGTATCAAGACCCAGGGATAACTAGGACCAGACCTACCACTCACTCGATTTGACCTGATTATATTGTGTCTAAATACGGTTGGGTCTAGGTTGGGTTAAAAAAGTAGAATCGGACAATATTTAGGACCGAGTAAGGGAGACAAGCATGACTCGACACCGACTCATCCTATGGTCACTCAATTATGATATTTGTATGTGTCTCTATTCAATTATATACAGGGTAATGACATTTTTTGGTCGAAAATATCATCAATGCTCTAGTTTTTCATCATGATTAAATATATATACATATATATTTCATATGTCAAATTACATATTTATAGTACTAAGTAAAATATTGAGAATATTTTATGTAAAATATGTATATATGTATTATTTTTAATCAGATCTAGATCTAGAGTCAGATTCAAAGGTTGTCTCAACTAATATTTAGGGTAAGATTAGTTTCGAGTATCTATCATATTAGAGTTCAAAAAATTGGCCCTATCAACATCTAGGGTCGGGTAAGGGACAAGTCTTTCCCAACCTATACTCACCCCTACCAAGACCTGGTCTACTAATGAAACTAGATACAACTAGAAGTGCAAATCTAAGACATATTTAATGCTACAATAGAGAAAATAGAAAGGAAGGAATGGGTATCTGCAATAGTTTGGTGGCCTATGTGAAATGGCACGCAAGGTGATTTTCCTTCATAAATGTTAGTAGGGTATACTTACGTACGCAAGTTTTTTACTTTTGTCTCTCTTATTTTCAATTTTATTAATGTGCTATACCTTAAATATTGGAGTGGAAATTGGAAAATACCCACTTTACTAAGTCTGGATAATCATCAATCATAATGCTAAAGTTGTTTGATGGGATTGTAGTCCCAACTTTTTATTTGCACAGCTTCATGTCTGCCCCATAGAGAGTGCATGAGGTCAGAAAAAGGAAATAGAGTTCTCCATGTCTCCATGCTTTGCTCCATTAAAATATTTATGTAGATATTGAAGAAGAAAGGATAGACTTATTGATGGTCTTGTAAAATAAAATATAAAGCTTATGATTCATTCGTAAGTATATATGAGAATATACTATTTCAAGTGACAATAATAATTTCACTAAAAAGACATATAGTTTTTTTTGAGATGTTATAACTTTTATATCCCTATATAAATTATTAAAAATTATTAGGTTTTATAGTAAGACAAAACTAATAAAGAAAAATAAGTAATGTATGTATATATACCTTCATTGTTTTTTATCTGTAAATGGTAGTATGTTATTGTGGGTGAGATTCCTTCACTTCATTCCTTAAACCATTCACTCTAACCATTAGACCATGATCCATATATATGTATATAGGTACTCATTCCTTGACAACTTCTCATCTAAATTTTGCATAATGATATATAGGGCATGAACCTACCTATACATGCATCTTCTATACACCATTGTGTGGTCATTCTGAAAAACTGACAGATGAATCACAACATTGTACTATAATTTATTTTCAAAGGAATAAAGACACACTATTTCAGCTGATTAATGTATCCTCATATTCAAAGCTTAGCATCTAGGACTTTACCTATATGCATTTAGTTTCTTAGGAAGACAAAACACAAAAGAATATAATATGTACATTGGTGTGAATTGTGATAATCAAACTTTTTTTCAGGATAGAGACGAGTCATTCACCACGAGTCCATGACACATGATGAATGATCGTGTATGTTGAGGGGCCCACCTCTATATATGTAAATTAAGAAGAAGAAAAAAACTAAGAGTTAAGTTTGACAAAGATTATACTCTCCTATCTTTCCTGCATATTCCTTTGCTAAAAAAATAACATCATAACATTTATCATTGAAATTTTTTTGGGTACATACTTATCATTGATATAGGTCAAAGGATTTGAAGGCTTAAATAATAACAAAATAAGAATTTTGCCGAATTATAAAAATAAACAAAGGTAGTTAATTTACATGATATTTTAAAAAAGAATTATAATATTACAATTTTACATTCATTTAAGTAAGTGGCCCTCCCTTAGAAAAATTGAAAATATTGACCCAAAAATAATAGCAATAAACCAAAATATCTTATACCATTATGTGATTAGTTACAAGTAGTGCATTCTAATTTCACAAGAAAGAAATTGTTATACATAATAAATATAAATAGGAGGGGAAGCATTTCCCGTTTAAACCACAAAACCGATGGAACCAAACCACAAAATATTATTTCAGCTTTTCTATTTGGAACTATTTAATTATAATTTAGTTCATAGTTTTGTAAATTTAGGAACTGTTGGAACTGCATATTAAAAAATAAATTTTTTAATCTTATATCTGAATGATTAGAATTTAAAATTAGGAGATAAAAATAAATAATAAAACAAACATAAATATCTCCACTATATATGCAAGAAAAGTAAAATACTAAAGAACTAAATAAAATAAAAGAAAGAAACAGGAAAAAGAAAGAAAGTAAAAGAGAAGAGAAAGGGAGTGTGAGCATCATATTTGCATAAAAGAAAAGAGAAGTGTGAAGAACAGCGGAAACAAATCCAATAGCTGTTTAGTTCAGTCCCTAAATAAAATTTGACCTTAAGGTAAATCGAATTATATTTTTGTGTTCGATTCGGTCATTAAACTATATATAAAAAAAACTGAATCGAACCAAAATATAAATATAACTCAAAATTTGATCAAAATTGACCAAATCAGGTAATCAAACCATTACATCCAAAACATAATTGTGCCCTTAGGAACATGTCTCTATGTAATGTCCGTGGTCATACATCAATCCGAAAAAGTGATATGTTGTTTTCTCCCAAAGTATTGAACCAAATCTAGATTCCAACTTTTATCAAATCCAACAAAGTCGCCAAATTACAACTATTATTATTGAAAATAATACCCACAAAATCCATATAAATTAAACCAAACCAAACAACATTATCATTTTTTCACTCTCACAAATAACGACTTATGCAGTAAATAGTAATATAATGCTCTAGAACCCAAGAGAAGGCAAAGACTTTGGATATGAAGGAGCAATTAGTTTCCATAATTTCTTTTTAAAAATCACCAACACCCATATAAATAGACAGGGGCAGTGAATTAGTAGCTCAGCAAACGAAAAAAATAAATAAAGACCAGTACTTTCATAAGATCTTCTTCCATAATAATAATCATAATAATAATAATAATAATAATGAGGAATAAGGATCATTTGTCCCAAAAAATTCTTGCTTCATGTCCCAAGTGAATCATATTGCACCAAATAATATAAAAAATATTATTTCCTATTTTCTAATTTTCATTTTTATTACGTTTCAGTTTTTAACTGGATTAGTACACATTTGAATACCAAAAATAGGACAGGTGATCTTCATTCCATCAAAACTATGATGATCAGGAGTAACAACTCATGCAATTGTTGACAAAACACATCTTCCAAGCAAATAATGGCCTTCTCCAATATAAAATTTGACCGAATTGTAATATGATTTTAAGCTATCTATTTTGTAGTTTGATAAAACAATACCAAAATAATATTGGAAAATGTTAAAATATATTTATGAATATAATATATTGTAAGGCAAAAGTAATACAAAAAATTTGTTTTTGTTTTATAATTTTTTATGTTAAACCAATTATTGGCAAATGTTACTATATGTTAGTATTTGTTGTGAGTGAAACTCGAACCTCCAACTCCCTGACTTAAACTCACAACTTATTTCACTTCATTATTTAAGCTCTTCATCTTAATCATTATATCAACTTACTGTAAAAGATGAGAGAAAATGTGAAAGAATCAGAGTTTTTGATAGAAGTTACGATGAGCGCTGAATTGAAATTATAAAATTATATCATTGTCTTATATGGTTTTTTTGTTGTTCTAGAATTTAGAAGATAGTGAGGACAAAATAGAGAATCACAAATTATACCATTGGTAGTTATTTTGGGTCTTAGATTTATTAAATAGTGTAGATATTATATTAGAAGCTTCCATTATATAAATTTTCACTACTAATGCAAATATTTATTAAAATAAAATCTCTATAATTATTCAAAAAATTTCTTATTAATCCATTGATAATATTTCTGTCTCATTTCTTATTTCTTTATCCCTTTTAATAAGAACTAATGTTTATTATATTTACCACAAAAATAATGTTTAGAATAGTTTTATATTAGAGACTTATGTACTTGATATATAGAATGCTAACTATTCAAATAGTTTTTTATTGGTTTTGGAAGAGAGGTTAGAGAAACTCTAGAATGGTTAACATACAACATTTCCAATTTCATTGGCACAATTAATTTTCCCAACACTATTGATTTTTTATTCAAGCTTCATGATTCTATGCAAAAACAAAAAGGGGAGAAATCTTTGGAAAATGTTAGGAGTTGGTGTTGTGTCGATTATGAGAAATGATGCAATTTTCAAAGGAAAGAAGATTAGTTTTATCCAATTAAAGAACTTGATTCAAATTACATATTGGACTTAGTTATCTCATTGGTCCGAATCTAGTTGTTTGTGCTCAATGGTGCATATACCCTTATTCTTGTATTATATGCTCTTATATGAAAATGTTTCATTTGTAATCCTTTGCATATGACTAAGCACCCATTTTGCCTCATTTAATACATTTCTTTGCTTAGGAAAAATCCCATTGGTACAATTGTTCTCTTTTGTCTCTTAATGTACACACTTCAACAAGTCGGTCCTGACATCTTATAGGTCCGGTAGAAGAAAAATGTGGGCCCAAAAATCATAAAATTGAAAATACAAAACAAATTATGAGGTCAAAATAAAAATAAGTGCACATTGTATATTAGGCTATTTTAATTATATTACTTATATTTTACAATAAATTTTAGAGTAAATTACACTCATATCCGATCGCTCAGTTTTAGTAAAATTATACGAATCACTCACCAGTTTTTTATACCTACACAATCCACTCATAATTTATATACATATATTACAATAATTACTTCTGCAGGAGACATAAGTGTAATCTTTTAAACAAAAAATAGTGTTAAGTGTAGTTAAGTTAAATAAAATATGATATATTGTGGAGATAAATCTAAATAGTATAAAAGTCAACATATATTCATTATTTTTTGGTTCGTTAGAATATAGTATAATAGTTATTTAAACAATATTCCCTTAGAATTATTGATGCATTTTGTAATGAACCAAAAATAATAAATAGACATTATACTATTTTGATTTTTATCCACAATATATCATGTTTTTTTAAATTAATTACTTTCATCAGCCATTTTTCTTGTTTAGAATTAGTGTAACAATGTATACAAGTTAGAGGTAGTTTATGTAAGTACAAAAGAATATTAAAAATTTGTGTAATTTCACTAAAACTCATAAGATGTTAATGTCTAAATAAAAAAACATTTTTTACACAAATTATGATAACATAAAATACACTTTCTTTTCAAGGCATTGAGTCCAATATATTTTTTGAGATCAATTTCTTAATGAGCCTTAAATGACCTTGTACTTTACTCACTCATGTTAGACCTTATTTTATTTATACATCAATCATATGAAAATATAAAACAATGATTATTATGAACAATAAAATATTGAGTGTTTTTATACATAAAGTAATAATCATTGATAAAATAATTGGTTTAAAAAATAATAAAAACAATAACATATTTATCATATTAGTTGTGAATATAAAAAAATATTTAGGTCCTCATAAACTATGGGTTCCACATTTGTCCCACACAATGCCAGCGCAGGGCTTCAACAAGCATGTGTGTTTCTCAAATTAACATTTCTATAAATTCTATTCCACTCTAGCATGCTTAAACTTAACATGGGAAACAAAATATAATGGCATTCTCATTTTGATATAGTATTTGTTCTTAAATTACGATTATAAATTGAAAAAATAAATTAATCTATCAAACTTAGTGACCACATCTTTTATAGTACAAAAATGTTTCATTCTATGTAATATTTGTTTTGGTTAAATTGAAAATATTTGGTTATTAATTTTGATTAAAATACTTTTTTAACTAATTACAACAAAATGCATCTCAAACTTCAACATGTTACTTTTTACTTCTTTTTTGGTTGATAAGTTTTTTTTTGTTGAGAAACTAACTTTGTTACCCAAACAAGCTTATTTTATACAAAAATCTTATAAATAAAAAATATACAAATTTTTTTTTAACCAAATATTCAATAAGACTCTTAGGATTTTACAACATCAATATTTTGATCACCAATATTTAATTTAAGACCAGTAAGAATTTAAATAATATTGCTCGCTAAGACTCTTATATAATTAATATAGGTTGCTTAAGTTTAAGAAGTGTATGTATTTTGATCCACCATTCATGAATGATGTACTCCCTATATAAATTATAAATGATATATAAAAAACTTTTGAATTTTTAATATATAAATACTAAACTCTTATGTCATTGTTTCATAAGTATTTGAAATCATGATATTTTGTATGTCACACATATACATATATATATATATATATATTTATCTCTAACCTGCTATAATAGATATTTTGCTACACACTAAAACGATAATTCATTAAATTAATAAATATAATTATTAATGGCATTTCTTAAACAAAATACTACAATCTTAAAATACACTTCAAAAGAAAGAATCTGTCTCATCTGAAAATACAGATGATGTAAACATAAACAAATAGAATTGGAATAAAGTCAATCTTAGAAAATTAAAATATCAACTCTTAACATATTAAATATATCATTTTCCAATAAAAAGTTTCACATTTTAATATTGATTAAACATTTTCCATGCAATGGTCAGAACAGTGTTCAAAACCATTTATATTCTAAGTTTTTGGGTTCATGCACTGATGAGTTTGATCCCTTACATTAGAACTAAAGTTTTTGAGTTTTGAAAATTTTGCAAAAGCCAAGAGATATGGAAGAGAAATATGAGTCACAATAAACATAATGTAGTAATGCATAATAAATAAGCCCCTCGAGTCAATCCAAAACAACTCCTCCTCCAAAATAACCTAAGGAACTTGCAATTACTATCCCACCACCATTTTCCAATCAAAACACTAGTTCACCGTTCTTGACTTTTGAAACCTCTCTCACTTATTTATTTTTGCAACAACCTCTTCCATTAGAATAATCCTAACACTTATTTCTTTCCTCTCTTTTCACCCCTCCTATTAATACACTGCTATAAAACCTTCAACTTCAGCAACAGAAACTCCACCTTCTCTCCCTTTTTTCTATAGAAAATATGGATAAAGAAAGACAAAGTGATCAGAACCCACCGCACACTTTACTCTAACTGTTGGAACCCCTTGCATTTTAAGGCCTTTCTCTGCTGCAAATTAAACAAGTTTCATAATTAAGACCCTTGCATGTATTACTTTACATGTTCAATTCCCTTTGCTTCTTTTCCGGGGGTGTTCTCCTTGTACTTTAAAGAACCTCCATACCCACACACTACAGGTACTGTTTAATTTGCTTCAAACTATTATTGCAAAAGTAGTGTAAACAATTAAACCTAGCTATACTAAGGAATGAAGAGTCATGGTAGTTTGTACAATATATATTCACAGGTGATTTCTGTTGTTTTTATTTGGTTAGTTTGTTTTATGTATAAAATATTTAATTTATAGCAGTTTTATATGTATACAACCCATGCAACAACTTTTGAGTTTAAAACAAACAAAAAATACCAATTATCTTTAATTTACACTGTTTTAGTATGTGGTTGCAGTTATATGGAATTTATTAAAATTGTGAAAAATTATGCTTAATATTTTGTTGAGACTCTTGAAATTATATTATGCAGTGGAATTTAAAAAAGTGATTATACTTTATTTAAGATAATTTATGCATGTAATTGATAAAAAATGGATTTTTCATTAGTATTACTACTATTTTAATTCCATAGAATGATGTTACAGACATAGAGAGGGGTAGGTGAAGAGGCTATATAAGTCTAATCGATTCAGTTCAGAGGTGAGACAAAAAAGCAAGAGCAAAAAAAGGGCTGTTACTTATATTGTTTTCTCTTCTAGTTGGCAGCTTTTGATATAGAGCTTCTAGTTTGGTGATTATCCAAAACTGCTTCGTCATATATCACTTTCTCCCATCATTATCATCATGGCTTCCTCCAACAGACACTGGCCAAGCATGTTCAAATCCAAGCCTTACAATCAGTGGCAGCATGAAATCAACTCTTCCTTCATTTCAAATGGTTGTCACAGAAGCACTTACAATACTTCAGGTTTGTAAAAGTTTAAATAACATAATTAATCTCAAACATCAGTTACTACTGACAATATCTTTTCCCAAAGATAACACCTCCTTTCAACTTTGGTCAGTTATCTATCTAGGCCTGCAACCCTGCATATAACTGATCATACATGATACATAAATATTTTCAGTCCATGCAATTAGTACCTATATCGACATTTTTTATTTCTTATTTATTTATTTTTTGAAAAGGAGTTTGAACTTTATTTCGTGTGCCCTATTGTCCTCTATATACTATAGCTGCTGGGTGTGATGAAAGGAGTCCTGAACCAAAGCCAAGATGGAATCCAAGACCTGAACAAATTCGCATACTTGAAGCTATTTTCAACTCTGGGATGGTGAATCCTCCAAGAGATGAGATAAGGAAGATTCGGATGCAGTTGCAAGAGTATGGTCAAGTTGGTGATGCAAATGTTTTCTACTGGTTCCAGAACCGCAAATCAAGGAGCAAGAATAAACTTCGCAACCTTCATAATTCAAAGAACCAAACCACACAACAAGCACCACAACAAAACCTTGCCTCTATCTCTCAAATTACAGCACCTTCCTCCTCATCTTCCTCTGAGAAATCCTCTCCAAAAAATCAAATGCTACCCACCAAGGGATTTTCCATTGGCTTCTCACAAAATAATGAAGGGGTTGTGGTGCCTAATTTTTCAACTTCTTCTGTGAACCAAACATATTTTCAGACCTTTAATGAGACAAATTTGCTGCCACCACAATCATCTGAACCTTTCTTCTTTCCTTTGCACCAAAATGGGCAAGGAATACTAGATAATAATAATAATAATAATAATAATAATAATGGTATAGCAACACGGGGATTTTGTTTTTCTGATCACTCTAATGTGGTTCAAGTTCAACCTTATCATTCTTTGCTTCATGTTCAACAACAAAATGTTGGGCCTTGCACCAGTATCAGGAACTATGGTAACTCCTTAAAGAAAGACCAAGATCAAGAGAAGGGAATGAAGTTAATGCATCAACTCCCACAACAAAGTTTCTCTCTCACATCCACTACTCCAACTAATCTCACTACAACCGTTTCTCCTACCATCACTAATGCATCAGTTACTGCTCCATCCACTATAGCTCAACTTCAAGGTAATCAATCAATTTTAGAAAAATAATATTACATGCACATAACTAATTAATGTAATAATATATGTGTAATTACTCTCTAATTGAATCCCAAGAGGTGTAAGTTTATGTGTGTAGTCAAATCAAACCTTAGAATTTTGGGTAATTTCCTCTATGCAAATGACATTCTTGACCTTTTTGAAATAAATAGTGTGTCAAAATTAAACATGGTACTGATTTTCTGAAAATTTATTAAGTGGAAAACGTAACAAGATTTATACTGTGAATCTTATTTATCCAAATTTCATTTATTTATTATTTATCTGTAATTTTCATTTATTTTGCTGCATCCGTCATCAAATTATTGTCTTTTAATTTTTATCTACACAGACATTAGAATTTTTATGTTCTTTGTGTCATGAAACATTATATATTCCATGTAGATGTCCCACCATATTAGAAAGGTAATTTTAGGTGAGTGTGATTGCTTAGTTATGTAGGCTTGGGAAATTTCCATCAAACTATATATCATAATGTAGAAAATAATGTATGTAATGTCATAATTTTAGTTTCAGTGTTTGAGTTTGAAACAATAATCATAATATAGAAAATAATTATTCATTATTCATTTATATTCAAAAAATAATATAAATGAATAATGAATAATTATTCATGTATTGAGTGTGTCTTTACATAGATAGTGCATAGATATAAACAATTGTCCTAAAAATCTTAATTAAGGAATATAAGTTTAGTAAGTTAATATAGGAAATCTAAGTCTATAATTATTTTCAACTTCCTTAAAGATGACCTAACATCATTTGTTATTATTCTCAATTTGTAGAAGAAATGAATTGGATGAGGGTAACATAGTAATTTGAGTTGTTCATTTGTGAAAATAAGTAACTATGCATGGCTTCACTAGGTTAGGGGGATGATGAGTTTCACATGAGAGATGATTCGGTGTGTATCAGGTGTTGGCGATGTAGCTGGTACAATGAAGACTTTGGTTTTCATAAACGACGTCGCATTTGAGGTTCCAGTGGGGCCCTTCAATGTGCGTGAGGCCTTTGGTATGGAGGCGGTGCTTCTTTACTCCTCCGGCAACCCTGTTCCGACCGACGACTGGGGTGTTACTCTCCATTCCCTCCAATATGGCGCTTATTATTATCTCGTAATAATCTTAAACTTGAATCCTTCTTCAATGACTATTCATCATTAATATTTTACTGCATCATTCATATTTTAGTATCATTGACTATTCAACAAAATAATATAAATAAATGGTATATGATATAATGATTGTGTCGATGTTTATAAGGCTTTATTTTATGTTTATAGGGCTGATATGGTAACATGGTTTGACCCTCCTAATGGGTCATGTGCAAATGTTTATTCCTTCAAAATCATGAACACATGAGATGTGTTAAGATTTCAAGTCGGATGAAAATATAATCTAGCCAATGCTTTTAAAACTTAGGGAATCATCATTGCTAACTTTTGGTTTGATTTATGTCTAGACATTCTAATAGTTTTTATTTTTTACAGATAACTTAAGGAATCATAATGGAGGGAAATTATCGTATGGGATTTATATAGCGTTCTCTGTTACCATCTTCTCCTTTCTCTCTTATGTAGGGCTGTACTGTTATATATGGTAGGAATAGTTCCTACTATTAAAATCATGACTATCAATATATGTAGTACTTTTTTATGTTAAATTGGTATAAATCAGACATTTGTTTTATGTGGATGTATATGTGCCAGTATTTGCTTTTCTATACCCAACGTAATAATAAAGAAAGATGATAATAATAATCCAGAATAGAAGTTAATGCATTTGTTCATTAAATGTGAATATAAATGCGGACGTAGTTATTGAGAACCTGTAGTAGTGTAGGTTAGCTGAGGTCATAATTCACTATTTTGTGAATATAAAGAATATAATATTTATATAATATTAGTAGAAATGTTTATATACAGTCAGTATATAATTCAATATTCAGTTGTATTATTTTTAAAAAGTTAATGATAATTAAATATGAGTGATTAATAATATCGGGGTAATGTATAAAATTTGTATAATAATTTTTTTTTTTTTGTAGAATATAAATGTGGAGGTAGTTATTACCTTTATATAATGGTCATAAACAAACTGAATATATAATTGAAAATAACAATGATCAATTATATATTATCAAAGAAAAATTAAATTGATTTTCCAACGGTTTGGCTAAACTAATTATTACCCTTGGTATTTCAGAGAGTTATACTCATCTCCTATTGAAGATAGTTATAATAAACAAAGTAGAATAGAAACAATAAAATTACAAAGATTGAATAGGGAATATAAACAATGAAACAAATATAATAAAGAAAACCAAACAGTATATGAAGGCAATGAATAGAAACACTGAAATGAAAACAGTGTTCAACATATAATGGAAACAATAAAACGGAAATAATGAAACAAACAAAAGATAAGGGCAAATAGCTTTATGTGAAAGAGATGAATAGAGACAATAAAATAGAAACAACTTTAAGATAATAAAAAAAATGAGATGCATAATAGAAACAATAAATTTGAAAACGATAAAGGTAATATAAAAAATCAACTAACTAAAAAGTGAAACATCATTTGAAGACAATAGAACAGCATTTGAAGGCACGACATCTGTGTATAAAATAGAAACACCCAAATTTATGTGTTATTCAAAGTTCTAACTTATAATTTGTGCTAATCTTTCTTTTTTCTGAATAGTTTTTCCCCCTAATATATAATTTTTAAATATCATCATAGGGGTATAATGTATAAGAATAAGGATTAATATATATATATATATGAGCATTAAACCATCTCTAAGATCTTATTATTGAATTAACTCTATAGCTTATTTATAATTAAATAGCATTACTTTGAAAATAACTTAATTTTTCATTAACCAAATAGATCAGACAATTACAAATCAAAACATTTGCGAGAACCAAATTATCTACCTAGCTTATTCTAAAAGAATCTTGATCATATCTAGTACTTGCGTCCATCACTAGATGAAGATTATGACATGTCACACAAATAAATAAATATCTATGATACATGAGTGATGTAGAAAATGTTGAAGAGGAATATTAAGGGGAATTAGTGAAGAAGTGATTAGTGTTTGGCCCGGATTTGAGTGAAAGACTTGTATATATCAACAGAGATTTTGTCTCTTCTTATGCCATGTCACATCCAAACATCCTTTTTCTTCTGCATGAATGAACCATCACATTTGCATTTCATGATCATCATCACCTTCACTTCTCATTACTCACTTTTCAAACCCTTTTTTCTGTCAAAATTCTACTCTCTCTCTCTCATGGTTATATCTCCCTTGAGGAAAAGGGTATTAGTTTCCCACCGTGATTGGATTGTTGTTACTCTTAGGATTTCTTCATTGCATACGTATATTATATATATATATATAATTGTACATGTAGAGAATGTACGATGCACTTGTGTAGTCAAATGTTTAATATACACTTTATCCTATATGAAACTCCTAAAGTTAAAAATCGATAATATCAATCATGATAATGTTAGGTCAATTAAGGGTAGCTAGGAATAACTTGTTTTTTATAACCACCCTTTGAGGTAGTGATCTTAGGAGTTGGGTCTCATTTTCCATAGCTTATAGTGATTTACCTTTATCTCATATTGGAGAGTGTTGGATAATGTTTTTATCATTAGAGATTTTTACAGGAGAATATCAATTCTATTCTTATTTGGATCTCATTCACACCGTTTATTCAAATTCAAGCTTGACACTCAAAAGTTAACAGGCAGAAAAGTTTTGCAGTTATTAATTCACTAACAAGGATATTGCAAATTTCAAAATAGTATTCAAAACTAGTTTAAAAGAGGTGTTCCAAAATTTAAAGTAAGCCACTTACATGCCCAAACTTATATGAAAGTTCCCATAAACTTTTATACCCAAAAATTGCTATCTATTATGCTAATTTACGTAAAAAATGAACATTGTATGATTGTAAAAGTAAGAATGTAAAACATTTGTTGGCGAAGTATTTGTTTTTGTAACTCGATTAAGAGTCCTTTGGGCGTCTAAGTTCTATAATCTCTTCTGAAACTATTTAACAATTAATGATATTTACAAAATGCAGGTAATAAGTAGCTTTTTTCTCTATCCTTATGATGTTAAATAAAATCAAGTGAACACTAATGTCTTCTCACCCATTTTTTATAGAAAATATTTTCTTCAAATTTTATCAAACATCACCCCTTTTTCAAAGCACTACTACTCACAAAAGAAGTATTCTGTAAATAAGAATCACCAATAAACAACATTGAATTCAAGCCATTAACATGGGACTACATTAGGCGCAGAAGATACTCAATTCAGCCTCTCAGAACAAAACTGGTAGTAAATTGATATTGGTACTTCTCTAGTGAAGTGTCTAATAATTTGTTGCAAAATTAGATATCACTTCTCTGCCTAATAGAGCATCAAATAGAATGCAAAATTCATCATGGTTGTAGTGAAAAAAGTTCACATATGCATCGGACACATATAATAGAACAATATAAACTAAAATATGGCTTAGATATCAACTTCCTATAAACTAAGAAGGTGGTTTCATCTAAAATAAGAAGGACACAATTATTCTCATGGCCTTGGGTAGATATCTTACAAACTAACTCATAAGAGTCTACATAGGAAATTAGCTAGTACCTGCATTAGTGCATGCAAATCACAACAGGAAATGGCATAATTACATGTTGGAGAAAATATAAAGCAATTTGATCGAATAGCACTAGAACTGAATTCGTAGAATCACTGCTAGTGCTAGGCATCATCTTCTTGGTTGTTCACCAGTTCACACTCATCAATCCATTCACTGTATCTGCATTGTATTAGTTGCAAGTAAGTATCTTCATCATGTATATGTGTATGTCATTTTTTTTGTGTGTGTGAGAGAGAGAGAGGTGGAGGAGGTTTTCCACATATTGATTGAACTTACATGTCTATTGGCTCAGATAAAGCTGCAAAAACAACAACAAAATATAACATCAGTAGCTGCATCTCTTAGCAGATAAAAAATCTATGAACAGATATTTCCAGATCACTTTAATAATTGTGATTAATCAAAGAACAAACCACAATTTTCTCAACGTGCTAGGGGGAGAAATTTCATTTGCATTTCTTCCGAAGCAAAATGAGAGGGAGGGCAGGGATATATTTATTAGTGATTCCCAGTCAAATGATTATTAATTTCATCAATAGTTACTGCCATCACAATGGCATGACCAAAGTATACTACGCTAGGTAGCACATACCACTAACTAACTTCATTCAAAAAAAATTAATACAAAAGCTTCAAGATAAATGTCTCAAGGGGACAATCATCAACATCAACTTGCATTTTATAAACATTAACAAAACATTTTGTTTACATGTCTAGTTGGCATGCCAGCATTGCATGTTTTTTGGAAGTAACTGCTTTAAGAATATGTTATAGATGTTAAACACATCTTATTTAAACAAACCTGTGATGGTAGTGCTAAAGCTCTCTTGGCATATCCGGCAAAAAGCTTCCCCTATCAAATTCTTCATATCACTGTCAAAAGAACCCCCAAAAATGAGATCTAAATTGAGTTGTAATAATCACTAACATTTAAAACCAAAGATTCCTCACTGGTTTCATAAAAGATAAGCCTTAATGTCTTTGGAAGCATATACAAGGAAACAAAGGCACAGAACTCTTATCAAGTAGTTTTAAAAGTCGCTTACATGCGACATTCAACACTGGTTCCATGATTGCAGAAAGGGCAACTGAAGACAGTGTCAAGCTTATCCATTCGTTTCTTCTGAGCTGGCTTTGTTTTTGCTTTCCTCTTTCCCATAGCTCAATTCCTGATATTTCAAGCATTCAAAAACAAGGTCAGTAATAAGTAAAATAGGTAAAAATATGTTTTCATCTCGAATCCTATAACAGCATCCCACCTTTTTCATTATTAAATGGGTCACACTGATTATTTTACATTCAATAGTACAACTCTATTTCCGTTCTTAAATGTACCCCACAAACATACCCTACATTTATATTTCAACTCCAATAGTGCAACTCTCTTTACTTTCTCTCTCTTCTAACAATTTTTTTTTTCATTTTTTAATGTTGCCTCACAACTTTAAGAATGGTGTTTATTCAGGTTACAGTTGGGAAATAAGAACAAGAACGACTGCTCTCAAGTGCTGAACTTGGACAAAGAACGTGTTATTTCTTCGCTACTATGATCCCTAGAGTTCTAGTTAATGGCAACATAATTAGAAGGATAAGCAGTGCACTTTTTAATCAAACTCCAAAACCTTTCTCTCTCTCTCTCATTATTTCTGGTATTTTCCTTCGTGCAAAAATAAAAGATAAACAATCTACCAAAGTTGAAAGAAAAACATAATTTTTCAAAACATAAACGAATCACTTCACATATTACACATCAATCCTAGAATTTACGAACCAAACTGATGATCCCAATTCCCAAAAACCGAAACAATTTATTAGAAATTTAGGCATAGAGAGAAAGAGGGTGTAGATTAATCCAAAAAGCTCTCAACTTTGGGCAAAATAAGACATACCCAAGAAATTGTGCGGCATCGTTTCCTTTATTTTCTACGCATCCAAACGGCACAAAGAAAAAGGGATATGATGAAGAAGAAAAATGAAACCCTAATAGAGATAAGAAATCAAAGAAATAGATAAGGAGTGAGATTACTTACCAAGATTGAAGAAGTATTTCTGAACGATAAACGATTCGGAGTGACGAAACAGAAGTTGGGAATTGGAGGGGAAGAGAGAAATTAGGGTTAGTGAATATCAACTGAGAATTGAGAAGGTTGTGGAGTAACGGAGAGAGTGAAAGATGGTTCTATATATAGGATTCAAGTCTCAACGTTATATAGTGATTAATGCTGGCTTTTCATACAAAGCCAAAAGCTTCACTATTAAGCGCTCTTTTCTAGATATTTTTTGTTTTGCATTTATGTAAGCTACTGCGAATAACTAACTAAATTAAAAATCACAAATAAATCAAGAAAAAAAGTAAAATCATTTTTATTATGGGCAATGTTAGTTGTTAGTATGTTAGGTTAGTATTTGTTATGGACGAGACTCAAACCCTATAACCTCATTCACCTTATTCCAAGTCTTTCACCTTAACCAACACACCACCTTGTAACTCCCAAGTAAAATCATTTTTTATTATGAGGAATTGATTTTGCCAGTATAAAATCTTAGATTTATGAATATAAAAGTGTTCTAATTATTTAAAGAATTCATCACTCCCATTACTTAAATTTAAAAAACAATGACGATAAAATATAAATTATGAATAATATAATAATTGTGTAAAAATATCATAATATTAGATGTATTGATATTTTTCTATTATATCAAACACATACTAAAAAGTTTTTGTGTTGTACTTTATTTGATAACATTATTGAATTGAAATGTTAAATAGTTAATCGTATAACGTATTCCTAATAAGTCAATCTACAGAAGCTACCGTATGAAAAACCATAGACTAACCCCAATTCATTTTCAACTATTAAAAAGCTAAATTTTGTACATTATGGTTCAAGTACACAAAGCATTTTCAGTTGATGTGGTCCATTGTCTATTTAATTTATTTTTTCTATACATTGGGGACATGTTGTCAATATTATGTTTTTGTGTCCGTCTCAATTTGATATATTCATCCAATGAAAAAAATAATGAATTAAAAATAAAAAATTTAAAAATATAAAATAATATTTTTATATTAATCAAAAAAAAAGTTGATTATCTAATCAATTATTCTGGGACAGTGGATGATGTGAAGGCTTGGCTTTATTGCCGATAATGATTAATTGTTTGATTGTTTGTTTGGACTATTCAGTGTATTTATGTGTATGCTTGTTACGTGCATGAAGTACATGTGTTTTTGCGTCAAAGTAGCCCAAAATAGTCCCTGTGTTCATAACAAAATGGCCATTTTGTTCATGCTTTGTTATCCAACAAGTTATATTTTCATGATTTTTTTAACCAACAAAATTACTGTATTTGTATTGCAATGAATTGTACTTGTACTCTTGCATATGTCTAAGTATATAACGTTTCTTTAACACCATGGTGAGCATTTTACAGGACATGAATCATATGGTTGAAGCATTATTGGAGTGTAAGAGTGGACAATGAGATGCATGTCAACTTTGAACATCCCTTGTAAGAGCGAAACGGCGTCATTTTGGGTCACCGATGAAGCCCAAGTAACAGAGGGGCTAAGGTGGATCATAGAGGTACTGAAA
Organism: Lupinus albus; assembly: GCA_009771035.1. Lineage (NCBI taxonomy): Eukaryota > Viridiplantae > Streptophyta > Magnoliopsida > Fabales > Fabaceae > Lupinus > Lupinus albus. The sequence continues at coordinate 4,575,552 of CM020014.1, read as the reverse complement.
ATCTTGAGGGACAAGCTTGGATCTTTATTATTTTTAAGCTTGAAAGAATAATTGCTATTGATTTTTGTATTTTGGGTGTATCTTCAATTTTCATATGGAGATTTAGTGTTTCCATGAAGTGAGTCTAATCCCCTAGAATTACATGCAAGTGTCTAAAAAATAAGATCACTTGTGATCATTAGTGTAAAAATGAACAAATGTGATATACCCACAGGGGAAGAGAGAACAATAAAAACTAAGCCAGGTAAAGAATCAGAACCAGCAAACTACTTTGTCAACGTGCAGGCATAGATGATAGATGAGAAAAAATATAAGTATGGTTAATACTAAGGAGTAAGACATAACCAAGTTGATAGATCTGAAATTAGATAATAGAATATCTTAAATTTGACACAATAATAGGAGTTATGCAAAATAAACACATAGTTTCCTAAACATTTGGCTAATATAGAACATAAATCTTTACACACCAAAGCAGAAACTTTATAGTTTGATGCTCTCTAGATTATCATTTTCATGCTGGCATGCCATCTCTACATGGTTATAAACAAGGCATAGACTTTTACTACATGCTCAAGCAGAACAACATCCAGCTTTTTTCACAGCTGATACATCATCACGGGATCCAACATTAATTGTCTGTCCTTTTGGTAAAGCTGCTGGGTCATCGCCGATGTCAAGGGCCTTCTTGCTTACAATGCGATAGATCTGGGTCAGCACTTCTGTGAAGGCATTTTCCACATTCATGGACTCAAGGGCAGATGTTTCCATAAAAAATGTGTTTTCTCGTTCAGCAAAAGCGGTAGCATCTTCAGTGGAAACTGCACGCAAATGACGCAGATCTGCTTTGTTACCTACAAGCATCACCACGATGTTGGCATCTGTATGATCTCTCAACTCCTTTAGCCACCTCTCCACATTTTCAAATGTAACATGGCGGGTAACATCATAGACTAGTAAAGCACCAACAGCTCCTCGATAATATGCACTTGTAATTGCTCGGTACCTTTAGTATAAAAGGAATCAAGCTAAGATAGATATCTTACATGAAGAGTTAATAAAATACAGCATGGTAGACCATTACTGACATGTAATCTAAAATTAGGTGGTTACTTCTAAAGATTTGTGTTAGATTTATGCATCAACAACACCACCACACTACATATTATGCTATAAACTCAGTCTCATTAAATGATATCCACCTTATTCTGGCTTTTTAATTGCCAGATAGCCTAATTAAGAACTCACAATGTCAAAAGCCCAATGTAATTCACCAGAAAAGGAAGATTAATTAACTCCTTTTCCCCATAGCTTCCGGTGCTTTTTCCCTAGTCAGCTATAAACTTATCCTACCTCAAACATTATGTTATATCCGTTCTTATATCTCTTGTCTCAAAAACCTCGCAAACAGGATCGATGTCCTCAGAAAGATGGCAATTATTTAGAAAAGAAAACAGTAACGAGAGGCCTAGTACATCAGGCTGCCACCTGTTGGAGTCTAGGGAGGATAAATGCATGCGGCCTTACACAACAAACGGAGCGGTTTTTCCTAAAATATAAGCACGAGACTTTTGAGTCACAAAGTAGCAACCTTACAGAGGCTCACCCTAAATAAGAAAACAGTAAGGGCTCAAAGAAAATCATATGATTTTCAACTTAGTTGTATGAAAGCAAGCTGGGAAAGAACAGTTGAAGCTGTCATTTTGGAAATAAAGCAGCATTGATGAATGCATTGGATCTTTTCAAAAAACAAACCAACACTAAGGGACCATATAATAATGAAACAACAACAGCCAAGTCTTAGTCCCACTATGTGGGGACCGATTAATAAAAAAACAGAAACACATATAGATGCAGAAATTAAACAATGCAGTTGGCATTAAAAACAAAATCTAGTGAGTAGTGGCACAGGATGTCTAAAACAAATAAAGGAAAAATAAGTACAGCCTCCAGATTCCACTGAATTACTGTTTCATTAGAAGGAAATAAATTTGAGGAGCAACCCAATGGATACTTCTCAATTTGATTATAACTATCCAGATAATTAGATCATTAAAAACATTATTATACTGACTTTCTTTTCAGCCATCAATCATCATATTACACAATTTAAAGCATTGTAATCATGATAATACTAGCCCCATGGTTATAAATGTTCCTTACATATTACCAGAAGTTTCGCAACCATCATTCACCTGTACATATCACCATAAATTTCATAACCATCATTCACCTGTACATATATTTATTCTTGTATTTCGTTTACAAAAGAGCTAAAAAAAACAGCAAGCTTAAAGCTTGTAGCTGAAAAAGAAAGATGTGAGTTACAACTCATAGCATAAAGAAAAACAGAAAGGAACATGTTCTCTTTCGGCCTCTTAAAGAGAAAAGTTGAGTGCATCAATTTGAAAATGAAGCAGGGCTTATTAATCTGATGGATAGTAAAAAAACTAATGCATTAAAAGACAGCCAAATAGAAATATTTTGTCATTTGATACCAAGAGACGTGTAAGTTAAACATAGATAGAAAATCTGTTTTAATGACACCAAATATATAACCAGATACGGAGTAAAACAGTTAACCCCAAATTCCAATCTAAATATGAGGAAACCAACTTGAATTTATTTAATGCAGCCCACCCTCCAATTTCCAACAAAACAATAGCTTCTCTTTATAACTTGTCAGAAACATTACCATATTGACCTTCTTCTACACCGTCTATTGTTTCAAACTTGGGGCATTGGTAAAATTTGCAGTACTAGCCAGATGATGTTCTTCATACTATTGTATTGCTCAGGAAAAAAGTTCCTTACGTAGTTGGCAGGAACTCTAAAAACTTTTGAAAGAAGCAACGAGCATGAGCATAATAACAGTATTGAAATGTTTGTTTATCAACCTTAAATCCTTCCAAAAGAAATAATTCACATTACTTAACCATTAACTCAATGGCTTGAATGCCAGGATTTCATGTCATTTACTATAAAAATTGCAGGCCCAATTATAAATTATAAGAACACAACAACATCAGCAAAGAAAAACTCAATATTCTAAACGCAAAAGCATTCTCCATGATCTGAAAACCAGAAAAGCAATGTATCTACCCTATTCAAATTATCATCACAATGGGTGCATGACAATACATTAAACAAAAAAGCAAATTTGCTTTCATCTTATCAAAATGCCATGGTTAAAAACAAAAAACAAAAAAATCATTAACCCAATTGAAGCATAAAGATGATAGACATGATAATAATCAAAATAATGAAATGAAATTTTTTGGATGTGAACCTTTCTTGACCAGCAGTGTCCCAAATCTGAGCCTTGACAACCTTATCATCAACCCTGATGCTTCTGGTAGCGAACTCAACCCCAATGGTGGACTTTGATTCGAGGCTGAACTCGTTCTTCGTGAACCTCGAAAGAAGATTGGATTTTCCAACACCAGAATCACCAATCAGAACCACCTTAAACAAGTAATCGTAATCATCATCGGCTCTATAAGCCCCCATTTGCCACAAAAACACTCTTTGCTCTTATTTTCTATGTGGGTGTTTGTGTTTTGGCCAGAGGGAAAATTGGGGAGGATAAAAAAGTGATTTTGATTTGATGAATGTAGAAGAGGCTCAAATGGATTGGTGTGAATGAAAGAAAGGAATCATTTTTGTTTTGATTGGGTATTCAAAATTGTGATCCAGATTCAGAAGAATGTTAAAAAAAGGTAACCTTTTTGTTTCAGTAACAAATCAATGATAAAGTAATTGGAACAGATTGGCGCCGAAAATGTAGGGTTTATTATTAGTCACCAGATTCTGAAAATGAAGATGTGACGTTTTTTTCCCACTTCAACTAGGAAGCCACAAAAAAATTTAAAAATAAATTGGCACTCAATCTTGAATGTAGTAGGATTATAAAAAATTGCAAAATATAAATTGAGTCCGACTCCTCTCCAATATTGGAGAGGCCAATTAGTATACGTTTAGGGATAAAAACGTAATAATAATATAAATTGAATTGGTAAAATTGTCCATGATTTTTGAGTTTTCTATGTATTTTTAGGTAAATAACATCTCTATTACTATAGAGGAGTCTGACTCATATAAATGAGGTTCATATTGGATTCATGATTGTTTATTACTTAAAATAAACACAATCAACACAATCGAAAACCAAATATTTGAAATTGGGGAACCCAAACCCAACCTCTAAGCCTTTGTTTGGTAGAGTATGAAAAGAAGATAAATGAAATGAGAAGAGAGAAGTTTGGGAAAAATAAAGTTTTTTCCCTTTGTTTTAGGAAGGAGTTTGAAGGGAGAGAAGGAAAAAGGGTTGGAGCTCATCAAATTTGTTTCACATCCCAAGTAAGGAGAAATTGAGAGGATAAGAGGGACCAAAATCTATTAGGGGATAAAAAATAATGAATATGATAAAAAAAATTAGGGGATGGATCCACTTACTCCAACCGTGAGTGGAAAAAACTTACTCTACATTATGATCATTCATTATTGAGAAATTAAATGGTTTGAATTGGTGAGTACATCTAAACCATTATATTTTCCAAGATTTGATGGCTAACATGTGAAGTATGTTTTTTCCACTTACTCTTGGAATAAGTGGATATCTCCCCATTTTTTAATTGACATGAATGTTTTCATTAATCCGGGACATGATTTGAAACATAATTTTGAACGATAAATCATTGTTTAGGGAAAAATGAGGAAGAAACACTCATTTCTTTCTCTTCTTTTTCCATACAATCAAACAACACTAAAATTCTCTCTATTTCCCATCTCTTTCTCATCTCTTTCTCTCTTTTCACTTTCTCTCTCACATATTTCTCTCTTCTTATTTTCATCTTACAACCAAAGGAAGCCTAAATTTTATATCAAAGGAAGCCTAAAGGTTATCCAATACTACAGCTGAATGGACTTATATATCAAAGAGCATGGTGGAAAAACAATTTTATGCTTTAACTCTTGATTTGGGATGTGTGAAGCTGAAATGGTATTAAAATATCATGGATAATGATCATCTCGCATGTTATTAATCTAAAAAATAGGGGTAGAGATGAGTTGAGTCGAACTTGACTCAGCTCAGCTTGACTCGTTAAAGATTGACTCTAGCCGAGTTTTAAGTTCAGTTCAATGTTGAACTATTTTTTTAACTCAAGTTCGACTAATTTAAAGTTCACGAACTTTCAAATGGATTAACAAACTCAAGTTTATGTTGCTCGTTAGCATAAATTTAAATGGCTTACAAGGTGTTGATAGATTATACATATACATGTAGATAAAGTTTGTGAGTATTAATAATAATTATAGTTACAAATTAAACTTCATATAATAAAGTTGAATCTTAATTGAATTGTTAATATTAAAAAATCAGCGCACATAGTCATATACAACTAATTTTAAGTACACATAAATGAGCTTAGTAAATTACTTTGGTATCGCTGACCAAAAAAAATACTTTGGTATCAGTATTTTAAGTGATCATTCGATTATCAACTAATTTTTAATCTATCACTTATGTACAATTGTAGAACATTGATTTACTATTACCATAATTTTTATATGAAAATTGTTCTCATTGTCGGGAATACATATGTATATAATCGAGTAAACTCATAAGCCTAACAAATCAAACTATATTTAACTCAAGTTTGATTATTCATTTAATGAACTTAATTTTTAGCTCAAGTTTAACTCATTTAATTTATGAATTAAGTTTATCGAACTATATAACAAAACGATTTTTGAAAAATGTCAAGTTCACAACACATGGGGAAAAGTTCACAAAATCACCTTAAACTTTATATTTTGCAAGTAGATAATGTAAATTATTTTTCTTCCTAATTATTTCTTAAACTTTAACTATTGGTAAAATTGATCCATAAATACATACAATTTTAAATTATTAACAATGAAATTTCTTTGAGAATGATGGCCATCTTTCTTATGATCTTGTCCTCCACGTGTGGATGGTTGATAAGGAGCCAAAAGAACCAGGTGAGTGCCACTGATGACATGTCCCTTCCGGCGAGGACAAAGTTTAAGAGTGAAGGGGTTACCGCAGGTGTCACATTTCTTCAAGAAACGAGAAACTAAGTCATCTGAGGGGTTTTTCTTACTATATGCAACGACGTCGTTCATGCAGGTGCTTACAACTTGAAGCCTTTGTTTTAATCTCTTCTCTGCTACGATGCAAAGAAGATGAGTTTGAATTAGATTAAGCATATATTTTCTGCCTGAGTGTTTTTGTAGCTCCAAGTACCTTGATGTATGACTAACCTTACACTATCTAATGTGTTAATTCGAATTTCATCGATAGTAATTTAAAATTGTATATATATAAGGACCAATTTCACCAATAGTAATAATTTAAGGAGAAATTAGGAAGAAAAAGTAGTTTACGTGTCCACAAAGTTTAAGACATGTTACTATCCATCTCTGTTAGACAAAAATTGTAAATGCTGTGCAACTAATGACTACCTATCATAACTGAGTTCACCATGATTTAGCCTAGTTTGTCCTCGAGAATGCAATGACATCTATGGGAAAACATGCTACTCTTATTTATTTACCTTACAACAATTGCTAGTTCAACTAGAGCCAACATTTTCTGCTCATCTTCACTAAACTCCAAATCAACCAGAAGGTGAATTCATCCAAAACAAGGGAGATCATATTTCTGCTGACTTTCAAAGAAATAATCCTTTTTTCTTGAGATGAGTTATATAATAAGTTGCTCAAAAATGTCTCCAAACATTTATCACAGCCAATATTATGAAATATTATGTACCTATGAAAGTCTGTCCAGCAGCCAGTATCATAAAATAGGGTAAATCACTTACATTGGCATGATATGGAAAATAGAGTCAGGACATAATCACAGCAAATTTGTGACTAAACAAAGTAGGTCAATTCTGCAATGCTAATTAGATTCTAGCATTCACCAAATTGCTGATCATAAATTATATACAGCAAAAAAAGCTGTAAGTAGTCTTCCCAAGTTAGAATTCAGTACCCAGCAGCCTCTTATGCCGTGCTCTAGTGAGAATGAGCTATTCACTATATCTTGACAAGGCAAAAAAGACATTAGATTCTTGTTACTAAGAAGGAACTGTAAAATAACCAAATCAGAGAAAGGATAAGGACAAAAATAAATCCCAGCGCAGAATAATATATTAACCAAGTTGAAGACAGCATCTTGCACCTCCGAATATGAGATCATGTCCCATAAAAGTCACCCATGTTTTCAACAAGATAGTCATATGGTGCAGGTAACCCATACTCATATGTTCCATTTAGAGGAGCCATTCTATTTGATGTTGAATAGACACTGCCCATGCCAACCTTGGCATTAATTTTGGCTCTGCCTTTAGCAGGTCTTCTGTTATCAGGCGGAAACTCAGCAGAGAGCCTTCCCATCTGCTTCTGCAGATCTGCAACCGAATCATTTGTTACCTTTGCCTTTGAGTTCTTCTTACCTTCCACAAGCTTTAGTTCCAATCGATACAAGGCACATGCATCACACTTGCTAATCTCATATTCGTAAAGATGCCACTCAAAATGGTTCAGTGGTTGTGGGTCCATATAATAAGATCTCTTCAGCCCTGAAAATTCACTCATCACTTGCTTTCTAGATTCATGCCAACCACGTCCACTATAATCTGGCAATGACCTCTGCTTTCTGTTTCCACTCTCGAATGCTCTTCGAGGCTTATCAAAGAAGAGCCACTCCCGAAGGGTTTCACCCTCAAGAACAGAAAGATCAAAGAGCTCTGAAATCAAACAAAAGTGAATTAATTATAGGAAAACAATCCTGTCAACCTTGCACCAAATACCTACAAAATGGGGGCCCAATACACGAGACTCCCACCTAGTGGGGTCTGGGATGGTAGTTGTATGCAACCTTACCCTCACAAGCAAAGAGGATGTGTTGCTTCCATGGTTTGAACCCATGACCTCCAGAACACAAGACAAGCAACCGTACCGTTGAGCCAAAGTTCAATCTCTAAAATAAAAACCTGACGTAACAGGTAAACCAAACAAAATATATATTACCAGGTGCATTCCATGGAGACTTCGCAGTTGCTGCTCCCTCACATTCTGGGATGCCAACATCTTTTCCTTGTGCCTTTGCACTAAGAGCAGAAAAAAGTAAATTATCCTTCAAACCAATGCCCCCAGGTCGTAGAACTGGGGCCATGCCTGGTGGCCCTTCATTTAAAGCTAGAGCAGCATGAAAGCTACTGCAATAGTCTTGACACCAGTCCAACCCTTGCGCAGGCCTTGGGCAGTCCCATAGTGCACATTTTGGTCCTAAGAAAGCAGAAGGAGGAGGGCAGATACTTGGTAGATAGCTAGAAATATGAGGAATAGCATCCTCCTCACAATAACCTGTACCATTAAAACCAGTATAAAAGTTGTGATCGAAATCCTGATGCAAATCAAACTGATGATATTCTAGAGCAGGCCCGTCCAGGTTGTTGACTGCTACATTTTGAACTCCTGTGGTGGAGTGTTTGCACTCATCAACCAATGGGAAATCATGTTGCTGTTGACCCTGATTTACAATAAAAACATGAAGTTTATTACAATTACAGGTAGCGTATATTTAAACCTGAACGGCATTGAGATGCTGGATCAAAATACAATATGAAAGAAAAAATATAGGCTTTCAGGGAATATGTCATTCTTTAAAGGAAAACAAGCATAAACTCTAAGGAATAGCTAAACCTAGCTATTACAACAATGCAAGTAAAGAAATCTTTTAAGAAAACCTAGCCTACCACATGATGCAATTAAAAGATAATCGGCAGACAATGACATCTGGTGGATGTATATCCGAAACAGTACACTTACAAATGATTTTTTCACTCTGTTAATCTGAGACACTAAATGACTCATTTTGTTCCGCAGATGGGCAAGTGCTAGCCAAAAAATATGTATGCTCTATAAACTGGCCCAGAATGGACAGTTCAACCAAAAAACCAGGAGCTAGTCCAAAATATACTCTCATAGTTTTTTATAATAAAAGAATAAATTTTATATAGAGAGAAGAAAACTTATCTACCCCTCTCATAAATTAAACTAAAAAGGTTAATTTTATTTTTCTATTATAAAAATCAGTATTATTAGATGGGAAGGGAGAAGATTACAAGAGGAAGATAAAACATCCTTGCAAAAGAAAGAGAAAAGGTAACACTTCAGAACTAAGCTACAAAGCATGCCACACACTCTGCATACCTACCAAAGAAACACCCCTAAAACCATGTGCTAGGCACCAAAGGGATGCCAAAAGAATCACTTATTAGGAGCCCCACATTGAGCAGAATTGCAAACTCAATGTGACACTTAAGCCATGAGGCTCTCCCACCTAATAGACTAGTCTTTTGGGTTGGGCTCTCCTCGTCTGTTTAAGTCTTAACATCACTCCATCCCAAGTGAAATCTAGAGAAGAAAAGGAGTCAATGAAAATTCTACTATTCCTTTAAAACAAAATACACCAAAGAACAGCAAAAACAGCACACTACCACAGAATTTTGGCACCTTTTCGTTGCCAAAAGCCCAGAACCTCTAAACCTAGTAAGGAGAAAAGTAAGCAAGTCCATAGGGCAAATACGTGACTCATCAAAGATCACAAACAATATATTCCTAAGAACTTTTGCAGCCAAGCAATGTAAAAAGTGAGGTGGCCCACTTTTGGAATCTGACCCAAACATTATGCACATATTGAGATAAAGCAATAAGAGGTTTTCACTTCTGAAGAATGTCATTCCTATTAATCTTGTTAATAACAGGAGTCCATAAAAAAGGTTTAGCCTTTGATGGAGCTTTAGAATTCCATATGGTTTTTTACAAAAGAAAACTATTTCAGTTATGTGAAAGAGTCGGGAACTGGGAAAAGGATTTCCGTGTGAACATTCACAAGGGATCAAGTACCTCAACGGCCAGGTTTGATTCACAAGGTAAAACAAAGAACAAATTTGACCCCCCAGAAAATGCAGCATTAAGCTTTATTTTTATCATTTTCAAGTATGTACTGAGTAGCTCCAAAGCAATTGGAATTAAGATCTTGATCTTCTCCCAACCATTTAGAGAGGATTATGTTTATTATGTGTGAGGCCTTAAGGTCTAAGAATAGCCAAAAATAAGTTTGTATGTGCACACTGACATACAATCTTTTCAATAAGCAATACAAGATATCAACCATTTCTGAAGCATCTGTGATTCATATATGAAGTTAAAGTAATGAATTGTATAAAATAGCTCACACCACACATACCAGAAAATTATTACGGCCAAAATAGATGATTAATCAACCACATGGGAAACGACACTCACCTCTTGGAATACAACCTTATCCCCAGTCTGTGGGGTTTGATCATTAGGTTCAGGCTTAGGTGCAGCTAATGGGCTAGAGGCATCATCTTCCTCCTCACAGAGCTGCAATAAACGACAGATATCGGTGGAGAATGATCCAAGGCTGCCATCCTAAATTCACCCATAAATATTAGAGTCCGCAACCACAGCTTTATCACTAATATGCCATTGAAGTACACACATGTCATTGCAAAAATATAGGTTAGATGCAAGCACCTATGAGTAGTCTATGACCATAGTTTTCAGAAGCAAACCAGTCATACCAGAATAACTAGGAACTGGTCCAATCAAGTCGTAAAAGCTGAATTCCAAAAAAAAAGGTAAGAAAATGGATAACGGTCCTGAACCAGTCACAACTCACCCCTAAGTTGCACGGATAAAGGTGCAGTACCAGAACTCGTACTGGTATTGGTAAAACAATTGTTCTAAAAACAAGGGTAAGCATAAGACATGATCTATTATATATAGAAATATAACACATAAATAATGACTTCAACAAAACTCTAGAAAGTATTTCAAGCAAAAAAATAATATAAACAAGGCACATGATTTAAAGAGGGTGAAATAATAGTTTGTTGCACTTTGTAGCGGATCAAACAGCTTAGGAACAAAAAAATAGGTGTTTTGCATATATTGGCAACTTATACTGAGTGATACTACTCATCGAGTGAGTATTAGGTAGGTACCCAGGTGTACTTATAAGTACCACTACAGGGTATGTCCCAAACACGGGTATAGTAACAACTTTGAAGAACCCAAGGCCCAAGCATCATAGGTTCATACAGCTGAAAATCCATGTTTTCCGTAAGAAAAAGGAAAAGGAACATTTATTTTCATTTTCTCATTGCCCATGAATCATGACAGATACATGAAGTAAAATCCACAAGTTACAGTTCAGTAGATGCACATGCACTATTAAAGCTTACTTGCTGCAAAGAAGAAGCAGGCGATGGCTCATTGAGCTCGGCCTTCCACTCACGAAGCATCTGATGGACTTGCTCCTCAAGGACTGAAGCGTCAACTGTGCGACTCTCCTTCCTAGCAAACTGCAGATCTAGGAACATTAACTGCAGGTCATCGACACGGTTTTTTGCCTTATCCTTAAAGAGCCTGTGTGATGCTGACTTGCAGCTTGTCTTGGAAATCTTCTTCATTGCTAAACCTTAAGTTAACCCTACGCTCACCAATTCCACAAACTAAGTTTCAGTCCACATCAAATCAAAACCTACAATAAAAAAGAGAGATAACAAAAAAAAGATGCCTATAGAACATGCAGGTAAGGTTATCATGATCAGCATATTCCAGCACATTCCACAATCACCAAAAGTCCATAAATTACAACCCTGACCCAATAACCCCGTCTTAGAATTAAGTCAAAATCATAGCATAGTAAAATATTCGCCCCCATTTTCAACTATTTAACCATAAATCCCAAAATAAAACCTAAATACAGATCCGAGAAATAGTTTTTTTCGAAACCAAAAACTAAAAAATCAAAGGAAAAGGAAAGGATCATAACAAACCCCAATTCTGAAGAGAAAAAAACATAATCGAAGCTCGAAGGAACACAACAACTAAGACACTGGAAGCAGAAAAAAACAGTAGAAATAAAAAACCAAAACCTAAGTTGGATAAAAAAAATCTGAGAAATATTGGGGATTGAATATGTGAATTTTGCATAGGGCTGAAAAGAGAGAAACGATGGTTACCTCAGATTATATGATAATCGCTTTTATTTTTGTTGAAAAATTGGTTGGTGTTTGTGAAAAGAGAGGGTTGAGTTTATTCCCTCTCTCTCTCTCTCTCTCTCTCTCTCTCTCTCTCTCTATGCAAAGAGATGTAAGAAGAATGGGAGAGATTGGTGTTTGTGTTAGTGACTTCTCTCCAATTCCCATCCAAACAAACTACTGAAGCAATAAAGGTATAGAGTGAATATTGGAGTTACATTTTACTCCCCATCTTACAAACTTACTTTAGTTTCTATCTAATTTAGATGATGACATTCATTTAAGTATATTTTTTCAATTTATTTTACATCTTATCTATCAATTTTATAAAAATTTAATGATTTGAATTAATAGATAGATCTAAATCATTGAATTTCTCTAGAATTGATGATTAAGATAAAGTAAGTTTAAAAAACTTACTCCTTAGAGTAAGTGGATCCCCACACATTTTACCATTGTGATACACTATCATTTTATATATCTATACTAATAGACATAAAATGATTACTCATGATGGTGTAATTTGTTGTTTCTTATTTTGCTCTTACTAATCTATATTTTCTACCAAAAAATCATATAACATATTTCCTCATTTTATGTTCCATATTTTTTATGTAACTTTTATAGTTTTTTCATTTAAACACGACATTTTTTCCACATGGATCAAGACAATATTTAAACATGATAGTTTATTTTTTTCATTTTTTAACATGTAAAATTACAAATCATATTTTGTTGATTTTGTAATAATTAGGAAATATGTAATAAAAATATACAAATCAATTACAATTAACTCAATAGAAAAGTCGGTTCTGGTTGTATACATTTTTTTTCCTTCAAATTTTATACACGTTCATGTAGGTACCAAAACAACAACAAAATTTAAGGGATTATAAATATTGTATTGATAATGTATAAAAAAAAGTGTCATTTATTATTATTATTTTCTAAAAAATGCAAATTTTAATGTGCACACAAAGGATTACACTGAAAAGTTATTCTATTTGTTGGAATAAATGTACTTTTCATATATAATATAGCTGACGACTTTGCTCTTAGAAATTAAGAAAGTTAGTTTGCAAATAAATCTAATTTATATTTTGTATTTTATGAGAGAAAAATATATATTCACATCGTAAAAGTTACCTACATTATTGTTAAATCATTCACTATTTATATTTAATCATTATTAACGTTTCGAAAAAAATAAAAATAAATGTTGTATGATATATTAACTATGTATAAAAAAATTCATATTTCTAAAAAAAACTTTAATGCTCATAGAAATTCACATGATTGCCTCAATGGAGATACATGATTCAAAAAAATAAAATATAACAAATTATTTTACCAAAAATGATAAGTTTGCATTGGGGGTCAAAAAACACATTAATATATACAATTAGTTTGATAAACACGTCAATTTCAAATGAAAACTTACCTTTTTAATAAATTAAAATGTGTAATATGCCACATACCATAAAATTTCTTTATATTTTAATATTAGTAAGTGTCTAATCTATTGACTTTTTTTACTAGTATTCCACTTGCTTGTTTATGGATATAGGCATGTTAGCTTATTTACTAGTGTAGATTGATATATTTATAGTGGAATTTTGAACATGACAGGATAATTATAAGCTTTATTAATTAGATAACATGTCTTTAAATAAAATTGCACAATGTCATACCTTGAAAACACCATGGTAGGCTAATACATTGAGCTTCAGAAATTAGTCACACATGTTCATGTTAGGAAGCCTATTCTCATTCCTAAGGTAAAGAATTAAATTATTTTATTAAATTATATTGATATTCATAATATTTAGTCGAGTTAGTTGAATTACACTTAACATGTATTCTCCTAAAAAATATGGTAACCTCATGGTCAATGTATTTATATTCACCTTCCTTACAAATGGGTATATGATATATTGAATACATACAAATTAAAAGAGATCTATGTATATGTCAAAAGGGATAAATACAATATATAATAACAATAATAATAAGAAAAGATATAGTAACATTATTGTTTAAGAATTCCATAAATAATTTTTTTTAGTAAGGGTATTGTTAATGAATATCCTAAGGACGAATTATTAAGAAAAACAATAATGTGAGACTCCAAAATTTGAGATGCATGCATGGGTCAATACCATATAAAAGATGAAAGAGAGCCAAAAGTTTCGTTGCAAGTTGCAGCTGTTTCTATATAGATTTTATATATATTATAGAATGATAATTACATGTTTCTTTTTAACTTTGGAGTGATTAATACCCCATGAATTTATTTGCATATCCTAAATTTTACAATTTCTATTACAAAATTAATTTTTTTATATTTTACTTATTTTTATTTTTTATATTTACACACATTCCACAAAATCCATTTAAAAACCAAAGTTTTGTCAAAATATTTTTACAACTTTATTCCATTTATCAATCACCTTTTTATTACGTTAAAATTTTGGTCTACACGTCCCCGAAAGTTAACTTGGAATTTTGAGTTGAGATCTTTAAAAAAAATTATTACATTAAAATTTTGGTTTACATGCTTCCCAAATGTTTTCATCACTATATTGTGAGAATGCGTGAGCAAAACTGAGTTATTTTTCATTAATGGAGAACAAGTGCATTAAAAATCAAAGGAATATGTAATTTTCATGACATATATATTTATTTGATTAAAATGAAATTATATTTTGCATTAAAAACAAAAGGAAAACATGCAATTATCTCTTCATTAATGTAGAAGATCTTAGTTCACCTCGACGCACTACTTTGTGACAATTTGTGGTGGATTGGGTTATTCCCTCTCAAATTCAAGATTCATCCACATATTATTGAAAAATTACCTATAAGATGTTGGTTTAGGTGTGTAAGGTTTCATTAAATTTACAAAATTTCAATAGTTCAATTACTGTAAGCAACATTTATTGATATGGACAATCATATACTCCTAAAAAGATTAATATCCAAAAGATGAGGGGAGGTGGTACCAGAAAAGATCACAGGTAGATGTATACTACTAGAACAACAAAATGTTAAATGTATCTTCTTAAAATAAAAGGAGATTTTTTTCTTAATTTTCTTTTAACAAAATTTCATGAACCAAACTTTTACTTAATCGACTCAATGAGACCACTGTTCATGAAAAAGTAGAAGAAAAATCAAACATATGATAGAGTCCCCTAGTAGAACAATTGAACAAAAGGGACATAAAGGTGATTCCATTTTTTTCTTCTCAATATAAACATAACAAATAATAGGCGTCCAAAATTATAATGATATTCTTCTCATTGGTGAATGGGGTGAAAGATGATAAGTGTAAGGAAGGAATAAAGTACATTTCCACTACCATCTAACATATTCTCATTTTTTATGCTCCTTTTTGAAACTTGGAAAAACGTTATGTTAGGCCGGTTAGAAATTAATCAATAATATTGAAATAAAAATTATAACAATAATAAAAGTTTAAATTTTTATCTAATGATAACATATTTTTTTTGGGGCGTGATAACGTATTCGACATGATCCGAGACAAAAGATTTTTGTTCAGCTGATTGATGGGTACTAGTCCCTATTTAAGATAACAAGCATCTCATGGCCTATCATTCAGTACCAAAAGTCATATTGATAACCATGATCCTCCATATTTTCTCAAAAGGAAAGGGAAAGGTAATGTGATATGCGGTTTTAAATTTGTAATTTGAAATTAGTACTCGTAATTAATTGAGATCAAATAATGCTAAATTGCAAGGCATACCATATATTGTCACAAAACTTAAGATCCAATCACATGAATTGATTTATTTTATTTGCCATGCATTTGAGGCTAATTTGATGAGCATTATCTTAAAGAAACAAAAAAAATGGTCATAAGTTAAAAAATTCTATGGCCATGCTCAATGAGGTCATTGTTACGTTATTGTTGTGCAATGCAGATAAATCAAAGCAATTAATCCTTGCATGCATGAGGGAGAGAGAATTTTAATTAATGGAAAACAAATACTTTATTTTTTTAATATATTTAAAAAACAAAGAGGACTTTTTAATGAATATGATTTGAAGTTAATTTTTAATAAAAATTCTGTAAATAATAAAAAAATCATCCTCATAGTCTGATAGTGAAATCTCCATAGAGAAGTTGAACTCTTCTTTTATATGACACATTTTCCTTTAAAGTCTAAAGTTAGCCCAGTAACTCTTCTTCAACCACCCTTCGCTCTTTCGTGCCACTACAACATGGAGAAGACAATATCATGCATTGCAGTATCAGAGGCAATGTCACGTGACTATTGACAGATTCACATTGAAAGGAGAAGACACAATCATACATCTCAGGGTGTGCAAATGCACCCCTTTAAGTTGTATCATCGAACATGATATGCATGCATGAATGATTGGCTAGTGATTTATCTTGAGCGAAAAGTGTTGAACAACATTGACAATAAGTTGATCATTCAAAGATTTTAAAATATGAAGTCATGTTATATAGTATGAAATTTATGTAATTAGATGTATTTAAATTTTGTGATTTTAACATTAATATTTTCATATATGATGATATTTATTATTTTAATTTTTAACATATATTGCACTCTCTCCCTCTGGATCTTAAGTCCACCATTGTACCCAAAGCGGTCTAAGGCTGACAAGCGACTAGTACAACCAAACAACATAATTACAGATATTGTTCAAAACCGACTCTTACGTGGATTGAAATTTCTTGATTAATCTCCTGATTTGAATGTAACTATTAGCCTTTATTTGGTTTAACGGAAGAAAATGGGTAGAGAGAAAGATGTGAGAAATATAATGTGAAGAAAAAAAGAAGTGAGAAATAGAGGGAATTTTTGTATTGTTTGGTAGGAGAGAAAGAAGAAAGAAAAACATGAGAAATGTTTATTCTCTCTCTTCCTTCTCCTCTCACTTTCTTCTCACAAACGGAGAGAAAGAATTTATGTGGGACCCACTTACTTTTTACTCTCTCCCTTCTTTTTCTCCTCTCAACCAAAGGAGAAAAAAATCTATTTTCTCTTTAACTTCTCTCTCCTTCATTTTTCTTTTCCCTAACTCTCTTCTACCAAACAAAGGCTTAAATAAAATTCTCCCTGGATGTATAAGTGTATGAAGCCAAAAAAAAAAAAAAGATACTAAGAAACTATAGAGAAATGATGGATAATATGATGTGAAAAGAAGAAAGATATAAAGATAAATAATGTCTAAAATAAGGGTGTAGGGTTTTTAAATTTTAACAAACGGTTTCAAATTCAAAGCCCGAAATTGTGTAGTTCTTGACCCCCATTTTCAGAACCCGCCCAAATATCCCCCCTTTCTCCACTCCCTCCAATTTTTTCTTCTTTTTCAATACATCGATCCGCGACACCACCCATATCAACCGTCCATGATCTTCCAAATCAACGCTCACTGCTCCACATATGCCACGTCACCGATCCGCATCCTCCTATAACCCAAACGAAATATCACCCGTTCATTTCCCTCTTAAAGAAATCAACGGCCATAACAAAATCATTTCTCAAACCCCACTTCATAGTGTCCACTATATAAACCAGTTCTCCTTCACTCTTCTCTTCACCACTGACAACAATATCTCATTTTTTCTCCAAATCAAAATCAAATTTCAGTTCTCGGTGATCGGAAAATGGCTCGCACAAAGCAAACTGCTCGGAAGTCTACCGGCGGCAAGGCACCAAGGAAGCAATTGGCTACCAAAGCCGCTCGGAAATCTGCTCCTGCGACCGGCGGAGTGAAGAAGCCACACAGGTTCAGGCCAGGTACAGTTGCACTCCGTGAGATCCGAAAGTACCAAAAGAGCACCGAACTTCTCATCCGGAAGCTTCCTTTCCAGAGGCTGGTCCGTGAAATCGCTCAGGATTTCAAAACCGATCTCCGATTCCAGAGCTCCGCCGTGTCGGCGCTGCAAGAGGCGGCTGAGGCTTACCTTGTTGGATTGTTCGAGGATACTAATCTTTGCGCAATTCATGCGAAGAGAGTGACTATCATGCCAAAGGATATTCAATTGGCTAGGCGCATCAGGGGTGAGCGTGCTTGAAGTGTTGGTTAGGGTTTAATGCTGGTGTAGATAATGCAGTATTGTGTTGTTTGTTTAAGGGTTTCTGTAATGATATTTTTGTTGTTAAAGCTTCATTATCAATGGAATTTGCACTTTTGTTCTTATCCGCTATCAATTGAAGTTATCTGTAATGCTTTGAATAGTTTTTTTATATTTAAATTTTTTGTTTTAAACTTCACTATTAGTACTTAAAAAATAGTTATTGTTAATCTTTTATTACCAAAATCCTGATGATTAGAGTAAGGCGTTTAATTTATGTTCAAAGAAGATAATTATATATGTGAATGAGAGTAAGGTGTTTGATTTGAATTTGGATTAATATGCGTCAGCTTTTATTTTTTTCAACCTGAATGTCTTCCAATTATGTTCTAACCAAGATAAAAATGATAGGTGAGGTTGGGTTAGAACGCGTTTAAACTTGAACATCTTTATTATTTTTACCCATGGTAGTTAAGATGCCTGTAAAAGTGGTTGGCAAATGGCCACAGTGTGTTTATTTCATAATGTTGCTGTCTTGACAATGATATGTCTTATTGAAAGATTTGGGCTATATATATAACTTGAAGGAGGTTTATTTTTATAATCTAATTCATCTGTCATGAAAAAGACCTTGCGAAATTATATGATAAACAGAACTTTGGAAGGAAGATGTAAGGTTCGGGTTTATTTCATATTTAGGATTTGCCACACTATATGAATTAGCAGTATTCATAATTTCAGATACAATTGTTTGCAAAGCCATTCTTTTTGCTTTCTATAACTTCTAACAGTTGAGTTTTAACCCTAAAGATAAATGTATGATTCAGCAAAAGAACTCTTGTTTGGATGATCTTATTTTCATTTCTTTAATCTTCAGATACTCACACCTGGGTACCTGCAAGAACCATGACCTGCACCCAAAAAACCATATAATCATGATAAAACGAGTAGAATGGTAAAGTGATACAAATAGTACAGGGGAGAAGAACTTACTAGGATTCTTTGTTGTTTTCTGAGCAAGTCCATTGAAATGGCAAGTACCTCCCTCATTTCTGAACTTAGCCCAATAAGAGCTAAACACATAACTTGCATGATCAGCAACTGAAACTGGTGCATAGCACTCCCTTCCTGGTGCAAGTGCATCACAACTCACATTTCCTTGATTGCAGGCATAGTTCAAAGCTGCTGATAACTCCATTTCATCTGCATCTTTGGTTGCCACACACCACACCTTCCCTTTGTATGGTACATTGTTCTTTGGTGCCGGTAATGACGCAAAATCTGTCAAAGGTTTCTTTCCCGTTAAGTCAATTTCATAAATTGGTGTCCCATCTGGGTGCAACAAGCCCCAATGTCTTTCTGTTCCTGGACCATTCTTTTGGTTTTCATTAAAGAGCGAGAATACAAAGGTTGGTATTGAAACCCTGGGTCTAGCCGGTGTCCCAAGGGGTGGTTCTGTGGTCATTCTGTTGATGAGATTGCGATTGTATGTAGCTGCGTTGAATATATTCGCTCCGGGTTCTTCTACGTCACCAGAATTAGGCCATCCTGTTTCAGCTATTGCAAGCTGGATGTTGGAGTAACCAAGTTTGGACATTGCAAAGATAAGGGAGTCAAGCATTTGGTCTAACAAATTGGTGTAGGTTAAGCCACTACCAGGGTCCCTTATGGTGGAAGTTCCCCTGAACAGTGCAAAGTCAAGGCTAATATTCTCAGGGTCCTGTGACCATGGGAAATATGGGTATGCATCAATGAAGAAAAATGACTTGGTTTTGTCTAAGAACTTAAGCATTGGTCCTATCACAGTGTCTATGATGTCAGACCGGAATGTCCCACTTGATGGTGGGAAACTTGATTGTAAGACATCCATCGCTAATGGGGTGCCAATTTTGATGTTATGGATGTTCAAAGCCTTGAGAGATCTTTTGATGCTTCTCATTGCTGGGACAAGATCATGCCACATTTGGCGGCCTTGTTCTGAATTGTAGCTTAGCACTTCATTGCCTACAAGTAGATAGCGAATCTTTGTTTCGGGGTAGTGGGAGAGAACATTGTTCCTCACCCATTCATCTGCTATGCTTTGATTTGCAGCAATGCCTGCGATCTCATGGTTTTGGATCATAATCGAAACTTGGATATTGGAACTTGATAAAAGCCTTAAAATTTCGGGGTTGGAATCATAAAGCTTTACGCGGCCAACATTCATTGTTGTTAGTAGCTCAATGGAGCGATACGGAGAAGGTAGATTGTTCCCAAGTTGACCAAAGTTCACACCAATGTTGCTTGAGGCTTTTGCTCCTATACAATAATCAATGCATAGTCAGTGACATATAGTTTAGAAAGTAAGACAATAAAGCATAAAAGAATGTGTATGTTACAAGCATACCTGATAATGAAAGTAAACAGACAAAAAACATAGCTAGAGTTCCCATTTCTCAAACTTTTATGTTAAGAGAACAATAAAAGTTTATGAGTGTTGCTGTATTGGGTGGGGTAGAGAGTGAGGTTAAGAGAACAATAGCAGTATGTATTTATACAAATTAAGTGAACACTGCTAACAACAAATCATATATTTCTTGCTACAGGATCTTTATGAGTGTATAAAAGAAAGAATGGATCATTTTTTTAGCTAGGATACATGAATGATTACATTAGTAAATTGTACAAGGCAAGGGTGTGGTTTCTTTGTTTCTTGCTTTGATTTGATATGTTTTTCAACCTCTTTTATTTCAAGAAATGCAGTTACATTAGTCACAAACTTTAGAAGGGGACAGAAGCCACTAATGTATGAAAATTACACTAATGACATGGGGCAAACTCTAGCAACAATTTGAGAGCAACCTTCTACATCATGTGGGATGAAGGCTTAAGTTTCCTTGATTGTATATTGGTAGGCCAATGGGGGAAGAGTTTATGTATTTGGTTTGGAATATAAAGGTGAATTTGGTTAAATGTGTGTTTGATATGAGTAAGAATATATTTTTTACACATTTAACCAAATTCACCTTTATAACTTCATATTTTAATTGGTTAAATGTCCACAGATCAATTGTTACTCATATCAATATACCAAATTCTTACTCATATTTTAATTGGTTAAAATTTATCCTGTTTGTATAATTGTTGGTTATCCCAAGTTTCAGTCTCGCTTGGAAAATCATAAATTTCTTAAGGATTAGTTCAACATGTATACTGTACTCTAAATGTTTCTCACTTGAATAAAATATTCTTTCTTGTGAAGTATATAGACTCTTCAAATGTAAAAGGTTTAATAAAAATTTATCCAAACAGGATACACCTTATTCTAAAAAAAAAAAATAGCAAACCCTTAGGTATCTTAAGGAACAACACCCATATGAGCAACATGCTCGTGAAAGACTTTAGGTACCAGACTCTTAGTTAGTGGATTAGCTAGCATAAAATTTATCCCTATATGTTATATGAAAATTTGTCCGTTTTGAATACTTTCTTTAACAACTAGAAACTTGATGTCAATAAATTTTAACTTTGTAGAACTCCTATTATTATTGGAGTAAAAAATTGCGGACTTGTTGTCACAATAAATCCTTAGTGGTCTTTCAATACCATCGACCATACGTAAGCAGTGATAAAGTTCCGCAACCATATACCATGATCTGATGTCTCAAAACAAGTCATAAACTCCACAACCTTGGTTGAAGGAGCTATGAGTATCTGTTTAGCAGACTTCCAAGAGATAACACCTCTAGCCAACACATATCCAGAGGTGGAGCGTATGCTGTCTTGACATCCAGTAAAATCGGAGTCTGAATACCCAATGATCTCTAAATTCTTAGACCTCCGATAAGTGAGCATGTATTCATTTGTTCTATTCAAGTAACGCATAAAACGTTTGACTGCATTCCAGGATTGCTCATATATCTTCCCAAAACTCCCACGACAAATGTTATGTCGGGGCATGTGCAAACTTGAGCATACATTAGACTTCCTATTGCCGATGCATAATGAGTCTTTTGCATCTCGTATCTTTCAAGGTCATTTTTTTGGGGTACTGTTCGAGACTAAACTTGTCTCCCTTAGCTATAGGGGTATCTCCTGGATTACTATCTTCCATGCCAAATCTATCAAGGACTTTATCAATATAGCTTTCTTGTGACAACCTTAGGATACCTTGAGAGCGATCTCTTAGTATATGCCTAATACAAAAGAAGCTTCCCCAAGATCTTTCATTTCGAAATTCTTTGTTAGAAATCTCTTGGTCTCATACAATAGTCCCATATCACTGCTCGCAAGCAGTATATCATCGACATATAATACCAGGAATATAAATTTACTCCCACTGAATTTGTGGTACACACAATCTTCAACTTTATTTGCCTCAAAACCATACGAGGTAATAACTTATGAAACTTGTGATTCTAGTGACGAGAGGCTTGTTTAAGGCCATAGATAGATTTCTTTAATTTGCACACCATAGATTTTGAGCCAATTGATTCAAAGTTTTCTGGTTGCATCATATATATTGTTTCTTTAATGTCACCATTTAGAAACGCAGTCTTAACATCCATCTGATGTAGCTCTAAATTAAAATGAGCTACTAGTGCCAATATTATTCTAAAAGAATCGTTCAAAGATACTAGAGAGAATGTTTCTTTATAATCAATGCATTCTTTCTGAGTGTAGCATTTAGCAACTAGACGCGCTTTATATATGTCAATATTACCTTTTGAATCCCTCTTAGTTTTAAATATCCATTTGCAACCAATAGGTTTCGCACCTTCAGGTAAATCGACAAGATCCCAAATGTCATTATCATGCATAGACTTTATCTCATTCTTCATGGCATCAATCCACTTTTGAGAGTTAGAACCTTTCATGACTTGACAGAAGTTCAATGAATCATTCTCTGTTAACTCGATGTCATCATCATGTTCTTGAAGAAATACAATATAATCATCTAAAATTGCATTTCTCCTCTCTCTAGTGGATCTCCTTAATGACACTTCTACTTCTTGAGGTTGTTGAATTTGCTCTGAGTGTACTTCAGCGAGAACCTCATTGTTGTCTTGCTCTGGAATATTTTGAGGAACAATATTCTGAACATTTTGTTATACTACCGAAGTTGTTCCTTGAATGGTAATAGGCATAAGAACTTGTTCACCATTAGTGACAAATTCTTCCTCAAATACAACATTCACTATGCTCTATTCCTTCCCAAAATCAAATTCCTCAAGAAATCTCACATTTCCCGTCTCAAAGAAAAGTCTTGTTGTAGGATCATAAAATTTATAGCCCCGTTAACTTTCAGTATAGCCAACAAAGTAACAGCTAACTTTTTGAGTCCAATTTCCTTTCATGTGACCTATAAGGCCCCGCACCTCAGCTGGACAACCCCAAATGTGAAAATGCTTTAAGCTTGATATTTTACAAGTCCAAAGCTCATATGAACCTTTGTTAACTGCTTTAGTTGACATCCTATCAAGGATATAAACTATGATCTTTAAAGGTTCCCCTAAACAAACTCTGGTAAGGAAGAATGATTAATCATACTTCTCACCATATCCTTAAGAGTTCAATTTAGTCCCTCAACAACATCATCCATGATAGGTTTGTGTGGCATAATGTATTGCAGAACAATTCCATTTTCTCTTAGGAAAAAATGCAAATATCTCTTTCACAACATCCTTATTGTTCTTTCTTTTCTTATTCTGAGATGTCATAACCAAATGAGCAATTTAAGTCTTATCTCTCTGCAATATCTCTCATCTTGAGTGTTATAGCTCACTTTGAATTTTCTAAAGTGTGCAGGAAGCGAGATCAAAACCAAGTGCACGAGCAAATATTCACCAAGCTCTAACTTTAGTGACTTGAGTTTCAATGCAAGATTAGACATCTTCATAATGTACTCCCTTATTTTCCCTTTGCTTCATACTTATGGAGATGAGTATAGCCAAAAGGCTACTCGTCTCCGCCTTTTCATTTTTGGCAAAGTACTGTTCTATTTCTTCATGGAATTTCCTTGCATTTTGACTCTCAGAAATAGAGCCCCGAAACACTTCTGGAATAGAGAGTTTCATGATCATTAGACACATTCGATTAGAGTGTTTTCATTTCTAAATTTTAACCTCATCGAGGTTTTCCGGAGTAGAAATAGGTTTCTCTAAACGAAGTGTCAGATCTAAATCCATACAGCTGAGAATAATCTATACGGCTTCCTTCCAGACCTTAAAATTTGCCACGTTCAGTAATGGGATGTTGTTAATTTCAGCAGAAATATTTGCAGCATTGGTAAAAGACATTGAATCAAGTAGAACAAAGAACAAAATAAATTACAATCATTCTTCCAATAAACTCACATCAAGTTTAACCCTTAAAATTCAATGGGACACATCACGAGTTACCTAGTACAACATTAATATTCAATATTTGGACAAAAAATATTAACTTGTAAGTGATACACTCAATGTAGTAATCAAATATTGATAATCAGTCCTGTAAAACTATAAGTCTTTCTTTGGACCGACTTACTATTCACATGAGAAGCTATATGATTATCACATATTCATTACCACATGTATGTTTATAATTTTGGCCAAATTGTAGTCTTCCTTTGGGCAGATCACTATTCGCATAAAAATGCAAACATATAATTAGTTTGATATTCCATATTCATTGATAATGAAATTCTTGTTGTAATGGTCAAACATTGATCCTAATGCATGTCAAATAATAAACCATTCTTTGGACTGATGTATTATTCACTTTTACAACCTTATAATTATCACATGTTTACTATCATATGTGTGTATATAATCGGCCAAATAATAATCTTCCTTTGAGCCGATTAATACTCACATGAATATATATATGCACTTGCATTTGACATTTATTATGAACAATTTACACAAAAGATGTCACTTTGGTGACGTCTTATTTCTATAGGTTCACTTAAAAAAAAGGTCAAACAATCTTATAATAAAAAAAAAACAGTCATGTAATATATATAAAACAAGACATTTTCACATAATAGACCCATCACAAGATACCTAACACAACATCAATTTCTAGTATTTGAACGGAGAAAATCAATTTGCAAGTGGTACTCTCAGTGTAATGATCAAATATTAACAATTAGTTCTGTCAAACAATAGCCTTTCTTTGGACCGACTATTATTCACATGAATTTTTTTTATAATTGTTACACATTTATCATCACAAGTATATTATTATTTGGCCAAATTGTGTCTTCCTTTGGGCCGAACACAATTCGCATAAATAATCTCATACTCATCTATATAATTTAAATCAAATTCTACAACATATGTTACTTTGGCAACATATTGCATCAATTGATTCCAAATAATTACCAGACAAAACAAAACACTATGAGTCTATTATAAAAAAAAATAATCTTGGAATTAAAACTTTCAGATTTGATATCTTTTATGATTAACAAATCTAATATCGTAATGTAATTCCAAATCAAAAAATATATTACATATATATCAATTCCTAAAAAATAGATGCAATCATAATCAAATGCAAAATATTAACGAAATTCCAAATAAAATATGTTCATGCATATCTTAAAACATATATAGTATATATTTGATCAAATCATAATTATATGTATAACATATATGCACATATTCAGATTGCATAGTATACCAATGTATAACATATATGTATATATATATACATATCGCTTCAAACTCAATATATATGACATAAACACATATATAAGAAGACCATATGCAGTGCACTGTGAATTTAGCATACAATGAACACATGTAACTTCAACAACAATGTTAGATAATCTTCAATTATTTTATATAACTTAAGGCTAAACAACTTTACAGCCGAAAAACACGTCAAAAAATTAATTCATATGGAATGTACTAATGGTATATAGAACCAAATAATTACATATCCTTTCATAAATTCAAAATTATTGAAATTGATATGCACAATGTAGCGGAACAAAGAGAGGCATGAACAAAGAGAGGTATAGCGTAATGTTTCACGGCAGCAGTTTCAATTCCATATGATTTTGACAATTATAACTCAAATATTGAGTTGTTTCAAACAAAAATTCCAATTTGTATATGTATAAAAGAAAAAAAAAACACGTCTTAACCTATATATACCTTAAAAAATATACTTTAACAAATTGCAAAAATTGTGAAGTGACAAAAGTCAATGTCCAACAGTAATGCGTTAGTGCACATATAATATACATATTGTATAACATAGTCATAAAAGTTAATGCATTGTCCATGCACAAATCTGAATATATACTTCAACACATGTTATAAGGATTCATAATACAAATTACTATGATTCAAATAAGTGAAAGTTTTTAAGAGTTATCCTCATTATTCATAAATACCCAATTTTCATAACAGTAGCAGAAGCATGAAATTTCTCAAATTTAAAATTAGGGTTCATAAAAACGGAGGAAAATACTTTTAATGGAGAATCATAAAATTCAGAACCTATAACTCTGATATCACTTGTTAGAATTCTCTATTAATTGGTGAAATATCAATCCTAGAATCTTGAATATTATGATTATCACACAATATGTAAAATAATGATACAATTATTTTATATAACTTAAGGCTAAACAACTTTGCAGCCGAAAAACACGTCAAAAAATTAATTCATATGGAATGTACTAATGGTATATAGAACCAAATAATTACATATCCTTTCATAAATTCAAAATTATTGAAATTGATATGCACAATGTAGCGGAACAAAGAGAGGCATGAACAAAGAGAGGTATAGCGTAATGTTTCACGGCAGCAGTTTCAATTCCATATGATTTTGACAATTATAACTCAAATATTGAGTTGTTTCAAACAAAAATTCCAATTTGTATATGTATAAAAGAAAAAAAAACACGTCTTAACCTATATATACCTTAAAAAATATACTTTAACAAATTGCAAAAATTGTGAAGTGACAAAAGTCAATGTCCAACAGTAATGCGTTAGTGCACATATAATATACATATTGTATAACATAGTCATAAAAGTTAATGCATTGTCCATGCACAAATCTGAATATATACTTCAACACATGTTATAAGGATTCATAATACAAATTACTATGATTCAAATAAGTGAAAGTATATAAGAGTTATCCTCATTATTCATAAATACCCAATTTTCATAACAGTAGCAGAAGCATGAAATTTCTCAAATTTAAAATTAGGGTTCATAAAAACGGAGGAAAATACTTTTAATGGAGAATCATAAAATTCAGAACCTATAACTCTGATATCACTTGTTAGAATTCTCTATTAATTGGTGAAATATCAATCCTAGAATCTTGAATATTATGATTATCACACAATATGTAAAATAATGATACAAGTCAATCAATGTCATACCTGAATCTATGTTCTCAGATTTATTCATTTGTATACCTTAGTAGAGAGGCTTTTGTATGATGGTCTCCCTCAACCAAATTCTTAAATCCTCTTGGGACCTTCGTTTTCTATCTGATGAAGAGAGATGAAAACTATGTTTGATTTGATGTATTGGAGACTATAACCTTCCTAACTTAATGAGTTAACTATTCATTAAGCTCATATCCATTATTACTTTATATTAGAAGTCAAAAGGGTTGTCAATAATAAGATCACTTGCACAAGAAAAGTGGGAAACAAAAAACACAATTATTATCTCCCCAACCATTATCCAAATTTTTATAAATATGACATATTAATTATTATTTTTTAAATATTTATTATCATTATTTGATTTTGTATGTCTTAAACCCTCTTTCAACCTTGAAAGACGAGTTATAAAAGGGAAATACAATAACACATATATATTCACAGTAAAATTAAATTTTATCGTTAAAACAAAGTAAAAACATGTATTTATTTCTTAATAACTCTTAAAATACTTACAAAGTTAATATTAAATAATAAAAAAGTAGCAAAATTCTGACAATCCAAGCATCAAGAGAAAACGCAGAAACACAGAAAGGAAAAAAGAACCGCAAACTGCTTGAAAGAAAAGAAGCGCGGCGATGCTCAAGCTTTTCAACCGAGGTAGGGAAAACCCCGCCGATGCGTCACCGCTATATTCGGCGGCGATGCCATCATCGGATTCTCCGGTAACCGGTCCGGCGAGGCCAATACGGCTTATCTACTGCGACGACAAGGGGAAGTTCCACATGGATCCAGAAGCCGTCGCGACGCTGCAACTTGTCAAGGATCCTATCGGTGTCGTCTCCGTATGCGGTCGTGCTCGCCAAGGCAAGAGCTTCATTTTGAATCAGGTAATTTCACGTTCCAATTCCACTGAATATTTTATGGTTTTAGATTGTAACTGTTTTTAATAAGGGTTTCAATGATTAGGGTTTTGTCATGTGCATTGTTATTCAGTGTTATCATTTTTTTACTATCTGCTAGTTGTTGAATGGTTTAGGGACCGTTTTTGACTAGCTAATTGACCAATAGTTGAAAGTGGCTTTGTTATTATGAGTGTGTCTTTATTCATTTACAGCAACAATTAGTTTGTAGGTTATTATTGTCTCTTTTTTATGGTGTTGAAAATTGGAGTCCATATTATGTAACTTAGAATATAAGTGGTTAATATTTTGAGATTTTGTGTCATGTAATTTGTTACTTGACCAGGAATGAAAATTTTGAGCTTTCTTGTTTTTCTATTAATTAACATGAGGTGCAACTTTTTTATTGGAGTTATTATTGTCCACAGGTCTTGTGAAATAAATTAAGTGAGTCTTTGTTCATTGCTGCTGGCTTACATTTTTGTATTGCAGCTTTTAGGAAGGAGTAGTGGATTTCAAGTAGCACCAACCCATCGGCCGTGTACCAAAGGGCTTTGGATGTGGAGTATGCCTTTGAAGAGGACCGCTCTTGATGGAACTGAATACAACCTCTTGCTATTAGATAGTGAAGGAATTGATGCTTATGATCAAACGGTCAGCTTTTCAGTTTCCTAAGTGTTTAATGTTTTTTCTATTATTGTTATGTATTCATGTTGTCTTACTCTGCATTTTCTTTTTAACTATACAGGGTACATACAGTACCCAGATATTCTCATTAGCTGTCCTTTTGTCCAGCATGTTCATTTATAACCAGGTTGGGACATCCTATCTAAAACTATACTTTCTTAGGCATAATTGCCTGTGGTTTAGTTTCACATTTCAATAAATAAAAATATTTAGATCTGTCATATATGCTGTTCTCTTTAGGTTTGAGATTTCAATTTCATGACCAGTTTGTGGATTCGTGTTGACCATAGGATTTTTCCCCTCTTTTTTTTTATGGATTTCTTGCTGAAATTAAAATGCTGTTTCATTTGCCCAGATGGGTGGTATAGATGAGGCTGCCCTTGATCGTCTTTCTCTTGTCACTCAAATGACAAAGCACATTCGTGTTAGAGCATCTGGAGGAAAGACTTCTGCATCAGAACTTGGACAGTTTTCCCCAATTTTTGTTTGGCTCTTAAGGGTAGGTTGTGTACCTTCATATATATTGGGGGGGGGGGGGGGGGGGGGTTATGCATGAAATTGTAGGATGATGGTAACCTAGCATATGTCGACTGTCTAGCCTCATTCTTTGGTTTATTTGCCAATCCTCTTGCTGCCAGGACTTCTATTTGGACCTAACAGAAGATAACAGAAAAATAACACCCCGTGATTATTTGGAACTTGCTTTGAGGCCTGTCCAAGGCAGTGGAAGAGATATAGCTTCTAAAAATGAGGTATCTTTACACTTCTTAATTTATTTATTAATGGGATCAATTGAGTATTCCATATACCATAAATGTTAGGGTATTAGGATTTCTTACCATGTTAGGAATATTTTTAGGTTGATAGTCTTACTGGGCTGGGCTAGCACTTGATCCTTTTTGCGTGACTGAATGAGTTATCCTATCTTATCTTATCTCAATAAATTCTCTTTCTAACAAAATTATTCAATAGCGAAACTCAACGGAATAAGAAAGGGCTAGGTACAGTTCTAGGCTGGCAGATGACCTAGTATCATTTGGTAAAAGAAAGAAGTAAAAATCCTCGGAGTATTCATGGATGAAAATAAATTTGTATATCCTCTTACACATAACAGACCCTTTTATGATTACTAATAAAGCATGACTGACACAAGCAATCTTCTACAACTTCTATAGTTTCATTATCTATATAGTATCTTTACAGGACTCTAATTTTGCTATAATAACCTTACACTTAAAGTAACCCAATCATGCATACTTATGGGTGAGCTTTTTTTCTTTCTAAGAAAAAAGTATTATTAGAAAGTAAGGGAGAAATTACAACTTACAAGAGGATAAGGAGTCCTCCTATACACAAAAAGGAACATCTAGAAACTACTCAAAAGGGACATGCAACAAAGCATGCAAATCTCTCTCAGTTCCCTTCACTTGAAAGGAAGCTATTCCTTGAGTTTTGGGGTTAATCTTGAACTTTTTTGCCTCATATAAGAAGATCCTTTGAATATTTTGAACATCTGGAAATTCTTGTTTTTTATAAAAGAAGAAAATATAGATAGCCGGTCCTTTTCAAAGGCGGTGTTGTTTCTGGTGCTATACATAACTGTTCCTAAGCCCGAATAAAAGGTGAATGTTGTGTCTGGTGCTATACATAGCCGATATTCTTCATTATCTTTGATTTTCAAAATAATCTTTTCATTATGAAAGTATCCTTTCTATAGACCAATTAGAATATTAGTGATTTTACACTCTTGAGCTTCCATGACCATTTCCAACAATTTGGTGTTATTCCTGATTTGGAATATTGTCCAACAAGATTTTTTTCATTTTTGTGCTCTAGTTGCCTTCTTTAGCCCCACCACCCCCATTCGCTTGATCTAATTATGAGTTGTGAACTATGTTTTTTTTTAAATGCATTCTGCAACCAACTGTAGCACCCTGGAATTTGGAAAATATGAACTTTGTTTCCTCTCTGGAGTTGCTAATTGTCTGACAATATCAATCAGTAGATTCGAGATTCCATTCGAGCTTTATTCCCGGACAGGGAATGCTTCACCCTTGTTCGGCCTTTGAACGAAGAAAATGATCTACAGCGACTGGAACAGATATCGGTCAGTAACTTATTACCTTCCATATTCTTGTGCAGTCATACACTCATACATCTGTTTTATGTTTTGATATTTTATCTTCAATATGCAGTTGGACAAGTTCAGACCCGAGTTTCGATCTGGCCTTGATGCTTTGACCAAGTTTGTTTTTGAGAGAACACGGCCAAAACAAGTTGGCGCAACTATGATGACAGGCCCAGTATTGGTCGGTATTATAGAATCTTATCTAAATGCACTCAACCATGGTGCGGTGCCTACAATTTCTTCCTCCTGGCAGGTTAGTATTGACTCTTAAAATTAAAATTATGACTTTTGTGATAAAAGAATGTTTTTAGTATATTATATATCATGTAAGAATTCTTTAATACAAGTAAAATATTTTGGCCATGTGTTAATAAAATGAATGTCATATTTCTTTAGTATTAGTTACCCAATGCATAATGTATTATTTAGCCAGTCAATGTTCTGTTTTACATTTTTTCTCCCATAAATTATGCATTTATGGTTGATATTGGTGTCTATAATTTTTGGGATTTGGCCTACCATCAAGGAAATAAGTTGATTGATAAGGCCTTGATGTAGTGACCAACAGGGTTTCAAATGCAGACCACATCTCCTGATGTGGCCATAACATCTTGGGTGTGGCGGCCACTGCAACCGCGTCAAGCTGTGATTGTGGAATGTGTTGGCTGCAATACAATCATGACCACAATCTTGATTTAAAACCCTGATGGCTGGTGCATGGTGATGTAATGTTCATTCTTTGAAAAGCTACCACAATGTTTTCTAGAAGTAAATATTTCATCTGCACTTGAAATTATGTCGATGAAGTTCCTTTTCATCACTTCTCCTTCTATGTTCATTCTTTAAATGTGAATTGCTCTCTTCTGGCTGTTGAAGTTATGCTTACAAGTATATTCTATGTCCTTGTCAACTATAATAATGTAGTTAGGGATGATGAGGATTCCATAAAATAGTTTGTTAGAGCCCGGAGATAGAAATACTGCAATAATTCAAAGTAGTTGACTTTATGTTTGCTTAGTATTTAGTTTATTGTTGTTGGCTTG
The DNA here is from genome assembly GCA_009771035.1 of Lupinus albus. Classification (NCBI taxonomy): domain Eukaryota; kingdom Viridiplantae; phylum Streptophyta; class Magnoliopsida; order Fabales; family Fabaceae; genus Lupinus; species Lupinus albus. Next base: position 4,543,215 of record CM020014.1, on the reverse strand, counting down.
CAGAGTGTTGAAGAAGCCGAGTGTCACAAGGCATATGATTCTTCTACTGAAGTTTATATATCTTCTTTTGATCATTCAAAGCCACCCGAGGAAGTGAGTTAATTTCATGAAGTGCATATTGATATACATACATATATAAATACACACACATGTATAAATATATGTATATATATACCCCCTTTCCTAATTGCAATGCTCGTAGGCTGCTTTGAGGGAAGCACATGAAGAAGCAGTTCAAAAGTCAATGGCTGCTTTTAATGCAAGTGCTGTAGGAGTTGGTTCAGCCAGGAAGAAATATGAGGGCCTTCTTCAGAAATTCTTCAAAAAGGCTTTCGAGGTATTCCAAATTGGATATTTGTAATTATTTGAGTAGGATTAAGTGGTGAAGCATGTGGCGGAAATTGTAATCATGGTGGAGTAAATATAACTATCTGATAGCTTAGGTATCTGGTTTTTTAAATTGGTGGAGGGTGGTTGTTAAATCTCTATTGTCATATTAATGCTATTGAACTTCTTTTACTATTATTAAGATGATAATATGATGTGTTCCCCCGTGATGTCATTTGCTTAAGATGATTGAGATTTGATCCTCATAATTCGTCAGGTGGACCAAGTGCTAGGAGGACTTTTGATTTTAATCGTAAAGATATAATATCTGTTGCTACCTTCGTATATTCGATCCTCTAGTCTTGTCCAGAAAATGTTAGCATCCAATTGCAAGGTATGGGATTTGAGTCCCACAACAGAAGTATATAGCATAGGCTTCTGGTATGAGGTTTATATGGCCTTTGGTTCTCCAACCATAAGAGCTACCTTTTGTGGTGTTGTCCCTCCAAGGTTCATATATGAGAACCAACTAGCATCTTTAATATATAGATAAACATCTAAAAAGGGCGGTCTAGTACAGGAGGCTCCTACCTAGTGGATTATGGGCAGATTAGTTGTACACTTCTTACCCCGTAAGCGGAGAGGTTGTTTCTGGGATTTGAAGCCATGACCTCCAGGTCACAGGCAAACAATCTTACCGTTGTGTCGATGCTCACCCTCATAGAGATAAACATGTATGTCAAAGTAATAGTTTGGGGTTCATGGTAATTGTCTATGCATAATCTTTTTTCTTGTTTAGGGCATGGGGCAATTTGTGCTTGTGTATGCTGTGTTAACAATTTATTGCTCAACAGGATTATAAGCGGAGTGCTTTTATGGAGGCAGACCTACAATGCTCAAATGCCATACATTCTATGGAAAAGAGGTTGAGGGCAGCTTGTAATGCTTCTGGTGTAACGATTGACAATGTTGCAAAGGTAATTGTTATGGACGAAATTGTAAATATGGATTATTCCTGTTTAGTGTTCTGTTTTTCAGGTTTTGGCTTTTAACCAAAAAGACAGTTTTCCTTTTTATTTTATTTTTTAATTGGGGAATATCGTTATGGGAATTTTGGGTGCACAATGGCAGTGTGGGAGGATGGTACAGCAGTTCTGTAAAAAAAATTGCACCCAAAATTCATTCCTCCAAACCCATTCCATAAAGGCAAAAATCCCTTTTGCCCTCACGATTCTTTTACCTTTTAATTTTACATAGAAGAAGAAATTATTAAGGTGAACAGAAGAAATTATGAAGAAGGGAAGATAAGGAATCCTCCAAATAAAAAGAACAAAAACAGAAAACGAAGAAGAAAAATGAAGCTAAGATCCTCAATTCCTTGACATGTCTGTAAGGGGAACTCTATATTTAAAACGACATGAGCTGTACACCAAATAGAAAAACCAAATCTTATCCCAAATCATGGAGTCAAAATGAAAGGATGACTTATTAGTCTTTTTTTGGGGTCTAAACCACATGTATCCCCCACCAAACAGAGGAAATCCTGCTTGAACCTGGTAGAACCATTATAAGCAGCAAAGCTCTCCTTACCAAACGCAGTTGCATTCACAGGGACTGGAACATGAAACCTCTGGTTAAGCTAGAACAACTCTCCATCAGTTGATCTACGCGCTTGTTGGTAGTTGATATCAATTTTCCTTCTGCATGTTTGAGTTCCTAAAAGGACAAAAATAATATATGAGCAATACCATTACATTTGTGTTTCCCTCCCCTTTGCCTAAAGCCCTAAACTAAGGCGGCCTTTGAAATGGCAATCCGATTTGATAATGAATTTGTTTCAGGTTCTTGATGGCCTTTTAACTGAGTTTGAAAAATCAATTCAAGCTCCTGGAAAATGGCAGAAACTTGCTGTCTTCTTACAGCAAAGGTTTGTGTATATATCGTTCAGCAAATTTTTTATTTATTTGTTTAAACCTTTAATGTCTTTTAACAAATTACTAATTGCTTTCAATAGTTTTGAAGGCCCAGTGCTCGACCTTACCAAGAGGCTGATAGATAAAGTTGAATCAAACAAGAACTCTCTTGCTTTACAGTGTCGGGTGATCGAAGACAAAATGACCCTACTCAACAAGCGGCTGGAAGCTACTGAAAGCGATAAATCTGAGTACATGAAACGGTACGAGGATGCCATTAATGATAAGAAGAAACTAACTGAAGAGTATATGAGTCGCATTACTGACCTGCAGGCAAACCGTCGCTCACTGGAAGAGAGATACTCTAGCTTATTAAAAACTTTAGATTCTACTAAGCAAGAATCTGTGGATTGGAAAAGAAAATATGAACAGGTTTTACAGAGACATAAAGCTGAGGAAGATCAGGCTAGTTCTGAAATTGCAGCTCTCAAGTCCCGTGGTGCTGCTGCTGAGGCAAGGTTATCAGCAGCTAGGGAACACACACAGTCTGCCCAAGAGGAGGCTGAGGAATGGAAGCGGAAGTATGATATTGCTGTTAGAGAAGCAAAAGCTGCTTTAGAGAAGGCAGCTATTGTACAGGAGCGCACAAACAAACAGACTCAGTTGAGGGAAGATGTTTTAAGAGAGGAATTTTCCATCACCTTGGCTGAAAAGGTGAGTTCTCTCTCCATTGATATTCCTGAGCATCCCTTTTTCAAATACATAGTATTTCTATTACATGAAAATCCCTGTGAAACATATGCATCAAAAGTTTAAGGATATATATATATATATATAATGATTCTGATTTTTCCTTATTGCTAATTATGCAGGATGATGAAATAAAAGAGAAGACTGCCAAAGTAGAGCATGCTGAGAATTGCTTAACAACTTTACAGTTAGAATTGAAGGTAATATTTTTGGCTTAAGAGGTTCTCCCACAAAGCACCATTATATTGGGATCTCAGTAGTCAGCAAGACGAGATTTGTGTTATTCATGTTTTTGTGATGAATTCTATTTTATATTCGTGATGCATCTGGCCTACTTCTTCCTTTTCCTTTTGCTCAATTTTTTATTATGGTCATGCATGTGGGAGGTGGTTATAGTTAATACTTAATGCAGTACAAGGTTTCTGGGTTTTGTCCCCTCATAATTTGTTGTTTTCTGCTACACTTTAGCCCTAGTTAGAGTTGTATTTGGCTGCTAGGAATTCTAGACTCGATTTTGTGAAGTCTTTGGTGGGTCTTTTAACTGACATTGATTGAAGCAACAATTTACCCTTAGGGAAAAAAATGTTTAAAAAATCTTCAGCCAATTTCTCTTCTCTTGCAACTGATATGGTTTGACCAATAAGCAATTAAGCAAGTAGAGACCTGTTTCTTTGACTTAAATAGCTGTGTCTGACTCTAAACATACGTGCAGGCTGCTGAGTCAAAAATAAGTAGTTATGAAGCTGAAATATCATCACTAAGGATTGAAATTAAAGAGTTGAGTGAGAAGTTGAAAACTGAAAATGCCAAGGCGCAGTCATACGAGAAGGATGCAATTGTGTTTCAGAAAGAGAAAAGCCATCTAGAGCAGAAGTACCATTCTGAATTCAAAAGATTCGAGGAGCTGCAGGAAAGGTGTAAAATTGCTGAAAGAGAAGCTGCAAGGACTACTGAAGTGGCTGATAAAGCTCGGGCCGAAGCAAGCACATCTCAAAAGGAGAAAAGTGAGATGCAGAGACTGGCAATGGAGAGATTGGCACATATTGAGAGGGCTGAAAGGAAAATTGAAAGTTTGGAGAGGGAGAAGGATAATCTGGAAGATGAATTGCAGAGAGTAAGGTATTCAGAAAATGACGCACTTACCACTGTCACAAAACTAGAAGAAAAGGTGCAACAGAGAGAGAAGGATTTAGAAGCACTTTTGGATAAAGATAAAACCCACAGGCGAAATAATGCTCAGATTCTTGAACAGCTTTTGGAAACAGAACGTCAAGCACATACACAGGCAAATAACCGGGCTGAGTCTCTCTCTCTCCAGCTACAGTCCGCACAAGCCAAAATGGACTCTCTCCACCAGGAGTTGACTAAGTTTCGACTCAATGAGAAAGTATTGGACAGCAAGCTAAAAACTGCTCCCCGTGGTAAGCGTTTAAGGTTAGATGATGAAATTGGTTCGGAATCTGATCAGGACATGGATTTGATGAACCCTAGAATTGTGAGGACAAATAAGAGATATAAGAATACAACCAGTTCTCATCAGAACACGCAGCCAGAAGATGGTGGTTCCTTTTTTAAAGGCATTGAGGATGTTCAGAGTCAGCAAACTAACCAGGATTATAAAAAATTTACAGTACAAAAGCTTAAGCAAGAGCTGACCAAACATAACTTTGGCAATCAGTTGCTTCAGTTGAAGAATGCCAAGAAGGAAGATATCCTTGCCCTCTACGAGAAATGTGTTCTTCAGAAGTCGTAGTTGTCTGATTATGAAGAGAACTTGTATAGGGATGATGCATGTATCCACCTGTGTGGATTTGTGTAAATCTCATTCATGCCATTGTTGCTTACAATTAGAATGGAGATGTTGTGTTGCTGTGGATTTAACTTATTTGTGTCAGTGCTTTTGCATACTGGGCGTGTTTACTTGAGTTTTCTTGTAAATACAAAATACCACATTCATGTTATCCTAAAATGCTAATTTTGTCCATTATTAGAGATGATGGTGAAAGCTCTTGTTCACTCCCCATAACAATGATATTGCAATGTTGCGGCAATTTGTCTTTTCTAACATATGCTTTCTCATTTCTTGCAAACTTATAAAAACCAAAGAACACAATAGAAAGTGCTATTGATCATTAGAAACGGAAGAACAATATAACATTGTATAGCTAGTAGAGGATGTTATACATTTCTTAGTAGTGTGCAAAATGCTAACAGAATCATAGTAGCCAAGATAACATGTGTTGCTACCAACTTTGAAATGCACCCCTTGTCTTTCTTTACCACTAACCCTTCAATGATAGGGTAGTTTACAGTGATGATAAAAGCTGCAAGGAAAAGTTGTATAAACATCCTGTCCCAATCACCTACCAATGACACCCTGAAGAGTCCTCCTATGAAGCAAGATATGTTGATAGTGAGTAGGGCAAGCATTGGAACTATAAAGATATTGGATGCTTGGAAATCATATTTATCCATTTGGTACAGCATACTTTGTTCATCATCCTCTACTTTATTAGTAGGCAAAAAGCTAGCTTCTCTTATACCAATTTTCTTTAGTGTAGCATCCAAACATCCATATAGATGGCAAGTAATTGATTTCATCATCCACATTCTCTGCTCATTTGTCCATTTGTGCATTGTTCCTCCAGTTAAGAACACTTCTTGTAAATGTTTTAGAAGAGATGACAGAAAGATGAATAAAAAGATACCAAAAAATGGGTCTGAAACCTGTAAAAGAAAAAGAGATTAAAAGAAAATAGTGTTAGTATATGAAGAAAATATATGCATGAAATCTAAGATTGAAGGGAGAATAATAGGCCCTTGAACTCCAAAAGTTATAGTTGTTACCTTAGGGTACAAGGGTCTTCCATTTAGTAGACAAACCTGAGGGATGATAGCAAAACACCAAAGAGGTAAGCAATAAAGAGGGAAATATGTGAGTTCTGCAAAACATAGACTTTGAAGAAGTGGCATCCTTGGAGGACCATATATAAGGGGACAGAACCTACTTATACCATTTTCAAACAGACCAGAATACCATCTACTACCTTGGATTAGTACATCATTCAGATTTGTGGTAGCTGTACCCAAAAACTGTGGATTTGATGGTTCACAGAAAACTGAAGTCCATCCATTACAATGCAAGAAAAATCCAGTGAGGAAGTCTTCTACTACACTTTCATATAAGAAACCAACCTGCAACCATACATTATGAAAATTGATGTACTAATTGAGTTAATGTTACAAAAAGTCTAGTTACCTCTTTCCCCCATTTTGAGTCGATTTCGTAGTTACAAGAAGCCAACAAGTGGGCTTCTTCTAGCAATGTGTGTTGGCTAGATGCCAAATTACTTGTGTAGTTTTGATTCAGTGATTTGATGAACTCATTGGATGAACCAAAATAATCTTTGAGTTGCAGCAGCTCAGCCCCTAACATTCAAAACTAACAGTGAAGAGCATGGTAACCTCAAGGGTCATTCATGCTCATGTCAATGTTGTTGAATTTGTGTTTTAGAAGAAACATACCTTTAATTGTGCAGTTTCCAAATAATGATTTCCTTTTTATATAGAAGCCTGTATCTGACATTACGGGTCCCTTAAGCCCGTCCATACCTTGCCATTGAAGCTGAAGTATTCCAAAAAAAAGTTGGTTAGAGACAGCAAATCTTGCACCATCTTTACCTTGGGATAACATCACTACCTGTGTTAATTCTCGGTGTCACTCCTATGATTGGTCAAATAAATAAAGTTTACAATTACTTGACTTAAATATCACTAAATTTTATTTTCTTGACCGATCGAAGAGAACGACACATGAAATTGCCACCAATAGATGACATTATTCCAAGAGGGCAGGTATTTTGAAGGCTAGTTTTCGAAATCGTTACTGTAAATAATGATCTGAGCTGACTATCATATATGTCATTCTTGCTAATGTTGTGAAATTTCTGAGGAAATTGAACAAAAGCTAGGGAGGAAGATATCTTGGGATCAAGGTGAAAACACATAGCATATCGAGCCGAACTTGGATCATTACAGAACATGTCGCAATCAAGAACTAGAATGTAGGGAGCATTGCTCATCACAGAAGAGACGCGAAGCTGCAAGATCATGTTACAATGTGAAGTATTATATTTGTTGTGATTGTAATTGTAAAGTAGACTTTGTGAATAAAAAATGTATACACTTCTGCAAATAGAAGAAAAGCATAGTCATACAAGGACATTGAGTGCTCCAGCCTTGAAATGGTGAGGATGTGCACGCCTCTTCGCACGGGAAACATAGACAAGGAGAGGCATTTTGACATTATCTATATCATCATTGTTATCTTCTTGTATCACCTGCCAAAATCAGACTAATCACACTACAAAAAATGTTCCTCAAGGCGGCGAAATAGCAGCTAAGTTACAAATCCACATGAGCATTGATTTCATGCCACATGATTGCAATTTATAGAGAACACAGATCAAAGAAGATAAAACACAGTCATATATAATTATTCCACATCAAAACAACCATGTATGAGAATATATAGATGTTATTATAGTATTATACCTCAATGACAGAAGGGTGATCTTGAACATTTATGCCAGGACTACTATCTCTAGAAAAGCACTATGTTCTCTTAATGTCTTTATCTCTTCTTTAAAAGCCTCATATTTTTCCTGCCAATTGTTAAGTTTCATCAATCATCATTAAGCAGTTCAACTTTAAGTTCTATTCTATAACCTATAGTTCAATGAAACCATTCAGTTTCATAATAGACTCAAACTAACCTTGATCTTTTGCTTATCTTCCATATACACACTACTACTAGAAAAATCACCATCATCATTCTTGACACCAGAAAAGTAAGTCTTGGGGCACCTGCTTTTAATTCTGTATCTTCTGCAGAAAGGAAGCCACCACCTTGCAAATTTCCAAGCCACCCTCATGCCAAGAAGGGTCAAAGGGGAACCACCATCATCCAAAAGATACACATGAAGATTATTGGCAGGGTAATCCAATGACATGGCTGATAAGACAGTGTTCATCACCACTACAGTAGGCTCCTTAATTGGATCTGCAGTGCATATGAAAACATCAATAGCAGGAAGCTTTTCATCCTCTGGCAGTCTTTCAGGGAAGACAGTTCTTGAAACCGGACGCCATCCATAGGCTTGGCCGAGGATCCAAATGAAGGAGAGAATGATTTCTGAAGCAAAAACTAGCAGCCAAGGTAACAAGTGGCTTGTTCTGGATTCATGGTTTTGGAAAAGGAAGCTAAGTCTATAGTAGAACAAGAAGAGTAAAGCTGTGGAATGAAGTAACATGTGTAACCTGTTGATAATAAGCAACCACTTTTGGACATAACAGAAGTTAAGAGGAAGGTTTCTTTCACTTATCTCCATTTTTCTTCTCTGCTATGCTATACTATATTGAAGCTGGTTTTCTTGTAAAAAGAAAATGGCATGTCTTAGTGTAATTTAATATTCTTTTGTTTCAACTTTCAACTTCTACACGTCTCTTCCTCTTAATTGATGAAATGGCATGAATGCTGGGTCATTTTCATTATCCAACAAGTCAATTTGCACATAGAAAAGCTCACTAATCACCACTACTACTATTACCCAAAATAAAAAATGTACTATTTCATAGTTTAATTTGAGAACATAAGGATGATTCAGTTGTGAACTGCATTTGTTATTTGTGTCATTGAACATTATTTTATTAAACAATTGATAAGCAAAACTTATAATTACACCAGATAGTTTTATGCATAAACTACTTGTACTTAAGTATGGCAAAAAGTTTTTGGTATTGATTGTTTAAAAAACATTTCTTCTTTATTAATTGTTGGCCTGAAAACAAAATCAGGTATCATTGTTGAACAACATATTCTTGTTCAAATGACATTGGGATTAAGGTATCTGCTTAGTATGTCTGGTAGAGCTTATTTTTTCTTATTTTTGGATTATAAATTTCTTTTATAATATAAGATTATTAGGGAAACTAGCTTAAGATTATAAAAGAAGTTATTATTTTAGGAAAAATAAAATTTTAATAAAATAAAAATAAAAAGTATCTCAGTATTAAGGACAGAAAAGAAAAACAATTTCAGTATAAAAGTTTAACATAGTGAATCACATCAGAAAGAGATTATGAATTTACAATAAAAAATAAAACAGTACAGGAGAGCCTTATTTGCCTAAACTTCAAACAGAGTTCATTATAGGTAAGTCCTACAACCTCCATATATATATATATATACACACACATACATCTCAATATGGAAGTCATGGTTATTTCTTTAACCTTGAATAATTTCATTCTAAACCCATATATAGGATAAATACTTTGAATATATATAGCAATAAAAAACCATCAACATCCTATGTAGTCATTGTCATATTATATACTGCTCTAGCAAGAAGTTCTTCACAAATTGAAGAGGTACTTAGTATTTTCTGTCCAACCTTCCTTTGTTTGCATCCATTGTTGCTAATCTAATAAAAGAAGAGGTATCACCTTGCATAACCAAGTTAGGAATGAGTTGAAGAGAGCCTTCAACATGGTCATAATTTATGAAAGGAGGGTTGTAGTAATCTACAAGAGCTGCATTATTTTTAGGTATTATAGTGTCATCATGGACACTTTGGTGATCAAGTCCTTTATTTTCAAATGGGTCCTTTATAATTGAATTTCCACATTGTCTAGGCTGTGTTTGGTAGAAAATCTTTGAAACCACTAACTCTCCATCTTTCTCTTCTTCATTAGTGCCAAGATGGTATTGATGCATGACCCAGTTAGTTTTCTCAGGCTTCTTTTGCCTACCATAGTTGGTGTATAGGACTAGTATCTTTTTGAAACCCTTCACTGCACCACCAACAAAAACTGGTCTAGTTTTACCTGTTTTGTGCCACCTTGTTTCAATTCCCTCTTCATCAGTGTGAACTTTTCTTCTTTTTCTTGTTCCTGTTGTGTATGCTTTAGAAGGCCTATGAAAGAAATGTCTTATATGCCCATCTTTGCTTACTCCTGCATCATATATCTTTGATCAACATTACTAGTTCAAATATAAGTAAGGTTATGGAGAACATGAAAAATGATCACCCTTATCCAAAGGTTATTGTACTTCTTTACACTATTGAATCATCACACCATTAATCTTGTATTAAATATCATTTACTTGTAATTCAAAGTTATACAAGTATGTAATGTAAAAAGAGAAAATAATATATAGGTCCACTATATATGTATTAATTTTTTATATTATTGTAGGTGCATTCTTCAACATTCATGATTTTTTTTTTATATTTTTAATCATCATTATCACTTTTATGCACTGATCGTGAATAAAAGTTTCCACTAAAAATGTATATATGCTAAAAATGTACTTTTACTTTGAACTCTCAATAAGCAATTTTAAATATGTGATTAATGTTTAGTATTATACTATTATTATACCTCCTCTAGCTAGTGTAAGTTGTGTAACTAGTATGCAAAGCCAACTTTGAATTTTGTGGACAACAACAAGGATCACCTGTTCCAAAAATTTCATGTTTTCATGTCCCAAGCCAATCATATTGTACTAAATAATGTAAAAAAAAACTTCTATTTTTTTTAATTTTCATATTGATTACGTGACAGCTTTTTAGTGTATTGGAACATATTGGGATACAATTTATCAAGCAGTGATCTCCATCCACATTTTACTTGCACATGCTAATGACTTAGAATGAAATATATTAGTGTGCTAGCTGAAGATTAAGAACTAACATTTACATTAACTTATCTTCATAAGGTAGGTTGGGAATTTCACTATTGAGTTTGGTACTCATTCACAACTCTAATAAAGTATTTCCTTGTAATATACTTCAAAGTGTTGGTTAAAATTAAGATGTGATTACTCTTCCATTTGTTTATTTCTTGAAATATAAGTCTCCTAATATTGACACATGTACCCTCTACAGGACCAAAAAATTGTATTTTCTGAGCCATAAAATATAAATAAACAAAGAAAGGGAGACACTATTTGTCCAACACCGTTAAAACATCTGAACCAAGTTCTTGGTTTATTTCTCTCCAATTTTTTTACAAAGCAAGCTAGCATTATTTAGTTTTTAGAATGTCTACCACGACAAGGAAATTTAAAAAGAGGATCAAAGCAAGTAATTTTAAAACCATCAACATCTTAACATTTTATCGTAGTATTAATTTTTGAATGTAAACGAGTGTAAAGATTTATACATATTTAATATATCATCTGTCATTCATTTTTATTAAATAAAACTCGTACATTATCAATATATATATTATTTTTTATGTAATTTTATCTCATTTGCAGAGAATATAGGATATATTGGCAGTCGTTTTCCACTGCCTTAATTTACATTATAAAAATCATTTTCAGGGTGTCTCCGAATAAATTAGAATTTCAATGTTGAGTATAACCTAAGTATCAAAAGATATTATTCTGAAAATAACAAAGAAACAAACAAGAGAAAGAAAACTGAAAGTAAAGATAAAATATAAAAACCTGGAAGGTTTTCAGGGTGTGTATAACAGATCCCATTCTCTCCTTCAAGAGTTGGTATGAACTCATTAATAAGTGGATGAAGCTTTGTTACATCAGAGAGCACTTTTGCTTCCAAATGATCCAATATCTCATAGTCATTTGGATCAAACTTCACCCCAGCTGGTAAACCAGGCAAATCAAGAATTCCACCCTAATACAACAAATCAAGAAATATAAAAAATACGAGTGAGACTCATCTCCATTAATGAAAATGCAAATAATTTTAAAAAACAAAGGAAATATAACATGCATTGACATTTATATCCTTTTTATTTAAAATAATATTACACTTTTACCCTTAAAATACACATAAAAAAATCACTTATCTCTCTATTAATGAAAATGACTCTTACTCAAAAAATACTTTAATGTTTGTGCCAAAAAAGATGAAGATTTTATATATGAGAAATAACCTAGATTATATTGCTCAAACACAAGGTTGATGAATCCTGTTATAAAAAAACTAAGGTTGTTGAATAAAGTACCTGATCTTGGAGTTCAATGTTATAGCCACAAGAGGGGCAAGTTATGGTTGTAATTTGTGTTGGTTTTGTGTCATTAGCAACACTATTATTACTATTTCTAGGAATAATAGTGGGTGCCATTAGTTTAATATCCCTCTCTTCATCTAACTCATTGCACCATGACATCTCTTTGAGATTTTGCTCCTATGCCCACATATCACAAGTCATAAATTTCTTCCACAATCCTACAATATTAGCACTTAATAATAAAAAGAAAAAGAAAAGAAGAAAAAAAAGGTAAAGCTAGTATCTTGATTCTTTTATAACACGTTTTTCTTGAATCACTCTTCTTGCATATAGGGAACAGATTAAGACCTACGTACCTACCAGTCTTCTACTTTTCTTTCTTCTGTATATTCTCTCTCTGAATATATATGATTGAACTGTTTTTGTGTTTGGTTTTGCAAACTTGTTTGGTGCAGAGAGAGGGTGTAATTCATAAAAGAAAGGTGTGAAACAAAAGTGGGTTCTCTATATATAGGAAAAGAGGCTTGTTTCCTAAGCTTTCTTATATATATATACATGTATATGTATGTATATATATATATGCATGTATATTAGTGAATAACTTGCATTATTTAGTAATAATTAAGAATATGAATAAATTATCAATTTATACGGTAACTATATGATTTAAAAATAGTGTTCAAGATTTTATACTCACGTCTTTTTTGGGTTTTCTCTATAAATAATAATTGTACTTGCACTACTCTTAGCTTAAGGAGTTAAAAAGGTGGTAGCTGCTTGATTAAAAGAAGCGTTTATCATTGTTATTCCGAAAATATTTTGTGTGCAACATTTGAAGACAAAAAATGAAAGGAAATGAGAGATAGAAAAAAATTATTTTTAATAAGCAAAATTGTTATTGACTTAATTTACATTTATGCACATTATAGGTTAATTAGATTACATGGTAAAGAAAAATAAACCTACAAATATGAACAAGGGCCCTCTCAATTAATGGAGATATAAGTGATTCAAAAAATAAAGGGAAATATAAATTCCAATTACACATTTGTTTTTTTAGTTATAATGAAATTACACTTTTACTATTAGAAACAAATAGATAAATATGCATTTGCCTCTCTATGAATGAAGAAAATGATCCTAACTACAATTTCCTATTTTACAAAAGGGTGTTGGGTAGGAGTGAAATTGAGGCAACATGATTCTTCTTGGGACGTTTCACCTCTTTTAAGAGAGTGTGTGTGAGTGTGTAAGTTGAGAGTTCAGCTGCAGTGTCAAATTAGAGTGTCCTTAAAGCTATCTAAAATATTCAGAGGCATCCGACATATACATACGAACCAATCAAGAATGTAACATAAGCACTATACGTTTCTGATTTATGTATGTTTTTATCTTTGTACCAACCAACTAATAACATCGTATACTGGATAATTATTGTATGGTTCCGTATCAAATAATTCTTAGCATATTCAAAAGGCTAATGATACATTAATTAATTATAGATATGAATGAGTTTATCAAAAATCAATAATTTACAATGTTTGGATGAATTGTTCCAAACGATTCAACAATTCTAGCTACATAAACATGTATTCCTTCCAAGTCTATTAGTGCTATGTCACAGAAAATGTATCTGAATTTCGTATGCTAAATAATTAATGTTGAATGATAACACTTATTATTTGTCTACTCTCTAATAGGAATTAGGATCTTCCGGAAAATGTATCTTTTCAAAGTGTAAATTGATCGTAATCAAATGATTATATGGGTTAATGAAAGTTGTATTTCTATTTGATTTTTGAAGCATTTGTCTTTCCGTTAATAAAGAATATCATAACTCCTCTAATAATGGAAACTACTGGGAAACATGTTTTTATTATCTTTTCTAATTTTTTAATTTAAAAATAAGAAAAAATTGGACCCTTAAATATTTATATGTGTCATGTATTAAAATCTGGGTCTATTTATCTCACTTGGCATACAATGCATGAAAGTCACAATCACCTTATTTTGCATTCAATAAAAAAAGATTATAATCTGGTTTATGTGATTGGTGTGCCGTTTTTGTCAGAAGACTTTGAAAATCAAATAATGTGGAATGATATGAATAGTTTAGATTAGACTATGGAAGTAAGAAGTTTACGTAGAAAAGACATGAATAGAGATTATCATAACCCTTCATTAATTAAGAATCGTAATTTTTTTTCTATATACCAACCGACACGTTTAGTAAGCTTCTCAAAGAAGCCACGCAACAAGAAACTTAAGCATTAAGGTCCTAGTTTTGTTGGTATATGTTTTTTTTTTCTTCTTTCATTATTACCTTTAACGTATGGGCTAGGATTTTAAGGCTTTTTTGACAATGTTGTTTCTCGAAAAAGATATACACGCATAAGGGCTTGAAGAACATAGTACTTTCCAAAATGTAGACATGTAATGTAGTTGGTGTAGAAAGAAGGGGAAGAAGAAACGTGATATGTGCCATTCTTAAAAGCATGTATATACATTGGCCCTAACACGAGAAATGGCATGGATATAATAATAAGGACATAGTGAATATGTAATGGTGAGTTTGTTTAAAGTGTTACGTCATGGTCCATGCGGTGGAATTTGATTTATTTTGTATAGCACTTTCCCACCTAGACACATAGAGTCACTTCTTTGAAGTGTTTATTGGTTTGCTTTTAGTTCACTCTACTATATCATTTTTTGAGATTTTTTTATGTACTTTTATTTTCTTTTCTAAATTTCATTTTTTTAAATTAAAAATTATCTCTAGTTCATTTTATGCAAGAAAGACATGTTGCATGGTCTTAGACTCAAATCCTCTCAAATATTGAATGGATATTTTGCCACCTGGTTGAGTCAGATTTTAGTGCCTGAAATTTTGAAATAAAAATAATCTTATTTTTAAATAAAATAATTCGTTTTGTTTTTGGAAAACCCCTTTTTCTTCGCCTAGAAACACTTGCAAAATATCATTTGTTCCTTACCCAACCCTAAATATTGATTGAGTTATTCTTTTGAACCTGGATCTAATCCTGGACCATAAGATAATCTAACCCTAAATGTCGATCAAGTCAATCTTTGAACCTGAATCCAACCCTAGATCAGATTGTATATAATACATATCCATTTTAGATAAAATCTTCTCTAACATTATTTATTATTATGAATATGTAATTTGATATATATATATATATATATATATATATATATTGTTAATTTTGTATGCATGATGAAAAATTAGAGAATCAATAATACTTTTGACTAAAGATATGTCATTATTGTGTATATAATTGAATATAGACACATACAAACATGATGAGTGACTAAACATGGGACGAGTATGGGTCGGGTCATGCTTGTCCCTTACCTGACGCTAAATATTGATTGAGTCTAATTTTTAAACCCAAGTTTAGCCCTAGACCTGATGGAACCTGATCTTATTTGAACCTGATCATAGTTAGATCAAACTAAATTAGCGGGTAAGGTCAAGTGTTGTTCACTCCTAGTTAATGATAAGGGGATTAAGGGCTTATAGATGTTTTAATGTTCTATTTAATATAAAATTGAATTAATTCACTTTAAAATCGTGAGAATTGGTTACCTTTTTGCCATATGTGGTAATATCACTATTCTATTTAGCTTTTTAGAAGTGCATCATGGTTTATTATAGTCAAGTATAGATTTATAGTAAAGCACCTTGCATAGCATATATGTATTCTTTGTTAAATGCTTCAAAAATCCCACAAATTTCACAAGTTGTCCAATAAGGGCATGCCCTATTTTTGTTCATAACAGTCATAAGTCATAACACTTACTAATTACAACGAAGTCCATTCAAGACTTTGGGCCTCTCCAAGATTGGTTCAGTAAACTAATAAATGATATTGGCTAAAATTAAGTTTTTTTTCTACACCTGGGTCCTGGGATTAATTTCAATTGAGAAAGAGATACCAATAAAGTTTGGTAAGTAGTGACATGATAGTGAAGGAACCTTCCTATTTACCATTTATTACTCTTTGTTTTCAGATTCATTGGTTATTCAAATTTATTTATTTATTTTATACCGAAAACTTAATATTTCAATTTACTATATTAGAAAAATAACAATATTTATTTTTAGAGTTAAATTTTGGGCATGCACGAATGAAATGAGGGATTCAGAGACATAAAATATATTTGTGAAGTAATTCTAAAACATTCTCTTCCATCTCAACTCACAAATATATCCTTAGTGAAAATGATTTGGAAAAACATGATAGATTAATCTCGTATAAACCAGGTATTGGATATAGTAGGAAACCATAAAAATGTAATCTATTACTATATAAGAAAAGAATGTTCTCTTAGTCACATGTCATCTCCTCATCACTTTCTTTCCCTCCAAAAATGTTCTATGCTATTATTATGTACATTACCACACTACATCCTCACTTTTTATACATTTTATATTTTAATAATTTAAATGCTAATTAAAAATACAATCTACTTCTATTGATGATTCAATTCATTATTCCTCTTATTTTTCATCTATTTTTTCATGGACACAAATGTTCATAAATAATTTTTGTAGAAGAAAAAGAAGTTGGAAAAACTTTTTATCATTAGAATTGAAAATTAGAAGTAACAAATGTATTTGATATTTATGTTTTCCGTTTTTTTCACTTAAATGTGTAAATATGGTCCATGGATTTCTCTCATTTAACATATACTCTATTAACCAATATACCATCTAATTTGAGTAGTTGATTCGTCAATAACTCAATAAGACTAAACAAATTTGTTTCTGGTACCTTCTCACCTTTACTAATTATATTCAAGTATATACACCTAACCAATTCTAAATCACTAATAATATTTTATCATCCAACTAATTAGATTGAAAAAAATCATACAATTTTACCTCATTTAATATTTGCGTTAATCTATCTAATTTATTTAACGTTTACTAATACTATAAGTTTACTAATACTTTATTTAAATTGGAAAAAACTATACAATTTTACCTCATTCAATATTTGCATTAATCTATCTACTTTTCATCTCATCAAAGCTTTGTGATACTTTACCAATTGAATTTTAATGTCAGATTTCTTGGATTTTAATTATTCCATACTATAATTAAAAAAATCAAATTCGAAATTGAAGTTTTACCTCAAATTTGATTTCTTATTTTTGTTAGAATATTCAAATTTGAAAGTATCATTTATTTTCATAATGTGTTTGAATAGACAAATACACGAGTAACATTTGTGTTCTTAACAATGTAAATGTACGGTTAACATGTGTGTTTTAACTAAGTGAATGCACATGTAACATGTGTTCATAGCAATGAGAATGTTCACATGTGTTCTTAAAAATACAAATGCATGAGGAACATGTATTTTTTTAATCATGCGAATGTACAAGTAACATATGTATTTTTAACTATATGAATGCTCGTATAATTTTCGTGTTCTTAATCATACGACAAAAAAACATTGCCTCGTGCGAATGCACGGGTAACTTACTAGTATGATAACAATCATTTTAATATCCTTATACCGGAAAATTTAATATTTAAATAAAAATTGGACAGTTACTATTTATATCAACATAATACAATACAATAAAATATGATACTTTTTATATTATAATGGAAAAATAATTCTTTACAATTATGTTATAAAAATTAACAATAACATATTAATATATAGTATATGAGTAGCTAATATTAATATAAAAATATAAGATATATTTAAATTAGGATCGTGATATTATGAAAAACATTATAAACAAGTGCATGCTTATCTTATTATTGATCATACTTTGTGTTTATATGGATTGTGCAATTTGAAATGGATGGGTTTAATTTTTCTTTATTGGAAAAGTTTTTTTTAGAGGATAGAGTGTTTAACCGATGTTTGAACTTGACACTCATTCTTTATTATATCCGACAAATCTATCCACCAAAATTAACTCTTGAGGACATCCGGTCACAATTAATTAGAATTATTTGCCTTAAAAACAAAAAAATAAACTTAGATTTCATTTAACATTTATTATGATCATAATATTTCACTCTTAATCATGTAGTATACTATAATATCCTTATATATCTCTATTATTGCACTAGAATCATGTAGTATACTATAATTTTGAATTTTCAAATATTGTTATATTCTTATCATGTTGAAGACCCCACATTGTCATTTATGATTTATGATCTATTAATTAGACAACCAATCTAATAATTTCATTTAACATTTATGATGATCATAATATTTCATTATAACTCTAAAACAATTTTCTTTTTTAATTTAAAATATACACTTTTTCATTAATCTTAAATAAGATTATTGACATTCTTAACTCTTCTACTTACATTCCTGGTGACTCAATCATAATTTAATGAAATAAAATAACTAAAATTGTAATCATGAAACAATAAAATCAATAGATATACTATTTTGGAGTGCTAATAATATTGTCCTTAATCTTCTATTATCATGTTATATGTGTACTAGTAGTTAAGTAATCCATCTTTTCTATCTTTTCTATGTCTTTTTTATATTTAAGATTATACACATAATTTAAAAAATTATTAGATTATATTAAAATTTAAAATAATTCGACTAAAATAATTTCATTTAATACACATTGAAAATTAAATTAAAAATGGGCAAATAATAATAATAAAGATGAGTAATAAATAAAGTTATACTTGGAAATAAATTATAAATGTGTATAAATTTTCTAAAACATCAAAAAATTGGAATAAGTTAAAGCATAAAAAATATAAGAATAAAGTTGTATACTATAATATAATTTTTTATTTCAAAATATGCGGTCATATTTATGAACTAGAATCTATTCCCATAATGGAGATGAAAGTGCATATTTTAACTTTGTTTTTAATGGTAAAAGTATAATTTCATTGTCATCGAAGATATATGTGTCATTGAAAATTATATTTCTCTTTTGTTTTTGAACTACTTATCTCTTTATTATGGGAGAGAACCTAACTCCATATTTATATAGTACCATACCGGTGTCCTAATTAAATGGTCCTACAACCTCTGCATTTGTGAGTTATGACCCATTAATTGGCTTGGGCATTGACACTCATTGCATTCAATACCTCAGCATGTTTGAGGAGCCATTAAATTAAATACCCATAAAAGTTTGTGTGAACTGTGATACCCATAAAATTTATGCTTCTTTAGCAAGCAAGTCATCAGAAAAGAGCAGCAACACATAACCAGTAAAAAACAATACCACTCACTGCCAGTAATCAGTAATAACAGTGTCATATTCTATTGTTGGTTGTGCAACTACTCTGAACAAAGAACTTAAAGTTGAGTGGTTAAAAGGCCCAATCTTTCATATATCCTGCAATAATTTCGTTTACCTTTCTTCAGACAATAAAGTGGTTAACATATAAATAACCACCATACAGAATAAAACTATACCAAGAGTCCAAATTAAATGTCACTATTGCAAAACCTTAGTCATTTTCTAAAAGGATATTGGTATCCCATCACCATTAATCTCAAATGGATGGAACCTTCAATTTAAAGAGAGGGCCCAGGGAGTGAAGACCCTATCTACCAACCTCTAACTTAGCTATCATACATAGCTGTTCCCAGCACAAAAGTGTGGGATCAAAATTATGTGCTGAGAAAAATGAATGTCAAAGCATTTAAACAGGAACATCCAGAAAGTTATAAGTTATAACCATGTAAGCATGATTGAATCATTGAGCTACAGATTCTTTATTCCTCATTCAGGGTGAACTGAAGTCATTGTAGTGAATTGCTTTTGTAATTGGAGGATTTGGTTTACCCAAGTTCCTATATACCTTTTTGTCCTTTAAGTCCAATTCCATGTCCCTAGAACCCAAATAAATAAAACAAGGGAGTATATATTATAATTCAGAACAGACCAGGCCCATGCAACTATGCAAGAGGCAGGTAAAATCTTTTAATCAAGTGTACCTAAAACAATCTTTTTGAAAATGGAAATGTCATTACTATATATAAGAGGTTCTAATTCATATTTGGTAAGGAAAGTGCCATTGACCTACTTCATAAGGTAAAACATCAACTCCCCATGCCTCTATTTTCCAACAAAAAAACACCTCTTCCTTTTTCTTTAGCAGCTTTGTATAGCAAAGCATGAGTGAAAAACATGGTGGGAAAGTTGGCTTATAGTAAACGAAAAGCTTGGAGCACCCCCTTCAGGATCTAATAATCCAACCCTGGCTAGGACTTCAATTAAGCAACACTTCCATGATCTGAGGCATCATCATAGTAGTAAGGTGATAACTTTCCATCTTTCTTGGCGGGCTTCGTTTGTTTCTTTGTGCTAACCTCTTGCAACATCTTCACCACCCTTCTCATTGAAGGCCGGTTGATTGGGAGAGGACTAGTGCACATGAGGCCAATGTTGAAGACCTTGCAAATTTCTTCTTTGAAACAAAGATCAAGTCTAGAGTCAAGTAAATGGTCCAAACCTTTCTGATCCAAGGTGGTGCATACCCACTTAACCAAGTCTTTCTCCCCGTATTCAGGGTCTACCGGGCGTCTTCCAGTAACCAACTCAAGTATAACAACACCGAAACTGTATATGTCACTCTTCTCATTCACTCTGAGCGTGTATGCATATTCTACACAACATAAGGACCATGTCAGTTTGAGCACTACACCAGTCCAATGAAAAAAATATAGGCTCAAATATAAAATACATGAAATCAAATCTGAATGGTTAAAATTTTAGCTGGAGAATTACTTTAGGGGGTATTTTAGAATTGCTCCTTAACTAGACATGAAGGCTAAATTCTTGCAAAAGTAAATCAGAAGAAAATATATAACCTGTACTTAGACCATGTAGTATTCACATTTTACATTACTAGTACAAAGAAGAACTACAGTGTCAACCACTTGCCGAAGCAACAAAAACATATAAAAAGGACGGTCCATGTACTAGACTACCATAGTCCCTTGAGCAGAGAGGCTGGGGTAAAACTACATATATTAGCAGATAAAGAACTAAACAAAAAAGCTACATAGTATTGTGAAATGATTCTAATAACCCTCCAAACCATAAACCATGAGCTAAGCACATAAATGTATCTCATATTCATAAAAATGAAACTAAATAACATGGAATTAATTTCTGCTAACCTGGTGCAATATAACCACAAGACCCAGCTATGGCGGACATGGATTTGGTTCCTATCGTTGTGGTTTCAACTACCTTGGCTACACCAAAATCTGCCACTCTTGCACCGAAGTCCCCATCCAACAAGATATTGTTAGATTTCACATCTCTATGAACAATTGGGGGAACACAATCATGATGCAGATAAGAGAGGCCTTCTGCAGCATCAACAGCAATATTGTATCTGGTTGGCCAATTCAACAACCCTCCTTTGCTGCTATGGAGCAAATCACCAAGACTGCCATTAAGCATATATTCATAAACCAAAAGCTTGCAATCCCTGGTGGTGCAGCAACACCACAACTTAACAATGTTCTTGTGCCTAATCTTACCCAAAGTATCAACCTCTGCTTCAAAAGAATTGTCTTCAACCCTACCACCCTTTTCAAGATCTCCACTTTCTACTTCCTTCTTGACCCCACCCCATATCTTCTTGACCGCAACAGCCTCCCCATTGCCAAGCACAACCTTATACACCTTACCAGAAGCCCCAATTCCTATCACATTATCTTCATCAAGGCAATTCAAAATCTCATCTTCACCAAAACCCAGTTTATGAAACGACATCAACGTCCACCTTGATTTGTCAATAGCCCTTGCATCCTTGAAATTTTTATACTTGAAATAGAACCACACTACACCAACAAAGAACACCAAAATGGCAGCAACAAAAATAATCCTAAGCAACCAAACATAACCTACACTCTTTTCTTCACTCCTACCATCACACACACCTCTCAAATCACCACACAAACCAGGATTACCCAGAAAACTAGTCCTAAACATATCTTTAGCCAAAAGAGGGGGAAGTACCCCGGAAAAATGGTTATAAGACAAATTAAGCTGATTTAGTTTCAAATTCTGCAACCACAGAGGGACATTCCCTGAAAATTTGTTATTAGAAAGGTCGAGAAAATTAAGAACAGATAAACTTCCAATCCCATCAGGAACCCTCCCAGAAATTTCATTGTTTGCCAAATTCAACTCATTGAGCTTCTTCCACGAATATATCCCTTTAGGAAGTTCCCCAGAGAGCTTGTTATTGTGAAGATCAAGGATCCCAAGCTGCCGAAGATTCACAACACTGTCAGGAAGTGAACCACTGAACATGTTATCGCTTCCAGAAAGTTCCACAAGACCTTCCAACCATCCAATCTCATCAGGAATCTGTCCACTGAAGTTGTTATTAGACAAGAACAACAAAGACAAGTTCGCTGCACCGGCAATGGTTTTCGAAATAGAACCCGAGAATGAGTTATCAGCAAGTTCAAGAAGATACACGTGTGGAAGACCCCAAACCCCCGCAGGAACCTCGCCGGAAAATCTGTTGTAACCGAGCCTGACACGCATTAAGCTCTGGCAAGTTCCCAAACTCGCTGGAATCTCACCAGAGAAAAAGTTATATATCACCAGAAGCTCCTCCAAGACTCCGAAATCACATAGAGTAGCCGGAATAGGACCATAGAACTGGTTGCTCGAAACGTCAAGCCACCTCAGAGGTGAATGTTTTCCTAATCTCTCCGGCAATTTTCCGGTGAGCCTATTCCCGAACAACCTAAGCTCATATAGATTCGGCGAGTTTGCAATACTCGGCGGTAACTCGCCGTCGAAGCGATTCTCATAGAGATTGAGACTCTCGAGCGGCAATGAGCACAACTCATCGGGAATTCTCCCGGTCAAGTGGTTCATCGACGCATCGAGAAGCCTCAAAGCACTAAGGTTCCCCATGCCACGTGGCAACTCACCGGAGAGCGAGTTATTATACAACTCGAGCTGTTTCAAACTGGACAACTCAGTGAGCGAACTCGGTATAGAACCATATAGATCATTCAACGCAAGGTCCAAGTCTTGAAGCTTTTTCAAGTTCCCAAGGGAATCAGGGATGAGCCCAACGAGGTTGCATTGGGTTAACCAAAGAACTTGGAGGTTAGTTAAGTTTCCAAGTTCGGGTGGAATCCGACCCGGAAAAAACGGGTTGTAAGATAGGTTCAACATTTTAAGAGTAGTAATATTTCCAAGCGAGGGAGGGATAGTACCATCTAGAAGATTATAAACTAATGAAATAACTTCGAGTTTC
Organism: Lupinus albus; assembly: GCA_009771035.1. NCBI lineage: Eukaryota > Viridiplantae > Streptophyta > Magnoliopsida > Fabales > Fabaceae > Lupinus > Lupinus albus. The sequence continues at coordinate 4,519,893 of CM020014.1, read as the reverse complement.
TGGAAGGTTCCAAAAGAATCCGGTATCGGACCGGAGAAGTTATTGCCGGTGAGGTCGAGGTAGCGGAGGTTGGGGAGCTGAGGGAGGGTGGAAGGGAGAGGACCGGTTAAGAGGTTTTGGGAGAGGTCGAGGTGGACGAGGTTGTAACAAAGGTTGATGTCGGGAGAGAGTGTTTGGCCAATGGAGTTGTTGAAGAGAGTGATGGAGATGAGGTTAGGGAGGCGGCAGAGGATGGTGGTGGGGAATGGGCCAGCGATGTTTGTGTTCGAGAGGTCAAGGGTGGTGACGGTGGTGGCGGTGGTGGTGGCGCAGGTGACGCCGTACCAGTTGCAAGGGGTGGGGTCGAGGGGGTTCCAGGAGGAAAGGCGAGAATCAGGGTCGTGGAGAAGGAGTTTGAATTGGTAGAGGGAAAGGCCTTCTTGGTTGAGAGAGAGAATGGTGAGTGGTGATGAGAGAATGGAAAAAAGGAAGAGAAACAATAAGGGAAGCATTGTTTAGAGAAAGAGAGTTAGTGAGTGAGGAGTGTGTGTTTGGAATGAAGGGTTGTATTTATTTATTGAAAGAGAGAGAGTTTGTGTGTGTTTCAAGGACAAAGATGTTTTTAAAAAGTTTATATTATTATAATATGTTATTGATTCGAGAAGAAACTCACCATCTGTGTTTGAGTGCAGTTTAGGCACGCATGGATGAGAAAGAGAGGGGAAAGAAACACTTTGGGAGATGGGACAAGTACTCATGAGGAGTGAGTTGAGTTGGTTGGACGAAGAAGGAATAGGCTTGTACTCAATTTTGGAAAGCATGTCCATTAAACTAATTTGTGTTTTATTTGAACTACATTTTAAAAGTTACATAAATGAAGTAAAGAGTACTTTAAGTTATATTTATATCAAAAATTATAAAATGGAGATGTTTTCCAAAAGAATTAACTCATAGTGTTAGTTTAAGAAAAAAATTATACTAAGAAAGCTAGTTCTATCAATTTATATAGATGTTCTCAACTCAACTAAAATTAGGAGAGAAAGTCCATTAAATTTTATAAACTTTATTTTATATACTAATATTAATAGATTGTCCTCTTTTAATGATAATTTATTTATTTATTTTCTATCATTTTTGTATTTTGATGATTATTTTTTCTTAATATTGATGTTGACTAACTTACATGCTGAATATTTTAAATATGATAATAATGATTTCCTTGTTAGCATTGATTTAGTAGTATATCTTGTGAGAGATCAATTTTACTCACCCCATAAAATTAAAAGAGTAATTTGGATCATGTTAACTACTTTTAAACAAAATTGTTGTGGGTTTTTTATGCACTTTTTCATAAAATTATCTCCAATGAAAAATAATGTAACTAACAAAAAAAATATATCTATAAATACTAGCTCGCACATAATATAGACGCATAGAAATTAAAACGAAATTTGCATAATTAAATTAAATGATAGGGTGATGTATGCGTAAGATGATAGTTTTTTTTTGGTAGAACGGGGCAGTGTCTTTATCATCTGATAACGCCATTACTATATATAATTTTTGTCTATATATGAAATTGCTACGTGAAAATAATAAGCCAAACCGAAAAATAGGTTTTGGCTGCAACAAGAACCAAAAATTAGAACTACAATTTTCAAGGAATCACGCATCCAGAAATGTTATTATTGGAAAACTCATTTTGGGTATTTTTAAAATGAATGGTTAACAATTAAAAATCATGGAAATAACTTTAAAATGAGTTTGGTTAGTATTTATAGGAGTATATTATAAAATTATCAAAACAGTCTTATTTTGTTAAACATTATTTAAATATCATTCTCACCATAAAGATGTATACACATACATACATTATTCATCACTCATCTGTATTATTATTTTGAAGAATCAATAATATTTAAACATAAATAATAAATGATACAATAATAATATCTAAAACTTTTATATTGTTAATAAGATAATACATATATGTCTTTCTCATAACATTTACATGAAAATGATACACTCTTATCCTTTACCATGCCATAAAGTTCCAACAAAATGTATGGGAATAAAATACTTGGGAACATGTTTTATAAGTCATACCAAGCATGGTAATATCTCATGACCAACTCGTATTCCCAGAAATATTGTTCTATATCATGAACAAACCACACTATAGAAAATTAATTCTGCAAAGGATAACCAAAAAGAAAACTTAATAATCAACTACTTGGCTACACAGGAGAGGGGTTACAAAAAAATGATAATAGTAAATTACACCATGTACTTTTTTATAAAATGCTTTTAAATATTTTTGAAACTACATTAAAGGTAAAGGACTTATAAAATGAGGAAGGGTAGGTGGCAAGTATTATTTAGAAGAAGTCAACTACTATTACTTGAGTAGAGTGGGGTGAAATAGTAATGGGTAACCAACATAGGAAAATGCAAGTGTTAGTGTAAAGTTAGTACCAATTAAGGTGGTTTTTTGACAGGTATATGGTAACAAAAAGTTAAGGTATTGGTCTTAGAGTTAGTTAAAACATGCATATATAGTGAAGATACGTGCAGAGACTGAAACTTCCTCTTTTCAGAATGATATCATTGTCTTATTAAGCCATTTTAGGTGTCAACTTTAGTGTAAAATTAATATATGAATTGGACGGCAAATTCATAGATTTGTGATGCCTTTCTATGTATGTTAATGTGCTACTTATTAAGTTAATTATTTGAGTGTAAAAATGTTCATGCCTACCTATTTAATGAATACATTGTTTGTTATGTCTAGTTTAATTTATAGTTATTCAACGACAATTAGTCCATGCATAATAAGGGCATATAAACTAGTGAGAAAGCAATAAAATGCTTCTAGTTTCTATACTAGAAATAAAAATGTAGCTAAATAGTCATAAAAATATAGCAAGAAAGAGTTGTGGATGACATAGTTGTAAAAACATGTTGGTGTCGGCCGGTTCAACCTGTAAATCGGTAAACCGGTCCTAAAAACGGTACAATACAACAATTATATAAGTCATGTAATTATACCAGTCAAAACCGGCCAAAATTGGTCAAAACTTGTCATACCGGCTGATTTTCAATTGAACTGTACCGGTCAAACCGGTCAATTTTTATTTAAAATTAATTTTTAATGAAAATAAAAAAATTATTGTTTTTTATTGATTTTTCAACATTAATGTTAGTATATTATATATGTATATCTAACTAACCGGTATACAGTTTAATTAGTGAACCACCAGTTGAACCGTTATACCACTATACCAGTACTCCTAACGGTTCGATTACTTATTAATAATATTGGTGGATGGTGGATGATAAAGAAATTTTTTACACCCGAATGAAAAGTCAACTATATTCAGCAAAAGGGAAGGAAACTTACTGTTATTATTATGCCTATAAACCATAAAAACTTATTTATTATTTTTATTATTATTATGTCCAGTCTGAGATTTATAAGTCATAAAATTAACATTTTTGTAAATCGTAATTGTTTTATCAACCAAATTATTTTGAGTTTTGTTATCGTCAACGTCAGTCTAAAGAACTTGAAAATGAATGTTATCCCTTTATCCCTGTCTTCTTATATTCTTGGTCTCAGGTGCATCTTCTAACTTTTTAGATTCAATAATTATTACTATTCCTTAGTCGAAAAATTATTTCTTTTTTATAAGGTAAAATCTTATTAAGTGAAGTAAAGGAGTAAAAAATTACGCTATCCGTTCCATTTTTTTATATTTAAGGTGATGCACAATTTAAAAAATCAATAAATTATAAAATTAAATATAATTTGAATAAACATTTCTATTAAATTTTTATATATTTTTCATAATTAATATTTTTCATTTGATTATAATTCTAATAAGTAGATAAAAATTATTAAGATAGAGTAGTACATTAAAAAGTGGATAGAGTTGTTTCATCTTAATTGTAGACATATATTGAGGGGGGGAAAGTATTATATTGAAACGTGGAGAAAATGTTGGATGGAAAATTAAAAATGATTGATTATTAAATGGGCTGGGTAAAACACTTAAATAAGCAAGTGTATTTAGAATGAAAAAATATAATTTATTTTGAGTTTTTTTTTGTTGTTATTACCGAGGGTATCACATAACATTTTAATAATGAACTAATCTCTTTTGGGGTATGTGGTTTACCCTCACAACAAATGTCGCTATCAGGAATTGAATCATTGAAATTGATCATTCTGAGGATCTAGCAAGACCTTGCATCAGTAGACCAATGTCATGTTGATCTCCAATACTCGAATATAAGGGAGGTATAAAATTATATGTTTTTAAAATAAAATAAAATAACATGAAAACATAAAGGGGAATAATTGAATCGATAAATAGCCTCGCGGACAAGAACAATTGAATCTAAATGATTTTACTAATGTTATGCCTATTATTATTTCTACAAAGATTATAATTATTTTTGCTACAAATATTATAACTATTGTTCCTTAATATTGTGCCTATCAGTATTATTTAACATACAACTCCAAACACAAGGTTTTGCAGTGGGTGGCATATTCAATGTTATAGTACCGTCACCGATGCTATCAACACCGGCGTTCAAATTAAGGTATTGTGTTTCGTTCATTTCTTACGGAAAAGAAGACCATTTTGAATAGAATAATGATATGTATGATTAGGATTTGATAAAAAATTTATAACAAATAAATTTATTTTTATTTGTTTTGAATATCGAGTTTGCTTAAATGATACAATATAATAAAAATGTTACATAAATGTGACATGTTTATTTTACATGGAATTCTAAGACACTTAACTTCGATCATGTACCGATAAAAGCCTCTTTGCTTGTCAAATATATATAAGTTTTGTTAGATCAAGTGTTTTTATAGGAAACAATCTATTCGGAACATCTATATTAAGTTGAATCATTTCAAAACTATTATTTAATATGTCATATCCAATTAAGATTTAATTATTTAATTTTATAACATTTGTTATTGACCAAATAGTAAGGAAACAAACAAATGAGATTCAAATATGTGCTTACTGAACAACATTTGTTGTCACAAATCATATTCTAAATCATACACTATGCTAATGTCAATAAAACAAAAATAAATAAAGCATTAAATGCTTAAAAATATTTAAGATATGGTTTAGAACAACATATTTTATTCATAGAGAATTTCTTGTAACCACTTTTAAAAAAATGGTCAAACGAAGGGTTTTGCTGTTGTCACAAAACACCAGCAAGTAATGTGTATCAGATTTAGAGTCTGTAATACTAATGCCTCTGACTTGGTCGCCAACAACTAAATAGTATGTTTTGAATGTAAAATACTCAAGTTGGTAGAATTATATATGGGTTCCACCAAATTCTACTTTGAATCTGAATCAACTCAATTTGGTTTTTATGTGAAGGTAAATAAAATTGAAGTATCATACACTACACTGCAGGTTGGTGAGTGAAATTTTAATGTAAATCAGAACATAAATTTCCTCGTGACTTCCATTAAATTGTCTATGTGTTCTGTGGGACATGGAGGAGCCAAATAAGGAACAAGTTGGTATTTCCATGCAATAAGGAAAATTTCAATATTACATAAACTTTAAATAGGTTATGAACAATAACTTGAAAGTTTTTTGGTAAACAAATAAATTTTGTCAAATTTAGACTAGTCTTTGGTATTAGAAAATTATTGGTTCTTCCCCCAGTCATTTATATACATGAGGGGTCAAGGGGATATAGAATAATGAATGTAGTAATTTTTTTAGGTAATAGTACATACCAATTAGTCCAAGTTTCATTTAATTAGTTTCAATGCCGGGGAGTAAAGAAAAATGAATTTATGAGAGTACAATAATAAGAACAACAATTTATTTTTTTGGGTGAAACAATTCAATAAAGTCTTTAATTAGTTGTTTGAAGTTTGTTTGGTTTTGTTAATGCACCACCGAACATAATAAAACTCAGCTACCCTGAAATATATTTCTTAGAAGAAGGTCCTATAAGGAATTAAATAAGAAGAGTAATAACTAATAAGGAGGTAGATTTAAAATTATTCTTGAATTTAAGATGTGACATAATTCTCACTACTCATCACAACCAAACTTTTGAAGTGGGTTGTTGCTACATAACTAAGAAGAGATAATACGCATTCTTGTGGTCCCTTCATAGTAATGTTGTGTAACGGCATAATATTGGTCATAAATGGGTACCCTAGCCAAAATTTAAAGCCTTACTTTTTTCTTTCTAACAATTTGTTAGTGATTTTCCCACTATATTCTTGTAATTTCCACTCCTCACTTTACCATAATAATGGTTTTATTTATTTTTATAATAGTGAGAGTAAAAATATAATTATTGTTTTTATTATCTAGAGCTCGAAAACAAATAAATAGAAGGAAAAAAATTCTGGAAAACCCACGCTTAAAAAGTTGATAAAGTATAAGTTAATTTATCAAATAGAACCTTAGTTTTATCTTCTATATGCACATCTTCAAAATATGAATAAATAAATCTAGCGAACAATATTTATCGTACCTTATTTGATGTAAAAAACATAATTTAGGTTTATAAATTAAAAATATATAATTTTACTTTAAGTAAGGACATTTTTAGTGTTTTTTGACATGTTAAGTAGAGGTAAAACCATAAGACTAAGTTTTGGAGTTTTCAACATGAGTTTAATATGTGCATTGATGATATATGTTTTTTTTTACATTATCACGTATTATATATCATTTAAAAAATCAATAATTATATAATAGATAATATGCTAACAGTTAAAAATCTTTAAGATATTAATGCACAACCTCTTTTCTCTTTTGACATATACCTTCGACTTTTTTGGACATGTTTGAAAATTTATTAGCTTTAATTTAGTTTGAACTCCAAATCATACATGTTAAAAAACAGTTAACAAATCTTAATTTTGGTTGTCAAATTCTTTTCTCACCATAATTATCATCATATCCTTAAAAAACGTTAAACTATCATCCAATATTATAAATTTTTATTATTACTCCTTTATGATTGGAGTTTTTTTAAGTATATTAATATCAGGAAAAAAAAAGTATGCACTAATTGTATATGAATTTTATATATTGTCATTACATCATTCATCACAAACTCTTCAAAAAACGTAATCAAAATGAATAGTAAATGATATAATAACTATATAAATCTTTACACTGACAATGTATATGTATTATACCCTTACATTGATTTGTATTGTCACATTTTAAATTATATTTATTACTCTTTAGGAGTAAAATATGCAAATAACTAAATGCTTTAGTTAAAATTGCTTTGAAATATGTTACTAACGAGTTGTAAAATTTATATTAATATTAGAAAGTTGTCGTTTTATTTTATCATTTATTTTTAATTTTATGGAGGCGGATAGAGTATTAATAAAGCCCAACATATTTATTAAATAGTTGAGTTTATTAAACAAGACGTTAGAAGTTCTATATTATCATGTGTATAGTAAAACTTTATTTGTAAAACAAAATTTATCACAATGATCTCTTACAAAATTTATCACAATAAAATTGATAATTCTTATTAATATGTTTAATTCACTTACAAAATCATAAAAAAGACTAGACTAACTAATATAAATTTTTTGGTTGTTAAGTAATAAAATATTACAAGAAACCATAAGAATAAAAGATATGGGTTTAACCGGGTAGGAAAAAGTATTGGCAACATTCTCCCAAAATTTTAGCCTAAAATTCCTTCTAATATTAGGTAAAACTGTAAAAGCATGTCATAAAGTTGTATTAAAAATGCAAAAAATATACAATTATTTCTTTCTTCAATATTAAAATAACTTTTAGGTTAAAATTTCAGGAGCATAAAATTCCTCCTGGTAGTAAAAATATAAGCAACATGCAAGTAACTTGAAGGAGCAGTTGTGTATTGGAATCCATCATGGCATGTCACCCACGAGAAAACATGTAAGCAAACTCAAATTCTTACTTATTAATCATTCGTCATCTCCATAAGTGTACTACACAAGAAAACGTCTTTAAAAACGGTTATTCAACCGCGCATCTTTAAGTGTTGTTAAACAAAATGCGGAAGAAAATTATACAACACATCTTTAAGAATTCACTATTAAATTTTGATAAGCGGATATAATGTTAACAGCGCAACAAAAAATATATGCGGTTGAATAAATGTTTGTTTTTTAATGATGTGACAGTTTTACATTTTTGATATAGTATGATAATATTTTTATCCTTAAATATCAAAGCAAAATCAATAATTTGTCTCTCACTTATATCTACAGGCCATGATAGGTTCTAAAACTCAAAGATTAGAGGTGTGTATTTGTCACAAGCGTGCAGTGTGTAGAGTCTAACATACACAGAAGTTTGTTTGCTTATTGTTGTGTTTTATACTTTTCAAGCTACCGTTGCTAGCTGCGCCTGAAACATCGAGCAAACTTTCTTTTTGGGTTTGGTTGAAATATTGGTTATGATTTTGTCTACCAGTTAGGAGAATAAATTATGCATTTTATACTTTATACAATATGCTTGTGGTAAATGACAAGTAAAGAAACATAAAAGCGTTTACTTTTCACAACACTCAATACAATTTTGACATAGTTTTAAGTTTGGACAATCAATTTTGAATTTTTTAGGTCATAATATAATTCAGAGAAATATAAGATAAGAAATGGCAATTCCTCCATCTTTTAAATTCAAAACTATTTTGCTTTTATACTAAATAGAGTGATAATAATATTTGAGCATTTCATTGAATGAATAATTCAATCAATCAAATTAGTTTTATTTATTGTTGAAACTCTTATGTTTTTCTTAATAATTGCTATGACATATTAGCTAAGGCCTTAACATGTATGCTACGCTAGCATATATGATTGAAGAAAATTAAGAATACATTCTAAGCTTAACATATATGCATGGAAGGAGAGCAATTTTGACAGTAATACATCTTTTGTCCTAAGATATGTGTATCACTATTCCATATACCCTTTCAATTCTATTGGTCAATAAATATAAAATTAATACATATTTAATTTTTGTTTTATTTTTCTGGCCAATAAAAAAGAATGAATACATGAAATGATAAAATTTTTGGGACAAAAGATCTGACTCCAATTTTGACTTAGGACCCCTTCCTCATTCATATGTAAGGGACAAAACAAAGTGGATGAACGTGTTAGAATTCTTTATTAATTGGTGAAATGTCAATCCTAGAATCTTGAATCTTATGATTCTCACACAATATGTAAAACAGTGATACAAGTCAATGTCATACCTGAATCCATGTTCTCGGATCTGTTCCTTTTATATGCCTTTGTAGTGAGGTTTTAGTATGATGATCTTCCTCAACCAAATCATTGATTCCTCTTGGGACCTTCGTTTTCTCTCCGATGGGGAGATATGAAAACTATGTTTGATTTTGTGTATTGGGGACCATAACCTTCCTGATGTGTTAACTTAATAAGATTCCCATTATTCCATATGGGTTAACTACTCTGGGTATCCACTCATGAAGCTCATATTCATTTTCAGTTTATTTTTAGAAGTCACAAGGGTTGTCAGTAGTAAGATCACTTAATTTATAACCCAGAAAATAAATAGCCGATATAATTGTATAAATATATGATGCCCACCTTAATTAGAAATAATGAATTTCTAACCAGAACGACTAATAATTTATGTTGTGGGTAATGAGATACATGAGCTATATTTGATGAGAAGATTGAAAATGAAGTGTTGATCGTTTGTATCACATTGAAGAACGAGTTACTAATATTTTTACAGAAAAGTAATAGTGGATTTATTTTATAAGTTGAAGAAGATGCTTGAAATTATACAACTCGCAATGTAAAAGATTTTACCAAATATAATACAGTATCTATGCTTATATCTAAGAGTTATAAGATAAAGTCCAACTTTTTAGTTTTAGTTGATAGATTTATATGACTATTAAGCAAATAGATTTAGTTGTTGTGCCTACAAAAAGCTATCTTTCAGTCAACACAATATCACTTCTCTTTATTTTGCTCTTAAATGTAGTTAATTCACAGAAAATGTAGTGAAAGGAAATGAATTCTATTACTCTCTCCTTGAGTTTCACCTCAAGTGTGAATGTAATGGAATTTGGAAATGGGGAGGGATCCACTTACTCTTGGAGTAAGTGGAAAAGAATTTCTCCTCATTTTAGCCATACAATCTTAAAAAGTCTAATGGTTTAAATGTACTCACTAATTCAAACTATTGAATGTCTCAAGAATGAATTATCATGATGATGTGGAGTAAGTGGATCCCTCCTCTTTGGAAGTTATGTGATTTTTACTTTTGTTTAAGGAAAATTCAGCTTTCATATTTTCGTGCCACTAACTTGACAATATTATTTATTGTCAATCATTACATATCATAATAAGGAACCTCACTACTCTAAAGTCTAAGGACTAAATGAAGTGTTTACTTTGAGTGAAAAGACCGGGATCTTGGTCATTGATGAAAACATCAAGGTAATTAATTGTAATAAATTTATGATTGGTTGAAACCTTTTAGAGTTCTTTAGGTACAAATAAATTATAAATTTTGGACTATTGTAGAGATTGATTTTATCTGTTTAAATAGACCAATGTTATTCACACAACACAACTTTTCCAATCTAGCTTTTCATTTTTTAAAAACTTTTCATTTTATGTTATGAACATTAAAATTGTACAAATACTGTCAAGCAAACATGTATTGAAACATTTTGTTTTAATTATGCCAATATGTGAAAAGATAATGATCATTCTCATTTTTTAATCTGACTGTTACCTTTTCATAGAACAGTAAATTCTCATGACCTTTTTAACTTTTGAACAGGACTTGCACTTCATGAGATACATGTCCTATAAAGTGGTGCTTAATACCTTTTGCATGTATTTTGTAGTGGAAAATGGAAGATACTTGGTTTAGTTGAGTCACATTCATACAGACATATATATACAATTCTCAAGATAAACTGAAGAAAAACAATTCAGGGAAGAGTTAAAAATAGATGAATTCATGCTGCAAAAGTTAATCATCAGAAAAGGAAGAAAAAGAAAAGGTCTATTTTGGTGTTTGTAATGCATGATGTAAGATTGCATTACACAACATAAAAAGGAAAAAATAGCAGCTACTTCCCTTTGCTTAAAAAGTTGCCTAGAAAGATTTTCACACTTTAGCTCCTTTAATTTATTATAGATAAGTCTTTCTAATACTAAAATCATCACATATATCATATTTAATCATTTTCTACGGACAAAAAATATTTCTAAAAATTAAAAATAATATATGCGTCTTCTAGTATTAAGAAATACTTTATTCTTTACTATACTCTAAGTTCATTTTCTGCAATCTAAATAGTTGTAAGTTGTGGTCCAGACTCCAGTCTAAGTAGACTACTATCTAAAGCACTTTCTTCAATGATGACTTAAAATCTGCTTCATATTCCAAATTACAATAGAAAACAGATTTTCCTTTTGTTTTATATTTATGAGATGAAAAGAGAATTCGGTGGTCCAAATAAACACTTCCCTGATTCCAAGATAATGAGGAGCTGATGACCTTTAAGAAGAGTGCGAGGTCTTTAAGAAGAAGAGTGCATATATTAATAGCAGCCAGCTTCACTATAAATATCAAGAGCTATATATGTGGTAGATCCCTTAGGAATAGATCTGTGTGGGCCAAAAGTTAATGCTTTTACAAATTTCAAGGAGAGGGTATGAGTGTATGACCCTAATCCATTATATTAAGCTAGGAAAAAGTGGCAAAATGAGAGTAAAGGAACGGTGGATCCAACCCATTTTAGCTTGTTCCAAACCACAGACATTATTGTCCTCTTACACTTTTTATGTCTACCTAGCTTTCCTCATGTTCCCATCTCTAAATTTTCTTAGTGTCACATAAACCTTTCTCTGACTAAACTTGTGAAAAGGGGTGCTTTTTAGTCACTGTGGGGAAATTTCCTTCCCCTCACTTTGGTTTGTTTCCTACTATAGTGAATGGTGGAAGATCCCTGAGCCTTTCTTTAATCTGTATAGATTTAACAGAATAATGTCTAAGAGCTAATCTTTTTTACTATATAATGTATATATTCCAAGTATGACGACCTCTTACCAAATGATTTAAAAGATACATCATGATTTATTGTAAAGCATGCATTTTCTCTAAACTACCTACTCTTCTATTCTGGGACCTAAACAGAAAAGCTATACCAAAAAGATTAAGCTAATACCTTTTCTTAATATATTTAGATTCTTTTAAATTCATTAGTTATGATTCTTTCACATAACAAGCCCCTATGAAGCAAGAAGTTTCAATTAGTGACTAACTCAGTGCATAAAGTATATATACATCTCATCCATGAAAACCAAATTAAAGCTAAGAATAATGTATCAACCATCATTGAGAAATCAAGTCTGGCTAAGATAGTGATGATGTGTTGATACTATTTTGATGTGTAATCGAGAAGGAAGGTATCATCATTGAAATGTGTCACTCTGGTGTAATTTCTAAAGTCAAGAAAATGTTATTGCTTGCACAATGTAGTTCATTATCACCCTTTTGTGCCTAGTGGCAGCATTGGCATAATATGACTCATGGTACAGTATACAGTGTTTGGATTAATGGGTGTGATATCTTCTCAGTTAAGATAAAATGTCAAACTAGAGTAGAATATTGGCATCATGTCCATTCAGTCATTTCTATGTTTAAGTTACATTATAAAATGGAAACGAGCAAAGATGAATTGAGAAACACAGACCCTCGAGGTGTTAATGGTCTTGATTCCTTTTTAAGTCATTTCTATGTGACAATTCGTCCTTTTGTCTTTGTTAGCTTAGTATTATTATTTTTAGTGATATTGAAGGGTTTTCTGAAGAACAATTTTTGGTCATTGAAAAAGAACAGGTTGAAATGATTATAATTAAAGCATCAATATTATGTTGCACACTATGTAACATTATCATGCATACTCCATCAATATAGATTTCCCCACCAATCCTCAAATTGAGGGGAAAAGTCAGCAATAAATCAATTGGTACTAGAAATTAGTAGGAAGTGGAGCCAATTCATCAAATAGTAGGGTGCAAAGCAAATTATACATTAGGGAGTGGGAAATTTTTCTCCGTTCTTATTTTGAAAAGATTCTTTTTGCGCTTTTAGGAGTAAGGCTGACTATACTCTTCGATCCTCATACCTCATTAAATGAGAACAAAAAACATTGCATATATAGAGGAAGTCTAAAATATGAGACATGGCATTATATATAAAATTAAACATTAACATATCATAAGATCTAAAATGAAACTTAATAGTAAATATTTTCTTCTGATAATATACCTAAAAAACCTAATAGATACGCTTTGCAACTTTTGTAATAAAGATTGAGAGCATTAGATGGTTTATATTTAATTTTTAAATTTTCTAAAACTTTTAGTTCCATCTTATTGATCATTGAGATTGAAAATGATAGCTTCTAACTCCACTCCATCAAGTAACCAACTTCAAAAATTCTTATTCCACATAGATCCAAATTCACCTCTTGTGTAGTATCCAGCATTTTCACTCCCCCTTATTCAAACTTTTCACATTTTTAAACTTTTGAAAATAATTAATAAAAAATTGAGGACTAATGTCTAAGGAATATCTGGGCTAATTTAGAGTCTTATTTGAATAAGGATCAATTGTATCAAAAAATTTATATCATCATGTCCTACGGCAATCATGTTGCACCAAGTGATGTAAAAAAAATATTTTTCCATTTTTTTAATTTTCATATTAATTACATGACAATTTTTTAGTGGATCGAGAAATCATTGTTGAGATAGGTGATCTCTATTCATATCATTTAGGTGTTGACTAAATATTGGGGACATAACAACCTAAGAGCCTAAAAATATTTTTAAATTGAACATCCCACACATATGAGGGGTTGTTAACATATCAAAATTATTTTTTTGGGTACTACCCAACCCCGATAATGAATTAATATATTTGAGATGTGTTTTTTCTCCTTTAACAAGTGTCACTATCATAAATTTACCGTTAACCTTTTTAGTATGAAGTCTGGTGGGATATTATATCAATACACCAACATTTTGTTGTATATCAAAAAGATGTTAAGAGAAAGTGGATGTGATACTTTTTTTAACACTACAGCACCTATATATAAAAAGAGGTATTCATGGGTCCTACATGATAACCCCTCAAATGCTATGCCCAATTTCTATCGATATATATATATCATACAAAATGATTTTGGTTTTCAAGAATTGTGAAATAATTCAAAACTAAACGAAAATGTCAAAATGATGTTATTGGGACACACACTTCAGAAACAAAAGTCTGAAATTACAATCCTTATAGTGGAGCATTTATAGTGTTGCTTGGGGAGAGAGATTAATACCCATCATAAGTGTATATTATGTGTTTTCTATCCAAAGAAAACAGATTGTTTCAAAAGGAAACCACCCTTTCGTTAAAAAAAAGTTGATGTTTTTTTTTTCTATTTTCAAATTATTCTCTCATTTTATGGATGATAAATAAATTCTTGTTGAACACATAATGATCACTCCTAATAGATATTGATCACAAGAATTGAACTTTTAACATTTTGATCGTTATGGGTAGATTTTAACCACCAAACTACACCTTCTTGAAACTCACCTCTAAGAGGATTAAACGTGAACAATTGAATTAATTTGAGTATGTTGCCAACAAAGTGAAACAAATTCTGAGCTCGTGAATAAAGTGGGTATTAGCCTGAATTATCAAATATATCCATATATAATGGAGATCTACTGAGAAAGACAAAATTATATGAAAGTGAGAAAAATAATTTTCAATCGTAAGATTAAAATCAAATGATAAGATTAGAAACTTCTTTTAAAACTCATTCTCTAAAGTTCTCATTAACACATTACAACAAACACATTTATACAACTAAGCTTGAGGTTCATTATCTAACCAAGATATTAAGATTTTAATTCATATATCAAATTAAAAATACATCTATTTGTCTTTCACCAAATGTCTAGTGAATAGTTTTGTTACTCTTCATTTCTTTAAAATTTAAACAGACCTATTTCCGAACTCAGTTAGATTTGCTAATTGCTATGTTGTTATTTTTCTGTAAGACAATGCAATATTATTAATTTATTATTACATGATAAACAATAAAACAAAAGAAAAAATAAATAAAAACAAGCCGAATCAGAACTCTTGTTTGAAAGATTTAATTTTGTCCATGAATCAAAGATTTAATCTTGGTGAAAATGGCTCATTATTGGAAATGGAAAAAGTAAAATAAAATGAAATGGAATTCAGGGAATGAGGTTTTTGTTTATGGAATGGTTTTTTCTAAAATGTGTTTGTTGTAATGTATTATTGAAAACCTTAGTGAATGAGCTTAAAAATTATTCATCTCACTCTCATATAATTTTACATTTCTCATTATATATATCTCACACATATATATATTATTATTATTAAAGTTAAAGTATAAGTAAGGGGCAGAATGAGGTTTTTTTCCAACCCAAATCAGAATTGGTATGGAGAAAGTGTTGGGAAATTCAGAACCAATTTTTCACCTTTGTGTGATGCAAAATGGGTACTTGTGGAAACGATAAGTGAATAAAGTAAATAGAAAGAGTAGAAGAATGACACCAAGAATTTTAACGTGGAAAAACCTTCTCAATATGAGAAGGAAACAACCACGAGACCTAGTCCAAAAAATATCTCAACTATAGAAAAGTAGGATTACAATATTTGACTCTCTTACAAATAGGATAACACTCAATCTCACCCAAAAGGATGGAAATACAAACTCTCTCTAGTATCTCAATAGGAATACAAAACTTGTACTAATGTGGATATAAGCTCTCTCACATTTTCTCTCTATGTTACTCTTTCTCACTTGCTTGTGTATTTTTCCCTCACAAGTTCCCTTTATATAGTGAAGGAATGAATGCTTCATCATAAAAATATAGTGGAAGATTAATTGTTGTCATACTTTCAAGATACATTGAAAATGTTATTCCAACTTTCTAAGTTGCACTTCATGGTTCTCAAGAGTCAATGAGTAATTCCAAGACTTACTCCAACTTTCTAAGTTGCACTTCATACTTTCCAATAGTCATCATACAATGATTCATCTACCAAGTTGCATTGGTTATACTTCCACATCAATTAGGAAAGATTCCCAACAGAAAGTAAAACCCGAACTCAAATCCAATTCGTTTCCATTCCTACCAAAAATTTCTCATTCCCCATTTCATGCGCTTCTCCATCAACAACTGGACAGATAATGAAAGGAGAATAATGGTGATTAGGGATGGCAAAAATACCCGGACCCGTGGTACCCGTGAAAATACCCACAACGGGTACCCACAAAAATAACTCATGGGTGAGAACAGATATCATGATACCCGCCCCGCAGATACCCGCACATATATTTTAATTAAATATTTTATATTTAGTTATTATTAATTTAACATTTTATTTGTTTATTTTATTATCATTTCATAACAAAATTTAGTAATGAAATTATAATCATAAAATCATCATATATATCATATTATTTAAGTAAAAATAATTTTATCGATTAATTATTGTAAAATATATAAAAATATAATTAGAATGAGAAACTCGTTGGGTAGCCGCGGGTTATCCGCTACCCGCACGGGTACCCGTAAATAGTGTGGGTACGGGCACAGGTATGCACTATCCGTACCTGCCCGTGTCCATTGCCATCTCTATTAGTGATTTAAGCAAGAAGGAGAAAAGAAAGGAACTTGTAGAGAATTTTTGTTTCGTTAGGGCCATGTGGGTTATTCCTGATTGCGAGAGAGTAAAGGATGGGTATGAGAATGATTTCTTTTACGGCCTTTATTCATAATCCCAAAAATGGTATGTACAAGAAAGAAGAAAATTTAAGTTTGGCGTAGCTTTAAATTTTATTACGAGATTGGTGTAGTTTTTATTATGAATCACATTCTCAATGTTGATACCCAAAGTCGTGGACCCCACCCACGATTTCTATAAAACTATATCAAACTCATTAAAATTAAAGCTACACCAAACGTATTATAGTTAGTCAAATTTCGTGCACTTAAATTTTCTAAGAACTTGATAAGAATGCATGTGAATTATAAACACAAAAAAACAATCAAATTTTTATTTCCAAATAAACAGAAAAATGGGTAGATAACCCATCTTAAACCAAACTAATTCAGAAACCCAAAATGTTCACATCACTAGAGTTTATTAAAGTGGCTCATTTAGAACTTTATTTTAACGCAACAAATATAAAATTACTAAATATATTATATGTGGGATCTACTTTTTAAACTTACTTCACATCTTAGCTATCAATTTTAAACCATTGAATTTCGATTTCCCTAGCATTTATGACTAAGATGTGAAATAAGTTTAAAAAACTTACTCTTGGATTTCGATTTCCCTAACATAATGTTTTGTTTGGTTTAAGAGAGAAAGTGAGAAGAAATAAATATGTTAGAGAGAAAATAAAGTGAGAAAGAGAGTTGATTTTTACAGGGGTTGGTAGGCGAGAAATAAAAAAGAAAGAGAAGATAATTGAGAAATAATATTATTGTAAATGACAAAAATACCCTTTCATAATAAAGAGGGGAGAAACATTATTATATTTTAATTATTAGTTTTAATAATTTTAAAATCCATATTATAATAAACTTTTTTTATTATTTTAGATTTAATTAATAATTATTTAAACTTTTATAATAGTACTTAAAAATTATTTAATATACATACATGTAATTATATTATTTTTGTTCCACTAAATTAAGTCAAAGGTTTTTAGGGTATTTTACAAAATACATCGCATTCACTCATTTTTCTCCTTATTTTTGGAGAGAAATAAATTTTGTGGGTCTCACACCCTTTTCATCTACTCCATCCTCTCTTTCTATTCAACCAAAGAGGTGAAAACCCTACTTTTTCTCATACTTCTCTCCTTTCATCTTCCTTCTCTCCTTACTCTCTCAAACCAAAGGAAGGCTTAGAGATAGAGTTCAATAAGAGATATGAAGCCAAATATGGGATATATCTTGCAGTGTTCAAACCCAGCCTTCTTGAACAGTCCCTTCCATTCATTTTCATCTCTCTCTTTTCCATTGTGAACAGTCATCATTGCTATGTCAAGGAACAGCTTAAGTTCTGTCATGTCATGTTCATCTTGCTTTGTATTTATGACAATGTCTATTATTATCACTTTTCCTCTTTTCTCTTTCCTTGAAATAGCTTATTTACAATTTTTCAATATCTTTATTAGGGATGTCAACGGGGAGGGGCGGGCATGCGTAGTACATATTTATGCTCATATCCATACTATTTATGAGTACCCTATGGTTAGTGGTTACCCGCGGGTACTTGATGGATTTCCAATTTTATTATTTACAATAATTAATCTATAAAAATAATTTTTTACTTAAATAATATGATATGTATATGCTAATTTTATTATTATAGTCTAATTACTAAATTTTATTATGAAATAATAATAAAATAAATAAATATAATGTTAAATTAATATAACTAAGTATAAAATATTTAATTAAAATATATACGCGAGTACTTGCGGGTGAGAATCATCATACTCGTTCTCACCCATGAGCTATTTTTGTGAGTACCCATTGCAGGTATTTTGACGGGTACTCATGGGTCCGAATATTTTTGCCATCCCTAATCTTTATGCAGTATTAGAAAGACATGCTTGGTGTTAATGAATAACTATAGTTATGAATCAACCTACCAATGTTCTGTGTTCTGTTCATGAATGCCCTAATAACATTAGTTATGACTTATGTCATAATAAATATATATTGCATTGAAAATCACAGTTTTTGAACTCTTTTAATGTATTTGGAATACACCATTTTTTTTAATACTTAACCAGTGACTTAAGACCTCACTCCTATACCAAAAATTGAATATAACAATGGTCAATCAACAACGCTTATTAAAACTATGCTGTTAAATACGAGACGAAAGAAAATAAACAGCATCTAATTAAACGGGCACAATTAATTTTGATAAATGTATATAACATCAACAAAATTTATTATTTAGGATAAACAAAATTTTGATAAACGTATCCATTAAAAGAGAATCTAAGTCCAGGATTGTTCTCAAGTTCCTTTTTTAATCAACAAAATTTTATCTTGCCTTTAAAAAATAAATATAATAAACCAGTGAAGTGAAAACAAGTCATGCATGTAATTGACTACTACTATTATTTAGGATACCTTGATTAAAATTGCATCAGCTTGAGGGACAAATTCAAACATGTTGCCACCAACAAAACTCAAGTTGTTGGTTCCTGTTAAGCCTGTAACAACTTGAGGAAGATCCAACACTATGTATTTTAGGTTAGGAAATGCTTCACAAATGATCTTAGCCATGGTTCCAGTTCCACCACCAACATCAACCATCGACTCCAAGCCCTCAAAAACAAATTTTCAATCCTTCAATGCTCACCTTATTAAGTGTGAATCACTTTCCATAGCCTCATTGTAGCGTTTCAAATGGCCAGGATTTTGTTGCAAAAATTTCCAATACACTCCTGACCCTAATGCAACCTCAGTGAGTGTAAGTTCCTCTGAGAAAGTCCATTCAACAAGAGTTGGGTTTGTGATAAACTCAACCATTGATGATAAGCTATGATCAGTTCCTTTAACAAGAAGCTCTGAAGTAGGTGTAAGACCATAAGCTTCTGTGGGTTCATTGTTAACATCTATTGTTTTAGTGATAACAAATAAGTGATTGTGTGCCAATAAGCGCATTATGCGCTGAACAGAAGTAGCTTTTGATTGTGGAACTTGAAGAGCTGAAATAAGGTGAGGAAGAGTAATGGGTTGGGTTTGGTTTTTGATGATATCTGATATGCCAAGTTCTACAGTCCACTTTATAGACATGATCATTAAATGGCTTTGAATGTGTTTGTACAAATGAGCTTGAGCTTGAAATAGTTCACTTGATTTGTAACCATTCTTGGAAGCAATGTTAATGAAAAATAATGCAGATTGAGTGGAGTGTGTTTATGTTTGTTAATATTTGGAACTTTGCACTTGTTGTGTTTGTTTAGACCCAGTTTGTCTACTTTATAGAGTGGTTGGTTGCTAGTTCTACACCAATTACACTAGAGGAAAGAGTAGGTGAATTGTGTGGTGCTGCAGCCAAAGAAATAAACTAGAGGAGGAGAGAATTTGTTAACCTTCTCTCACTCATGATGAATGTTGAGTGACTATTAAGATATTTTATTACATAATTAAGATTACAAGTTTTGTTATGGACTCAAATGATCATGGATTATTTCTGATGCAAGTTTATAATTACTACACATCTATTACCCTATAATAAAATAATGTTCTTTGACATATTCATCTGTCACGTGTTAGCTTCTCATGCTTTGACATGTGTTAGCTTCTCATTCAATATTTTCTTCTCCTACCACACATCTAACTCTTCATTTTCATTTACAATTTTCCTTTAATATCTCATTATCCCAAAAAAATTAGGCTTTATTATTATCCCAATTATTATCCTTTATTATTATTATTATTATTATTATTATCTCTTCCCTATTCTCCAACAACTCTTCATTTCCAATCCCAACTCTTCATTTTCACTTACAATTTTCCTTTAATATCTCATTGACCCAAAAAATTATGCTTTATTATATTATCCTAATTATTATCCTTTATGATTATTATTATCTCTTCTCCATTCTCCAACAACTCTTCATTTCTAATCTCAACTCTTCATTTCCTTCTACAATTTTCCTTTAATAGATTTCATTATCCACATCTTCATTTCAAAATCTCCTCATTTCACCCTTTCATTCCAACTCTCTAAAAACGTAAATTTTTACATTTGGTATTATTTTTTGTGATACTAAAAATTTAAATTTTCACTTAGTTGTTATTTGTTTTTTCAATATCTTCGTTTGATTTTACATAGTTGTTTGTTGTTGTTTTTTATTTAAGTTTATTATTTCATATTAGAAAACTAACATTTGACTTTGTTCTTATTTGTTTTTTTTTTCTATTTATTGGTTGTCTTTTATAGAATGCTTTGATGTTGTTTGTTATTTCTGTTTCTTTTATGAGTTAGTGTTTTTTCGTTTCGATTGTATGCCTTTAATCACAAGCCTTTGTGATTGTTGACGTTTGAATGAGGTTTTATGTTCTACTAAGGTTAGTTTATTCAGTTCTTAATCTCTTTCATATCATTTGTACTTCATTATTAACAAAGGAAATATTAATGGGTGAATAATATATTTATGAAGTCGGCACGTCGAGCTAATTTCATTGAAGAAATCAATTCTTCAAAGGATACTTGGAAACTGAAAGTACGACTTACACGTATGTGGCGTGTTGAACGTTCTATTGCTCCTTCGTTGGAAATGATCTTTATGGATCAAAAGGTACTCTATTACTTTTACTCTATTTCTTCTGTATAACATATAATAACATTTTAATGTATTGATTAGGGGGATAAAATACAAGCTGTTAGGAAGAATTATCACATCTCACAATGAGAATATGAACTAAGAGAAGTTTGTACTTATATTGGTCAGAATTTTGATGTCGTTCTGAACGAGAGAAAATATAGATGTTGTAATCACGTTTACAAATTAATATTTCAAAAAGGAACCATAATGAAAGCAAAAGAACTTAAGGAAATTCCTCCATACAATTACATTCTCAATTTATTTCTCTTCTTGACATTCTTAGTTTATTGATTTCTTTAATTGACAAATAAGTACTATGATGTTTCTATTTCAATGTTGTACATCAGATGTTATTGGTAAGATATTTGACATTGAAATGATTCAGTCTGGTTCTAACCCAACGAAAGTTGTCTTCAGCATGAGGGACCAAAGGTCATTTTTACTGCGTAAAATATTTAGTAACGATCAATATTATTAACATAAAATAAGTTCTCTGTTATTTGGTTAACTTTAGGCAACAATATTAAATTTTGGTATTCAATTGTTTAGAGAATGATTATTATGGATATAAGTTTATAATCCATTATTAGCTGATTTTAAAATATGATAAACTTTAGAATAATTTGATTCTAGAATAACTCGAAATAAATATAATTTAAATTGTATACAATAATATGAAACTATGCCAACACATTTCCAAAATACTTATATAACAAATCAATTATGGATATAAAGAATGACTAATAATAATTCATACAATTATACTTATAACAAATCAATGTTCATATTTATTCCCAACATAATAATAATAATGGTATTAGGTTTAGCAAAGATCCATTAACTATTACTTATAACAAATAATGGTATTAGGTATAGCAACATTATCACTTATCACAAATTTGAACCAACCAACGTTTCAGATTCATCATTGAACCAACAACATTGTTTTAACTAAGCGAATGCACGGGTAACATGTGTGTTTTAAACCATGCAAATGCATGGTTCACATGTGTGTTTTTAACGATACAAATGCACATAGAACATGTATTTTTTAACCATGTGAATGTACGTGCAACATATATATTTTTAACTATATTAATACTCATATAATATTCGTGTTCTTAATCACATGACAAAAAGTAATGTCTCGTGCGTATGCATGAGTACCTTGCTAGTTATAATTATAATAATGTAATTGAGTTTAATATATAACATTGTTTTCTCCCGTGGAGTCTAATATAACTTAATGTGAAATAACATATTTCAAACATTATTAACAATTTTTATCTTGATTGAAATATATAAATATATCTCTCCTTAGGAAATCTATGTACCAATTTTCACCTTAGCGAATATCTCGTTTCACCTTACTCAATGTCTAAATCTTTTTAACACCTCATTCACATAAGAGCACGCTCCCCTTTAACATATGTTTTTTCGAGTATCATTGATGATGTTACTAAGAGCTTAACTCTCCAAACATAGTGCAACTTCTCGTATCACCGTCTAACGGAACACACTCCATAAGTCTCCATTGCTAGAACGCATTTCAATATTATGGAACATTTACACCAAAGTTTGCCAACAATCGATCTCTTCAATACTCGACCGGCTAACTGAACCATGCAACTTCCTTAGAAAGGTTCAGCCACTACCACATTGTATACTCCAACAATCATAGTTCAAAGAACTATCATACTCCACTATGAGTAGTATATCCACTCGACATGGATGTGGATCACATGTCTCCATTCGTATACCACTTTGTGTACCAAGCCAATCATAAGACTCCATTCAATTAAAAATAAAATAAAGAAATTAGAAATTAATATTTTAATATTATTTTGTTAAATTTAATTGGTTAGGAACAGGGAGACAGAGAAATTATGGGACAGATGATCCTTGTCCACTCAACACACTTGTGTTAATGTCAATCAATTAATACATATGTTGTATGCTTGTATCTAATGTGTTAATGTCAATCAATTAATACATATGTTGTACGCTTGTATCTAAGCCAATTCTAATATCACACTCTATATTTCTACCAATGTCACTCTTACGCCTTGTGTCCAAGCCAAATATCATATTACATTATAACAAGAGAATGATGATTACAAATTATATCATATACATTAGTCCAAATATCTATGATGTATTTCTATTGATGTTTATAGTTAGTGGATATTGTAATAAGAGACTTAATATTGATTTCTCTCCTCCATACATAAAGTGAAATTTCATAAAACAAAATTACATATTTGAAGCTGGTTCTCATTCAAAATATTGTGCAACAACTAGATTTGGACAGGTACCACATCTCTTGCACTGTTACCCATCGCTCAACTGATGGGAAACAGAGGAATAATATCGGCACAAAGAGAGTAACTTGGGGGATTTATATCAAGAATAAAGCAAGTGTTGAGTTCAAAATAGATTATAAATTGGCACAATAATTTCCCAAATTTATAAGAATATATAAATACTAATAACTAATAATTGAAGATCACATGTAAGACTTTAACGTGAAAAAAAATAAAAAAATTATGAACACCTAGATTTTAACTTGGAAAATTAATTTTATATGATATTTATCTTCGTTCATAAAAAAATACCACATTTATCTTCATTGTGAATTAATATTTTTTAAAATGAAGTAACCGTGTCTTTTCATTAGTCTCCTATTAATTATTTTTAACGATTATAATTTTTTCTTGAGTAATTATAATAGTTGAGTTGTTTTATATTATATATATAAATTCACGACACATTTAATTATGTCTAAAAAAATAGTTTAATAGTATGTGTTAGTTGCAATTATGTTATATTTTAGAATAAATCAAGAGAGTATTTTTTATTTTATTATTGTGAAAGTTTTATATTGTAATTCAGATAGAATGGTTGTTTATTTTATTTATTATATTATTAGAGGTGAAAATATTTATTTTTTAAGAACATTACTTCCATTATTTTATTTGCCGCGATATATAGAATACATATTTTACTTGTTATCTTATTTTGTAAGCAATATAATAAGAGTTTATTTTGAATTATTTTTTTTTTGTATACCAACGGGAGGATGTAATAATTAAATATATTGAAAATAATATAATCGCTGAACAACAAAAACACAACTCCATACAAAAATACATGTAAACAAAATAATTGAACAATAGGGAGAATAATTTATTTCATGAACAGATAAATAAGAAAACAAATATAGACGATTATATAGTATTTTTTGAAAATTAATTACTAAAGATAATTCAAAATTTATAATAAAAAACAAGAAAGGACATAAAAACTATTGAAATAATAGAATAAAAAAGTACACTCTATTATCTATACTATATATATCTATACTATATATAAAGCCAAAACATCTAATAACTACATATATGATATAATTTTTCATTGTCTATTTTGCCATTCTAATTAACTATTATTACAATGTTTACCACACAATAAAAGAAATATCAAAATTATAGGTTTTAATATGGATTACATATATCAAAAATATCAAGTCACCAATATAATTTTTAATATAGGTTTTAATAATATCACAATTCATATTCATATTTTTTTATTACATAAATTATAATATCATGTACAACAATCTATACAATTTTTTTATATATTTCTCTAAAATGAAATATTTAATATTAAAAAATAAGAATGCGGGTCGGCATGTACGAAGTACATGTCAACACGCTAGTAGTAATAAAATAAAAAATATAATCTCATTTAAAAAGCACAAAATATAGAAAATAAAACATAAAAATTTAATTATCAAAGAAAAAGTGTGATAAACAAGGCAGAGAGACATGGAGTGAGACTCCTCTTCATTAACGGAGAGATAAGTGATGTGAAAAACAAATGAAAAATAACATGCATTGACATTTATATCATTTTTATTTAAAAGAAGATTACATTTTTGCCCTTAAAATACACATAAAAAATATTTATCTCTCTATTAATAGAGATGAGTCTTCTGTTGCATGATAGTTGAACAATAATCATTTTAAGTAATACACAGACAAATACTTATTTATCTTCACATATTATTATTATTTATTTTATTTTATTTTTGTGAAACTTACCTATGTTGTTATCAACCACGTGGTACCCCATAATCTGTGTAGCCATTCCAACATTTACTATAACACGATAAAAATATATTTAATGATCTTGTTTTTTTTTTGTGTTATTTTTCTCTCGAGGTTTTTGCCCCACTCGAGTGTAAAGAACAGATGAGATGGCAGAGGGAAAAAAATTTGGGCGAATTAGTTCAACTAAATAATATAATGTATAAAATTATTGACTCGGTCGGTCAAATCATCTGAATCAATCTATTTATATTTTAATAGAACTATAATTTGTTTCTTTCAAATTATTTTTTAGTTATGTTAGTCGTTATTAACATTTTGTTTATTATTTATTAGTTTATATTGTAACAAAATCTAATTTGTTTGATTAATTTTTAAACTTATGATTTTGTTGTGACTAAAATGTAAAACTTGTGTTGTTTGATAATATTTGCAACATATTTATAACATTTTGTTGTAGTAAAATATTCTTTATTGGTTGTATAATTAGATAAATATGAGATAGTAATGTTTTAAAATTTGAAGTATACATTTATTAAATAATGTTAATTAATATTATAAATTTTCTTAAACTTTTCATATAAATCAATTTAACTAATCTAAGCAGTGACTCACTAATCCAATTATTGTCCAGATAATCCTACTACATTGATGATTGGTCTTAATCTAATAATATTGAGTTTTTCATAATGTATAGGTGGGCAATGGGCACGGGCGGGCACGGATAGTGTATACCTGTGCTCATACTCGCACTATTTGCGGGTACCCGTGCGGGTATTGGGCGGGTACCCATTGAGTTTCTAATTTTAATTATATTTTTATATATTTTACAATAATTAATATATAAAAATAATCATTACTTAAATAATATGATATGTATATGATAATTTTATGATTATAATCTCATCACTAAATTTTATTATGAAATAATAATAAAATAGACAAATATAAGTTAAATTAATAATTACTAAGTATAAAATATTTAATTAAAATATATACGCGGGTATCACGATACCCATTCTCACCTATGAGTTATTTTTGCGGGTACCCGTTATGGATATTTTTACGGGTACCCACGGAGGGTATTTTTTTGTCATGTATCTCAAGGATGCAAAGATATTAGACATTGGATAATATATACAAATTTTTTCATGATGTAAATTCCTCTAAGAAGGCAACATGTAAATTGAGGAAAGTATGAGTCAAAGAATTGCACCAAATATGAAACAAAACAAGCAGTTTGACTGATGAAGTAATGTCCAAGACATGTTTTATAAAACTCGAATTGGATTGTATATCAACTAGGTTAGGTATGGGTTACGTTAATTGCTTCTTTATCAATTATACATTTATTTTTATTATTGCAAAGAGAAAAATTAATAGAGTAAACTAACGGGAGAATTTGAGAATGACATAATAGGATAACAATAATAACGTTGTGAAGAATAAAAATTCAACCATATTCTTATTAATACGTGTCTATTTATCTCAGTTAAGAAGAAGGTATCATTTTTTGGTGTAATAGTAGTAATAGGTGTACACAAAACCCAAATATATTTTGTTTGGTTTTGGTCAGAATCTACAAAATCTAAGTTTGAGATATTTGACCTTCATAATTTATACATATTATATTTTATCCTATTGAGCTTTCTTAGTCTTAAGCAAGTATACCATAAATATAGTTGTGAGATCAATCCTTTGAATTGAGGTGGTAATTAAGTAACATTTTCCTGAAAATAATTAAGTACTCCAAGATTTAACTCTCTATTTTCAAGAATAATGTTAGACTAATAATACCTAAATATTATTATATGATTTAGAATAATATAATATAAGGACTCCAAGTATATACCATGCAAGTAGACTATATACATTTAGGATAGAGTAGAATAAAAATTGAAAAATTAGGAATCATGGTCTAATACCTAAATATTATTATATGATTTAGAATAATGTAATTTCAACCAATAGATAACTCTACTATAATTAACATGATGGTGTAGAGTAAGAGTATATTCATTGTTAATTATTTAATGTAAAACAAGATTTTGGTATATTAAACTACCAGAGTTCGTTTGCATCCACCCAACTCAGATTTTTTGCTTAATTTAATCCCACAGTATAACTCAACTACCAATATTTATTAAGTCAAATAATTCCCAAAAATTTCTTAAATTATCCTCTTAATAAAGAGTATTTTTTATAGGTAAATATTAATATGTTTATACTAATAACCTCGTCCAAGAAAAATAAAAAAGTGAAAGACTTTGTAACCAATGAAACTAATAAAGTGGTGGAGGTTGTGGGTTCGAGCCTCACCCATAACAAATTTAAAAAAAAAAGTTATAAGGTGATTTGATGATTAAAGAGAAAGGGTGGAGTGATGATGAAGGTTCAAGTCTCATCCACAGCAAATACTAACAACTAACATTTGTCGATAAAAAATAATAATAAACTACAATTCAAAAAAGGAAGCTCGCATGTTTGGGCGATGAAGGTTACATAAGGGGAACAATCAAACACCCATTTTTTGAGGAGATCGTTTCATGTTGTTTTTGTTGGAATTTGCTTGTCTTGTTAAATTTTATATCATGATGTATTTTAATTACTTATCCATCAACTTTTATTAGTAGTACCGTCAGATTGTAAGCATGCAGCTAGCCACTCAGATTTTTCTTTATTCATATGTTATTTGAAGGATAACTATCTTACCATAAATATCAGTTGCCACTAGTTGTTGTATTTGGATCTGAATTTAAGAAACTTATCCATCAACTTTTATTACTACTACGTGAGATTGGACTAATTTTTGAATTCAAATCTGGTTTTACATTTAGATAAATATAATACATTTTTTAATATTACTTATTGTTATAGATTGTCAATTTGACATATAAAATGATATGTATGCAGATATTTTATTAATTATTTGCATGTGTATATATGATGTAAAAAATAGAAAATCAATAACAAATGGAATGATATATATGTAATTATTTATATAAGAATGTCCTAAATAATTAACTAACAAAAACAATTGAAAACCAACATTAAAAATGAAATTATACTATTATATAGGTTGCAATAACTAAATGTATTATCTACTTTAAGTCGAAGATATATCATTGATTTACTTACACAATTAAACAATCATTTATAAACAAGAGTCATTGGTGAAAATGAGCTGAGTTGGATCTGATAAGGAAAACTAATTATATGAGTTCAATTAAGTCTGAGTAAGAGGATAGTATATGGTCTTGCAATTTCGAATTTAGAGCCTCTTGTGGGAGAGTCCAGTAATTTATGGAAATAATTTGAAAATGATGATATGTGATGTAAATAAACTTTTAACAGTTAGATTTTAATTATTTTTAAATAAAATTATTAAAAAATATATAACGAGTCTTAGTCCAATGATAAAGTTTATTATCTTGTAAGGTATAGGTCATACCATCAAATCCAGAAGATATTCTCTTGTGGTAGAGACAAGAGTACATACATTTACATTCTCTCACTAATTCTAGTCTCATACACACTCTTTAAAAAATAACTTAAAAATTATCAATGTTTAATTTTTCCTCATATTCTAGTAGTGACTCTCTTGACAGAGAGAAAGGATGTGAACTCTGAAATTTGTTTCATTAATTGCCCTCGTCTTGTGTTCTTTATGGTAGGTTGGTTGCAATTTCATAACAGAGAAGGGGGCTGGGAATTCACTATATAATACAGGCTGGCGCTATTTGTCATTAATAAACACGTGAGTTGCACTTCATCAGAAAGTTCTTCACATTCTATCATTTAATTGAGATAAAAAATTATAAAATAAAAAATAATATTTTATATTATTTGATGCAATTTTATTGAATGTAGACAAATAAATATGATTATTTGGGACAAATGATCTCTATTCCATGTAGGTACAAACTACAGGAATAGTAAGTTTATTTTCATGAGGGAAATCGGTATAATTTCCAATTAATCTTTAATAAATACCTTTATTAGAAAGGTTTTGTATTGAATTTCATGAAGTTTCATCATCTTTTATTATTGTTGTTCACTTGATACAAGAAAATAGACTACCTGGTACAGTTATATAAGGTTAATTTACTATGAAAAAAAGTATTGAGAGACTAAATTGACTGACAAAATAAATTTCAGGAATCAAATTGACAAGTTTGATATATATTTGTAAGAGAAATTTGACTCCCAGAGTAACTTTTCATGAACTAAATTGACACTTAACATGTCATATTACACAATCCGTTAATTAACATTTGTTATTATTAAGACCAAAATGAAAGACTTAATTAACTTTTTGAATCTCAATGACTAAATTGGCTTCATTATCACAGAGCAAAAATGACGTCTAACTCACTCTTATAAATTTAGTGCGTGATTTTTTATTTGGCTATCCATATAAACAAATGAAAATATTATTGAACTTTTTTCAATGTAGAAAAACCCACAACCTTGTAACTACCATCACACATTCACATGACTCAATTCAAAGGCTACTTACCAAGTCCCCCTAGTAACATTCAAGACATAAAATATTAGTATCTTAATTATAACTCTTACAAAATAACTACCAAGGGTATCATACCTTTTGGGTGAGGAACTAAACCCTTTCAGGATACATGTCTAGCCCTCCCAACAAGTGTCGCTCACTGGAATCAAACCGTTGACTTTTTGGTCATCCTAGGATCTAACTTTGACTTACACTACTAGACCAACACCTTGATCTAGGATATAAATTAATTTCTCTTGGTTAAATACTTAACAACCCAAAACAAAATATAAATTTATGAATTTTTTAAGGTAGCAAAAATATATTTCAAATAACTATGCAAGACTTTATTAATCACTGAATATATCTATTATAGAAGAGAGTAAAAGCAAAATGACCCTTTCTATAAAAGGCTCCCTTCTGCATGGGATAATATATACTACTAGTACTAATTCTACTCAAGGCATTGAAGCCATGCAAAATCCTTTAGTTGATCACTTAAAAAACAATGTTCTAATCAGAAGATTGTTCAGAGTCAGAGGAGTCTGAACCTTGTACATTTACAACTCCATTAGCCACACCATCTGAATCCTCACTCATAATATCTGCCTCTGAATCATCATCGTCGTCATCATCGTCATCCTCATCGTCATCCTCATCGTCTTCAATAATATTATTTTCATCTTCAGAAGCTTCCATATCTTCATCACTCATTCCAACCAAATCTCTGCTCCATCTGCTTGGGTTACCATTAAAACCTATCTCCCAGTTTCCTTGATCATATTCCACTGCTTGGCCATTGTCATCAGATTCAACATCTTCAGTGCTGTTACTAACATCAGCAGAAGGCCCAATGTGGATGGGACTTCCCTTTTCATCATCAACCCATTCCTCATACATGTTTCTCAATGGTTCTCTACCAATCTTGGAGCTCTGAGAGGTAGTAGTATCCCTTGGGCTCAACAACAAATCTTCAACTGCCCTCTTTTCCACTCTCCTTTTCCTGACTGTTCGGCGGCCACGTCCACCGCCTTTTCCTTGTGCCCCTCTTCCCTGCTGTTTTAATCTTTGACTTAGATTCTCGGTGACTTTAACAGTACGCCGACCAGTATCTTGTTTTGAATGATGCATTCCTTTGGATAGCTTTTTACCCCGTCCTTTGTCATGAGTCCCTCGTCCACGTTTATTGCCGCTTCCTACAATTTTCATATGAGCAGATTTAACTTTCATGAATTCATCATGATTCAAATCTGATGGTTCAACCACTCTACCAGATTTTAAAGGACTATATCTTGAAGGAAGCTTCTGCAGGAAAGTGAAACAAGTTAGATGACTACTGCTTATTAGATTGGCAACAAAAAATTTCAAGTCAAACACTCACCCAATCCCCCGAAAAAATAACAAAAGAAACTTGGAAAAAGGAATATCTGACATCAATGTCTTGGCTTGGACACAATAGTCCAAATACATTAGTTTAAGTTTCAGAAAAAAATATAAATTGACTATGCAAATTATTCATAGAAGCAAGCAGACTACTAAAAAAGCAAGGAAAAATAACAGAAACTCACTATGTATTCTCTAGCCTCTTTTTCCAGAAAAGACTCAGGTTTCTCAACTGGTATGTAGCTAATGGATGCATCAAACTCGAAAAGTCTGAGACACACAGCTGGAGTGGTATGTGGAACCCATGGAAGTAAAGTAACCGATTCGGGATCAGCAGAAGCATCTCCAGCACTCTGAGACAGACTGCTTGATCCCAACAATTCTTCCGTTGTAGAGAAGTTTGAAGATAGAAAATTTCGCTGTAATGCTCTCTCAAATAGGGTCAATATCTGCAAACAGATTGGTAAATTTCGAAATGACTGGGTAGAAACTGATTATCTATTTTTAAAATAATGCAAAGATATGGAAGATAAAGTTATAAGAATCGAAATGGCAAACCTGTAAAAGTTCCTCAACAGAATTTGATTTGCTCAACTTCAAACCCCAACGCCTCCTAATATCTTCTGTCCAAATTAAATTAAGTGCCTCGAGCGGAACACATGCCTGTGAATCAGAATGTGAATACAAGGCTCAGTTAACATTTACGATTTAACAGGAAAAAACAAGGCTCAGTTATGAAAGCAAAGTCACCCGAAAGTTACCTCAATATAAGCTAGCAGGGCCTTCAGCAATCTTGTCTGCAAGGGAAGAGAAGAATCCAAAATACAAATATCTTTGGACAACTCGTCTCCACATTGAAATGCATGCTTAGAAAAATTAAATCCATTATGTGATGGAAACGGTTGGTGGCAACAATTGCAATGGGAGTCTTCAAAGAAATAAGGGTTGAGACAGGTATCACAGATGTCAACCTGAGGTTTGCATCTCTTTTTACCACTTTTCATTGCACTCAATATTGATGATTTATAGCATTCTCTCCACATCCATTTTTGGAAATCTTGATACCTTTTCAAGGCAGCTTTCTTCTCGCTCTCACTTTTCCCAAGCTCAATTTTGAAGGACAAAGAAGTTTCTGAAGTATCAGAGTTCAAGCCACAAAGAGTACTGCTAGGACTGTCAAACCCAGTATGACAATCAGGACTTGAATCTGTTTCATCAGCTTCATTTTTAATAGAAGTTTCACCGATGCTTCCAACATTAACATGTGCATTCTTTCGAACATTTTCTTTGAAGGAGTTCTCAATCTTTTGCAACATTATGCGCAAATGAGATTCCCTGATCCCACGTGAATCCAATGAATTCAAAAGAGCATCAAAGGCCTGTATAGAATTGGTTGAATAAATTATCAATTATATCATACAAATCAAAGCATAAAATTGGCATTAAATTTCACAAAAAGATTGGCATCTAAAAACAAAAGCACCACAGGTTTAGTAACATATCCATAACTCAGCCAGCTGATAAATTAAGTTAATAGAATAAAACTTTCAAAAGCGACAAACAAAAATAATTACTGTGAAAAATAGGATGGGGTAGGTGTTCATAGTTCGAAGGTTATCCTTATTAATGGTATGAGCTAAGTGATTGGTTATATAGATGGAAAACACACCCGAAACATAGGACAAAATGTGTTTGACATCAATAAAATTAGAATTGTGTTGATCAGCAATACAGGGATCAGCCAACTGGGTTAAATGATAACACAACTAGACTAGAATAAACAATTTACCTCTTCAGAATCAATAAGCCTCCATTTGCCATTAAGGTATTCAACAAAGATCCTGCCAGCACCAGGATCATTGCAAGAAGCACATGCAACAAACTGCCAATACCGATTACGTCTGCGATCTTGGCCCAGAGGTAGGGACCTATAGACATACATCTCCTCTGCTATGTGGGAAATATAAGATTTCAACTGAGAACGTGACCTTTTCGAATATTGCAAAGATAGCGCAGCCTGAGGGTTATCTTGACTTGTGCAAGGATCTTGAATCAACCAGGGCTGAAAAGACAAGCTCTGTGCAGCAGGAGTCGCCTTTTGGTTTTCTGGAGTGAGGGACAATGCCTCATTATTATTATTGTCAATATTAATGTCAAGCAATGGGCTTTGGTTGCCCTCCACAGCAGGACAGGTGAATTGAGTTTCAACTGTATTCCCATTGATTGATGGAAAATCTGATTTACTAAGATAATCATCTTTCGAGCGAACTTTATCTATCTGAGCTTCTGCCCACATTTGCTTCTTCAAAGCATTTGCTGCTTCCAAACGATCCTGAAAGACTTCATGTCAACTTCATAAAATAAATACAAAAATCAACCTGAATACATATACAGAATAAAATTTACCTCAAGAACAACACGGATTGAATTTCCTTCATTTGCCATACCAACCAGTACAACAAGAGCATTTAGACGCTCCTCGACACTGAGATCAGAATATTCTCCTTCTGAGAGACCTTGAACCCATGACTCTCCACACTTGCTTTCATCAATTTCCGTATTTTCTTTAACATTTCCAGCATTCAGATCCTCAGAAGCAGCAGGTTGTCCCACAACAGCAACTGGACAATCAGCACTCCTGGAAACACTCTCTGAGAAACAAGGCAGGTCCTTATGAAACTCATCTTGAATAACTTCTACATTGTGACCCAAATTTTCATTTCCATATGATGTGAAATCAGCACTCTGTTCAGATGTTCTCTTAGCGCTTGCAGGATTTACCAAATCATCAACTTCAGGGTCCTCATCAACTTCATCGCTTTCTGAATCTTCTTCTCTTTCAACATCATCAGCACCTTCACCAGCGACAAATCCATTTTCAAATATCTGAATTTTCTTTCTTGCTTCTGAAAGAATGGACTCAGCATGAACAGGATCCTTTCTAAAGGCAGAACGCACACGATATGTTGATGGAGCTATTCTTTCAAAAAGTTTAGTATCTCTTGTCAAAGCAACAGAAATTGATGCCTCGGGTGTCTTGCTAGTCGTCAGGTCTCGAAGACCAGATTTCTGATAAGTGCACAGATATCACAAGTTAGAACAAAGCTGATAAATTAAAAGAGCAAATGATATGAAGATGCAATTCACCTGGATTTTTTCTGCAAGCTCTAGCACATTAAGTCCCTTGCTACCCTCAAGTGACAGAACATGAAATGCAGCAAACTTGACTGTTCCAGGAGTTAACCGGTGCCTAGATTTTCGAGGTGCTAATAGACCTCTATGCCGCATTTTTGCTACTGCGTTTTCTGCTGCTGAACCATTACGAAGTGTGGAGATGACATCTTCAATACTTTTGCTCTGCGACTAGATTTACATTTTGATCCACTCAATAAATGCAATGAAATTAAGAAAAACTGTCTCTTGATAAATAAATATATACATATATATATTAGATGAGAAGATAGAAGATTACATAGATAGGATAATCAAAAGGGTAGCCAAAGAGACATGGCAATCCCTCTGCATGTCTACCAAAGAAACATCACTAAAAAGCCCATGTGCAGAGCACCAAAGGGTAGCCAAAAAAGTCATCCCATATCCCAAACAAAATAATTAGACAAAGGAATTATTGAAAATTCTACTGCTACTCCCAACCAAACTCACCAAAGAATAGCAAAAAGAAATTAAAAAAACTATTCGACCATTGATTAAAATGCATGCAAAACAAAAAATTCAACACTAACAGAAGGCATCCAAAGGTTCAATTGAACTTGATATCTAGCAAGAAACCAGCAATCTGAAATTATATCTTAATTGTATTTCTTTTTTAAAATCACTAAAATATGGAGGTTTTCGTGCAACACGTAATCTTTATAGCTAAAGCTGAAAATAATAAAGCAAAATAAAGAAAGCTGAACCTCATCTTTATCATTTGCACACGACCATGTAAGACTTCCTTTCTTCAACTGTGGTCCATATCCTGCAGATAATGCCATCTGTCGGAAAATTTCTGGCCATGTCAACTGGTTTAAGTGCTTATGCCAATTTCGTATGTCAAAGCCCCATGAATATGCCTAACATAAAAAAGAAATTGTACAGAGAAGTAGATTCCGTTAAACAAGACCACTATTTCCATGAAAAAAATACATAAAATTTGGAATAATGTGAACATACCCCTTCCACAATTTCTGGATGGCCACCTCCAGAATTAGCAGTACCAATTTGGTTCATTCCTAATCCTGTAGGTGTCCTTGAGACATCTTCAATGTCTTTTATTATAACCTTAAGAAGAGCAATATGTATCTCACCCAACAATCTTGAATCCTGAGGTCAAATGGTTTTAACACCCAGAATGAGCAAAAAGGGTGCACAAAAATAGTTAAATAGCAAAATAAAAGCACTAGGAAAGGCCAGACTGACTCACATGGTCATGAAATGCTTGCACGAACTCATCAAGAGTAAATGGCCATAATTCAAGAACATCAGCAAAAGCAATAAAAAATCTCCACACCTGAAAGAAATAGACCAGCACAACTTTCAAAATTGAATTCAGAAGCCTCAATCCTAGCAAACAGCTAAACTGAAAATAAAAATGTTAATGCAAAATTTTGAAAGGAAACTGATGCATCAACACGTGCACAGTAATGGCAATTCAACAAAAAGATCCATACAATTTCCTTTTTCAATTGCAGAATGCAGAGTGATAAATGCAATATACAGCATTTTTTAATGCAATACCATGATAAGATAAGGTATCATATTAGAGCAAGCTAAATATCAATGTAGTCTAGCACATACAAAGTTAACTTCAACAACATTAAAAACAAGCAGACAAATAACCATTAACCGACTATTCCAAATCATTACGAACTGAAAAGTAAAATGGCTGTTATATGCTTCAATAATAGTTCCACGTTTCCACCCCCCCCCCCCCCCCCCCCCCCCCAAGAAGGAAAAAAAAGAAGAGAAAATCCAACAGGATCAAAGCAGAAAATATTGATCTGTGGTACTATAAGGGTCGTGTATGCTATTCATGTAATAAGGAGGCAAAAGTGATGAAAAGTTGAGAACATACCATGAGAAGGTTGCCAACATTCTCTTCTGAGTTGATCCAAGGTTGTACAGCAAATGGGTTTTTTACCTTTACACTTTTGGGTGGAAAAGCACTCAATGAATCTACAATGCAATAATAAGGACTCAGGACTAGAAACTCATTCCATATTTTAGTATATCCAGATAAAAACTGAACACCCAGAGAAACCAATTATGTAAAATTACAGAAAGTACTATACAATAAACTTCTCACCCCTAAATGATTCAAGATTTTGCAAAGTCTCAACATCAAGATGGATAATAGAGGAAATTCCCTTGTATGAAGCCGCCAACTCCATCAATTCCAGCTGTTCATCCTCAATAAGTTCCATAGATTCCTTAGCAAGTCTACGAGCAGTTGCCTTCTCAAGGGCAGCTTTCCTTCTCTCTGCTTCTTTCTCTTTCCGAAGCTCTTCTTTTTGCCTCATTTTCTCGGCCTTTCAAGAAAGAACATGGGGAAATGGAGATAAGGATACAATAAATATTCAAAATGTCCAAATATTAGGCCAAGGAAGGCATGAATCATTAGGGATACAAACTTACTTTCAAATTTTCTTTTAGCAAATACTTTTCCCGTCTTTCAATTTCACGTTTTTGCTCACGCTTTGTTCTTTCCTCTTCTCGCTGTCTCTCACGCATCAACCTCTCTTCTTCCTTCTTTCGTTCACGATCTAGTCTCTCCATTTCTTTCCTAATTCGCTCTTCACTCTAAAAAGGAGAGAGGGAAAGGGTGGGGGTTAATTTAAAAAAATTGAATAGCTTTGGCTTCTAAAATGTATGATAGCAAAGCTAAACTATGTTTGTGTCAATAAAACCTTTCGTCTAAGGTTATCTTGTTTCTCGAGCTCTTTCCGGGTCCTCATGTCATGGGCTTCAACGTCCTTTGCACTTCTGGCATCATCGCTCTATGTAAATATAGTTAAAAAGTTAAAATCATTGTTGGCAAGAAAAATATAATAAATACATTCATTAGTTGAAGAAAAATGGCATACAAAATGAACAAGCAAAATTACAACAAATAGCTCTAAGATACCTTTCGCTTCCTCTCGATTCGCATTGCATTGTCATGGAAAATTTGTACATCAGATACAGCATATGAACCTTCTGGCTCAGCGATTTGGTGATCAGTATAGTGAGTTGACGTTCCGGCACTATCCAGGTTTGTGTAAGATTCCCGGTGTGGGGTAACATCGTTTTCTTGAGGAGGAGATGGATAGGTAATAACTTCTTTGTCTAGTTGAGACGGAAGGCGAACACGAGGACCATGGGTAGCATGAATTCTAGGTACCTGTTCATCTCCATGTGTAAAAGAGGGATTTCGGGCAGGACCCTCCATTGGATCATGTAAATTATGTTGGCTATATTGTCCATAAGCTTCAGACCTGATGCTAGGTTGTTTTGGTGGAAATTGATATTCATGAAATGTCCTTGCCATAGCCTAGAATTAAGCACATGTAAAATCAAACTCTCAAATAAAGCAATCTAGCAGTAAACATATATATCACCAGCAGTACAATAATTTAAAAGAGGGATAACATCAGGTTTTCAAGTTCCACAAACTGTTGAAGAAAACACAGTGATACTTATTTGCATCAAAAGCAAAGAGTAATTGAATAGGTAATCTGCATGGCATGGAAGGACAAATGGCACTGTAAGGTAAACAACACACGGTTATACTTAACTTTCCAGGTGAATGCCTAAATCTAAACATGCTGCTGTTAAAGTTGAGTACAACAACAGCCAAGCCTTTATCCCACTAGGTGGAGTCGGGTACATGGATTGAACGACGTCATAATGCTATTAACGTTGAGTATTTACAAAAATAACTTCTAAATAATGTTTCAAGCTGGCAAAATGAATACCCAGCCAGCATAAGAACTGAAGGAATGCTTACCAATACACTGACATGAATAACAGGCATTTAAATAAGGTACTCAGTCATCATAGGCCGCTCCAAACTTGTGGCTAATAAAGATGCTTCACACATGCAGCACAACACAAGGTTCATTTTACTTAGCAAGATACTATACTACTAAAGAATACAGAAAACTAACCTTATTTGTTCGAACATCGTGTCTTTCATACATTTCACTGTCATAGCCAAGAGTAGGCCGCTTCTGTTCTGTAACAGCTGCTCCAAACATATACCAGATGTGTCAGTAGCCACACAAGGATAACGCACCCATCACAAACAATTTATACCATAATAGTACTGGTTCTAGCAACTTTTAATTAAAAAGGAGCATCAGAGATAAGAGGCTAAGCTATGCATATAAAAATTATCAAATGAAGTGGAAAGAACATATTATACGTCCAAGATCGAGCCACTATATTCAATAACATTTCAAGATGCCTAGTAGATGAACAACATATATAAAAGAAAACGCAGTGTTCATTTGGCCATTACTTTGGTACCCATGCCATTAAGTAACCAGAAAAAATGGATGTGGGGGCAAAAATATAACATATCTCAGGCAAAATCAACAGTAACTAATGTCTGGTATTATTAATTGTCTAAAGTTTTTGGCAATGAAAAACAAATATTATATATCATATATACTACAAAAGTAAACATGAGTACTTTGATTCAAAAAAAAGACATGCAAAAAATGATGAATTTCTTTTCAGCCATCAAGGTCACACTGAAAATTTTGGAAGGAGGGGCAGGTACAGCATCATATTAATAGTACAATTTCTTTTGCCATCAACACCTATTTACCTTTCAATGCAAGATGGAGTGGTGTGGGAATTTGTAAGGGGTCAAGTACATCATATGATAATACATACTAAGGAACTTTTTTATGGGGGGGGGGGGGGGGGGGGGGGGCGGGAATCGAGGAGACCGTCCCTGTTTTTATATACCCAGTTCTATCCCTCACCCATGTTTTTCTACGGTCAGGCTCGTCTAAAGCGATTTTGTCTTTAAAGTGCAAGTAAGGGTGTATCCACATTTGATTTGATAAAGTGCATAGAGAGCTCAACCCACCAAATAACCAATCGGTAGATACACATACACCCTTTGGAGGAGTCTTTTCACTTCTTTTCCTTGGTATAGTACTCAAGTGAGTTTTGATGCATTTTACTGCTGCTACTTGTATATAATTGAACATTTATTATAAAACTAAAATTTAATTAATTATTGACACCTCATTCTAACATCATAGCAACTCCCCATTCAATTAACTCGATAATCAAAGTATAATAGTCTCTCGGTATGTGAACATAGCAACACAAGTTCAATGGTTATATACCTATGTGTGCCCCAAATGCATCTGGTGGCAAAGGATCGAACTCTACTCCTAAAATGGGTCCATCTTCTCTCAAAGGCTCCCCTAACTGTCCCTCAACACAAGCAATTGCTCTAAGCTCCAATACAGTCTGTGGAGACTCATAATAACTGGTCCGGGGCACCACACTCCGGAACTCTGATGGTTTAAACGGGCTTGAACCCGAACCCGACCTTGATCCATAATCATAACCAGATTCAGGCTCCAATCCCAGGTCTTCTGCAGGGGGCTCCAGTGAAGGCTCCACCACATTCCGCGACAGTTTTTTTGGCGCCAAATCCTTCTTATCCTTCAACCGCCTGTGGCAAAACCACATCTGCAACTGCCGATCCGTCAACCCCAATTTCTCTGACAGCTCCAACCTCATCTTCTCCGTAGGATAAGTCTCCACTAATCAAACATATGAATCAAATTAAAAATTACTATTAAATTAAAAAAAATTAAAAATTCTGAAACATGAAATTGAAGAAAAGGAATTTACTGGCATAAGCTTTCTCTAGGGTTTCAAGCTGAAATGGGGTTTTCATCTGGCGCTTGGGTTTGCTCAGCCCTTCATTGGAATTCGCAAATTTGCTATGACTTCCATCATTATTCTCATTACTGTTATCATCTGAGACACCCCTTTTGTCGTTAATGTCTCCCTCTGAAACATCATCGCCCTCCATGGCCAAAAACAGATCAAAGATCGAAACTTTTCTTGAAAATTTCGGTTTTGATACACAAACCCTAGAAATCGCAAATGATAAAACAAAAACTAGGGTTGCCGCAAAGAATCGATTTTGTTTATATCTCTAACTTTCTCTCTCTTCATTGAACAGGAAATTATATTCGTGATTGTCAATGAATGAATGAATGGAAAAGAACAACAAGGCCTATTATTATTATTATTATTCTGAGATGAAAATAAAAAATGAAATAATAATAAAAACAATAAATGAGGGAAAGGAAAAATAGAAAAGCAGCGTGTAATGAGGGATTGAAAAGAAAGAAGAACAAGAAAGAAAGAATAAAAGAACGATAATGATGATGATAATAATAATAATCGAAAAACGAGAATAATAATAATAATAATCCAACAACAGTTGCTCTTGACTGCTACTACAATAAATCTACCACCCTTCATAATAGTTTCCCCTTTTTAATTTTGTTCTACAATAATAATCTCTATTCTTTTTTTTAAATGGATTTTGATTTTGATTATCCCTTATATGAAGGGAACGGTTTCAGGATGAGTTTCGGTATTTGTTGTTGTTTCTGTCAAACAGGACCTTACTGAGGTTAAAAAAACATGCCAAAAATATTCACTGTCTATTTTCTCTTACATTTTATTATAATGTGATGTTCTTTTATTATTTATTTTGAAATCGTAGTTGTCTCTTTCGGGTTTATTAATATG
Organism: Lupinus albus; assembly: GCA_009771035.1. Taxonomy (NCBI): domain Eukaryota; kingdom Viridiplantae; phylum Streptophyta; class Magnoliopsida; order Fabales; family Fabaceae; genus Lupinus; species Lupinus albus. The sequence continues at coordinate 4,478,625 of CM020014.1, read as the reverse complement.
GATGAACATTTTTAAAGGTCCTTCGTTCTTGTCTGGGGTTTTCTATTTCTTGTTTTTTTTTTGCTTTTATGTTTTCATATTAATTAATATGTTAAGCAATATAAATTGTGGTGATGGTATAATGTGATCACGTGATGGGTGTTTTTGGTTCACGAAATTATGAATGGTGACTCTGATTGAGATTGGTTCATTTTCAACTCAGGTTTGCTTTGGTTGATTTCAGGATTTGGTAATTGTTGTTGTTTCTCTCTTTTTAGTTTTCTGGGCCATGTTTGTTGTCTGGGACCACAATTCATCAATTGGGTTTCCCTTTGGACCGTTCAAGAATTAGGCTCCTTTCCTTTGCTCATCAAATAAAATACAACAAATTAACATCATTTTCAAACTGAGATCACATGTTTCGAGTTGCGGTCATCAATCTTATCCTAACCAATTATATATTGTCATGTCATGTAAAAAAGAATGAAAAGTCACAAGATTTTTTTAGTAGAAGAGTAAGGTAAGTTTTTAAATGACATGACAATAAACAATTGGTCGAAACAGAATTGAGGACACAACTTAGGACATGTAATCATCATCTTATCTTATAATAGATAATTGGTTTTGGTGGGGTTCTCCACCGTAACTATGGAAACAACAAGTTGGGTTTTACACTTTTATTAGCTTTGTGGGAAAAGGTTGAATCATTTTAAAGTTTAATTTCAAAACTCATTAATAAGAGGAGCAAGTATGAGATAAACGGTGTTAGATTTATTTTCCAACATGACCCTCTACATAAACTTGTTGGGTAAGGGGAAATATTATATTTGATAATGAGGCGAAATGTTATTATGACTCATGACTAGATAGAATCTATTGACTCATAATGACCAAAAGGAAGTTGGAATTTGATTTAAGGTTCTATTTCAATGTCCATCGATTATGAGAAATCTAATTTAATAGGTATCTAAACAATTATTGAGACAATGCAATAAGTGATATGATAGTTTGTACAATGCACATGTGATACATTCTACTTGTCGACTTAAGGAAGCAAACAATGTTGGGAACATTTTGGCCAAACAAAGACGAATGATTTTGGTTGCTTGATTTGGACCCTAATTTGCCACTGCTTGCTGACTCAATGGGTGTTCTCAATGCACGTTGAGTAGTTTCCTTACTTTTGTTTCGTCTGCTTTTACTTCGCATGTGACAAAATATTTAGGGTTTTGCCGATGAAGATCATCAATGAAATTTTTAGTGTACTTATTTTCGGTTTATTCCTCATAATTTTTTCATATGCTTATAAATTTCTCTAGGATAGTCAGTGTTGTTTATTTTGGGCGTTGGCCCTATTAAATATGAAAAAAAGATTATACGTTTGTCGTTTTTGTTGTTTTGGTTTTGTGCCTTATGTTATTATATAAACTATACCCGACAATTATACATGAATGCAAAAATTTGCATAAGGAAAATGAGACAAGAGAGATAATGCATGGGATTTCAATTTTAACTTATGAAGAGTGACATGTATGTTTTGTTGACAGGCATAATTTTGGGTATGCTAATAGGGGACGTGAATAATTTTATTAGTAAATTACACATACAACCTATTACATTTTTTGAAATTATATAAAATATTTTTTTGTACTTACATGAATCACCATACACAAAAAAATGATGATGAATATAATTAATTTAAACAAAATACGACATATCGTAGAGAGAACTCCAACTAATATAAGAACCAATGTCTATTATTATTTCTTTCGTTACAAATTTCTTCAATAAATTACTCTTATACTTAAGAAATTACATTTATCTCTCACGCAGAAGTATATTTAATTAGAGGTGATTTATATAGATATAAAAAAATGAATTGACTTATAATTTCACTACTATTTAATTTACTCTAGTTTTATCTTATCATCATGTTAGGCCAAATGTTTTCCTTAAATAGATTACTTCCTAGTGTAAGTTATATTATAATAACTGTTCTTTTTATCCCTTAATACATGCTTTTAATTTGGTTTCCCCATAATTTAGAAGGGTGAAAAAACTCCCTATTTCCTTTTCTCAATTTATTGTCTAACAGATAGACACTAACAATGTTCTTATGAATACTATATACATTTGAAGTTTTTGAACACATTTGTTCTTAAAAAAAAAAATCAATCAATCAATAAACATACCAACAATTACTCTTGAAAAAGGGTACTTATGACAACATAACAAAAGAAGTACTCTTTATTAATCATATATAGTTGTTCTTAATCATCAAACATCAAACAACATTGCCTGGATTACATACATGTCAATCCTTGGAGGAAAAATGGCACAAAGGGGAGCTAAATGATAAACACTATACACAGGATACATTCTGCACCTGTTGGCAATCTATCTATCATGGTGCAATAAGCTTTTTAATTCCGGCTTTCTGTTCCGATGTTAACCTAGTTGGGAATTTGATGTTGAACTTGATCCTAAGATTACCCTTTTTCGAAGGATCTTTTGGAATTGGCATACCTTCCCTTGGTACAACCTCTTCATAGTTCGGATGAATTACATTGTTTACGGGAATGGTCAGATTCCTACCATCAAGAGTTGTAAGATGGACACTGAATCCTGTAAGAGCTTCTGCCAGTGATACTTTTTGTGTGACAACAAGATCATTGCCATCCCTTGTAAATACACTGTGAGGTTTCTCATCGATAATGAATACAAGATCTGCAGGAATAATATTTGGTTGCTCATTTCCTTTCTCTGGGAAGGTGATTTTCGTTCCCTTTTTCCAGCCAGGTTTGATTTCAAGGGTTAAGATTTCCTCCACGGGCATAGTTTTACTGCAAAAAGAAGAGTACACACAGACATAAAATCAATATGGCTGCACTTACATGTATAAGAACAACTGGAAGAACAAGTTCTTGCTTCTATGATGAAAATCCTTCCACGGAATTCAACCAGACTATAAATATCACCTAGGTAACTCAATTGCTAGATAAAAAACAGCTCATTTTAAACACATTTTAGATATCTAAGTGATAAATGCTAAAAGAAGTAGATTTTAGAAGACAGAAAATAGCGAGGGAGGGGTCAGCGGCGAGTGCTATTAATCCATTCCCCGACAAGCCACTCCCTTCCACCCTCTTTCAATTGAGCCAGATGACAGTTCTACCACATTTTGAATGTTACTGAGTTCTAACTTCTAACTGCAAAAAAACCAACCCTTGTCCATTGATGAAAACTCACCAATTCAATGAAAAGGGGTATAAAAAAGAGCATACTGCCAAAAAAATCATCCACTAATATTGCACAACAATGTTAAATTCCACTGCTTCCTTTGAATCAAACAAATTAAACATACAACTACTATCTTAAGTAGCCATCCCTATAATCTTGGATTTACATCAAGAACACACAAAAAAAAGTAGTGAAAACTGTAATAACAACAAACTCAAAATGTATAGTAAATAGAAAGGGTAAGTAAAGAGTATTACCCACTAGCATCTGCAATTTGCCTTGAGATCTTCATCTTTTTGGTGGTCCCTTTATAGAGATCCTCAAGGCTACAAGGCAGCATATTTTCAATAGAAGACGCCTTTCGTGGACCATGACTCATTGGCCTGCCACTGCCATCCCCAAATGAACTAAATATATCATCACCAAATACTCCACCAAATGTCCTTGTCCCACCCCTCATGCCTCCACTGCCGCCACCGCCTCCCATTCCACCAAACGGGCTTGAAAATCCAAAAAACTCAGCAAAAATGTCATTTGCATTTCTTGGATTGAACCTAAAGGTGGTAGGACCATCTCCACTTTGGAAGAATGAAGCTCCACCCGCATCCGGAGGTGGCACTTGGCCTTTAAGTCCATCTTCTCCATACTGATCATAAATTGCTCTCTTCTGAGGGTCACTTAGGACCTGCCAGAAACCAATATACCAACTCAGATTCTATACCAAACAAACACATTTACAAAGTCCCCTTATACCCCAAGCCCTCAATACATACACAAACATGAATGGAACATAATTAAGGATTTATGGTAATATAAAAATTGTTTACTTTGTACACCTTCTGAGTACATTTTCCCAAACCAGGCATAAATGTAAAGATGAGTGTATACATACATGAAAGAACAGGTTGGTACCATCTTTAATACATCAACAACAACCAAGCCTTTACCCCAATACATGTGAACAAGTTAGTACTATATGTAATACAACCACAACCAAGCCTTTATCTTATGTGAACAAGTTAGTACTATATGTAATACAACAACAACCAAGTCTTTTATATCATTTGAACAAGTTAGTACTATATGTAATAAAATGATAAAAAATAATTAGATATGAGATGATGAGTTTGTATAATTATGTGTAACGTTATTCACAACAGAACATGTGTTTTGCACCTAATAAAATATGAAATTGGAGAAAGCAGTGTCATTTTTTCTCCATAATAGTAGATACTAACATCAATAGTGATAATTCTGTAACAATTCACAAAGATATAGAGAGAAATAAACTGACCTCATAGGCTTCAGATATCTGTTTGAATTTAGTTTCAGCATCTTTCTTATTGTTTGGGTTCTTATCAGGGTGCCATTTCATGGCAAGTTTTCTGTAAGATTTCTTCAAGTCTTCATCATTAGCATTCTTGTCAACTTGCAAAATCTTATAGTAGTCCACACCCATGTTTCTTCTTCTTCTAAAGTTTCAAACTTTGGGTTTTGGAATGAACTTTCTGTGAGTGATAATGGATTTTCTGTATGATGAGATTTTGTTGAAGCTTCTGATATATTGTTGATGAATGATTGATAAATGGTTAGAAAGAGTTGATATTTGAAAGAGAAGGAATTATCTGGAAGGTGACAATGCACCAAAAAAGATCAGAAGGGTGTGGAACATTCCGGAGAAAATCATGGGTTAAGATGTTTCTGGTTTCATGTTCTCACCGTGTGCTAATAAACGACAACAATTGTAATGCCGTTTAGCACTTCACTCATAGTATTATATTGTAATTTTTTAACGTAATATTGTTGTGCGTAAAATCATTCATCATTTTTTTTTTAAAATACAATAATAATAAAACATTAATTATGAATGATGTAGTAATAATGTATAAAAAATATACAATGTAGTTCATATGATTTTATGAGAAAAAATTTATCCACTAACATTATAAGAGTTTTTTTATATTATCATTGTATCATCCATTATTCATTTACGTTCATTATTGACTTTTAAATAAAAATATTATAAATAAATAATAAATGATGCATACACTTACGCTCTAATTTTATCTCTTATTTTTTACCTTTCTATGATTTATATACATTATAATAGGTTGAATGTATAGGAGATAAGTAATATTACATTGATCTCCTCTTAATCCTTACCAAAGGTTAGTGTAATAATTTAAATTAGAAAGATGATGAACTTAATTAAATTAAAATTTAGGAATATTGATGTAAATTTTTTATATCATGTTTTACATTTTTACTTTTTAAAAATTTATCATATTGTAATTGCAATTTTGAGGGGGAATTAAATTATGCTCTCGAGTCCCATTCTAATAGTTAAATCATTAATGCAATTCAATACATCTCGTATTATATAGTTTAGACGACAAAAAATTATATATAATTATTATATTACCTATCTTTTATTTATATTTTTTTCTTCTGAAAAGTCAATAATAATTAAATATAAATGATATAATAGCAATGTAAAAAATAATAGAAGTTAGAGGAGTAAGTGTGGGAAACTGAATAAATGAAACTTGGTAATTGATGTAAAAGAATTAAAATTAATAGTGAATTATTATATTATAGAAACTAGCAAGTGACCCGTGCATTTGCACGAGATGATATTTTTTACTGTATGATTCAGAACATACATTACATATGTATTCATATAGTTACGAACACAGGTTATTTGTGTATTTGCATGATTAAAATACACATATTATGTGTGCATTAAGAAGATACATGTGACGAGGGCATTCGTATGGTTAAAAACACACATGTTATCCGTACATTCGAATTGCTAAGAAAATACATGTTACTCATACACTTTTGTACTTTCTTGATTGATTTTCATGCTCTATAGTCTATATATTTGACTAACTAATAAATATAATAAAAATTTATATTGTTCATTGTTAATATGAATGTACATACGAAGAATTTGTTTAATTTTATGATTTATTGTGATAATTTCTTAATGTAACTTGTTTATAATTTATTTTACTTCTAAGATATTATTTCTTAATAGTTGTTAGTATAATTGATTTATTATTTCATATTTTTTAATAAGTAATTTAATGATTAGTACTTTACGGGTTTAATGATCTAGTATGACAACTTCGAAAATAATATTTTAATAGATAAAAATGAAATTTAGTAATAAATGATCATTTAAATAGGGAGGTTGTAATTATATAGTTCAATTTTTTTTTCAAAATAGTGAAGGCCTAAATTATTTAGGATTAAATCTGTTACAATATTTTAAAGATAGTAATAGAAATGAGAACATTATAATTAAATTTTTAGATTTTTTTAAAAATAAAGCAGACATACTAATTCGTATGTAGTGATTACTATATATTATTTTTCAGCTTGAATAATATCATTGATATCACCCATACGCACTACGTTAAATGACAATAAGTGTTTATATTCCCTAATGTTCACGAGTTTTATTTCTTTCCTAATGGTCGACGATATTTATTCAAAGTAATTATTAATTTTTAATTATTAGTTTACAATTGATCGGCAATATTTATTCTGCTATTCGATTACAAATTACAATAGTATAACAAAATTGATTGTCATTATTCACCTATACAATTTTTATTCCCTTATGAATTTTCCTTTATTGTTAGTTTTCTACTATGTATTTTTATATGAATTTTTATATTTTATTGTTCACATTAATTACTCTTAAATATCGAGAGTAATTCTCTCCAAAATCTTTATTATTCCATAATTATCCACAATTCATATAAATGATCATTTTAATACTTGAAAAGTTTGTCTATATGTAAAAAGAAAATAAAACAAAAGGTTATAATTTATGACATTTTATTATCTTTAATTAACTTATATGATACATTTCAGAGATAATTAAAAATTATGGTGTCATTTTTTAATAAATATATAACATATGTAATGGTTAATAAATAGATAAAAAATTGTATTCACAATATATTTTAATTTGACAACAATAAAATTTTGTTTTTAGCATAAGATTGACTCAAAGATAAAAGAATATATTAGGTTAAGTTCCATAAAAAGTTACACATCTCTCTTTAGAATAATGAAAAAATATTATATTATTCATATTTAAATTATTTGAAGACACATAATCAATTATCAAATATGATGATGAAACTTAAATGAAATGAACGTGTATAGATTGACAATATTAAATGAGAAATGAAGAAAATTTTTTGGAGGAAAAATAGTAATTATGGTGATGACACATGTCATAGCTAATGTGACAATGACTTAATTTTTTTATATAGTATATAGATAACTTATATATATATATATATATGAAATGAAATGCAAATAATTAATGATGAGTGGGAGATTATAAATAGTCCGTGTGCATTTGTATTACTTTTTTATTAAATAGTAATGATAATCGATAATAAAAAGTTGGTGCATAATTTTAGGGCATAACATGTAATATCCCTTACATGATTTGATTTACCGCCACCCTTTGTATGATGTTTGAAATCTCTTAAAAAGTTGATGCCTTACTTTCACCGCAGTGACAATGACACTGTTCCTCAAGTACTTCATCCTGGGCACATGGAAGCGCAATCGTTGGAAATGGAAACAAAGACTCCGAAATTTCACGACCCTTTTGCGTTCCTCAGAACCCTATCTCCCTCAAATTATCCCCACTAACATCTCCATCGCCAAACTAGCCAATGCTGGCCAACTTGAACAAGCCCGCCACCTGTTCGATGAAATGCCGCTTCGAACAGTTTCATCTTGGAACACCATGATTTCTGGATATTCCAAATGGGGTTGTTATACTGAAGCTTTAGCTCTTGCATCCCTCATGCATTGCTCAAGTGTTAAGCTAAATGAGGTTTCTTTTTCCACATTGTTAAGCGCATGTGTGCGTGATGGGTCGTTGCTTCATGGAAAACAAGTTCATTCCCTTGTTTTAAAACATGGGTATGAGAGGTTTAGCCTCGTGGGGAGTTCTTTGTTGTATTTTTGTGTGCAATGTTATGGAATTGAAAAGGCTAAGGTGGTTTTTGAAGAACTATGTGATGAGAATCCAGGGTTATGGAGTTTGATGCTTGTGGGTTATGTGCAGCATGACATGTTGAGTGATGCTATTGACATGTTTGAGAATATGCCTGCTAAGGATGTTGTGGCGTGGACTACATTGATCTCTGGGTATGCAAAGAGGGAGGATGGATGTGAAAAGGCTTTGGATTTGTTTGTGCGAATGAGGAAGAGTTCTTATGTGTTGCCAAATGAGTTCACTCTGGATTGTGTTATAAGGGTTTGTGCTAGAATGAGGGTTCTGTATCTAGGGAAGATTGTTCATGGGATTTGCATTAAGAGTGGATTTGATTTAGATAATTCCATTGGTGGTGCCCTTATTGAGTTTTATTGTGATTGTGAAGCCATTGACGATGCCAATAGAGTTTATGAGAGCATGGGAGGAGAAGCTTGTTTGAATGTTGCTAACTCACTGATTGGGGTGTTTGTCTCGACAGGAAGGATAGAAGAAGCTGAAGGGATCTTTAATGAATTGAGAGATCCAAATTCCATATCATATAATTTGATGATTAAAGGTTATGCTATGAGCTGTCAGGTTGAGAAATCAAAAAGATTGTTCAAGAAAATGAGTTCCAAGAGTTTAACTTCCTTAAATACTATGATTTCTGTCTATTCCAAAAATTGCGATCTTGATGAGGCTGTGAAGATTTTTGACAAAGCTAAAGAGGAACGAAACACCGTAACATGGAATTCAATGATTTCAGGTTATATTCTTAATAGTCAGCACAAGGAGGCTTTAAAACTATATGTGACCATGCGGAGATTATCAGTTGATTATAGTAGATCAACATTCTCTGTCATATTTCGGGCTTGCACGTGTCTTGGTTCTTTTCAACAAGGACAGTTGCTTCATGCACACTTAAACAAAACACCATTCCAAGCAAATGTTTATGTTGGGACTGCTCTTGTAGACTTCTATTCAAAATGTGGTCACTTAGTTGATGCTCAAAGGTCATTCAGCAGCATTTTCTCACCTAACGTAGCAGCATGGACTGCTCTTATAAATGGGTATGCATATCATGGATTTGGCCCAGAGGCAATTTCGCTCTTTCAGTCAATGTTAGCTCAAGGAGTTATTCCAAATGCAGCTACTTTTGTTGGCATTCTTTCTGCCTGCAGCCACGCTGGTCTAATTGGTGAAGGATTGAGAATTTTCGACTCAATGGAAAGAAGGTACAGGGTAACCCCAACTATAGAACATTATACATGTGTGGTTGATCTTCTTGGCCGGTCAGGCCACATAAAAGAAGCTGAAGAGATTATTATGCAAATGCCTATTGAAGCAGACAGGGTAATTTGGGGAGCTTTGCTCCATGCTTCTTGGTTCTGGAAGGATGTGGAAGTGGGCGAGAGAGCTGCTAAGAAGTTGTTTGGTTTGGATCCCAACCCAACATCTGCTTTTGTAATTCTTTCCAACATGTATGCCGTAATAGGTAGATGGGGGCACAAGACAAAACTTAGGAAGAGATTGCAGAGTTTGGAATTGAGAAAAGATCCAGGATGCAGCTGGATAGAATTGAATAGCAATATTCATCTGTTCTCTGTAGAAGATAAAACCCATCCTTGTTCTGATGCTATTTATGCAACCGTAGAGCATATAACAGCAACCATTAACTCTAGTATTCCCTTCAATTGTCTTTATTACAGCACAGGCTTTGCTGACATAAATTAAACACTACAAGTCTACACTTGAGATGTGAAGAAGGAACTAATTGGGTAGTTTTGGGGATGACTCAGTCTGGCACATTATTTCTCACTGTTCTGTTTTTTTCATCCTCCTAATCTGACAACAATTCATCCTGGTCCATGTTGTATGAAGATAGCATTAACACCATATATAAGAGCAAGGCTACATGGTTCAACAATCCCAATAAATATTTAAAATAAAATAAAAGAACCTTTGAAACAATCATGGATGACTAGGTAGAGTCTAATTCAACGTCCATTCAGGCCTCAGAACACAGGCCAAAATCCAATGCCACTGAAGCCCAAGGTCGTCTGTTGATCGGTTTCTCATCCATTTGTTACCAAGAAGATAAAAGCCACTCAAGTTCAGACCCAGCTGCCACTGAGGAGTTTGTCAAGCAAATCAGAAATGGATGCAGGGGATGGGGTTTCTTCCAGGTGATCAATCATGAGGTGCCTCTTGATAGGCACTAGAGGATTAAATCAGTTTCAAGGGAGCTCTTTCAGCAGAGCTTGGAGGAGAAGAGGAAGGTGAAGAGGGATGAGGCTAAGATAATGGGATATTTTACCAGAGTATATAAAGAATGTCGGAAGCAAGTGTTCGATATTGGTGTGGAGGACTCAACTTTAGTTGCAAAAGTTGCAGTCTCATCTGGTCGGCCTTAGTTCCCTCCCAAATTCTGGTCTATTTGGATATATAACATCATGTCGTTATTTTATCCATGTATTCAACCACAATTGGTAGGATTAAAATTTGGTCGTTGTTGTATCTAATGATACAAACACCCATCCATAGATAGCAGGAACATGATACAAGTATGGGTACATGACTTTAGAGTACTAAATTTTGAATTTATTATTACCAGATTTTCTTTAACCTTAACTCGACATATGGTAGGTGGAACGATGAATTAAAGAGACGTGCTTCCTTTGAATATACAATCCTGCATATTCAGCTCTGTTCTGCTTATAACGGGAAGCATTGTCTTGGATCAATCTGCTTCTAAATATTAGAACCAATTTCATGCATAATCTAACTTATTGGTACTCTTATTATACTTTACGCCAGTTTGTATATTGTAATGATAAATGTGAAGGTTAATGGCCTATATTTTGCAGGGTTTTGCTCATTTATCAGCTCCTCCAAAGGCTTGATTTCACTGTCGTAGGCAGGGCAGAAGAAGAAAAGAATGGAAAACCTTTCTTTCTCATAGTTAACCATCACTCTGTTGTTCCAAACCTGGAAAAACAACTTCAATCCTCCAGTAAAAGTAACCCTTTCCTTGTTATGGGGTTACATAATATATTATCACATTGTGTAATGATTAATTGATTATGATATGAAATCCCATGTGGTTGCTACTACAGTACTACCTTTATAATTTTTTAGGTGATATATCATGAGATATCTTATTAGAGACCGTTTATCATTGGAATGATCAATCTTATAAAACACAAAATCAAAACTAGAAAAAAGTTGCTAACCAAAATTCTCTTCTCCTATGATTAAATTAAGGTTCCAATTTGTTTCATTTCAATGAATAATCCAAGGTTACATATATTTACTAACAATGCGTTGGTCTAATGGTGTAAAATTCCATTAGATTACATACATGATCAAAAGGTCAAAAAATTCGATTTTTGTTGAGCGAAAGTTTACAAGTTAAAACTTATAAGGTTTGAAATGTGAAGGCCCATTTTGAATGAAAACAAACCCGAAAAAGAAAAGCCCAACTCCAAAACCCCTTACAGCAAAACCCTCGGAGCTTCTTTGCTTTAGCTCCCATCCAAACGTAACGATGTCCGCCGTCGCTGCCAGGTCATTCATCCGCTCCGCCGCCTCCCGAACGGCCAACTTGGCCGCAGGTAGTAGACCAAGAATGAACCGGTCTCCGTTTCGGATCCCAAACCAAAGTTCACTCTCTAACCGCACTTTAAGGTAACACTCTCTACCTGTAACTGTAATAACTGTAACACCACCACCTCATTGAATGCTGAATTTCATTGAAATTTGAAGGTCACCAACAGTGTTAAGTTTCTGCGTCGAATCGATGCTTCCTTATCACACTGCTACTGCTTCCGCGTTGCTCACTTCCATGCTTTCCGCGTGCCCTCGCTCCTACGGTTGGATCCTTGAAGGTATATATTATTTCACCTTTTCTATTTGTTTCTTTTCTTTTTGTTGTTGTTAGTATTGTGATTTTATGTGTAGTTGTTTTATTGGATTGGGGAATGTATCGAATTTGGATTTTGAATTGAATTGTTTGTTGCTTTACTTAAATATTCGGGTAGTTGTTGAATCAGGGTTCATATATACATGATCTGTATATGTTTTATATGATTTAGTGACCCGGAATAATAAAGTTCTATGTATGATTTAGTGACCTGGGGGTCTAAAAGATTTCCTATTTATGTTCAAATGGTTTGGGCTTGTACAGAGAATCTTTATTAAGAAGAGTAGCCCAGTAGTTAGAGGAAGACGGAAACCAAGAAGAACCATCAAGTGTTTTGATGTAGACGGTTTGCCTTTGTCTATAGACATGATTTATGATAAAATATTATGACATCGTTTGATTTATTTAGCCGACCCCAACTATAGTGGGGAAAGGCTTGCTTGATTGTTGTTGTCTAGATGAATGCTATGTTAACGAATCAGACCTTTTAGCCAAAAGTGCTTTGGATTATACCAAATTTACTTCAATATGAGAGTATCTAATGCTACCTGAAAAGGGATTTTCAGACGCTCAATGAAATTCAGGCCTAATATCTAGGTTAATGTGCAGTGTTTTTTTAGATTTTTTTTGTTGCCGTGAGGAATTATCATCAAGTCATAATAGGGCCCATTAAAATGCAAAATTTGCTGTATATCTAGTTTTCAGAAAAAAGGGAAATTTTGAGGATACAGATTGTAAACTTGGCCATACCATCTTTTTTCTTCTGAACCAATGCCCATTTTGAGTGAAAATGTTGGCTGCAGATGAGCAAATATTTTTTCTATTCAAACATTTCAGTGTATTTTTCAATTACAAACCCTTGCTCCCACAGTGAAATGAAACAATGCATATTCTTTCCCCTTTGTAGGGCAAAAGAAGACTAGATGAAGCTCAAGCATCAAAGATGGTTTCACTTGGATTTGTTTCAGTTTTTTTTTTTTGGTTTTTTGAAGTATTGAGAACTTCTCTTCTGTAGATTAGGTGGGAGGACAGGAGTTTAAATTTAATGCAAAATAAAGTGTTGGACCCATGTCTCAAAAACTTAACAAGATGCTCTTACCTGATCATATTAATTTGTCCTTAGAATCTTCATTCCCCCTCCCTCTTAGGAAAGAGCTATAATGGTTTGTCCTATGAAATTGCTGCTCTAGTTCAAATAATGATTTTCAATTTGATATCACAATGTGGGTTGTTTAATTTGAAAAGTGTGTGCTGGTGTGTCTACCTTTTGATAATTTTGTGCTAATATGACCTCTTGAGATTCTGAGTAATCATGCAAAGTGACTTGAACTGAACCATTATATTAATCAAAAAGATAATCATATGAAAATTAGACTGATTGATTGTATTCATTCAGATTGCAATGATGATGTATGATGCATACAGAGGAATCAAGCAAAGTTGTATGTAGATGAGCTCTAAAAGGTGGTCAAGTGAAGCTTGTTCTGTGTTTTTTGTAGGATTTGAAATTGTTACTTCACATTTATGATGTTTAAACAAGAGTTTTCTGGGGGATCGTCTAAGTAAAGTCTGACACACTAAAACTTTAAGTGAAGTCTGACACACTAAAACTTCTGACAGTGCAACTATCTGTATAGAATGAGTTCACTAAAATGCGGTTAGTAAATCTTGGGCACTACAGATGCCATAATTGTAGCCTCACAAGTGTGTTTTTTGACTGAGGTGCCAAAAAGATATGGAATTTCATAATTGATGGTGTTTGCAAAGTGTAAACTAAGCAAATTGTTCAAAGGCAAAGCCATTTTATTTTCCTGGTTCCCATTTCCGTATTTTTATAGAACATTTGTATGCAAAATTCCATTTTGACCTGGCTGTTTCCTTGTTTAGGGTCGTGATCATTTGCTGTTTGGCTTAATGCTTGAGGACTTGCCATGTAAAGCCTCTTCATTTAAACTTGCTTTGCATTCCCTTGCTAGTTTTACATGCCAGTTTTTATATTTATATATCATTATGATTATTATCTCGACCCTTTGGTTTGTGATATATGGGTGTTAGTTAGTGTATACTATAGTTGATTTTCTTAAGCAATCTTTTTGTTGCATTGTAGATGGATGATTGTGTTCATGGTTGCGGTGCACTACATACATGGATTTCAGTTGTTTTTCTGCTTGGCTTGGGTGATAACTCTAGACTTAAATTTGTGCAAGCATCCAGAGCTGGGAACTATGCTTAGAAATATAATTGTTTTTTATATCAAACATGATTGATTTCCCCTATTACAATATACATCCATTTGTTTTACCCCTTCATGGAAATATTTTACTCACAATTGAATTATAAGTTCTGGCAAATGTTACGTTAATTTTCAATATTGGGTGATTTTTAGACACGGAGTATTATAGATACCGCTGACAAAGATGTAAAACTCAATTATATGATACTTTATTTGGATCTCAAATTGAAATGATTTACTGATAAACTGTGTGGTCAAATTGGATGACATTTTATATATTATATAATTAAAAATATATATGAATTTCAAGTTTATGATGGATAAAAATTGAGAAGAAAGTGTTTCATTGTTAATTTTAATGCATCTGTTCTTTCTATTTTAAATCTGAGCAAAATATTAACTGTTCTGTTTAAGGCAAAAGTAAATTTGGAGAAGACTGAAATATTGAAAGGCATGAGTAAATTTCAAACTTCATAATTGTGAAAGGTGAATGTGTAAATTTCGAACATTAAATTTTATTTGAAGGAAAAAAAAAAGAAAATTAGGTAGTTTACTTTAGTGATGATAGGATCCTTACAACACTCCCTTATTTCTCAAGATAAAGATTGTTCTCACACATGTCTTCTATTACACTTTTATATGGATGTACACTGAGATAAATTATCTCATCTAGTCAATAAAATTGTAACATGTGTACCATTTAATCATTTTTTATAAAAATATTTTTAAAATAAAACAATACACATGTCATTCTTTTATTTATTTGTTAGAGGAGGTAAATTATTTCCTAATATAAGAAGATATTTTATTCTCTTAATAAAATATATTAAATTAAGTTTTATTATAAAATAAATTTTCCATTAATCACAACTCAATAGGTTAACATATATTGTGAGATGGATGATATGCTCCCTTTTTATTAACACTCCCTTTTTGTATGTACTAATATGGTTGATTGGATGATCAATGATTTTGTCTAGAAAGAAAGAGTGGTTTACCTCAAACTTTTCTTCCCTAACCACCACATAATCAAATAATAAAAGGAAAGTGAGAGATTACCAAACAAGGCAAACGTGTAAGGTATACCCTATCTCTAAGTCCGACATTTCCTCCCAATTGTTTAAACTCAACTTTGATACCAACCACACAACAAAACACACCTCTCTCCATTTCAGTCACCACAATCCTGAACCTCACAAAAAAAAGTCAATTTGACAATCAGACATTAATTAAAGAAAACATTATAACAAAGATAAATAAGAAACATTCAATTCAAATTCACCCTCTTCCTCTACTTGTGTTTCTCTCTCTCTCTAGACTTGTTGATATCAACTTGAATCTCAAAATATCTTAATCCATTTCCCAAAGAAATTTTTTTTTTTTTATCTGGGTGTTCATTGGATTTGATAATATCCTTCAATGGATTCTGACTTCTGGACTTCGCGCATTGCCGCCGCTAAACGCCAATATGCGCTTCAGCATCATCATCATCTAAGTTCCCACTCAGGTTGGTTTCTGTTCATTGCAATTTCTATGTTTCCCATTTGTTCTTTGCTGATAAAATATTCATGGGTCGTGTCAAAATTTGATTTTTATTGTTTATTATTTGTATTAGATCGGTTGGGAATGGATGATTTCGAAGCTGAAGAAGAGGTGCGACCTGATTTTCCTTGTCCATATTGTTATGAAGATTTCGACATCGCGTCCCTGTGTTCGCATCTAGAAGACGAGCATTCGTGTGAATCAAGAGTCTCGGTAATGAGTCTGTTCTTATTTTTTATATCTTTACTTTTCTTATGTTGTAATTTAGATCTATGGTCTGTTCTTTTTTGTAATAAGTTTATGTTTGTTATTATGTATTGATGATTATGCCACTAAAAATATCTTAAGCTAGACCATGTTTGACCTTATATTTATAGTGAAAATGTGATTTGAACAAATGATTAGTTCATGTAACTTCTCGCAATAGGAGCGAAGCTTGCATATTATGTGCATAAAGTAGTTATCAAGTGTCGTGAGAAGTTGTTCAAAAATTATGTTGCTCAATTCTTAGAGAGAGAAATTAGAAATTGGTAGTATTGATAGAAAAGTTGTTGTTAGTTTAATATAGTTTTCCTCAAATGATTAAAGGCTACAGCTTAATTCCATTTTAGCTAGTTGTAGAGAGGGTTATCCTATAGATGTTGTATTCGTGCATGTTCGAAATGCAAATCACAATATTCATTCTTACGTGAGTGGTAATGAAAAACAAGAAATACTTTTTCTCGAAATATTGACAAATGGAAGTTTGATTGATTAGTTTATTCCTTTTTTGCTTGCGGAAGAAGAAAACTTAAATTTCGAAAACAATCAACCTGAAGTTAATTTACCCCCTACGGCAGAAGAATTGTGTTGCTTTTTTGTATAAAAATCTGAGGTAGAAGAGTGGCTAAATGATGTTTGCATCTTCTGTTTCATAGTTTATATTGAGAGTCAGAGTGTTAATGTGATACTTCAATGGACATTAGAACCCTAGCTTCATATCTAGGTATAATGTCGGTTATGGTAATTTAAGGTGGAAAATGGCTGAGACGGCTGGTGAACAATACAAATGCATATAATCAGATGCAGAACTACACAGTTTTCATTAAATTGGCCCAGGAAGAGTAATACTTTATTTCGGCGGACTAATTTAGAGACATTATATTTTTCCAGAAAAATACATGTGAGAAACTTGACTTATAAGAATATTGGGGTAGCCATAGTCCATATTACCTTATTATAACACTGAGCACTTTTTTAAGTCATTTGATATTTAGGATCTCCCACAAGTAACCAGTCTTAGGTTCTTGACATGGACAACCATTTGATTGACTCGAGCATGCAGTAGTGATTTGTAGTTTGCTGGTTCACTCTAGCCTTCTACATAAACATGTTACCTTTTGTGTTTAACTCTCCGCCCTGATTTTCTTGATGGTTTGCAATTTAGTCATAATGAAAGAATTTTTGAGGTAAATTAACTTAAGAATGGATTTAAACGGTCATTTTAAACCTTCTAGCAGACTTTGGCGTGCACGCCAAAGAGGAGTTATATGATTTAGTTGTAAGTTTGTAATCTATCATGATGAATGGACAATCAAAGGATTCCTTTATGGTTTAGTTGTAGTTTTGAGTGGACTTACATGAGGGAAATAGATTAGTACCTAGGCTTCTTGTTTTTATGCCCCTGAACCAACTTCTTTTGCCTAGGTATTCTTTGAGCATATAACTCCAATGGGATCAGTATTCTCTTAAAAGCCCTCAACCCTCATGAATTGTATTACCCGTGTCTATGTCAAAAATGCAATATATCCAAAGATCATTTGTCTTTTTTGTGGCTGTTACTTTACATCTCTGCCTCAAGGATTGAACCACTCTCTAAATGTGCTTATGATGGTTTCATGCTTGTTTTTCTAATGTGCAGATTTGTCCTATATGCTCGGTTAAAGTTGCACGGGACATGTTGAGTCACATAACACTTCAACATGGGCACTTATTTAAGATATCCTTTATACTGTAATTTTGATTCAAAATAGTTAGCCTACTCAGATGATGGGTTGTTTATTAAGTGAAAAAGTAAAAAACTTTCATTCCTTCCCTTAACTGATGATTACTTACAGAGAAGGCGCAGGTTAAGAAGGGTTGGTATTCCGAACAGTCAGACATTGTCTCTTTTGGGTCGAGACCTCCGTGAGGCTCATTTACAGGTGCTTCTTGGTGGCGGTAGCGGTGGATATCGGTCAAACAATGCTACAGTATCTAATGCAGCTACCGATCCATTCCTATCCTCTCTTATTTTAAATTTCCCTGCTTGTGAAGCAGAAGAAATTTCTAAATCTGTGGTACCAAGTTCTGAAGATACTCCTGCAAAGAATACAGCACCAGTACATATTTGGAAATCAAGGTGCTTTTTCATGATTTTTAGCTAACCTTAACATTATTTAATAGAAGTGATATTGGTATTTCTTTAAATTTTTCAATACTTCAAGTCATCATGAAACTCTACTATTCCGTCCTTATTAAAGAATACCGCGTTCTTGAATCAACGCTTTGATCTCTCTATGCAGTTTTGATCCGTCGTTGAGTGTTGAAGAGAGGGAGAAAAGGATGAGACAAGCTGCTGGAAGAACTGGTTTTGTGCAAGATTTGTTTCTTTCAACTTTGTTAGAAGACTAATGAAAACTCTAACTTGCTTAGAAAAGAATAATTATACTTGTGATCTATCCTTAAGTATCTTGATGAAGATTGCTGACAATGGAATGCAGTGGTTATCTTATATAGTGCTGAATCTGGTGATATCTATAACCCTTGTAAGCACCTTCACTTGAGATGTATTACTATCTGTCAATAAAGTTGTTCAACTAGGAGCTGATATCTGATGAAGAAGTTGTAAATTTTCTTTATAAACTTGGATTTTGTGGAAATGCCACATTTGGATTTAGTGGACTTGTATATTTAAGATGTTATTTATTTTTATTTTTAAAATTGAATCAATGTTTCTTTTTTTGTATTACCGAAGATATTACCTCTCATTTTGGGTAATCAATTAATATCTTTCGGGTGCATGAAATCGAACCTTGATCTTTTGATTATTTTGGGATTTAACATGATTTACCATTTGATCAACGTCTTGTTGATAAATTGTTAAATTGAATGAATGTGCAATTATAACGGGTGTATCAGAGAAGTATTGGTTTATCTGCATAACTTTCTTGAATCGTTGGTAGACATTAATCCATCTTGCTGCTAAGTCTCTAAAGCACCTAATTACCTAAATTCGTTAAGATGATGCAATTTTGCAGCTCTCAACTATAATTTTGATAAGATTATGAGCCCATGGAGCCATGGGAAAAGAAAAATTAAAATCCTGTAAGGATTTTTCGTGTAACAGAACCATGGTCTATGAAGTATTGGATGAAAAGGGATGCACATATTCATTATATTGGAAATATAAAAAACCATGTAATCATTTTTTATATACTATTGAGAGGTTCTTTGGCTAAAATTTTAGGATGTTTGATATGAGAGCTGCAACCATGTAAAATTTTATATATTAATTCTAGTATTTTGGGTAGATTATATCTTACACCCTAAAAATTGGTCTCACCATTTCTTACACCCTAAAAATTGGTCTAAAAATTGGTCTCACCATTTAACCAATGTCGATAGAGTAAAAACTATCGTAAATATCGATTCTTAAATTGAGTTATCTTTATATATTTTTTAAGTCTTAATGATTAACCTTTTTGATTATTAATTTAAGAAGGCAGAAAATGACTTATTGTTGACCCAAAAAAAAGACTAAGTTTATTCACTAATTTCTCTTAGGTAGAGTTTATTCACATGAAGCTCGCAAGAACAAGTATACTTACTTGTCCAATTACATTACATACATTACATTATACCCTTTTCACACCATAGTTCAACCACACATAATACTCATAGCAGAAAAGAAAAGCACACCATTCCAATCTCCAAAAAGAGTAACATAATTCAACCAGAGATTTGAATGGCCTTAACATGAGGCTTCTTGATTTCTTCCTTAGGAACAGTGATAGTGAGAACCCCATTTTCCATAGCAGCTTTAACTTGATCTAATTTAGCATTCTCAGGCAATCTAAACCTTCTCAAGAATTTGCCACTACTACGCTCAACACGATGCCAAGTATCATTCTTATCTTCTTTCTGAATATTCCTCTCACCACTTATCTGAAGGACTCTATCATCTTCTATCTCAACCTTCACTTCTTCCTTCTTCAGTCCTGGAATATCAGCCTTCAACACGTGCTCTTCTTCTGTCTCCCTCCAATCCACACGTGCATTAACAAATGCTGAATTTTCACTACCAAATGAAGAAGAAACAGAATTCGGAAATTGAAAATCCTTGAATGGATCCCACATGTCAAGGGAGAAAGGGTCGAATATGTTGCTCCTTCGGCCACCAAAATTGGGAATGAGAGACATTTTTGTTTCTCTTAGATGTAATATGAAACTCTGAGAATTAAGATTGTTGTATGAATAGACACAATGTACTGTTTTGTTTGATGATGTGGAAGAACGCATGTAACTTATTTATAGGAACGTGGAGGATTAATGTAGTACTTTCGAGAATGTCCTTTTTGTTAATTATCTTAGGAGTTGATGAAAATTCGGGGACATTCTGGAATTTAGAAGTTGAGAGATTATAGCACCAGAACTCTCTAGATCAAAACCGTTCTATAATTTCATGGCATTATTACAGGCAAAGCCCAAAATGGATTTTTTGGGCTTACAATGAAAGACTTTGATAAACAGAATGGCATAAAAAGGCTTTAACTGTGGTCCATATGTATTTTTAATTTTAGTTTAATAACATTTGTTGTACCTCAATTTTTGTGATGTGCTATTTTAGCTGTTACACTTTTTTTTTGGGATAAAATAAAATTCTTATATTTTTTTGAAGTTGAAAATAATTAAATATATAAAACTTCTTATATCATTGGAGATTAACTTTTCTTCCCGAATGTAAAGAGGAAAATTTAGTATAGATAAAACTAAGGTGAAATGATATATGTAAAGGAAAAAATAAGGTGAAAAAATGATTCAGTTCCATTATTAAATTAAATTATTTGATTATTACTATCATCAATATTATTTTCCATTAAATTAAATTTAACAACTATTTAGTAATTAATTACTACATTTCCATTACTAATTTTAATGAATTGATAACTTGAGTATAATAAGCTATTTTGTAGTAAATAATTATCGTTTAGCAATTATTTTACAATTAAAAAAAGAAAAGGGAAATTTGTCCTTAAAAAAAACAAGACACTTGTGTAATTCGTGCCGGTTGCCGGTAACGTGATGTGGCAGAGAACAGTGTAGGATTTTGGGATTTGGGGTTGTTGTTGTGGTTGAGGTTGTCGTGTGTGCATTGATACGAATGGGTAGAGTTTTTGTGATTGATTTGGATGGTAGATCTTACCGTTGCAGATTCTGTGATACCCCTCTTGCTCTCGCTGATCATGTTCTCTCTCGTGTACTCTCTCTTTCTCTCTCCCTTTTCTATTTCACTTTTCATTTCAATCATTGCATTCATATTTTTCACTTTTTCATTTTATGTGATCAATTTTATTTCTTAAAGATTCAGTTTTCTCTACTTCTTTGAATTTGTAGACTTGTATTTGTAATCCTTTGTGCATACCCCGTATGGCGCTTTCTGATAAATTAGGGTTTTAGAAATTATATTATTATTATTCTAAATGATATATAAGATAGATAGTGTTAAGTTGAGATTTTTGAAAATGTTTATTTCATTAGTCCAGAGGTGACTTTGGTTTAAGAAAACGTTTTCTGTTTTCATTTCTTGTTCTCCTTCGTTCTCTGTTTTCAAAGTGATGCTTATTTTCATTCTTTCATGTGCAAATCTTTGAGAACAAGAAACTGAAGGAAGATAATATTATGACATTTTTGTAATCGTTTTGAGGCAGACATTTTCGTAGTTATTAATTAAAATAGAAAACCTTTTCTTAAACCAAATGACTTGTAACTATAGTCTGTTATATTAGATTCAAGCTTCTAGAGAAGTTAGGAGTTTGGAACATTACACTGCTTTTGGCTTACTTGCCATTTGTTTTTCTTTGTATAACCAAGGGTATCCCCTCACCCTTTTCTGTTAAGGAAATAATCTCTTTCCTTGTGTGTGGCTGTCCCTCCCAACAAGTGTCGCTCACAGGAATCGAACCCTTGCCAATTGTTTCCTCGCGCTTCCACTTGTTGTGGGTGTGATCTTGTGAGACATGGAACTCTCATTTTAAGGGGAGTGTCTCCCTTATATCGCTTGGCTTCAGGAGTGAGAAGTCCTCTGCATAATGTTGATTAAGACTTTCTATCTTGTCAGCATTTTATTTGCAGTTACTAAACATGATACAGATATTAAAATTGTTAATTTTTGTACATTTTAGGTGTTACTGTGTTATAGCATTGTTCTGTAATGGGAAGAATGATGACACTTCAAATTTATTTTTTGCTTGAGCTTATACATAGAGAGTAAAAAAAGGTGGGTTGATATCTGTGATTGCTGCCATATTAAAATGGAAATTGAACTATTTTATACCTTGAAAGTTTAGGCACTTTTAGTCTCCCTCAAACACATGAATTCTTGTAAAATAACTTGACTGCTTAAATGGTGATGCTTGTTACTAGTGGTTCTTTCACATTTCTGTTTTGTAAAACTTTCACATTTCTGTTGTAAGCTGTATTTGTGCTTGCTGCGTTTATAATAGCATCAATAAATATCCACGAACTTAAACCAGTTCAACAGTTTAATTCTTTCCTTGTTCTAGGTACTTATTGTTGGTTGCTATTATTTGTTCCACTGTTGAAAATGTAGTTAGATCCTTTTGTACAAGTCTTTTCACAAACTTTAGCAATTTGACCCTGGTTTTGTTTTCATATGATGAACAGTCCTTCAACTGCCGTCAAGGGAGGGCATATCTATTCAGCAATGTGTAAGTTATTTGCAACTTTTGCATCTATTCCCTGCCCCCTTTCCCCCGCTTTAACTTTTTATTATCATACCTTAATACAGAACTACTTTGATTTCTATTCAGCATTTTGCAAAGGACAAATTTAATAGTCCCGCCCTGCCCATACTCCCTAACCCCATTTTATTGGTATTTGGTGATATTAAAAAGTTCATTATTTTCTTTTGGGCTCAAACAATGGCACACTTTACCTGCAAGTCATTAATTGTTCAATTTCAACCCTTCTCGTATATGTCCTTGATCCTCAATTGAGGTTGGATTCTGATCCTATGGAGTGATCCAAGGATCCTATAGTTCAACCAATTAGTGTCATTTTCTACCAGTAAACATCTTGCCTAGCATTTTAATGGCTGACTATTTCCAATATCTGTGTTTATTAATTTCTGGACTCTGATAGGGTGAATATAACGCTTGGTCCTCAGGAGGAGAGAATAATGCTGTCTGGATTGCACACTGTTGAAGACATATTTTGTTGCTGCTGTGGACAAATTCTTGGATGGAAATATGTGAGCTTTACCTTTGCACCTTAAGTTTCCTTTCATTTGTCACTTTAAACGATAAGCATCATACAACAAGTTGTCAACACTTTTTTAGACATGTCTAAAACCCCATGAGGCAATGATTACTTAGAATGTTACCCATAATACCATATTAAAACATAAATTTACGCTATTCCAAGTTTCCATAAAGTTTTTTGCCTTATAGAAGAACAAACCAATAAGAATTGTCTGGTTTCCTAATCTATTTTGACTATGTAATTCATTTCTGATCTACGGGTGTTACCTGCATTTTTATGGTGCTACACTGCTACTCGTCTTTTTATGTTGAAGTTAATATTAAGAGTTTGTTTTCTGTCTCATGAGAAGTTAATTCAAATTGATGCATTCCCATAAAAACACTAGTTTTGTTTAATGTGATCTTTTTTGGAACAAGATTCATGGAGAATGATTTAGTTGTACCACAGAGTATGCCGAAGTGTTTAAAGTGTTAATGGCATTATCTATTGATGCAAACAGTAACTGACATGTGTATACAAAGTTTTTGGCCGAGTCTTTCTCTGCATTCTTACCTCAATTTAATTTGATTTTATCACCATATCTACATCATCTTTTGATGAACCCAAAGCAGTATGAAGTAATGGTTAGTTTGGGTTCCTTCAGGTTGTAGCACATGACAAAAATCAAATATACAAGGAAGGGAAGTTTGTGCTAGAGAGGTATAGACTAAAACTTGGTTTTGACTTTTGATCATGTTAAGCTAAGCTAAAATTTAATTGCTATTGATGCATCTAACAGATGGAGGATAACTGATGATGTTGCAGAGGAACTAAATTTAGATGTTCATGCTGGTTCAAGTGACACAGAAAGCTCCTAGCAATGTGCTTATTTTCATGAATTGAAGTATTGTAGGTAGCAAATATTTTATACCTTTAGTATTTATGAAGAATTTTTTGTATAAAAGGAACTCCTTAGTTGGATGGAGCAAGTAACTTGAACCTCTTATTTCCAGCATTTATAACTCTTGTGATAGATTTTGGTATATATTTTTATGGAGGCCATACAATAATAGCCATATCCTGCAAGGTTGGAAGAGCAATTCATTTTATTGAGTTGAAGTTAACATTGTTACTTTTCTTGATCTCAGTAATTTATATTGAAAATTAAATTACTGTTCTAGCAAACAAGTTTGCAACTATAACTTTCCAATAGTAGAATTTCGTTCAAGAATGAGGCTATTGCCCCTCAAAAATGCATATTCACACTCCTTATTAGTAGCCAATCATAATTTTTGTTTGTTATTTTGTAAAATTACGATTGGTTAAAAGAGTAGAGTAAAGAGGCATTTAAGAGTGAGAAATTGATAATAGCCTCGTCCATGTAACAAGACTAGAACATGTAGATGGGACTCTTGAATGAATTTGCATGGCAATCATCTATGTGGAGTGTCAGTATCTTTCTTTTGGAAAATGACTTACTCCACATCTTAATCATCCAATTTTGAAAAATCCAATAGTTTGAATTGGTAAGTAAATCTAAACCATTGGATTTTTCAAGATTAAATGATTAAGATGTGGATGGAGTAAGTCTTTTTCCACTTACTCTTGGAATAAGTGAATCTCTCCTCCACGTTTCTCATGCACAATATTCTGCATTAAAACTCTATATTGCTAGTTGACCCCTACACATGGGGCAACCATCGCAACTCATCTTTTTTGCTATTATTTTTTTAATTTGAACGAGTATTCGTAATAATAATTTATAGGTGAAAATGAGTATTATGATATCAACATATTTATAAATTTATTTTTAAGATACATATAATTTTATTTTATTATTATTCATAATAAATTTTATTGATGAAACTATAGTGACAAATTTATCATACACATAAGTTATTATTCATGCAAAATATATAAATATACAATTCCTTGTTCACTTATTACTTGTACAACATATTTTATTTTTATTTTGTTGATCACATTCTTTTAATAAACTGATATCAATGAAAGAAATGAAGTTGAAACGAAGCATCCTCATTTGTGCCCTTAAACACTAACATATTAGCTATAGAAGCTATGGCCTTAATCTTCTTTTTTCAATAAAAACACAAAACAGACGTGTAGTTAAAAAACATGTTCGATTGAATTAGCACCAAAAAAATGAAAATATTATTGAAAATATGAGCTCCAACATGAAAACAGCGCGAGAAGAAAACATCATTTTTGTTAATTTCAAACGCATCCAAACTTTTCTTTCTTATTTAATATTAATGAGTAATAACATACATAAAAAACAAAACAAAAATAATTTTATGATAATAAAATGTAAAACATTTCTTCAAACCAAAGCAACCAAATTGTCTTGTTAAGTTTATTCAAATGTGAAGTCTCACATTGATATGCGTCGAAGGGTAAAAGTATTTATAAGTAGTTTATGCGAGTAAGTTGTACTTTTCTCTTGGAACAGTAGTTTGTCCTTTAACAGCACCTGGCTTAATTGCCTTGCATTGCCTGCACGGTGCTAGAAAAGACTTGCACACTTTCTTTCCAAAAGATTTCCTTGTCATACTTCCTTCCTTGTTTGCATGGTTTCTTCCTTTCCTAACAACTTGTATGCGCCCATTTGACATGTTCCTATGGTCACCAATTCCTAGAAATGTGCTTAAGGAAATAGGAGAATTTGGTTGAAATTTAGCAACTTCTTGTTGCGCTTTAATCTGACCACTAGAAATAAGCACATCAGCATGTGTTATCTTCTTGATTGGCGTGGCAGCAGAATTATTATTTAAGTCTGCTATTTTATTTTTGGTATCAATATCAAATTCAAAATCTGGGTCGGTTTTGCTTACCCTGATGAATTTATCACGGTCAGGAACATAGGGCTTTGGTTGCTGTTGCTGTTGGTCATGAATGCAAACAAGGCCAGCAAAAGAGAGTGAGTACTCTGAAATGCTGTCACTTGCAACATGTGAGCCCTTCTTGTTTCCTTCATGAGTACCCATTGATTTATGGACAAATTAGTGATGTAGTTCAAATTTGGAACACACACACATATATATATATATATATATATATATATATGTATATGTTAATATATATGCAAAATGTTACATAAGTTGGGTGCCAATTTCTCACATTATTTTTTGTCTAAAAGTTATGTTGATGTCTAGAAGTTATTTTATATCCTACTTAATCCGAGTGAAGTCCAAAAAGTAACTTTCTCACGCGGTTGGTTAGTGTTTTTTATGTAGTTGGATAGTGTTTTGTCCACTTGAAAAGTTGTGATTTTTTACTTTTAACATTTGTCTCTCCATTGAAATAGGCACATCATTAATTCTAAATAGTAACAGATGAACTGTTTGTAGGAAGGGTAGCTTGTGTTTTCTTTAGTTTGTGAATTATGGGTTGAAATTTGTAAGCCATGGGAAAAGTTTTAGTGTGCAGTCACAGAGTTGAATTTGATGATCTATTTGTTTAGAAGGGATAAAATATTACCAATATTATTTATTATATTTAGTCAGATATAGAGTTGAATTCAGGTTTATATATTGATCTGGTCAATATTTAGGGTTCGATTAACTTTGGATTTAGGATTAAATTCAAGTTAAAAAAATAATTCAATTAACATTTAGGGTAGAATAAGAGAGAAAACATACATTCATGTAGGAGTCTATATTGGTTGATATTATTATATGCTTAATTTCCTTTCTATTGTCATTTTCAAATTTCCATCAATTTAAAATATGACATTAGTATTACTTAAATTTATGTTTGTTGTGTCCCTTAAATGCTTGCATGATGCATCCCAAAATCACAATCTATAGTTTGGTCAAGATGCCGATTCTTGGAGGAATGAAAGTGTGTTGTTGAATGATTTGTTATTTCTCGTACTGTGAAGTTATCAAATTTAATAATTTATGACACGCTTCACAGTGATCGTCTTCTAGTGTAGCTTTTAGTTAAACTCATACTTCATCAAAGGTTGTGTGTGGTTACAAGGCGAGGGCCTGCATTGAATTGACTTTGATTTTCATTTCATCGAAGGTGTAATTAAAGTGACCCTTTGGGAGCTTGTGAAATTATCCACTTTTTATAGTATGCATATTTTATTTATTTATTGGTAAAGTAGTTATGCTTTTTATGGGTGAAACTAGTTATGCTTATTTTATTAACGGAGTTAATATGCATATATTTTCTAAAGAATATTAAAAATAGATAAAGTGGTCCAACGAAAAGTGAGCATCAATACGTTGTTAGAATTTAGTGAAACTTAACTGAGAGTATAAAGATGGAGAGTACAAAGTGTAATTTTTGTTTTGTCTTTTTCTTTTCTGTTTTTCTTTATTCTTATCCTTGATGTATTCTCTTCCTCTTCTAATAAAATCATCTTCTCTTGCCGATAAAAAAAACAAAGATGAGGATTTTACGTATGATAATGAGTCTCAAAGGGTTCATGTAGTACTATCCATATTTACTTCTATATTTCATTTTTTGAACTTATGAGGATACATGTTGGGTCTGTTATTCGTAGGTCTTTGGGTATTAAATGGATCCGTGAGTAACTTTAAATATATTTGCAAATAATTTATACAATTGTGTCTGTTTATATCTTATATGTTATTTAGTCAACCAACAAGAAAAAAAATTATAAAATATAATTTAAACAAAATTTAAATTTAGTATTAAACATAACTCATTTCACTAATTTATAAAAAAACAACTTTAACATATGAAAAAATTATTTATTAAGAACTTTGCCGTCAACATAACATTGCATTACACATATGAATTAAAACCATAATTACCTTTAGAATTAATATGATATTACAATTATAATTAACATGTGTGGTTATTTACATATAATACCAACAACAAGTCGAGTTTAAGTTCATGTTTTGGAACTATAGGTAATTGAGACTCGAAACTTTGAGAATCGTTGTTGGATAAATTTGGATAATGAGCTACTTAGATCCGCAAACACACTATCATTCCTATATATATATATATATATATATATATATATATATATATACCAATTGCCTTTCCTAAATGTTGTATTATATTCTCCAACTGTTTTATTCTACAAATGCATTTACTCACATAATGATGATATGTTCTAGTTCAAGTAAAAGGGATTTGATCGGTTGAATGTAACATATCATGCTCCAATCTTAAATTCATGTATATGTCAAAAAAACATGATGTTAAGGTCCTTGCTTAGATGTCTATTATACTTGGTAAAATTAATCTTTTGCCGATCATGTATAGGATACATTTTCTTAAACCAAAAAAATATGTCATTAATTAATGATTTATAAGTGAGCCATTTTACCTTGTCTAAGTTTTACAGACAAATATAAAGATATAATATTTCTGTCTCAAATATAAATATATATATTCTACTACAACTTTAGGGTATAATATAGTTAGTATATGAGTGGGCGGACAGAAAATGGAGGAGCTAAAATCACACATAAAAATAAAATTGAGCGAAAATAAATTGTATTAAAAAACATATATGGACCACAGTTAAAGCCTTTTTATGCCATTCTGTTTATCAAAGTCTTTCATTGTAAGCCCAAAAAATCCATTTTGGGCTTTGCCTGTAATAATGCCATGAAATTATAGAACGGTTTTGATCTAGAGAGTTCTGGTGCTATAATCTCTCAACTTCTAAATTCCAGAATGTCCCCGAATTTTCATCAACTCCTAAGATAATTAACAAAAAGGACATTCTCGAAAGTACTACATTAATCCTCCACGTTCCTATAAATAAGTTACATGCGTTCTTCCACATCATCAAACAAAACAGTACATTGTGTCTATTCATACAACAATCTTAATTCTCAGAGTTTCATATTACATCTAAGAGAAACAAAAATGTCTCTCATTCCCAATTTTGGTGGCCGAAGGAGCAACATATTCGACCCTTTCTCCCTTGACATGTGGGATCCATTCAAGGATTTTCAATTTCCGAATTCTGTTTCTTCTTCATTTGGTAGTGAAAATTCAGCATTTGTTAATGCACGTGTGGATTGGAGGGAGACAGAAGAAGAGCACGTGTTGAAGGCTGATATTCCAGGACTGAAGAAGGAAGAAGTGAAGGTTGAGATAGAAGATGATAGAGTCCTTCAGATAAGTGGTGAGAGGAATATTCAGAAAGAAGATAAGAATGATACTTGGCATCGTGTTGAGCGTAGTAGTGGCAAATTCTTGAGAAGGTTTAGATTGCCTGAGAATGCTAAATTAGATCAAGTTAAAGCTGCTATGGAAAATGGGGTTCTCACTATCACTGTTCCTAAGGAAGAAATCAAGAAGCCTCATGTTAAGGCCATTCAAATCTCTGGTTGAACAGATTATGTAAAATTACTTCTCTTGATGAGAATTGTGCGTTTCTCTTTTGCCTGAGACTTGAAAATGGTGTCTTTCTCTTTAATTTGTTGTAGTGAGTGTGATGTGTGTAGATGATGTTGTGTACTATGAAGTATAACAAAGATATCATGTAATATGAATAAACTTTGGTTTACAGAAAATCTTAAGCTATTACTTTATGTCAAGTATTTAGCATGTAACTTGGACAAAATGTATTAAGTAATGCAAACTTAATTGCTAGAATGCTTGATTGAGATATGTAATTGGTAGATTATAAATTGAAAATGAATTGCAATGAATGTAATATTTCTATGAACAATAACCTATGAACAAAACTTACATAACCTATTATAGGTGTGACTTATTGATACTTATAATATTAGGCCTAAGCAAGGCTATGTAACTTTACCCAATTCATAAGCCGATGTTATAACACTTATAACAAGAAAGTTGATCGGAAAATATAGAAAATTTTATTTAGTCATAAATGCCTTGCACTAATCTTGCTTTCACTTTTATTTTCTCACTAGCACAGATTAACCACCCTTAGATATACTACCTTACTTTATTTTTTACATATAGCAATTGTGAATTTTTATTTAACTTAATCTTTAAGGTCGTGCTTAAGAGATTTTTTCCTATGAATCTAAAATCTGGCCTAGTCTACCTTCCTTAAGAGATTTAATATATATATATATTTTGTTGGTTCGAAAGCTTGCAACAATAACACAAAATAACATTTAATGACTGAGTCACGTCTCTTTAAAACATTTTGTGGTACTGCCCAAATTGTGTAATCGGATTATCAACACGCCATCCACAGGATAAAATAGGCGAGTTCTCTATTATTCGATTTCTTACTGCACTGCAAGAATCGATCTCGAATACACCCACAAATATGGCTACCAATGCTTATTCTCAATAATCCGAAAGTATGGCTACCCGTGCTAATTCCGATATACCCACAGTATGACCTCCTCTGCAAATTCTATTCCCACAATCTGATCTCACTATCAATGTCAGGGAAAGAAATGGGAGAAAGTAGGTCGGAAATGCGTCGACAAAATATTTGAGAGAGAAAGAAGAAAGTGGAGGAGTGAGAGCCCGACTTGGTGCAAAAAATAATGAAGGAGAGACATCTATTTATAGTCTGAAGTATCCATTGGCCCCTTCATCCGACGACCCAAAAGGGTAGTGGTCATGTGCCTCCATCTTACGGTCTGGAGGACCCACGAGCATCCTCTTCCTCAAAGACCGAGTCAAGCTGTGTGGAGAGTTTTTCCCCTCCCTCCAACCGTGTGCTGACTCAGTCACACGCGTACGACTGAGAAGATTGTACTCCTTGGGGCACACCCAATATAGTAGGAGTTTAAGGCCTTTTAACTTCTCACCTTCATCTTATGTGAGACTAAGAAGATTTTTCATTTCACACTCCAAAAGTCATCATTAAAGGCCACGTGCAGTCGGAACCCATAAATATTCAATATATATATATATATATATATATATATATATACTCACACGGGTGGTTTGTCTGTAGGTGAAGGAGTACATAGGTTAGTGGCAGGTTTGTTCAAACCCACCAACAAAGATAAACAGCAGAGGCCCCACCAACAAAAAGATAAAACAAACTTTAAAAAAATTGCACCAGATAAAAAATAAAAAATCAAAACCAACAGAGCCAAAGAAAGATAAGAAATCCACCCAAAGTTTTGATATAGTCAATTATTTAAAGGACAACTGAAGCAAAACTAGCATATTAGTCTGTATAACTTCAAACACGAAACAACTATAATGTATTATGTTGTCCAAATGCTTAATGATATATTATAGAACTGAACTACTGAACATCTATGTTCAATAATTCCATATCATGATAGCATGTAGTGCAACAAAAGCCTTCTTGGTTCTAAGCATCTGGAAGTGAATGACTTTCTCACTGCATCAAAGAGGACAAAGTCAGAATTCAATATAGTATCGTACATTAAGAGAAATTAAAGAAAATTTAGAGACATTCATATTTTAAACATTTTTAGTGAAATCTCACCTTCTTGTCGTCTTTCTTTCCATCTTCATGTAAGGACAATTCCTATGCCAAAACCCAGAATGTTGTTAATGATGTTTTCATTAAGATAAAACTCATTTTCAATCCAAAAAGATGATATATGTTCATTTTACCTCCTCCTCATACTTTTCAATACGAGGATATATAGAAGCAATAAGGGTATCATAGTTAGGGTCCTCTTTCAAAGAGGATTGGCCAGCATAATGTGTGCGACAAATTGGACATTCATGGTTACTGTGGTAAAAAAAAGTATATACTATTCAGAAAAATAATAGCAAAAATTTGCAGCAAATAAACCACTACCATCCCAATTGTAAATATGTGAGATAATAATATTGATAGTGAAAGTTTGAGGGCAAACCAAAGACGCATAGATTTCTCTATGCATTCTCCGCAAAAGCGATGCAGACATTCCTTTATCGCTTTGGTTTTCTGAATAATGCCTACATACAAAATATGATAATTAGGAAAACAAATTTAAAGTGTATATGATGCTACATTTATCATACCTTGTATAATATCATCAAAACCTAGTGTGTGAACAAACATGTTAACAACAAAATCCCTACGATATAAATAAGTGGAGTAAATATGTAAGAGATAATTCCCGCTTTGTTGCTATACATTATTTTGGCATACAACATTGATTCCTAGAACTATATTTGAGTGTAATATTCTTATAGTCAAATAGTACGTGTGGTTTAAGACCCCTTATTTTGAATTTGTTTTAAAGTGGTTACTGCATTGTAGACATTTTAAACTTATCTGGATGGAAATGAATTTGAGATAGGACTATAATAAAATGATTATTTTCCAATTGCCTGAACTATAACAATTACCTTACAAAAAGATAATTTTTCATTAAAACTTGTACATATTTGCAGCAAAGACTAGAGAATATACAAGTTTGGAACACGAGCGAATAATATGCTATATATGTATAGTTAAGCAATCTAGCATTTATTATAAATTATGTACCTAGGCAGATAGGGCACTCAACAAACTCGCGAACATTTGACAAATCTAGAAACTCATCTCTGTAAAAAACACCAAGAAGAGGCATTAGCAAATCATAGCATTTTAATATTTGTTGTGATGAATAATTGTTAAATTGCAAATGTTCAAGTTCGTGATCTAAGTAAAGGTATTATGTTAAGACATATCCTTAGAATAATACAATCCATCTTATTTCCTTAGTGCAAATTTGATGTAATTAACTTTTAAGCTAGGTAAAAATACTTTTCAAAGAGCAAGCATGTGGCAATAAAAAAACATTTACAGAAGACTAGAATGCTCTTAAATATAAAATTTGAAATATTAAA
Organism: Lupinus albus; assembly: GCA_009771035.1. Classification (NCBI taxonomy): domain Eukaryota; kingdom Viridiplantae; phylum Streptophyta; class Magnoliopsida; order Fabales; family Fabaceae; genus Lupinus; species Lupinus albus. The sequence goes on along the minus strand of CM020014.1, from coordinate 4,445,433 downwards.
ACATATAGTTCAACCTAGAATGATCCTTCGCCGTAAACAAATCAGTAAATACAACGACACAACCAACATCATAGACACATATGAGTTCATGTTAAATTCACCAAAGTAACCATCCTTTTTAAAAGCATTCAACAGTGATATCCACCATTTAACACAAATCTAGGGTTCAACTATTCGTTACCATAAATAAACTAAAAAAGAAAAATCGATAGAAAACAACAAAGAAATAGCAAATTTAAACTTAATTGGACAAAATGTAAAACGATGGTTTAGCTTAACGTACATTTCATCATCCTCTTCGCTCAAATCAGATTCTAGCAAAACAAAAAGAAATCACAGTAATTATATAAATTCATATGAAAATGGACGAACAAAATAAAAATGGATCATATATTAGAAATTCAAAAGAAAATGACACTTACGGACTTCATCTTCTGGAAGCTCATGGTTGCTTCCATCGCTAGTAAGCATTTCTTCCTCTAGAGTCTCGTTCGACTGTTTCTCCATTGTCGACATTGCTTTGGTTCCTTAGTAATTTTTATACAGAAGTTGAGTGGAGCTATTGATTTTTCTGAAGGTGGTTTTTATATTGGTTGTGACTAAAATTGAAGTGTTGATATTCTCAATGAATGTTTGGCACGTGGAAAGTAGTATTAGTTTCATACTTTGCCTGGTGAGAGATTAACTTTATGGGTTGGTTATTTTGGCATATATCTTCTTTGAGTTGTCATCTGATCAACCTTTATTCATTTCATAATCATGATCTAATTATTTTTATATTATTAGGTATCATTATCTATTAAAATTTAATTATCGTTGATCCTTTAAATATAAATGAATTGTATATGAAATATTAATTGTATAAAAAAAATTATATTAACATTAATGCATATATATTATACTGATTCTTTTTTACTTACTACTATATATAAAAAATTTCTCATGAGAAAGAATCATATCATTAAACACTTGATAAATTGTCTTTTTAATAAAAGTTAATTAATTTATAATGGCATGTTTTTCATTGATGGTAAAAGAATAATACATTAATAAGTATAGAAAGATTTATGTTTATTTATAGCAACATATTTTTTTATACATATTTAACTTATTGTGATACAATCAAATCTCACACCATTGTACCAATGAATTCATGAATTCTCCATAATCCAATAGTGAATATGTAGTAAAGCAAACATGAATTTAACTTGAGCATAATATATTGAAGGGCGTGTTGATGATATTACTTTTTCCTCTCTTCTTTAAATTGCAACAACACTTTAAGTCATAAAGTGGTATTATGGTTAAGATAAAATGCTTAAAAAATGAAATAAAGTAGATTATAGATTTGAGTCTTATCTACAACTAAATACTAATATATTAATATTGTCTATAAAAAACACAGTTGTCGCGTCCGGATTTTCGGCCACGCGACCTCTTGAGGAGTCGCCACCACGTCTTTTGTGGTTAAAACGTGGAAAACTCGAATTGTGCCCGAATTGGATAAAATTGGTCTTTTAAACCAGAGTCGTGAGTTCGGGAGTCGATTACGAATCGAGGAAGGTATTAGCACCCCGTTCGCCCGTTATAAAACGGTACCCTAACTAATTGCGTGCTTTTAATTTACCCTTATTTATTAAAATTAAATTGATTAAAACGAAATGTTTGTTTTTTATTTTTGTGTCTGACAAGAGTTTATCTTGCTCTTACGTATCCCTAGGTGCAATAGGGAAATCAAGACTACGTAGTTCTTTAAGAAAATCGTTTGTTAGTTTGGTTTGATTAAAAATTGTTTGATTAAGAGTTATTAAAAAATTGGTTTGAGTTTAATTGAGGTGAGACTAATAGACGACGAGTCAACATTGATTGCTTACACTCTTCTCACTTTGATAAATAGCAGAAGTAGTACAAGTGACTGCGACCGGTTCTCGGCTCGAAGTGAGAAGAAAGATGCAATACGAGTTGTAACCTCGCTATTGAATCTAAAAAAACATTTTTTATTTAACTTCTACATTTTAAAGAGGAACTTTATGATAAAAGGTTATTAATTATTTTATTACTTCGATAAATAGCAGAAGCAGTACAAGTGACTGCAACCGGTTCTTGGCTCGAAGTAATAGGTAAGGCATACAAATCATAACTTCAACTATTAAATTCCTTAAGAAAACTAGTTTTAATTATTGGATTTTAAGACATTTTTCATTCTATGTGCAGTCCAAACAAATATTTAGAATGTTAAATATACCTAAGTCACACGCGTCAATTTACAATTAAATAGCATCTAAATCACATATCTTAATTTACAATTAACAAAACTATATATATTGTCGCAAATGTTAAAGGTACCATAACAGTTCTAACTATGCTCTTAATTTACACTTGTTAAAATAAAATTTCCAAGAACCATGTCTTTTTCGTTTCTAAATTTTTTATGAACTATATATATGTATTAGATTTATTGGTTGGGGTTGTATTTAGGGATATGAATTGTTTGAAAAAAGTTTAGTTGTAATGATAAAATTCTTTGTGAGTTTAGGGTGTTTGTGGGATTTGAAATTATTATATGAAAAATAGTTTGACTGTGAATTAATATGAACATAAAAGTAAGATTCAGTTTCAAGAATTAGGATGCAGAGTACTATTATTTTATTTCATTTGTTGTGATTGCAATTCCATGAGTCGTGAATCAGAAATTTATTTGTTTTATTCTTAGGGACGTATGAGATTGCTCAATAATATTTAGGTGTCCATAGAAATGCAAGTATTAATATGGTGAACACATGCTTATTACGAATATGACAATAAATATGTATGGATGTTCAGATGTTAACACACATTGTATATAAAACATAAGGAATTTAGTAAATCATAATTACAATAATGCAAGAACATCCTAACCGTAAAACATTGGTTAACCTCTTTGAACTCACAATTGTATATCTCTACTTTTCCTTGTCTTCTCTACTCCTCTTCCCGCTTCTCTGATTCTGCTCTCCCTTTGTTTTTTAACTGTGTTGTTTGGTTAATTTCTGTGTATTTAATTTCTCTCTGTATCTCTAAGTTATTCTTGCTCTATATATAGATTATAATGTTTTCAATATTTCCCTTTTCAATTTCCTCTTTTTTTGGATTCCTTTCCATATTTGCAATTTCTTTTCTTAATTGACAATCAATATGTTAATGCCTCTCCTTTATGCTATGATTTTATTTCCACTTTCATTCTAATTTCCTTATTGATATCCTCTTTTTATGCTTATGATTATTGCCCACTAATGCTGATTATTCACTTAAGGGTGCTCATAATTGCTGGTTATTGGATTATCATAATTCTAGTCTGTATTTACTTATTACCCTTTTCGGAATGCCACTAATCATTGTATTAAATGTATTTCATTAGCATTGTTGATTTATTGCCTTATTTAATTTGTTGACTTGCTTTTCTTTCTCTTTCAGGGATTGAATGCAGTCTATATTTAAGCCAAGAGAGGTGATGCATGTGCAGTATGGGAGAATCTTCTTACTAAAATAGTTAGGTGTAGTTAAGAGAGAAATTTTGCTGTCTCCTTTAGTGCTGAATATATATTTTTATGGCCAAAAGGTGTACCACTTAGCTAAAGCATGCTGTAATTTATTGCTTGAATTTGGCATAATGTTTATCGTCTGAATTAATGGATTGATTTGTATCATTACAGTAATTATTGTATTGGTTTAAATTATTGTATTATCAATTGATTTCTTTAATTCTATATATCAAAAGTTGTAACAAAACTAATTTTTAAACTTGTGTAATTGGGGGAAAAATATATTAATATTGTTACTTATTTATTTGGGAATAAATATTTTTGGCCGGACAAATTTGGATACTCACGACAGTAATTATGAAAGAATTTTGAATCAGAGAAGAATACGTTGAATACCATTTTGTGCTGAGAAGCTGAGGAAGATATGCAAAATTTCATCTCTCTAAAAGTCTCTATCCACATTTTAGGGTTAAAGGTGATTAAAGTGGGTTTGCATGCGTTAAAGGTATTTAATATTTTTTCTTGGGTAAAGAGAAGTATTTAATATTAAATATTAAATATATTTTCTATTTTACTTTACCCCATATTAACTATTTTTAATTATTAAAAATTAAACATGAATATATTTAATCTACTAAATATTTATTTGTAATTGCCTTTTTAATACCATTTCATATTAAATGCTCTAAAATATTAAATGTACGGTTCATTTAACATTAAATGATTTTACTTCATATTAAATGTTTTAATAAAATTTAAAAAATAAATACAATTTCTAAATTTTTAATAAAAAATAACCATGAAATATATAGTTACGTTGTGCTTTATAATTCGAATTTGATATTATATATAATTATGTTATGAAATGCATCAACAAATGATTTTTTTGTATTTTGCCTTACCACCCTATGGCTAAGGAACTAATTTATGTTAGAGTTTGTGGTTATCCCTGCCAACAAAATGCCGCTCCCATTAATCGAACTTTTGGCCTTTTGGTCATTCTAAAATCTAGCAGTGTTCTACACTACTAGACTAACGTATACAAATAGTTGATTCGGTAGTGTAAAATTGTATTGAATACTCAAGTATTATACAAGTTAAAATTCAAGATCTGAAAACTTGGAAGGAACAACTAAAAATACTCTCAGTTAATACAATTTCTTTCCTTGAAATGTAGAGTTTTAATATTGGTTACCATATTTTTACTCATCAATTCATGTATTCAGTGCACCCCAAAAAAAATCATGAATTCATTTCTATTCCAATTCTTAGGAGACCTCTCTCAATCTTAAAACCGGTTAAAGTTTTAGGCTATTTTGATGGCATATCACATGCCATTCTTAAAGTATTTTAATATTTAAATTTAAAATTAATTATACACATACTTTTTTATTTCATTTACTTATAATCTTTAGATTTTATATTTTTTAGTGGTAACTAGGGCAAAGTGCCAAAAATAAAACAAGAAAAATTTTTAGATAGTAAATATTAGATTCTAATTTAATTAATTATAGAAAAAATATCTATTTTGGTTCTTTAAAACTTTTTGTGCATCGTCTTGATCCTTGAAATTTGAATGTTGAAAATGATGATAAAAATATCAAATATGAATTAAATTAGTCTTTTTAACATTATCTATCATTCTTTATAAAGACTACTTTGACTTGCATTCATGATTTTCAAGTATCAGTTAGATTTTTATTTTTTTGAGTCAAATTGATACACACAAAAGTTTATAAGGACCAAAATATTCACTTTTAATTATATGCATATATATATATATATATATATATATATGCTTTGAATACTTTTATCTATTTTTATATATAATTAAAATTAAATATGCATGCATAATTTAATATTAAATGTTTTTCTTTAAAACTCTATGCCATATTAAATGTTTTTAATTATTAAACATTAAATATTTTTAAGTTTCGAGTATCTAGTAAAAGATAATAAGTATGATATATAGTTTGTTTGACAATATTAATCCGCAAAATTCCTATTTTGTATGAGTTTAATTTTTCTCAGCATATTGCTAGGTAGTGAAAAAGTGTCACCCATTCATGTAAATTTTATTTATTTCTGCATCATGTTATTTTGAAATATAAATATTCATTTTATATTGTCTTTTATTTTAATATTTTTTATCATTTGTCATGAGGAATTAAAAGTTAAAATTTTATAGTAAAATAATATATGAGGATAAATATAAAGTTTAGAAATAATATAAAAACAACCAAATTAATCATAGCATAAATAAATAACTTCATATATTTTTTTTATAATGTACTCTATAATAGAGACTAAGAAGTCAGTAGAACATAAAGTATAATAGAGACTAAGAAGTTAGCAAAACATAAAGTATAATATAATTTTGCCAAACAGAATATAAGTCGGTATTTGTGGGTACCCGAAGTCCGAGAATCCATTACTGGAGAGGCTAGTACATGCCTACGATTATGGCAAACTAAATTTTTAATAGTCAGAATGTTAAAATATAAAATAATATATTTTTAAATAAATCAATTTTAAAAAAATAACAATTGTATCATTTATTATCTCTTTCTCTTCCATTCCTTCATCCCTAATCAGATCTCTCTGGTTATAATTAGAAATCTGGTTAGGGATAGAGGAATGAGATATAAACAGAATAAAGGACACAATTGTCATTTTTTTAAAATTGATTTAATTAAAAATATATTATTTTATATTTTAACATCTTATCCATTAAAAATTTAGTCTACCACATGTCATAATCTTAGGCATGTACTGACATCTTCAGTAAAGGAGAGGATCAAGACTCCAATTTTTTATAATAAACGTTTAGTTTGGGACTACATTAACTTTTTACAAAAGCTGGTTCTTTACAAATTACCCATAAATGATTTTATTAGCCAATAGGTCGAACAGGAAATGTTACTCATGAATAAGCTGGAATAATGCTGTATGATTCCTTGTCGCTACCTCTCTTCTTTTTAGTTTGATGCCCATGTGATCACAGCATCTAACCCAGTAAAACCCCGTTTGATACCCATAAACCCATGTTACTTGTTCTTTTTTGTGGACTTATAAAAAAAATTATGCACCATGTTTCTTTTTTTAACATAATTCCATTTACGAGGTAAGTTTAGCAGTCTTAAATCCCAACTAATGCATAAATCTGTTTTAGATATCAAAGAATAGGGATTTTGATCTTACATAAATAAATCTGCATTAACATAAATTAAGATGTGAATAATTAAAAACAACACATATGAAATTTGTGTCCTTTTTACTTTATTAGCCTTGTAGGCATAACCAGCTTTTGCATAAATTCAAATAAAATACAAATCCTTATAGTAGATATTAAGAAATTTAGAGTATGCATTCTAAGCATATCTATGGGGCTGAAAACCTCTAGGACCACCTGCCAGAGCTTCTAGTGCAACCGGTTTCACAATACAATAACCATTTTTAGAGCAAAACCCAGAATTGTTTCTTCTAATACCATGACAACCCTGCATCTCCAATGCTAGTTTTCTCTTCAAATCATTCCTCTCAAATCTTCTCCTTGGATTTTGTTTCCTAACATTATTAGCATTATTGCTCAATTTCTCTTTGTTGCTAGATCTTATGCTACTTACTGGCACTGGCATAGCTTCCAATCCCATTAACTTGGCTACAACACCAGGTTTGCACCACACTACACTCTCCCCTGCCACTGTTGAGGGCAATGACATAGTCTTATCAAACTTGGAAACTAAATCACTCTCTTCAAGTAATATTTCTCCTAAACTTCTCTCGCTGTAAACCGATCTTCTTCCTTCCATGTTATTACCAAAAGAAGACCGATACATCGCGTCCCTACCATCAAGTGAAAACCGCGGGTATTGATTCAAGGCATTTCTTGCGGACCTCAAGATGTCAGAATTGTTCACACATGACATCCTCCCCCTTATTCTACCATACTCATTAAGTTGAGGTTTCTTAGCCATCTCTTCCTCCATTTCTAATTGTAATATGAGATCTTCTAGTGTTGGTGAATTTTGCTTTGAATTTTCACCTTGTTGCAAGTAAGGGGAACTTACCTTGCTTGTGAAGTCACCTTGGCTATGGCTATTGTTGCCAATAGTACTACTATTTTGTTGGTCGAGAGTCGAGGTTGAACCGTTGTTGTTGCAGAAAGTTCTTATGCCTTTCTTCATCTTGGCTCCTAAGGAGTTCTTGAGAAGTAAAAAGGGCATGTCCTTCATTAGTATATGAGTATAGAGAAAATGATGAGAAGAGGTGCATGGTTCTGAAAATGGGGTATTGAGTTTTCTTTAGTACATAGATGAGATTGTTAGAGTAATGCATTAAAACGTGAATAGATTGAATGGAAGCGGTATGGTAAGGTACTGAAAGAAGCATTTTAGTCAAGTGAAATTTGATGAGCCATAATAGCAGTCACATGATGGATAAGTAAGGCTTTCACAGGTATTTCATTTCTATGAAAAGGCACCTAAGTTACACATTTTCACGTTAAATTGGTTGAGATAAATGAAGGTCATTTATTAAAGTTTCGGAAGTAGAATGCATGAGAAGTAATGAGATATTCTTCAATCTTTGCGCATATGTGACTACTTGGTACTAATCTATGGGGAAAAATCTTCAAGTGCCATTCCAGTTATTCTAAACCATAATTCTATTAAATGGTTATGTATAAATACTGTTTTAACAAAGATAAATAAGAATGTCAACAACTTAATTCTTAGAATCTCAAGTAAATTTATTCTATAATATAGAGGTATAAGGATGAAATCAGTGTATTCCTGAAACTAAGTTGTGAGTTTATACCTTGTAGTCGTGACATTTTAATTGTGAAGCTAGGTAGAAGCTTGTAGTTATGAGTAACTTCAACAAATATGAATGTAACTTACTAAATTAAAGTTGTCCAATAAAACGAGTTTGATAACTAGTTCAAATTTAAAAAATAACTAAAAAGAACCTACATTACTTATTTATCATTTATTTTGTTACTACTTATTTATTTTATTATTTATTAATTGAAGTAATTAATTTTGCACAGAATAAAGTCCATTTTGTTTAAAGATTTTTTCTTAATTATTATTCTATTTCCAACAATATGCCTCACAATCATATCATATGATTCATTAATTATTTTTTAGTTGAGTGAGACTTCTCTCCATGAGGAGGGAAATATTATGAAATATCAAAAGAAAAACAATATACATTTATATTTGTGTTATTTAAATTTAAAGTTAGATTTTTACTCTTAAAACACAAATAAATAATCAATTCGAAGTCTCATTAAGCCCTAGTAGCAATGTTATTAAAACCGTACCGGTTATTAAATCGGTCAGGGTACTCGTATAGTGGTACAATTATTCAATCAGTGGTTCAGTAATTAAATTGCATGCCGGTTAAACCGGACATACTTGCTTATATATATATATAAACCTATAACAAAAAATTTCAAATAAGTAGGTATTCAGATTTATAATTCATATTCATAATCTACTCCAAATTCACACAAACAAACAACATTAAGCCTTTAACAAAATCAAAGTCTAAAGTGCAAAACATATATTAATCCAAAATTATCACTTAACAAACGTAAAATACAAATAAATGACACAAATATCAATCATTGAAGTTGAAGAATTGGTGAAGAATTTAAAATTTGAAATTTAAAAAAAAAATTAATGTACAAACCGGCCGGTTTTCAACCGGTTTTCACAGATTCTATTGCATATGCGGTATAACATACGTACCATACCGGTTAGGGGTCCGCTTTACCGGTTTTCTAGTTGAACCGGCCGATCTGGTACGGTTTTTATCAAGATCAAAACTTCTTGTTAAGTCATCATGATTCATGAACCAAGACTTGTCTTCCTTGTTGTGATTTGATATTTTTGGATTCAGTTTTTTGTACACCCCAAACTTATAAATCTCCTTTTTTGGGCAAGTATACATCTTCTTACCTACTATTCTTTAAATTCAACTCATTCATCTCCTTTCCCTACAAATAACAAAATTGTTTTGTATCATTACAAGTACCTAAGTACATGGGGTACATGATGTACGAGTCACACCCAGGTTGATTTGTTGATTTAAAAAAATTTATTTAAAATCTATGGTGTTACTTTTTTTCACGCCACTGTCATTATCTCCTTCGGTATAAGGCCCTCATATGTAGGATAGAGAAGTCTTTTCATCTCTAGACATTAAAAATCTCAAACAAAACAAGTGGCTATTATCGAATGCAAATATTATATACACACAAATACTTATAAGTATATACACTAATTTCAAGTCCAATTCACCATATTAACATCCAATATTAATAAGTCTGCTTTACAATTTTACACCCTCTCGCTGCAATTGTAGAATTATATAAAAAATAAAGTTTTATATAATTAGTTTATTATTCATCATTCATATGTATTACTTTTAATTAAAAGTGAATAATTATTAACACATGAACAATATATAATAAATTAATAGTATAAAGAAATTATACAAAATATATATATATATATATATATCAATATATAGATTATTTTCTCAGGAAAAAATACAAGTAATATAGTTAATAACTTATACCTTCATTATCTCTTACTTTGTTGATAATGATATATTTAGCATTTTTATAGTGAATGCACAACCTTATATATATTAACAAATATCAACACTATACTCATTGTGTTGTTTTATAAGTAGTTGACTTAGGTTATTTTAAGAAGTTATTGCTTTTTTTTATTTTTAATAAAATTGTTACTGTTTTTCATGTTGTACTCTTCTCATTTTTTCCTCTCAATTTTACTTCATAATTATTTTTTATCTTCATAATAATGAAGATGGGTGTATAATTGATAAAATATAATTAAATTGGTTTTGAACTTTGACAACGATAATTAAATAATAAATATTCTATAAAAAAGATATGAAACAAAGAAATTAAAATTTTAGCAACATATAAATGAACAGCTAAAGAATAAAAAATAAGGAATATGGAGGAGGTGAAGATCCTTGGGGGAATGCAAAATCCTATTGTGCCCACCACATGGTTATGCACCTCAAAGCTCTCCCTCCTTCACTCAGAAGCTCTCACATTCTATATTAACAGATTATTTTCTTTAATTGATTAAAGAAAAGCAATTAAGACCAAAATTATCTTGGTCAATACTCTCTCATGTTTTTATCTTTACACCTTATACTTATATTAATCTATATTGAAAGCTGTAATTGACATCCTTATACATATTTTCTAATATAGTTGCTTATCAAAAAATTAATCATCCAAAATTCATCTTACTCCAAACCCATCACGTGAAACTATACCTTTTAGTTTTTTCAACATGTATTCTTAGGTGAGTACTTACAAGAAAGGAGAGTCAATTTGTTCTAAGGAAAAACACATGAGTATATACACATATATATATATATATATATATGTATGTATATATATGTTTCCTCCAAGATGTAAAGTCTTTGATTAAGTTTTTTTGGGTTGAAGTCTTTGATTTAGTTTAAATATAATTTCTTTTAGGATGAATTTTATGGACAATTTAGTGCCTATCAAAAATCAATTTAATCAGTATTTAAGATTTTTGAGGGTTAGACTTTTTATTTTCAGGAATGAAATATGTTATCATCACTCTCTAGGAATGCTTACATGTACTTACATAACTCTCAGCAACAAGCATTTTATGTTAACATTATCCTGCAGTACACAACCACGACCATTTCAAGCCCAATAACCACGAATATGAATCTTCTGTCCCAAATGCACTAGGTCCCCATCCAATAAGCATCACTTTCACTTTGTCGCTTCACTTTTATCAACATTTCATTCGAGACATTGATCAAAATGATAAGTAACTGCGGCAAAATGGGACACATCCCTCCAGCAACACTAACGAATGGGCACAGGTTCTTTTCTCTCTCTCTATCTCTCTCAATTATTAGACAAAAACGTGCCCACCCCAATTTTGTTGTTTTCCTCTTGGAAGAGAATATCTACACTATTTTGCTAATTCAACTCTTTCCTTTTCTTCTTCTTTCTCAGACTCATAACATAGATGGTAATCACAAGGATTCGATGGCTTCTTCCAGTACTGATATTAGGGCTATGGAAAAACCAGGTCAAGAGCTCCTTAAGCAGCAACAACAAGCACAGAAATGTCCTCGTTGTGACTCATCAAACACCAAGTTCTGTTACTACAACAACTACAGCATCTCACAGCCACGCTACTTCTGCAAAGCCTGCAAGCGTTACTGGACAAGAGGTGGAACGCTCAGAAACGTTCCTGTTGGAGGTGGCTGCAGAAAAAACAAACGTGTCAAGCGTCCAAATATGGATACTATTTCTCCTTCTTCCAATTCCAACTCAAATCCTCCTAATAATAATGTTGTTAGTTCAACAGCCTCAAATCATATCCACCCTTTGTTTTATGGGTTACCACCCAGTAATAACTCTTGTGATGTCAAGAGTACTCTTCAATTCCCGAGGTTTAGTTCTGGGTATGAGCCTCAGCCTCAGTTGAATTACCTTGGATTAGGTTTTTCACCTGAGGTTATGTCTACTGACAATGGTCACAGAAATGGGTTTATTTCAAGTAACAACAACACTCTTCTTTCTACTTATAGTTGCATCTTTGGTTCTTCAATTTCTACACCCCCTACTCCGGTTATGGCTTCCCCACTACTGCAACAGAAATTTATGAATGGTAGGGTGAAAGATGTTCCTGCAGAAATTTATGAATGGTAGGGTGAAAGATGTTTGGGATCGGACTATCATGTCAGCTGCAAATATATTACTCTTCTCAGCCTGTTAGTTTTCAGGTGTCAAAGTTGAGAATTTATAATATTGCGCTGAGAGGAACTTCGGATCCTCTTCTTTCATCATTTCATTGAGGCTGTGCCACCATTGTATGTTCTCTATGGAGAGTGAAGGGAGACCCTTTAGTGCAAGGTTTCCATAGTTGTGTGTAAGTTTGGTCTTTCATTAATTTTATATGTATGCATGCACATTGACATATCTATTTTTTTACATTCTGATGTATCGTTATCAGTTAGATGGATGAAAGTAATATTGGTATCATATTTGTTAACTTTCTCTATGTTTTTAATGACTAATAAGGTGGATCTAGATGGAATTTTCTGAGAAATTAATCTTCTAGTATCGTGTGAGGTGTCCTTGAATATATCGGGGGGAAGTAGATGAAAAGATTCTCCAACAATCAAGTTAATATGTGATAGAAGTTAAGAAAAGAGAATAAGAGAATATAGTGCAAGAGATATAGGAGGTAATAGAGTAACTAAGAGAGAGTAAGTAAATAGTATATAATTAAGTATAAGAGAATATTAGCAAGAGATATAGGAGGTAATAGAGTAACTAAGGGAGCGTAAGTAAATAGTATATAATTAAGTATACATTTCTTAAGGGAGAGAGTCTCAATTAATCTTTTGTAGATAATGTTGGTCTGGCCAACCAAATGGGTTGTCAGATGGCTTTGGCAAATCTGTACTCTATAGACAGTTGATTTACACTCTTTTAGTATGTGTCGTTACGTCATTAGTCCATTCTATATGTTGGTGAGAGGTATAGTAGGGCGTTATGATACTAGGGTGTTAGAAATGGTTTTGTATTATCTTGTCATTTATGCCTGACCAATACCCGCTAGCCTGGCTCGAACTGTTCGACTGTCCGGTCAAGACTTGAGAGTGTTTGGACCATGCTTGTTTTTCTCAAAAATAGGTTGTTAGTTGTAGCCTCCGCTCTTGGTGATGTCACATACTGTTTTATGGAGGACTAATTATGAATGGCTTATCAATTATATATAGTATATAATTTATAGAGTAATCATATACATAAGTTGGACTATGCTATACACAATTCATAAGCCTTTCATAATTAGCCCTCCATAATTAAGTGCGTGTCATCACCACTAGAATTATATGATGAGTTAATAGTAATCATATCTATATATAGCATTCGTATTTTAAATATTTTTTACGTTATTTTTTATATTTTATAAACTTAAAAATATTTGTGCAATACTTATTAGTTATTTGATAATAAATGAGGATATTTGAAAATACATTATAACAAATAAATTAGAAACTAGTAAGCATATGCAGATTTTGTAAACAAGTATCAATTATTAGAAAATATTCAGGAGACAATTGATAATAAAAAAAAATAAGAAGATTACACAATTTAGTATACAATCCTGAAATAATATTAGTAGTTAGAAACTCAGAAATATTTATCCTGATAATAATGGAAGGCTTTGATATTCATTTATATATTTTGCTGCAAAGGTTGATGACTAACCACTCTTAGCTAAACAAGGTTACATGCCTGAAAGAAAAAAGAGTATATTCGTTGAAAACTTGTAAGTGAAAAAATAAATAAACAAACAAAAGATAAAACTATGAGATCTTAGATCGTTTCTTTGTCAGATAGAGAAATGAGTAAATTAACGGTGCTATGATGCAAGATGCTCTCAGTCCATGGCCACTAAATATTAATCATAGTATTGTGCTAACAAATATTTACTTCAATCAATAAGAAATTGTTTTATATTTTAAAACTCATACAAGATCTTATCGGTGGATAATCTGTAAATACAAAGTTAATTAGAGGTATATTGTGATCTTGATGAGTCTTTGAGACCTAACTTATATAAACTTTAGTATTATAAAAAATAAAATAAATTACATTTAAATTTGATCTATTAATGATAACCTAATAAACCTTTTAAAAACCAAATTAAAGTCCCGCACTTTCATTTCAAAGACAAAAATAAAAAAATAATCAAATCTCAGCAATTCTCCATTCAACAATGAAACTCAAGAATTTCATAAATTTAACACAATCTATGTTCTATTTCAAAAAAATACATAACGTATGTTTAAAAGTAATATACACGATAAAATTTAACAGAATCCACAGTTATTTGTTGAAAAAAATAAGAAGATTGGATTTAAAGTATAAATAAGAGGTTGGAAGATTGATTCACACAATATCTCATATTCTCTCTGATTCTTCTTCTCAATTTGTTGTTTTGATACACAACGTGCCGCATAATGGTATTCTCAAAGAACACAATTGTGATAGTTTTAGTCATCTTCTTCATAACAATAGCAGCATGCGTTGAGATTCAAGCTTCTGTTGAGGTGGGATACTCTAAATATTATCATTATGCTTAATAAAATGTCTAGTGAGATTTTGTTTGGTGGAATATTTTATGGTATTTTTATTTTAATAAAATTTCTAGTAATTAGGGTTCAACTAGAATATTTTATGGTATTTTTATTTTGTATCGGGAATGATTTAAATACTTGTTGGACTACTCCTCTCATAGCCAATTGGTTTTGAGAAAGAACCTTAACATGGTATCAGAGTCAGAGCCGGATTTCTCTTCGGTTGTCATGGGCCAAAAGATGCCCTTTAGTTGTGGGTCAAAGTTTACCCTTCACCTGAATCGGCAGGCTTATGTGGAGGGGGCATGTTGGGAAGTAAGTCCCACGTCGCCTACCTCATTATATCATGAATGGTTTAAATACTTGTTGGGTTACTCTTCTCATAATTTTCTTTTCAGGGCCTTACTGATTCAGACCAAACAGAAGGAGCTTATGACACAGTTGCAAATCTAGTGAAGAGAGTTTCAAGTTTAGAGAAGAGATTGAAAATAATAACAATATTTTTAATTGTGATCTGTGTTATTACTATGATTCCTATTGCGTTTTGTTCGATTTATTTGGTTGGGTTGTTATTCGGATTGATATATCACCTTATAGTAGGGTAGTGCATTATAGTATGGCTTTTGTTTTCCTGTGGCACAAGTCAAATCATTGTTGTTTGAGGAACAAAAGTTTAGTCCGATTTTGGTAGGGTTCATAAAAGGTTATAGAGATACTTTTACTCATGAAATTGTTATCTTCACAAAAGTAAGGATTGAATTATTTCATGAACTCATAACTCAGTTTATAGGTTTGGATTATTATTTTTTGCCAAAATTATTTTTTTAGAGAAATTTCCAATTTTGATACCAATATGAATAATTAAAGTTTGGGCCCCTCATCACAAGTTGAAAAATGATTGTTTTAATTTATTATCTGAATACCAATATATTGTCATATTTACAATTCAGAATTAATGACTAAGCGTGAAATTCTTTAATTTAAACTTGCTATTGTCAAGTTTACTATTGAAGTAAGTAAGTCAGCATAATTTAGTGTTATACACCACAAACTATCTCTAATTTATTTAAGATTTCTTAGAAGTAAAAACAAAGCATTAGAAGCAAGATTCTAAATCAGCAACCTTAATTTCCTTCCCTAATAACCCTTCCTCTGATCATCATAAACCTTCCCAGCTCTTTTTCTAAGTTCAATAACATCCTCATCCATGTTCACATCCCTCCCCTCATCATCATCATTCTTACCAATCACCGTATCCTTAACCTTTTCTGTTGTATCCTTGGCCGCTTCCCACGACCCATGCACCGTTTCCTTTGCCTTCTCCACTACATTCTTCATTGTCTCCACCGTCTTCTCCGCCGCGGAATCCTCGGTTGTCTCCTTTGCCCCATATGCTATACCGGCAGCTCTATTAGCACCTTCTTTTGTTTGATCTGCTATGGTCCTTGCAGCATCTTTGGTATCTTCCTTTGTGTTGTGTGCATAGCCTTCAGCTTTGTTTTTCATTTCTTGTGCTCTCTCTTTGGCCTCATCCATTCCTTTTCTCATTGTTTCTTTGGCTTTCTCTGAACCATCGTAGCCTTCAGGATTTGGCTTTGTAGAGGAATCATACCAGTTGGTTCGTGCCTGGCTTGTTCCTTTTGCTCCATTTCTCCACTGAAAATATCATAAACCGTTTTATACTGGTTAGATTTAACGTATAATAAATCACCATTTTAACCCCTTAAATTATAAGTATCCAACAATACAACATTTTTATCGTTAACATGAAATCAAAAGAGAACATGTAATTATACTTTTATCATTTTATTTAATATGAAAAGGATCTTTGTTTGAAGGGGACAGGATGTGAAACAAAGTTTGACACAACATATAGTTATTCAACCGAAGAAGACATGACTAATATGATTTACTCTTGCAATGAATGAAGAAAAGATAAATTGTGAGAATGAAGTTATATATATATACATACATCTGAATAGTTAGAAGAATTGGCGAAGACAAGCCCGGAGGGTTTGTAAGAATACGTTAGGAAGAGTGAGTGGGTGTCAGGGAAATACTTTGGGAAGCGGAAAAAGAGGGAATTTCTGGTTATGAACAAGCCTGCCATAATTTCTCTCGTGTTTCTGGTTATTTAGTTGAGTTACTATGTTGTTCAAATTTTGGTGAACTTTTTAAGCCTGAATGATTTATCACCGTTGAAACAGAAGGTGGCAACCATGTTGGTTGACACGTTTAATACAGTTTGCCACGTATGCTACGGTGGAGCTTTCTCCTTCTCACAAGTGGGAACCTGAACATATATTACAAGAATTGCTGGTATTTTAATTTTGTAATTGGATTCTTATAATATATGTAGTTAGACATCTAAAAATATGTATATTTTTGGCCTATTTGCAAATTGAATTTTATATGGCAAGAAATGGAAAGACTTCGATAAATGAAACTTTTATTCTCTCTAAACAAGTAAATTAAGGGATGGAAAAATGAGGCTAGCTACTCTAAACTACATTGCGTTAGTTCTCAAAATCAATAAAGGTCAGAGAGTGAAGTTCTAAGAATATCATCTATTACAAATTTGACGGCTGATATGTATATTGAGTTTAATAATGGTCAGAAAATATTATGATTTTTGTAATTTTTTCCAACTGTATTCTGCTTTTCCTAACTCTTATCTTTCTCCCACTCTTCTCCTTCTCCCTTTACCGTAAGTCATGGGAGAGGGTGGTTATATACAACAGCAATGGTTGGTAGAGCTGGTGACATAGGTTGTCGGACAATTGGACCAGTTCAAAAAAGCTTGGTCAGGAGGCCTAATAAAAGATAACTTGGACAACTAACCACTTTCAGTGTAGTAGGCTAGTAGCTATGTAATGAAAGGAAAGGAATATAAGTTAAACAATAGCCAACTTCAATTTTACAGAAATGTATTTTAGCAAAATTACTTCACTAATCAAGTCAAATACAACTTCACAAGAACTTTACGTCCATAACAGTTAGTTAAAAAGGTTTGATGACCTTAATCAAATTATTCATTAAATGAGATGTAATAGGCTAGGCAGAGTAAGAGTAGACTAAGAGATACCAAGACAAAAACTTAATAAAAATTCCAACACCTCAAAATTCCTTCAATTCAAATGAACTCCAAAACACAACATTAAGAAATGCTTAAAGAAACATAATGTATTTGAATAGCAAAATCATATCATAAATGTTAATCATTACCATCCACAAGGAATAGGACTACCAAAATCTAGGATGAAGATTAATCTTCATGTCCATCTTTGAAAGATGATTATGCCGTGACAGATGGCTTGGTAGCACTGGAAAGTCTGGATCTCTTCTTTGCCAAGCTCTCACTGCGGCGTTCCCTTTGCTCCTTCAGCCTGGAAGCAAGGAGTTTCTGATATTCAGCTGCATCTGATTTTGCCTTAGCAATCCTCTTCTTCTTATCTGCAATCCTTGCTCGCTTCCTTTGGAGTGTCAAAGGAGTGACAAGGCGTTGTATCTTGGGAGCTTTGCTCACCTTTTTCCCTGCAATCAAACACCCACACTACTCAGACTAGAATTCATCATGTATCTGATCATTTTAAGTGATAGTCCCTGAGGACTCCTCAAATTATGAATACTACAACTCTTTGATTCAAATCGATGCTCTAGCATGCAACTCTAAATTCCATGATAATTGTGCACGACATGAATTCATATTTAAAAAATACAACAGAAAATTGTCTCTTGTCTACAGAACATGTTAAATAGTCAAGTTTTTAGAAGGAATTACGAAAGGTTAAAGTATCAACAATGAAAGTCATACTCAAAAAATAAACATTGCTTGTCTACAGAATAGCATAATATGAGCACTGTGATTGATGCAAAAGAGCCTACAGTGGACAATCCATATGAGAACTGTGAGTGAAATCATCGTCAAACAATTGAACAAACCCAAACTTAGGCTGTGGGCGCTGAACAACAGAAACTTACCATTTTTGGTGGTAAAGGTACGACGGTATGTGTTAACATACTTCCGCACATCATCCTCCTTAGACAGGTTGAACAGCTTGCGGATTTTGGATGCTCTCTTTGGACCCCTCATCCTTGGCTTCTCAATGTCAGTCAAGCCAGGTAAATCATTATCACCCTTCTTCACAATTACCAAGTTCAAAACAGAGAGGTCTGGGCTGACAATGCATCCACGAACGGACTTTCTCCTACGCTCTCCATTACGCCTTCCATATCCACGGAAGCAAGGTGTCCCTGCTCAGACGCAATACATAAATAACATTAACCAATGAGAAATGTAGAACAAGGCAGTTTGACCAATGCGATGCACAGCAAACACCAGAAATTATAATATTTTTATGATGAACCAGAATTTTTTTAAATAAAAACATTGAAGCATTATAGTAATCCTACCTCTATAAAGCAAGAGACGGACACGACCAGGGGTCAGTACACCCTGCTTCATTGGGAATCCTTGCTTGTCACAACCCCCGGTGATTTTGAAGACATATCCTTTAAATTCCTGTCAGTAGGGGACAATAGATAACTGGCTAGTACAATTATATTTTCCACAAAAAATTGGCACGGGCATTGAAAGTTTTAAACCAATGAGCATACCTCGCCTAGAGCATCACCAAGCACCTCCTGTGAGATTCTCTTGTCCCAGAATGCACGGCTGCAAATTAAAGTAGAATAACATTACAAAATAATCAAGCACTAGGACAAGTCAACTATATGACTTAAATAATGTCATAATGCAATCCTGTAAATCATATATCTTTAGACAAACCCTCTAAATGTAAATCCTACTTAATAGTTTCCTTTAAGTTATTCTCGGTCTCCTGCTACCTCCAACTAACATGAGAGTGTCATCTAATGTACTCTCCTTACTCGGGGCCTCCCATTTGTCTTATGGACATAATCCGAAACCTCATAATATGTAGTGTGATTTACCATTTGTTCGGTATAAGGTTCTACCTGAACTTTCTTCGAGTTTGTCTAGGGTGAACACTCGTCTAAAGCTTAAAAGTCGAATAAAATTTAAACAAAATGGAGAAAACCCCACATAGTTTCCCAAAAACTGTTCACCAAACATAGGAACTCCCCACGGCACATACACTGAACCTAATAATACTGATAACTAAATTCAATAGTGTTCAATTTTCACTTTATACGAATAATGTAATGGAAACAAGTATAAGATTTTCAATACACAAACTAAGTATTATAAATAAATAATTTAAATTTATAATAAGAGAAGATATTAAGAAAAAAATGTGATAAACCTAAACAATCGTCCAAGAGGAAATCAAAATATTTGTTAAAAAACAAATGAAGGAAAAACGAAGAAATTACAGCTTCAGATCGTCATCGATTTCAAGCTTCTTCTGGCATCCAGTGGTGGGGTTTGCGATGTTGAACTGCACATTAAATTGAAGATGTTTGAGCAAATACAACAAAATCAAATTGAAGCAAAAAAAGAAATTAGCGTTTTGAAACAAAGAAGCACCTTCATTTTGCAATCTTGTCCCTATCCAGCCGCAGCAAAGTCTGAGTGCTATGCAAACTTAGAACATGCGGCTATGCTCTAAAACTCAAGAAAATAGGGTTTTAAGCATTGTGGCATTTTTATACACTACTCTTATTCCTCTCTTTTGGGCCTCCAAATGGGCTACACTATCATATACCCACACTAAAAACTAACCATCTATTACATTTTTTGGGTTTACACCCTCATTGTTATAAAATTCCATTGAATTGTTCAACTAAAAATAATATGTCTATCCCCACTTTCTAATAGTAAGGTTATATTTTTTATGATTAACATTTAAATATAAATAAATTATTGATATATATTAATTGTATATAAATCTTTACACTAATATTTTAGATATATTCTTAAAACAATATTTGTTCTTCTTATGTTCCTATGTATCCACATGGATGTACATTTTTTGGATGTACATTTTTTAAATGAAACTTCTTACCTTTCCTTTTGCACCCACACAAAAGTGTAAAATTGCAAACATATTTGTTCTTATCACGTCCATATACATCTACATGAATGTACAGTTTTAAAATGGACAAAATTTTACCTTATGCAAAATCATATGGAAGAGTTGATTGGTGAAAAATATGTGTTCGTGACACATTTTAATTTCAATTGTTTGTCTCTCTATATACAAATACATATATATGTAGGTATACAATTGGTTAGAGTGGTGTGTCAATTGGTTACATTATTTTCTTATTACATGTCACCATTCACCCAATCCAATTCCCAACTCTCGAAAGTGTCATCTTAGAAGGTTGAGGATAACCTTCACTCTCTCTATTCATCCATCTATGGCTTCAGCTTCTGCAACTCTAAATTCACTGTCCTCTCTCTCCCTTCACACCCCTTCTCGTTTCTCTCTTTTCCCCACTCCCCACAAACTCACCTTCTCTCTCCACCCCAAAACCCCATCACTTATCTCCACCACCACCGTCACCAAATCAAAACCCTCAAATGAAAACGACACTGACACTATCTTATTCGACACCGTGAACCCAGAACAAGACCTCTCCTTCGACCCACCACAGCCTCCAGAAGACTTCATCCCGCCACCATCCATCGACGACGGACCTTTAGAAACCGAAGACGAAATCGCCGCCGCGTACGAAGAGCTATACGGCCCTGCATACAGCGGAGTGAGCGTGCTTGGTAACGATATACACGTGATGGACTCGAAGGTGAGGAAGGACACTGGGTTTGGGTCAAAAGTGAAGAAGGAGAAGATTCGTGATGGGTTTGAAGAGAGAGTGGTTCAGGTGAGGAGAGTGACGAAAGTGGTTAAAGGAGGGAAACAAATGAGGTTCAGAGCTATTGTAGTTGTTGGGGATAAAAAGGGAAATGTGGGTGTTGGTGTTGGAAAAGCTAAGGAGGTTATTGCTGCTGTTCAAAAATCTGCTATTGATGCTAGAAGGAATATAATCCCTGTTCCTTTGACCAAGTACTCCACTTTTCCTCATAGGTATGCTTGTTTTTCTACACTTTAGATTTTTGTGTTTCGGTTAGTTCACATTTTCATTTAAGAAAATGACATTATGTTCTGAACATAGTTTACACTTACATTGTGTTTACCAGCACAATTGTGGGGAAATACGGTAGATAAGGCCGCAATTGTGGACTTGTGGTTGCAGACTGCCAAAATTACAATTCACAATTTGCATTTGTAGATATCAATTCAAAACTTTGTTTTTGAATTTGATTTTTTATTTATCATAGAGGTCTTTGATTAAATTTCAAGGTGGAGTGGGTACACTGTATGCAAATTTGAGAAACGTGAATGCAATTTTTTCGGTTTTGTGACAGATGGGCTGAATTTTAACTGTGGTTGATTAGAGGAGTTGGGACAAGATGGTTATGTTTTAGCTTATAATGTAATCAAATATGAGATGATTTTTATAGGGACAATGTGATGAATTTTGTTTGTTCCGGTAGTGAGTAGTTACCACAAGTTGGGAATTTCACTAGATTCTTGTAAAAAATCATTTTTTTTCAATTTGCTTTCAAGCTGCTTCTTTTCTTGTAAAAGCTATTTCAATCAATGACATAAAAGCCTGGGACTCAAGATTTTTAGAATGGTGTGGGAGATGGAACACAAATTCAGTATTGTTGATCATAGTATACTTTATAAATGTTGTGCCACAGGAACTTCAAAATGAATACAGATATTTCTTATGCCTTCTGCATATTAATCAAAATCCAATCTTTTTGTTTTATGACCAAAGTGAAAATAAAGAAGAGAGTAAGAGGAACTTCTATGTTAAATACTATCATGGAGTCCAGTTATATTGTACTAGTAACAAGTAAATTGTGAATGTTGCTGAGTTGGTACTATTTGTGCTATGCTTATGCTTTTAATATTACTTGTATAAATAGGAGCATATAAGGTCGGTGTTATATATTACAATTAATCAGAATCTCGTAAATAAATTATACTATCTTCTGCTCCATCTCTATTCCTCCTACCCCCTTTCCTTTTCACCCCTAAAATTTATACAACTACCAATGACAAGGCCCATGATGGTGATATAATAGGCTGGTACAATTTGTGCTATGCCTTCTTCCTGTATACGCTGCCTACGACATATAAAGTACTGAAAGGAGCATGCCTTTTCTATTATCAGAAAAGGCATTGCTGTTGAAAGATGATTTTATTGAGTCCAGTCCTGGATGGCTCATAAAAATCAGGTGCCTCATGTTTGTGGAAGGTACTTGGTACTATGACCACTTTTGCAGTAGTAATTTGTATCATGTCTGATTACAATCAATGAGTTTTTTTTCTTGATTAGAGTTAGTACATTAAGAGGGCGAGCCATGGCGCAACAACAAAGTTGCTTGCCTTGTGACCTGAAGGTCATGAGTTCAAATCCTAGTACCAGTCTCTTCGCTTGCGAGAGTAAGGCTGTATATATCTACCCTCCCGATACCCCACTTGGTGGTAGCCTCGTGCAATGGGCCACCACCTTTTTAAAGTCGGTATATTCATTTCAGAATATAGGAAGCCCCCGTCAATGACTACGACATTCTCCAATCCAGATTAACTGGCCTCATGTTCTAAGAAGCTAGCATGATACTTACATAGTTACATGTAGGGAGCATGCATTACAAATTATAAGTTGCTCTAATTCTACATAGCTGCTACTAATTTTGTAATTTGAAATGTTTTTCCAGAGCCGATGGAGATTTTGGAGCTGCAAAGGTAATGCTCCGACCCGCTTCTCCGGGTACTGGAGTCATTGCTGGTGGGGCTGTGAGAATTGTTCTAGAAATGGCAGGTGTTGAGAATGCTTTAGGAAAGCAACTAGGAAGTAACAATGCACTCAACAATGCCAGAGCAACTGTTGTTGCTGTACAGAAAATGAGACAGTTTCGTGAGGTTGCTGAGCAACGAGGGATCCCAATGGAAGAATTATGGAAGTAATAAAATTTGTGAAGCCAATGTGATCCATTTTTTATAAGCTACGTGATTTTTCTATCTCAATCTTTGTGATTTAGAATTGGCTCCTTAGTATGAAATTGAAAAGGTGAGGCCACATTTGTTGAAAGTTTTATGGATGTAACAATTTCTTCAAAAAGTTACTTGTTCAACTTGTATCAAAATTGAAGATATTTTTAACCTGCTTGTCTGTTTGTATTTATGGTTTAATTTTATGTTTACCTTTCAGCATAGTTGATTCTAGAAAGGTTAAGCTTCTCCCAAATCAGTGGTACTATATGGTAATTATTGTAAATGTTTTTTTTGTTATGATATCATTCAACTTGACCAATTAATTTAAGAGTGTGATACTCATTACGTGTCGGTGTAAAGAAGATTTATATACGGTCAGTATATTATTCACTATTCATTTTATATTATTTTATTATAAAATTAATGGCATATAATGAAATGACATGGAATTGACTTCAATATTAGTATCATAAATATGAAATTAAGTTATTATAAGACTTGACTTTCAATTTATAGCAAATGCATGAGAGTCGTGCTTTTTTTTTACATTGAAAAGACTCTCTATTTAGCATTCACAACCCAAAATCACGTTAAATCACAAATAACACAACCACGAGAATGAATACCCTTATTCTTCTCACCAATTCATTCACCTATATTCTTCTCTTCCCATCCTCCACAAGGGCAAGAACAAATGCAACTTTAAGAGACCTTTCTCTTTTCCTTTTATACTTCCTAACCCAACAAAGATTACTCACTACTACCTTATCCATATTTCACAATGAACTTCAACCTTATGCTTGTTTTATTCCTCTTGGCCGTGGCCATGGTGGCTGAAGCATCCAAAATTCAGGATATTGGCATTCATCATGTCACTACAATTGGTGATATCATTGGAGATGACAATGAAGAGTTGTTAGACTCAGAAGCGAACCGCCGCTCCCTGAGGGGGCGAAGAAGATACATTGGTTATAATTCTCTTAGGGCTAACCAAGTTCCATGCGGTCATCGCGGACGGTCATACTATAATTGCCAACAGAGGGGTAGGGCCAACCCTTATCGTCGTGGTTGCACTGCTGCTACACATTGCGCTAGAAATGTTCATTAAATCAAAAAGTAAAGCTGGCTATCGAGCGGGAAGATCTATATATATATATATATATGTGAGGATCTACTTACTCCAAGAGTAAGTTTTTAAAACTTCTCAATTGATTTCTCCTATATATATATATATATATATATATATATATATATATATATATATATATATATATATATATATATATATATATATATATATATATATATATATATATATATATATATATATATTTGATATATAGGCTATCCACCCCAAGAGGGGCAAATATTACGGAGCCATATTCTAAACGGGTTAGAGAAACCTTATTACAGCGGGTAGATTATATTCAGTAATGAAAAAATAAAATTAAGTTTGACATTATTATATGTAATATTTGAATTTTAGCTTAGTTTCTAAAAATATATAGCCTAGGATGTTGAGCTAATGTTTTGGCCTTTATCTCTCATTAGGACCTATTAATGTATTTAGGAGATTATAGTCTTTATGAGTATGAAAAAACCTAGAGCTTTATTCATTTTCTTGTTTTGCATTTATCCTTTCTTGTTTTGTTATTTCAACAATGACTCGATATTATTGCATAATATAATTACTATTTGCCAAAGGTGAAACAACTAATTACATTTAAATATAGTGATTTTTATTTATTAAGGAACTGATATATGAGTTTTATATATTATTATTTACTTTTATGTTTAGGCTTCAAAGTCATTGTCATCATGAACCCTATCTAATTGCATTCTACCTTTCTACACTCTCGACTATGGTTGCAAACTTGGTCCATGTGGTTGTCCTCTTCGGGTTTAAACTACGGACCAATCTTATATTACATTATTCATTTTTATTGGTCAGTAGGTATATAACTTTTATTATATTACCATCAAACTCAAAACTATATTAATTATTAAGCATAAGCAACATAGTCGTCGTTTTAAAAGCTCATATATACTATGCAAACTATATGAGGACATTTAAAAGCTCATATATCCTCTTTGTAGATAGTGGAAATCATAGTTGTACTAATATCTCACAAGGGTGACAAAGGGTAAAGTAAGAAAATTCCTATACTTTTAGGTCTCTGTTTTTTTAAATACATCCAAAAAATTTACTAAATGCTAATATACTAGTATTCCCTTGTAATTAAAATTAAATGTCCTCCACCAACAAGGACATAAATTAGTTAGAAGTTGTTTTAGCTTAATCAGATATATTAAGTTTGAGATATTGAGAATACAATTGCGTTTTGTACAAAGAATTTTACCGCCCATAATAATTATATACAATTCAAGTAGGATTATTTTAATTTAATTAGTTAAGTATACATATGGTTCAGAATTTAGACACACATTTATGTTGAGAAGTAAGTTTCACATTGCATACCTTATTATCTTAGGAATAATTTAAATACATGTTGGACTACTGCCAATTGGTTTTGAGATAAAACCTTAACATGGTATGAGAGCCACAACCCAACTTCTTTTCGCTAGTTATGGGGCAAAAAATGTTCTTTAGTTATGGGTCAAATAACCTTTCGCCTGGTCCAGCAAACTTATGGGTCAAATAAACTTTCGCCCGGTCCGACAAACTTATGTGGATGGGCATATTAGAAAGTAAGTCTTACATCGACTACCTTTTTGTCAATTGGTTTTTAAATATAAACCTTAACAATTTAGAGAGACACTCCACTATTTAATACAATAAATTATAAACATTGAGATGCCACCAAAATAAATTGTTCAACGTTGAGGCTTGTAACTCTTTCCAAATCCACATTAACGCTTGCGACCTTATATTTTGTTTCTAAATTTAAAAAAAAAAAAAGTATTCTCCTTCATCCTATAATTTCAACATTCCATATGTTGCAACCTTCTATTTCTAATATCTTGGTCTTCCAGAATTATTATCTTACCATGTATGAAGATATTTGTATTTAAAATTAGGAAATTAACATAACTAGATAATGAGTTTATTAAAAGAAAATTATCTCAACTTAAAGAGAAGACCAAGTATTTTATTCAAAAGGAGAAGAAAACGATACTACATTCAACTTTAGATTTTGAAATAGTCAAATATGGAACACTTGAATTTTCTTAGTTATAACAAAAAGATCTATAGATTTTGAAAGGTTATTATCAAATAATGCTTCAAATAAAACATGCCACATGTGATTTGTTGTTGTATATCTTTTTCCAAAAATTGATAGAGAAAGGGAGATTATAGAAGCTGGCCTTGATAACGGGCTAGCAAAAAGCCACAAAGAATTCAGAGCAGTTGCACATGTTAAGTTTCAAAATCCCATTAAATGCATCACCAACCAAGAGTTGCAAAGTCCACAAAAATCATAGAAAACCACACAAACAAACAAATGAACCAACAAGCATAAAATAAACACAAAGACAAATACAGAGACCAACAAGACATTAGTCTACGCCTGTGATACTATATAGATATCGTATTAGGTTAAATGTTTGATTATTGGGAATGACGCAGTCACACACTTGATTAGTTCCTAACCAAACACTTAAGGGACCCTTGGTTATATCAAAACAAACACAAATAGGAATCTTAATAAGGAGGGATCAATTGACTCTAAGAGTAGGTTGTTTAAATTTACTCCACATCTTAGTCATCAATTCTAGGGAAATGCAATGTTTGAATTAAGGGATAGATCTAAATCATTGAATCTTCCTAGAATTGATAGATAAAATTAGGAGTAAGTTTAAAAAACTTACTTACTCTTGGAGTAAGTGAATCCTCACCCAATCTCTATATCATGTTTAATTTTCTGGCTTTCCCATTTCCATCACTACTTCTCATATTTTCTTTCCTTTCATCATCACAAGTCCCACCAATTCCTTCCCCCTCCTTCCTCTCACTTTCTCATGTCCACATTCAAGTAGTTGTGGTCTTCTTCAAGTCAAAAGGGGTGATAAAAATACCAAATTAGAGAAAGATGATATATTTGTCAATTTTTTTAATAATGGAGCCTAGCCCAAGAGCACATAGTAGAAGGGAATAGAGATTCTCATTACATCCAATAACAAAATATGTACTAAATATTATCATATTGTTTGTGAAGAAATCATAACTCAAAATTATTCAGCCATCATCAACTCGTTAATAAGATAGTAAACTAATTTACATGACAAATAATATACTATTTACGTTAAATTTTATAATTGAGCTTGTTTTAATATTCGGGTTTATATACTAGTATTTGATAATCTACTTGTGATAGTTTAAGACTTATAAATAGGAACTTATCTCATTTTATTTCTATCATTTAACATATATTATTAAAAATTCTAATTCAATCCATTAATTTATCAGTTTTCCCTTTCTACCATATAAACCTTAAAGCATTTTATTCGTTAGTTGGGTAAAACCAAGTCATCATATTCTCATGACCATGGTTCACATATTATACTTTATTCTTCACCCTAGCAATGTTTTTAGGATGAAGAAGTTTCTTACTTTGGAGTCAAGATCATCTCCTCTAGAAATAAAAATACAGAAAAAATAAAATGAAAAAAATAATATAATATAACACTTTTATCATTTAAACATAATGAAATGACAATTTTAAGTGTAAAAGGGAAAGTAAGAATTTGATTTTCCATCTTTTCCCTTATTTTCATAATGTTATCTTATATACTCATAAATGCAATGAAGGGTTGGATTTGTTTTTACCACAAAAAAACTATTTAAAATTTTAATCATTTTTTAGAAGGTCCTTTTTGTTTGCATTATGGTTCTCTTCTTCACCCCGTTTTGGTTTTCACCATATCTCTATTTGGCAACCAAAATTGTCACCATCCACCATCCTCAACCATTGCCCTTCACCACATGAACCACCCCTCAATTCGTCAAATCATCATGTACCACTCTTCAATGGAAAACTAATAGGTACTTTTATTACACGAGATTGGTATCAATTCAAACTCATCCCAATCTTGGGATATCATATTTGTCACTAGATTCTTGTATTTATTGTCCAACGTAACTAACAAACCCTTAAAAAACCATTTCTTTGATTTTTCTATGAAACAATGTTTTTCTTCAATGTTTTATGCTGATCAATCTCAATCTCTTTGTAGGTTGTTCAAATATGACAATAACTAAATGTGGACTCATGCGTGCACCTACACCATTACACAGCTTTTCAGTTTCATTAGTCATTTATTTCCTTAATGACATTCGGAGTTTTAAAAATAAGTTTGATTTTAAAGATGTATTTTGGCATAGTATATCCTTAAACCAATTATATTTGCATGTCGCATTTTTTTACATCTGTCAATTATTGAACGAATGAAGTAATTTCTAAAAGCTTGCATAATCAACCATCTAATCCCTATATATACAAGATTATAATGAGAAACTTGTGACACATGTTAAATATGTCAATTACATTGATAACTTTTGAAGAAAGTAACCTAATAAAATATGTGATGTAGTATGTTGCCTTGGCCACGACTTGATGTGTGTCCAGGTCCCTTGATCAGATTGGCACAGTCGTGGCTTGGTACGTGCTCATGCGCCTCTGTTAGACTAGCACGATCATGGCTTGAAGTGTGCTCATGAGTCTCGGTCAAACTAGCGTAGTCATGACCTCATCTGTGCTCATGTGCCTCAGTCAGATTGACACGGTCATGGTCTGATGCATGCTCATGTGCTTTGGTCAAGTTGTCTCGGTCATCATGTCTTGGTTATGGGTCTGGTCCCTCGGTCAGGTTGTATTGGTCATGTCTTGGCCATAGGTCTGGTCCATCAGTTAGGTTATCTCGGTCATGAGTCTGGTCCTGACTTGGCTTGGTTTACGCGTAGATGAATTTGAGCTTCCTCCTTTGATAGTTTGTTGTATAGACCGAATGACATCATGTGCTTTATCATAAATCATTTTTTTAGAAAGTATTGACATCTGAGTCTCTCTTAACCTTTTCGCTTATGATTTTTCTTGATTTCCTTCTTTCTTGAGGAATTGAACTAACCTTCATTTTATATATTATCATGTTTTTAACAATCTCCTCAATACATGTCCAAACCATCTAAAATGCAATTCTACAATTTTCTCTACAATGAGTTATTCCAAATTTCTCGTTAATGCATAATTTCTAACCATTCTTATCTATTTGTTTACTCATCCAACGTAATATTCAATTCTCATCTCTACCACATAAAGTTCATTATTATGTTGTTGTCAGTTTACTGCCTAATATATATATATATATAACATTGTATGTCTTATCGTTGTGTTGTAAATCTCCCCTTAAATTTGAGTGATACATTTCTATTTCCTACAACACATGAAACCCTATTCCATTTTGCTTCATAAACTCGATTCTTGGATATGATTCATAAGCATGTTGCTCTTAGTGTAGTCTTATGCAATAGGAAAATCTTTTTCTACCATATCTTATATTCGGACGTTGGTCTTCATCTCATCATACACACCTTTAATTCAATATTTTAATGATCAAATAATTGTTTTAAACTATGGTCAACATTATCTGATATAGCCATAATATTATAGTTGTGGTAATTTCCACAATAGTATCTATCCCCTTATAATTATGATACGATACATTATCAAAATTATGTAATCACATTACATCATCCCTTATAGGAATTACTAATAATCACACGTACCTATATTTAAAACAAGTGAGGATCATCTTTAATACTGATGAAGGAAATATATAAAAGAAAATGAAAAAACAATGTGATATAATACTTCTACCAATTAAATATCAATATAATACATTTCTGATTAGAACAAAGAACAAAACCAACAACATCCCTAATCTGATTCATTAGAACAAACCCATATTTTGGGTCTACCTTGTGGTTTCTAGTGTTACCTTGAGGTGCTTCGATTCACACAAGCACATAGAATTGGCACCTCTTCTCTTGGCTTCTTCTTCCCTCACTCTCATAGAGACAACAAAACGGTCAAGATTCCTTCCCCATTCTTCTACTCCTTCTTTGACAACTACACCACAAAACAACACTTCTTTTTCCTCCTCATATAGCACTTTCTTCTTCCCTCTCATACCATCTCTGCAAAAACTGCACTTTCGTATAACATTCATTATTATTAATTATTAATGCCCTCAAGTTGAGGCAAGTGATAAAAAACTAAATACACTAGCATTTATGAATGGATTCGACAGTGTAGCAAATGAGAGTAAAGTCCAGTTAAATTCATAGCTACGCTGCAGGAACTGCATTAAAAGAACAAGGGTCAGGAGAAGCTAAAATTTATGGTTAGAAGCTTTTTCTCATTAAATTCCCTTTGTTTCCATCACCCGTATCAGCTCTTCATAGTTTAGTAATTTAATGGTGTAACATTGTTTAATTAAGATAAAATTTTGGAATCAACCTTGCCTTATTTCACAACAATAATTAGACAACAATAAATGAGTCAAATTTAAACTCAACATCTCCCTTAATTAACATTTTTCAACAACCGAAAAGAGAAATAAACAGAGGCACACAAAAAAAGGAAGAGGGGACAATTGAAACAAGATTCTTTCATTCCTCCCTGAAATTCATAACTCATTACAAATTTATCTCTTCACCTCACCAATCCCATCTTGTATAATAATTATTAGATAATTAAATCTTATTAAAGGCAAAAAATAATAATCAAGACGATGGTGAAGAAGCAGCACCACCTTCAACTACTTCAGCTCTGGGAGAAGTTGTAGGGAAGAGAGGGAGCAAGCGCGGTGGTTCAGTTCCCCTAGGAGTCGTTGAAGGAGAAGGGTGCAAGAAAAACCTTTTCTCTTGGATAGCTTTCTCTTCAGCCACAGCCATAGGATCCAAATCCAAATAAGAACACTTATTCCCAACATTAGGGTACATGGTATACCCGGTAGAAAGAGCAGTTCCGGATCGGATAAACGGGTCGGGTATGAGAGGAGTAACTGGGCTAAGAACTAGAGAAGGGAAGTCCAAAGTACTAGGTGACAGAGCCACCTCATGATTATTAGAGACTAACCCTGAAGCAGGAGAAGGATAAGGGTAAGAGTAAGGTTTCGGAAACGATGGAACCAAAGGGTTGATGTTGAAGTTGTTGTTTCTACGCTGATACAGCTTATAACCTGATTGGCGCGGTTGTTGTTGTTGCTGTTGCTGCATGTTTTTCATCGGTGGGATCATATAGTGGTGGTTGTTGGAGAGTCCCACGTTGTTTTTGGTGGTGGTGATGATTGGTGGAGTCATAATTGCGGAGGCTTGTTTCACAGTATCAGAAGATCCAGTGAGCATTTGAACAACTTGTTTGAACGAGGATGAGTCAGCTTGGACAAAGGTTGTAGGGTAGGTGGCACTGGATTCCGATCTAGGCATAGATTTTGGTGTTGTTGGTGACAAAGGTGGTAGTTGTTGAATGTGGTGAATGAGTCCATTGTTGTTGTTGGTGTTGCTGCTACAGCTACTGTTGGGGCTTGGAATGTTGTGAGGAGAAAATGGAAGAGGGTTATGGTTGTGAGGGTTTGTTCTTGAAGATGGGGAATTCATTGGTGAATGGTAGAAAGAAGAGGAATGAGGAAGGGATAGTTGATGAGATAGGACTTTGATACTTTGCTTTTGTGGGGCCTTTCACTCTCTTCACAATTCAAGATGATCCCTACGCGATTTATAGGCAGTGTCTATGTAATTTTTATATATAATAACATTTTTCTATGGTTATTCTAATTTTTGTTTATTTTATTCTATCTTTCACCTATCATTTTAATATATAAATTTGTTATTTTTATTTAAGAATTAATTATAGATAATAAATTAATTATAGATCTAAATTTTAGAAAGAGATTTACATATTGTCAATCTATATATATTAAGAGAATAAAATATTTTTTCATACTATAAGATAATTTATTTCCATAAATTAACTTATTATTTAACATGTGTTTTATTACTCATCCCTCTAGAAGTTTTGATTTAAAATATATTATAAAAATAAAAAATAAAACACATGTCAAACAATAAATAAATTTAAAGAGATAAGTTATCTACGGGAAATATTTTATTCTCATAAATTAGTGTAAGAGTTTTTTACAGTATCATTTATTACATGTAATGATATTATATATTTTTATATTATTAGTGTATTATTCATCATTTATAAATTAATTATCAACAAATTTTAAATAGAAGTAATATATATGAATGATGTATAATGTGATCATTTAAAAAAATTATAATAATATTGCATACATATTAAACTCTAGTGTATATGGTCATATATATTTTTTAATTTTAAAATCATAATGCATTAAATATTTTATTTTATTGATTAATGAGTTGCTAGCAACTTTTTTTTTCTTTTCAATTAAAATATTAAATGTTTTAGGGATATATTTTGTACACAAAAATCAATAATATTAATCTGATTTGCTAATATCTTAAAATTTGTAATATATGATTTATTAGCATGCCAAAACTAAACTTCTTTCTAAAAGTTTAATAGTGATTTCCATGTAACCTAGTTTTATATAATAGCTGTTTATGATTAATTATGAAACTTAAGTCAGTCCATTTTACTTTGATGATTTTTTAAATTCTCTAATTTTCCATTTTGTACAATGTTAGTCTCTTTATACATCCTCTATTAGTTAAGTCACACAATTTGCTTATACTACCTATCATTCAAATGACGGATAGCTCATGATATGACATATAATAATGCTGAGTGTTAATTTGTATGGTGTTTATCCTTTCGCTTATATTTGTTAAGACATTTACCAACTTATTATTATTAATACTATATTAGATTTATTAGGTTAATAATGAAAATATTATTTGTCAACGGGATGCGAATAAGGATCATTTGTCCCAAAAATCACTTTTCCAAAAAAATTATGTCATCATCTCTCACGTCAATCACGTTGCATTAAATAATATAAAAAAAATTGTTTTCCGTTTTTTTAATTTCGTGACAGTTTTTAAATGGATTACAACACATTGAGATACAAAAAATGGAATTTTTGGGACTTAAATTGAGGATGGAACTAATGGCAAACAAATTGAAAAGTTGCAAGACTTGAAGTCACGAGCATAAAATAGAGTGGCTAAAATTACACAATCTTAAATAATGATGGACCAAGATTACAATATCAAGTAATGATTTTTTATCTTTAACGATGGATTGTATATAGGTAGGTAGCAATAGAATAGGTCGCAATTAAGTCAAAAAAAGATAATCCTTACCATTTATGGTTGTAGATTTTATTATCCACATTTATTTATTGACTTTTAGTCTTCTAGATTTTCATTTTGTTTGAAAACTTATTTACTTGATTAACAAATTTCTATTTATGATAAAATATATGAGGTATTGACAGGTTGTGCTAGACATATATTAGCATTGAGTGCTAACTTGTGCACTGTTTAATATTCCGTCTAATATTTTTAAGAGGACACTCATCAACCTATTATTATCGCTACTATATTAGTTTCACTATTTAATAATTAACAAAATATGTTAGCATAACACTTGAATGTCCAATGATAGCCAGTTAGCTTAATAATACACATATTGAAAAGTTGAAAAAGTAAATGTCAACAAAATAAAATGGAGTGTCCAAAGTTGTACAATCATTAAAGATGAGTGACAAAAATTATGCACTCATAATTTTTCATCCTTAATGAATGTGTATATATAGGTAGCAATGATAAAATATCTTAGTTGAACGCGGTGAAAATTTTATGTCCTAAAAAATATATCAATTCATATATTCTACTTGTAATTGGTTAGAAAAATATTTCATTAATAAAATTTTAACTTAAATAGATATTTTTCAATTAGTCACACATATTGACACTTTTGTCGGAGAGGAAATGTGTTCCGGTGGAATAAATAAGATTGCCAGCCAGTGGCAGATATATCCCGGATTAGGAAATTGCGACCAAGGTAGAGACCACACAACATAGATACTCACAAAAGCATAAAGTCATAAAGATTGTGTTGGCAAGGAATGAAGTGGATTATAGAGATTTTAGGTAAAGTCCTTAAATAAGCTCTAATTTGTTAAGTCTTTTAATGTACATACCTTATGTCATATAATTCTTTGACTTAGTTTTTCCACATCATTTTACTATTTTTTGTGTGAGTTTATCATCTATTTTTATGAAACATGTTAACTTATCAATATTTAACCATTGGTCATCTATTTTTCACCACGTAGAAAGAAGCTTTTCGGTTAGTTATACCAAATATACCCTAAAGTTAGTGTATTTGTGTTTAATATATTATCTTTCTTCACATTTTGAGATAAGATAGAAAATAATGTCTATAATTTTATGAATAATTTTCGTAGTTAAACTTACAATAATAAAAAACATTACTAAAATATGTGTCTCTATCATAAGAATTATTTATCTATATTAAATATAAAAATTATAGTTTAAGTACCTTAAAAATACATTTGAAGTTGATATACAAAATTTGATATTTTATAAGCATTTTTTATTATTAAAATATTTAGATATATTTTTTAGTATTCAATATTAATTTTTTAAAGGCAAAGACTTTTTGAAGGGAATAATGAGAACATATCGCCAAAGTTTGGAATCAAATGCTCACCCAACTCTCCCAACTCTCCCAACTAAGTTGTTTCTTGGGGACAATATTATGAGTTGCTTGATACATGTGAAGTAGGGGTGAGAAAGATACAATTCTATATGCTCACTCGGTTTAGGCTCGTCATGAGCGGATTCGAGTAAGATTCGTTCAATATTATGGTTGTGTAAGGATAAGTATGACACAATTAATAGCTTATTCGTATGTTTGTATGTGTTAATCAATTGTATATAGAGTAGTCAACTCTCTAGTTCAGTGTATCATTAGCTCTCTAATTTTTTCATCATATATACATATATGTAAATGATTAACAAAATACTTACATTATCATTTTATAAGTGAAGTTAAATATTTATCATAATAAGTGATATTGAGAAGAATTTATCTAAATCGTACATGCATTATATTTAATCGAGTCTACGATCAGGTATGTGTTCAAAAGTTGACTTATTCGACATTTGGGGTTGAGTTAACTTTCAGGTTTAGGGCTATGTTCAGATTCAAAAAATCACGCGACTGATATTTAGAACTGAGTAAAAGACAAGCCTTATCTATCTGATGTTCAACCCTAATGTGAAGTGTGAAAACCAACCTCACTTATTTGCAAAATAGAGAGAGTCTCAGCCAGAAGAGTATAAATTCTCTCCATTAATGGAGAGATAAGTGATGTTATTACATTTGGTTTTAAAGACAAAAAAGTCATTACAAGTGTAATAGAATGCTTGAATTGTTTTTTCATTTTTCATTTTACATTGTTTATACCTCAATTGTCTCTCTATTAATGGAGAAATCCATATCCCGACAAGAATGCTTTTCCAACCCAACTTTCGAAATTTAGGGCGTTGAAGTTTTTCAAAACAACATGGTATTGTAAGAATATTCATCTATATCAAATTCTATCATTACAACTTATTATTGTTAAATTAATGAATCTATATCATTGTACTCTTGGAATTTAGAAGGCTTGATGATATTTTTCACCCCTTAAATTTAGCTAATGTGCAAAGTTAGGGAGTTTTTTGTCCACAAACTTTTTCAAATATCAATTTTAGTCTTTCCTCAAAGTTGATGGCCAAAATAACAACCATAGATTTAAATCCTTGTATTATAAGAATGTTGGCAGTTGTCAATTTCTCTCCACAACACCTTATATTAAATTAATGAATCTAAATCATTATGTCGATTATTAATATTTTTTGTTTGTTCTTTTGGGATAAAATTTACAAGGTTTAAAAATAATTTTTCATCCTCAAATTTCGCTTATGTATGATGTTCATCTCCTTTTTTTTATCGGTGAAGATAATTTTATTAAAAAAATAATAGTAACCAGAAGAAAAAAAAAAGAGAAAGGATTACAAAATAATATTGAAACAAGTTCGAGATTTATATCCTCAGAGGTTTTCAAGTGTGTAAGTTTAGTCATTTATCAAGTTTTGTGAGGTACTTCATTAGTTTATAGACAAAAACTGAGTAGAAGAACCAAGGTTGTATAATAAAAAATGTTTGAGTGTCAAAATCTTTTAAAATTAAGAGATAAGCTTCAAACATAAGGCCTTATGAGTCAAAATGCATTTAAACCTTTTTCTTTTATGAGTCAAAATGCATTTAAACCTTTTTCTTTTGAGTCAAAATAAAAACTTGAAAACTATTAATGATAGAAACATGGAAAATTGTTAATGTAATCTTAATTTTCCTGCCATGTACATTTTTTTAAATATCTTAGTACATTGATTTTGTTAGTCTCCACTTCAAAAAAACTGTTATTCTTTTATTGAAATAATTTTTTTAGGTACTTTATTATTTTAATAATTATTTTTCATAATGTTATATTTGGATTAAAAATGAATAACATTTTTAAATCTGGTAACATTTTCACCCGGATGTTTTAGTCTTTTTTTCATTCTTCTTTCCACTGTATAAAAAAAATCTGATAATGCATTAACACAAATATATACGATTCAGTTCATGCATATATGATTAATTAGCAATTTGGGTTAAAATCTACCTTTTTATCGTGAACCTCCTCTTGTTTTTTAATTAATAATTGTTATTAAAGATAAAAAATGATAATAGTAATAAAAGAGTAATATTTATGCATTATTGATGTAAAAATTTATACATAGTCGTTGATATTGTGTATTCCTAGTGCGAATGAGAAGTCTTATATTGAGTATAAGTGGATGGATTGAAAAACATATTCGGTGAATATGTTGTGTCAATGCACTTATATAGTTCTTCCACTTAACCCATGCAAGAATGTTATATATCATGAATGAATATTTCTCAACAAATGATATAGAGTCGATGGTTTCATGGCTTAGTCGACGAGTTTTGAAGTGACGAATGGTTGATAGATCCAGATCGGATCCTTGTGCCAAAAGTCTTCCTGATGAGAGGTCAAGACGCCGTGTTTCATTGATGATAAAACGGTGGTACAAGTAGATAGAGAGTTGAGCTCTAATGTATCCAATACTCAGAGTAAAGTAACTCACACTTGAGGGGATATGTTGTGTATTCCAAATGTGAATGAGAAGTCTCACAGTGTAGAAATAGATGAGTTGAAGAACATAT
Source organism: Lupinus albus (assembly GCA_009771035.1). Classification (NCBI taxonomy): domain Eukaryota; kingdom Viridiplantae; phylum Streptophyta; class Magnoliopsida; order Fabales; family Fabaceae; genus Lupinus; species Lupinus albus. Next base: position 4,407,465 of record CM020014.1, on the reverse strand, counting down.
AAGTATATGAATCCATAAATCTAATGCCTTAAGGTTTTATATCAAAATGTGGTATCAAGTTCACTTATATGATAACTCATGGATGAAGATATCCCAACAATTGCATTATTTACAATTTTTTGTATATTTTTTTTTGAAAAGTCAATTATGATTAAATACAAATGCCAGATAATACAATGACAATGTATAAATATTTTACATTGTCGGTGCATACATTTTTTATCAATAATAATAATAATTAACACCTTTACTAATGTTCCAAATTTCCACATCATTACTATTAACAATTGACAATTACTTGTATAGTCGTATTCCTAAAGTCCACATTTTTTTAGGTTTCTTCCTTTTTCCAAGGAACTGTCCTTCCCCAACTGCCAACCCTTACTTCACCATTATTCTACCGTGACACTCGCCTAAATCTAGTTCCTTGAAAAGCCTTGTTTCATCCAAATAATGTACTTTAGGTTATATATATAACAAATCAATTTGTTCCACCAATTGAATAGTGTTGCCTAACAACTTAATTACCCCTCACTAAGTATTTTGAAATATTGCTTCTAACTAATGGAGTTTCAATGTGAATGGTCAGATCGTCGAAATGAGCAAAACTTGTTGTATTGAGTGCACACATCAGAAAAATTAGCATTTAGTCATTGTTTCGTGTGTGTTGAACGCACCCACTTCCGCTGAGAACAATGGGTGATGCGTTGAGCACACCTAGGTGCACTCAGCGCAAGTTGATACACTGAAAGGTTGCCAAAAGTCAGTTGGAGGTGTTGAGCGCATTTGATATTACCAGAACACTATTTAAAGACTTCCGACTCGAACCAAAGGACACACACTTTGTAATACTTCTTTTATGAGTTTCTAGAGTAGTTTAACTCATTTTAGTTATGGAATCGAGGTGTAAGTATTAGAAGTGTAAGTAAAAATAATTAAAAATTAAAAATAAGTAAAGTTTCTCATTAGAATAAAAAATGATAATTAATAAAATTATTGGAAAATATCTTATATTTTTTACTATTATTGTTTATTAAATATATAATGTTTTGAGGATTAATTATATAGGAGGATCGTGGCAACACTTCTCGTCCTTATATCATTTTCAAATAGTCGTGTTATGATGCTTCTACTCATTCCTAAGTTAACAATAATTAAATTATTAACTATTAATAATAAAAAATGAACTTTCACTAATAAATAAATAACAAAATTAATATTTTGCCTAAAAATAGCTAATCATGTCAAGGAGGGAGGATGGGTAGTCATTGATGGCTTCTTTTCCTCAACTCATCATTTGGATGGTTGCGTTACGTCGCTTCCGCTCCTAATTAAAGCACTCAACCAACAATAACTTATCAATTAAATAATTACGTAGCATTGATTTCCTAATAGAGATACGTAAGAGCAATATTTTATCTTGTCAGACACAAAAAAAAAATTGTCAATTTATTGGAAATTAATTAAATAACCAAATAATTTAAAAGTATAAAATAAGTCATGCAATTTAATGAAAAATATTGTTTAAATCAGACAGATTAAGTATTAATACATTTTTTTTCATAACCGACTTCTGAACCTGAATATATGAAATCCAAAGCACAATATGATTAGGTTAAAATATGTTTCTACATTATTTTATAAAAAATATAATAGCGACTCTAATAAAGTCGTCTAATCGAAAATTAGGGCGCGACACATAGTAATAAAGACATACTATATAACCTCTAAGAAGATTAGAGAACATGTAGATTATAGATAACAAATCTAAAGATAGTTAAGAGATTGATTCTACCTCAACAATAAAACAACAATACCCTCCCAATAAATAATAGAAAAATGAGTATGAAAAAAGTCTTAATCCTTATGCAAGATCATCTCCAAATAGCTATACATCATCCCCACTCATTGATCATGTCTATGCAAATAGCTAGAAAGTGATAAAATAATAATTGGGAAGAACTTGACACGCGCCTAGAGTGACGGTGGGTTTGGATTGAAAGGATTCCAAATGGTAAAGTTGCATTGGTGAATTTTGGAATTTGAGAGAAACATGAGTGGGGCTATTGTCATGTTATGACAATAAAAAAACAGAAAGCGCCAAAAAGAGATTAATGTTTGGCATTGACTCTCACAGAGGTCATGACAAGGTCACTCTGACTAAGGCAAAGAGAAGCCAATACATCTTTGTGCCTTGTTTGCCACAACTCATACTACCATCCACTTTTTCATTAATGGTAACAACTCTGATTATACTAATCAGGAAACTTTATATAACACTATACTATATCCTCATTTGATTAGTTCATATTCAAGATATTTTTTACAATTATTTTATTGAAAAATAATTTAAAAGTGTGTTCGTTATAAATAATTTAGTTGTGACAGATGTCGATGTCGTAATCTTCATCCAATAATGAATCTTCATCCAATGATGAATCTTCATGTATTAAACATGATATGGATTCTAATTTTTGGAATAACTAAGGGTATCGTCTTACCCTATCAATAAAAAACTAATTTCTTTTTGGGCCATCTCAACAAGTGTTACTCATATGAATCAAAACTTTGATTTTTGGGCTAATAATTAGAGAACTAGTAGAGCCTTACATAACTAGACAAACGTTTTATTTTGAATAGTTGCTTCATTTTCCTACTCATTCCATCTCTCTTTGGTAGGGTAGAAAGAGTGGAGAAAGGAGTGAAAATATAGATTTTAATGAGAATATACTTCTTTCTCTCATATGGGAGAAAAGAGTGCGGGAAAGAAAATAAAATTGATGGCTTCCATCAACTTTTTGTTTCTTCTCTAAAGTGAGAAGAAATACTAGAGTTGAAAAATAATTGCATTTACTATAATACCTTATCTTTATCATATCCTCACTATTCTCTATAAAACATAAAATTGTATATTTAATAAAATTATACTTTCATACCTTCTATTTATTTCTTGTTTATTTTCTACCAAACAAATCTTACAATCAACTTATTTTCTTATTTGTTTAACTCTACTCTTACTCCTTTTTGTCTTTTCTCTCCTAACCCAAACAAAATCTAAAATCCGTTAATCTGATTACCCATTTCATAAAAAAATGGATTACCCTTTTAATTAAGCATTGTAATTCCACCTTTACCTCTGACAACCAGTAATGATATATGTCCCACTGGGTCACTGCAAACATGTACACACATTGCAGAGTGTTCTGTCTAACTTCTATAAAATTATTTGGTGGATATAGTTAAAGATTCTTAGTATTTAATGTCCCTAGCTTCCCCCTATGATAATCTAGTTACTAAAGTTTGTAAACAATGCCGTATCTGGTTTTGTTAGGTAAAGATGAAAAGAGATATAAATTGGGTTAAAAATTTAAAACTTTTCCATATTAAGATTCATAATGATTATACTAAACTAATCTCTTGGTTTATCCTTCCATGTTAAGGTCTTGCAGGGTACCCTGGGAAGGGTTTATATTTGTTTTGACATGTTACTTAAAATGTTAATACTAGTAACATTAACATTTTGGAATACAACAGTTACTATAAATAATCTTCTTCTAATAATAATTATTACGTAACAAATGATAAGTACTATATGAAGGGCCAAATTGGCAAATTCCATTAGTAATATCCATTGAAGAAATTAGTTGGGGTGTTGTTATGTACACAATGACTTCTTTCCTACCTCATTCTGTACTTATGTATCCATTCAATAAGAAAAATAGTAAAGTTTGTACCCATTTGGATTCATCATGCACTTATAAATATTTAATACTAAATCTATACGATATTTAGTCGCAATCTTAAAATTATTGATTTCATATAAATTAAATTTGTATTGAAAATAAATGAACAACATAATTGATTGAATTACAAAGCTAAATTAAATGTAATATTCATTTATGTTGTTGGTGTGAAGTTAGAGAAGAGAAGACGCATTGATCAAAACTCGGACATACCCTAAAACATAGATTTAAGCCCAAACCAATAATATAAATGGAGTTGCTAAGCCTACTTCTAAATTTTTAGGGATAAAATTCACTTACTCTAAAAGTAAGTGTAAAAAATATATTTCACATCTTAGACAATCATTTTTTAGAAAATCCAATGGTTTGAATTTTTTCACTAATTCAAACCATTGGATTTTCCAATAAATCAATATGATGTGGAGTAGGTTTTTTCCACTTATTCTTGAATTAATAGTATCTTTTAATTCTAGTTGTCCAACAAGTTGTTTAGAGTTTAACTTTCATGCAAGTAAAAGTTTTTTACATTATAAAAAAAATTACACTTTGTTTCATTGTATAATTGATAGACCGGTTAAAAAGTCTACAATTTCTACAATGTATTATAATTAAGAGTTATGCTAACAACTATTTTAACGATATAGTTTATGGATTTGAGAAAACTAAACTTTGTAATAGAAATTGTAATTTTAAGATTTTCAAATGTATCACTTTCCTATGTAGAGTTTATGTTTTTTTAATTCTTAAAAAAATATTCTTATTACACTTTTTACCATCATCTATCATTAAATTTATTTTTGTTTTATAATCCAGGTTCCATGCAATTAAACCATCCTCAATTATAATTTAGGTTACAGTTGTGCGACTTCAGCCATATTTTACTTCAAATTTCTAAAATTACAATAAATATAATCATAACAATAATTTAAAACATCTGAGATATTTTGAGATATTTTAAGGAACAATGAAAGTACAAAAAGATAGAGGGTATTGAGAGATTTAAGTTTTTCTAATGACATTACATGTTTATTTAACATATCTTTATCATTCATTATATATATTGTGTAGAATGATATGGAGATGTAGTCCTCATCCATTAGTGCAAAGAGGACTAGTCATCTTCAATTCCCAGAATCATAAGCTATAAAAGAAGAGAAGAGAAAGAAAAAGTGAAAGTGAAGGTTGAATCTCATTCCCCATTTTATATAAACTAAAGCTATAAAAGATTACACATGGTGTAAAATGGCTAAAGGGAAAGGATGGGACCACAATCTAAGTGCAACTCTTAGAACAACATTGAGGTTCTCTAATCATAGAAAAAGACTCAATTTATGTTTGGACAGTGCTACATGCTGTCACTCAACACGTTTTGTCTGAATCTTGATTCCAATGAACTGAGAAGCCTCCACACTTTATGAAAACACTTAAGTTCTTTTTGGTGCAATGCCAATCTACAACTCTTACATTTGGATTGCACAATCTCAATCCTTATGCTATGATATGGGCTTAATAGAGAAGCCTGTGATGAAATAAGGCTTAGCCCAATTTAATTACATTTATCCTCCAAGACCAGCAAATTATAAAGTAGTGTAGTGATGTGGTGGTTTAAGAAGGTAATGAGTTGGGTGATGAGGAAAAGAAGAAGTGGATGGAAGAGTGTGAAGCTCTTCAGCAAAAACAGTGAAGGAGGTCATAAGGAGAAAGAGTAGGAGTAATGGCGCCATTGCTCTAAGATGAGAAAACACTTAGGTGAAGAGAGTGAAAGACTATGTGATGCTTTCATTGGGTCTGGCTTACGAGAGAGGATACTGCATATGTAAGATGTTAACTACTATTAACACAATAACAATTTATCTTACCTTATATTGAAAATTATAATATACTATATATAAGGGAAATCATAGTGTAATTACTATCATTGACTAATTTTGAATTTCATATGTTGCCCTTAACATTTTTTAATGTCTACAAAAAATAATATAATCCTAAGTTTACCATTAACACAATAACTACATATATCACCATAAATTGGACATGATAATGAACACAAAAAAGTATAACATAAATTACACCCAATATAAAAAACTTTCTAATTATGGTAAATATTTAATAACATATGGGTCATTGACATGCTAGTTAGAGGTTGTGCTCGGTATTACACGAAATATAATAATTACTTGTTTTTCACGAAACATTTGTCATTAGTAAAAAAAATAGGTTTTTAAGAGGACAACTATTATACTCTTTTTTTAAATCCAGGGTGTGATATAACAAAATGTTATTAAATATTTTATAATTATTCCTCTGACACAAATACTTAGTTGCTTCTTTGCATGTATAGAAAAGTTGTCCTCTTAGGAACTTCATGATATAACAAAATGATTGATTTCGAAAAGTTTTATCCACATAATTTTTGTTCAACTGATTTGATGATATTTGATTATCAACTTTGAGACTTACATCATTGAAATACATAACAATGATGAATATGTTTCTTTTAAATGAATCAATAATCTTTTAAGATAAGGTAGTTGAAAGAGAAAGATACATTGTTTACTCATTAGTTTTTACTCTTTTGAAATTAGCAATACACATGTAGAAATAGTTTTTCAACTATGAAAATTGTGAAAATAGGTTGCATAATCGAATGAGAGATGCATGGACGAATGACTATTTAGTGACTTATATTTAGCGAGAAATGCTCAATAACATTTACAATGAATTGATCCTTCAACGATTTCAAAATATGAAATTATATCAAGATTAATTATGAAATATTAATTTATTTGATTAAATCTATTTAAAGTTTATAGTTATTATTGTTTTTATTTTTTATAATTGATTAGAGGTGACAAACTACCCACAACCCATAAGTCATCCAAATCCAAAAAAATTAAATTCATCCAAATTCACCCATTAGAGATAATGGATTTAAATGGAGGGGTTTCAATGGATAACTTTAATGGATGTATTTGAATTCATCTATTATATACAATGAATATTCAATCCATCCAAAAAAGAATTCAAAAATGGCGTTCTTTCCTTTTCAATTTCATTTAATATTCAAGAAAATTAAATTCAAGCAAATTCATCATGATTCTCACTCTCACATAATATTTTATTAAATTGATAACAATTATAGGACATGTAGATATAGTTAGTTAATATTAAGTATGTAATATAATAAGTATGATAAAAAATGTGTGCATTTGTACTATATAAGTTTTATACATTGTCATCCATCAAATACATCAATCTTTATTCAATGATAATAATCCAAACTCTGAAGTAACTACAGGACTAGAACTTTAGCGGCAACAATAACATAGTAACATATAACAAATCCTAATCCCACGAAATACTAGAAAACTAACAAGCCCGAAGAGTATATCATAACTAAGTGACGCAGCCCTATATAATTAGGTAGAATAATATATAATCTTCATAATAATATTCTTTTAATGTTTGCATTTAGGCTCAAATGCAAAAGGACCAACATTGTAAAGTGTGAAAGGGCCCTTGGGAGACATGTAAGCCCTTTCAAGCGTAAGGGTAGAACCAGTGACACCACCATTGAAATTATAAGGCTTTAGTCCAGTGGATGCACTAACCAAAACAACATTGCACTTATGTGCACCAAAGTTTGTGATGTTCTTAGGTGCTTCAAGGAAGAAGTAGCCATTCTTGTCAGTCTTGGCTGTTTTGACCAGTTTGGATTTAGTGCTGTAGCAATGGAACTTCACAATGGCTCCTACAGTTTCAATAAACAAGTTCAAATACAATGGTCACTTCTCAGTTGTCCCTTAGCACACGGATATATATATCTTGTGTCTGTCGGAATAGGTATCATCTTCATTAATGGAGAGACAATTGATATTATTAAACTTGATTTTAAGGACAAAAAGTCATTATAAGTGTAATAGGATGATTGAATTGTCTTTTCATTTTTCATTTTGTATTGTTTTATATTTCATTTGTTTATTCATTAATGGAGAGAATCTCTACTCATTGTGCCGGACTAATAAAAACATGTAATTTCCATTAAAAAAATTAAACATTTATTTTTATTATTATTATTTTTGATTCATTATGATTATTCCATAACTATATGAGATAGGATGAGGGACATAATATCCATATCCATGTTAATGGGAGTCATAAGTAGTCTGGTAATTAAGGTGAAGGGTTTAAGGAATGAAGTGGATGAGGTTGCGGGTTTGAACCTCACCTATAGCAAATTATAAGAGGTGAAGTGAAGGAAAATGAAAGTTTTAGTCTCATCCACAACAAATACTAACAACTAACATTTGTCGATAAAAAAAATTCACCTTACTAACAATATCCTTTTATTGGTGCAAAAAGTGAGAACAACAATTTGTCATATTCTTGTCGGATGAAGATTAGCTTTAAAAAACGACAAAGCAACTTTAGCAAGGTCCTGCCACCTTCTCTCATATTCTTGTGGACAATTTCAAGTTTATTTAATAATAAATAAGGGAAAAAGAATAGAAATTCTATGTGTAAATATCATAAATTATATTTCTTCCTAATTATCATTAAATTATTTGTTAATTAAATTGGTAATATATAAAGATATATAATGTTAAATTATTAACATGTAGGAAATTAATTCCATAAGAATCACAACACTAATAATAGGTGCACCATTTCAACAATGTTTGATAGCTAACATAAATAATCTCAAAGAAATCATCCTCAAAATACAAATTAATTTATAATTTTATGATTAAAAGGGGACAGTATATAGAATAATATTAATATATAAAAAATTAAAGTTACATTTTAATTATTGATCACTAAAATTAAAAAAGGATGATTGAATTTTTTTCATTATTAATAATTTAATATTACCTGAAGATGAATTTTACTAATAGTTAATGTTAATTACCAAGAAAAGATAGTTGATAATAATTACTTAAGGACATAAAGTTTAAAATGTAGATCTACGTACATGCAAGCAACCGTATCGGTTATCAAACCGGTTAGGGTACTGGTATAGTGGTACAGTGGTTCAGTAATTAAACTGCATGCCGGTTAAACCGGACATACTTGCTTATATATATATATATATATATGTAAACCTATAACAAAAAATTTCAAATAAGTAGATATTCATATTTATAATCCATATTCATAATTTACTTCAAATTCACACAAACAAACAACATTAAGTCTTTAATAAAATCAAAGTCTAAAGTACAAAACATATATTTATCCAAAATTATCACTTAACAAACGGAAAATAAAAATAAATGACCAAGTATCAATCATTGAAGTTGAAGAATTGGTGAAGAATTGAAAATTTGAAATTTAAAATAAAATAAAATAATAATGTACAAACCAACCGGTTTAAACTGGTTTTGACCGGTTTTGACCGGTTCTATTGCATATGCGGTATAACATACGTAGCGTACCGGTTAGGGGTCCGGTTCACCGGTTTTCCGGTTGAACCGGCCGGTACGGTACGGTTTTCAAAACTATGCAAAAATGAAGAGAAAGAAAGGTGCATGAGACATGGAATAGAGAGAGACTAACCAAGTAGTGGTGTGGCTCCTAAGAGGGTGTCTTTCCCAGCATACTTGCATGGCTTTACATAAACAACACCTTGAACAGATACAAAGGTTCTAGGTACGTGATGCACTTTTGGTGAAGATGGTGGTGGAGCAGGGGCAGAAGCTGGTGGGTGGTGGTGGTGATGTGGTGGTTTAAGAAGGTAATGAGTTGGGTGATGAGGAAAAGAAGAAGTGGATGAAAGAGTGTGAAGCTCTTCAGCAAAAACAGTGAAGGAGGTGATAAGGAAAAAGAGTAGGAGTAATGGTGCCATTGCTCTAAGATGAGAAAACACTTAGCTGAAGAGAGTGAAAGAGGCTTTGATGTTTTGCATTATGAGAGTTTGGGATGAGTTGATTTATACGACTACATATATTTTGTCTTAATATTTGGTGTCTTATTATGTCTCAGTCCAGTTACAAATATCAATTAGTTAAGATTTTTTTATAAAAACATAAATAATGTGTTTTTATTATTACTTGATAAAATATGGTTGGTTTGGGACATAAAAACATAATATTTTTTGGATATAAGATCTTTGTTCCATTTATAGCGTTGATCCCAAGATTCTATTGGGTTTTGTAGTTTAGGATCTTTACAACATAAAAAGCACGATGAAGACGAGGATGAGATAGATGTATACAATTTTAATTGGTCTCGATTTTAGCTACACAATTTTTTAGAGTTAATATTAACTTTTATGGTAAAAATGTATAGTTTTTTTTTGTTTAATTACATTAGACTATATGAAAATGTATTTAATTTATTTTAGAATGTATTAATGAAATGAGACTAGAATTTGTGAAAGGAAATGATACCTGAAATGTAGGAATGCATGCCATTTTTCTACTACTTTATTTTAATCCATGAAACTAATGAAAAATAGAATCTTAAATGTATATGATATGGAATGCGTTAGGTTATGAAATAAGTGAAATGTGTTAAATGATTTATAGTAATTAATGAGATGATAAGGCGATATAGCAAATTAGAATGAATGAAATGAAATGTTTGAATAACACCTTTTATTTTTTATGAATGAATATATGAATGAATGAATAAGTAAATACATAATTATAAAAATCAGTTCGTGCTGACCGGTTCAACCAGTAAACTGGTCCTTATATTGGTATGGTACAACAATTATAGTGGTCAAAATTTGCCAAAACCTTGCATACTGTCCGGATTTCAATTGAACCGTACCGGTCAAACCAGACAATTTTTATTTAAATTTTTTTTAATGAAAATAAAAATAATTGTTATTTTTTTAATGATTTTCATAATTAATGTTAATATATTATATATCTAACTTCACCGGTGTGTGGTTTAATTAGTGAACTATCGGTTGAACCGTTATACCACTATATCATTACCTCTGTCGGTTAGTTGGCCGATACGGTATTAATAATATTGAGTGAATATATAGATATAAATGATGTATTTTTAATGTATATATACATTCATAAATGAATGATATATTCATGTATGAATGCATGAATGGATAAATAGGCCAGGTTGAAGAATGTGTAAATAATGTATTTTTTTTAAAATGCATTCATGCATGAATGAATAAGTAGAAGGAAGTCATAAGGTGTTCTGATGACTAAGATGAATGATTTAATGAATAGAATGAATAAAATTGTGAGTTCGAGTCTCATGGTTTGATGTAGTGAGAATGGTAAAGAGAATGAGATTGTGTGTTCGAATCTCGCTTACAACAAATACTAGTTGAAAAATGTATGAATATGTATTTTTTTATTACTTGTATTAGTTGTATGTATGAATAAATGAATGGATAAATTAGTAGAATAATGTATGGGTAATATATTTTTATTTTTAAATGTATGTATGAATGCATAAATTAATGAGTATTTGAATGATGTATTTTTTAATTTTTCTTTTTGAATGTATGAACGAGTAATTGAATGAATGAGTAAATAAATGTTTGGAAGATGTAAATACATGAGTGAGTAAATATTTGAATAATACATTTTTTTTCTATTTATATGAATGAATGAGGGAATGAATCCATGAATTATATATTTCCGAATTCATGTTCATTCTGCGCAATATTCTATGTATGTATTGTATCATAACCCATTGTAATCCTATACCCATTGTTTAGAAATGTTTTTGACTTTTGACTAAGAAGAAAATAGCATTACTTAAAATGCGAAATGAATCATATGATATATTGGACCCTCTGGTACACGCAGAAATTACCGTTATCAAAATGATCACCAATTTGGTTCTATATCATTATTCCTACCGATTTGGTTCTGTTATTTTAAGAAATATTAAGATTCTGGAATGAAAAATATAAAATACATATTAGAGATAGAACCAAATTGATTACCGTCACTCTTTATTCAATGATAAAACTCCAAAGTCTGAAGTAACTACAGAATTAGAACTTTAGGGGCAACAATAACATAGTAACATATAACAAATCCTAATCCGAAGAAATACTAGAAAACAAACAAGGCTGAAGAGCATAGCATAACTAAGTGACACAACCCTATATAATTAGGTAGAATAATATATAATCTTCTTAATATTCTTTTAAAGTTTGTAATTAGGCTCAAATGCAAGAGGACCAACATTGTAAAGTGTGAAAGGGCCCTTCGGAGCGATGTAAGCCTTGTGAAGCCTAAGTGTAGAACCAGTGACACCACCATGCAAATTAGAAGGCTTTAGTCCATTGGGTGCACTACCCAAAACAATATTGCACTTATGAGCACCATAGTTTGTGATTTTCCTAGGTGCTTCAAAGAAGAAGTAGCCATTCTTGTCAGTAATGGCTGTTTTCACCAGTTCTAATTTAGTTTTGTTGCATTGGAATATCACAATGGCTCCTACAGTTTCAATAAACAAGTTCAAATACAATGGTCATTTCTCAGTGGTCACTCAGCACAAGAATATATATATATATATATCAAAAAGAGATCTCATGTCTCATATATTGTGTCGGACTAATAAAAACATGTAATTTTCAATAAAAAAATTTAAACATTTATTATTATTATTATTTTGATTCATTAGTCCAAAAGGAAATGAGGAGGATGGACATAATATCCATTTTACTAACAATATCCTTTTATTGGTGCAAAAAGTGCCAACAACAATTTGTCATATTCTTGTCGCATGAAGATTAGCTTTAATAAAACCACAAAGCAACATTAGCTAGGTCCTGCCACCTTGTGTCATATTCTTGCGGAAAATTTGAAGATTATTTAATAATAAATAAGGGGAAAAGAATAGAAATTCCGTATGTATTTTGCAATTTAATATTATAAACTATTTTTCTTTCTAATTATCCTTTAAACTATTTGTTAATTAAATTGATCAATATATAAAGATATTTGATATTAAATTACTAACATCATAACAAATAAATTACTTCCATAAGAATCACAACTTTAACAATAGGCTCACTATTTCAACCATGTTTGTTAGCTAACATCAATAAGAGGAAGAAATCATTCTTAAAATACAAATTAATTTATAAGAAGATTATAAATAAATTTTATAATTAAAAGGGGACAATATATAGAATAATATTGATATACAAAAATTTTAAAATTACATTTTAATTATTGATCACTGAAATAAAAAATGGATGATTGGTATTTTTTCATTATTAATAATTTAATATTATCCGAAGACAAATTTTACTAATAGTTAATAATAATTAGGGAGAAAAATAATTCATAATAATTACTTAAAGAAATAATGTTTAATGATTTTTTACAAAAACTTTTCCCCAAAATTAATTATGATAAGATAATAAAACTCTTCTTCTTGTTCGGGTTTAATATAAGACCCACTTGAAGTTTTCGGTACAAAGATGTAAATGTTATGATAAGATAAACTTAAGAGGTAATTAAGTGTAATTAAACACAAGCTCTTACACTCTAGTTTTAATCTCAAATTCAATTCAATGATCTGGGGACAAATAATGGTGGAATACCTAAATGATAAAAATGTAGATCTACGTAGATGCAAGCAAAAATGAAAAGAAAGAAAGGTGGGAAATGGAGTAGAGAGAGACTAACCAAGTAGTGGTGTGGCTTCTAAGAGGGTGTCTTTCCCAGCATACTTTGGTGACTTTACATAAACAACACCTTGAACAGATACATAGGTTCTAGGTACGTGATGCACTTTTGGTGGTGGTGGGTGGTGGTGGTGGTGGTGGTGGTGATGATCTGGAGAGGAATGGTGATGAGGAAGAGAAGAAGTGGATGAAAGAGTGTGAAGCTCTTCAGCAAAAACAGTGAAGGAGGTGATAAGGAGAAAGAGTAGGAGTAATGGTGCCATTGCTCTAAGATGAGAAAACACTTAGCTGAAGAGAGTGAAAGAATGTGATGTTTTCATTATTTGAGTTTGGGATGGGTTGATTTATAGAGGTTGATCCCAACGTTCGATCTGTTGGGTTTTGTACTTTAGGATATAATAAGTAATGAAATGATATGGCAATATAGGAAATTAGAATGCATGAAATGAAATGGTTGAATTACTCCTTTTATTTTTTATGAATGTACCTTTTATTTTTTATGAATGTATATAGCATTGATTGAATATGTAAATACATAGTTATAAAAACTAGTTTGGGCTGGCTGATTTAATCGGTAAATCAGTATTAATACTGGTATGATACAACAATTATACCGGTCAAAATTTGCCAAAACATTACATACTGATCGATTTTCAATTGAACTGTACCGGTCATACCGATCAATTTTTATTTAAAATTAAATTTTTAATAAAAATAAAAATAATTGTTGTTTTCGACATTAATGTTAATATTATATATATATATATATATATATATATATCTAAATTCACTGATATGCAGTTTAATTAGTGAATTATCGGTTGAAGTGTTATATCACTATACCATTATCCCTACCAATTTGATGATCGGTACAGTATTAATTACACTGAGTAAGTATATGTATAAATGATGTATTTTTAATGTGTGTATACATTCATAAATGAATGATATATTCATGTATGAATACATGAATGGGTAAATATGTAGAAGAATGTGTAAATAATGCATTTATTAAATGCATGAATGAATGAATAGAAGAAGTCATAAGGTGATTTGATGGCTAAGATGTAGAGTTTAAGAAATGATTTTATATAGTGAGAAGGGGTATAGACAAGGAGGTTGGATGTTTGAGTCTCGCCTATAACAAATACTAACATTTGCGGATAAAAAAATTGAATGAGTAGAATGTATGAATACCATATTCTTTTCTTTTAAAAAAATATGTGTATGCATGAATAAGTGGATAGATAAGTAAAAAAATGTATAAATATGTATTTTTTTAATACTTGATTCGGTTGTATGTATGAATAAATGAATGGATAAATTAATAGAATAATATATGGATAATATATTTTTTAGTTTTAAATGTATGTATGAATGCATAAGTCAATGAGTATTTAAATAATGTATTTTTAAATTTTCTTTTTGAATGCATGAATGAGTAATTGAATGAATAAATGAGTGAATAAATGTTTTGATGATGTACATACATGAGTGGGTAAATATTTGAATAAGACAATTTTTTTTTTCTATTTATATGAATGAATGAGGGAATGAAACCATGAATTATATATTTCCCAATGCAAGCTCATTCTCAGCAATATTCTATATATGTATTGGATCCATAACCCATTGTAATCCTATAACCCTTTGTTTAGAAATGTTTTTGACTTTTGACTATAAAGAAAATAATATTACTTAAAATGCAAAATGGATCTTCTGTTGTACTGAACCCTCTAATATACACAAAGATTATCATCTTCAAATTAATCACTATACCATTATCTCTACCGATTTGGTTGTATGTTATTTTAAGAAATATTAAAATTCGAATGAAAAATATAAAATACAAATCAGACATAGAACCAAATTGATTACCATTGCTCTTTATTCAATGATAAAAATCCAAATTCTGAAGTAACTACAGAATTAGAACTTTAGGGGCAACAATAACATAGTAACATATAACAAATCCTAATCCCACGAAATCCTAAAAAACAAACAAGGCCGAAGAGCATAGCATAAATAAGTGACACAGCCCTAAATAATTAGGTAGAATAATATATAATGTTCATAATATTCTTTTTTTAAAGTGTGCCTTTAGGCTCAAATGCAAAAGGACCAACATTGTAAAGTGTGAAAGGGCCCTTCGGAGAAATGTAAGCCTTCACAAGCCTAAGGGGAGAACCAGTGATACCACCATTGAAATTAGAAGGCTTTAGTCCATTGGGTGCACTCACCAAAACAACATTGCACTTGTGAGCACCATAGTTTGTGATTTTCTTAGATGCTTCAAGGAAGAAGTTGCCATTCTTGTCAGTATTGGCTGTTTGGACCAGTTCATATTTAGTGTTGTTGCATTGGAACTTCACAATGGCTCCTACAGTTTCAATAAACAAATTCAAATATACAGTGGTCACTTCTCAGTTGTCGCTTAGCACAAGGATATATACATATATATGAAAAGCAAATCTATTATAATGTGTCGGGCTAATAAAAACATGTAATGTTAAAAAAATTAAAATTTATTATTATTATTATTATTATTCATTATGATTATTAGTCTAAATGCATGAGATAGGATTAGGGACATAATATCCATCTTACTAATGATATCCTTTTATAATTTTATTGGTGCAAAAAGTGCCAACAACAATGTGTCATAATCTTGGGGAAAATTTCATGTTTATTTAATAATAAATAAGGGAAAAAGAATATAACTTCATAAAATTTATGCATCTTGCAATTAAATATTATAAACTATTTTTATTTCTAATTATCTTTTAAAATTTAAACTATTTGTTAATTAAATTAGTCAATATATAATATTAAATTATTAACATATCAACAAAGAAAGTACTTCCATAAGAATCACAACACTAACAATAGGCCCACTATTTCAACCATGTTTATTAGTCAACATCATTAACTATGAAAATATCATCCTCAAAATACAAATTAGTTTTTAAGAAGATTATAAATAAATTTATAATTAAAAGGGGACAATTTATAGAATAATATTGATATACAAAAATTTTAAAATTACATTTTAACTATTGATCACTGAAATAAAAAATGGATGATTGGAATTTTTTTCATTATTAATAATTTAATATTATCTGAAGACAAATTTTAATAGAGAAAAGATAATTCATAATAATTACGTGAAGACATAAAGTTTAAGAAGTTTTTCCAAAACTTTTCCCCAAAATTAATTATGATAACAAAACTCTTCTTCTTGTTCCGGTTTAAATTATTTACACCCGGTATTCTTCTATCTCCCTTCAAGGTTTTTTATTTTTTATTTTTATTATAAGACTCACTTCAAGCTGTAGAAATATAATAATGACAATATAATGAAGAAAATATTATACTCTAGTTTTAATCTCATATTCAATGATCTGGGGACAAATGGTGGAGTACGTAAATGATAAAAATGTAGATTTACGTAGATGCCTGCAAAAATGAAGAGAAAGAAATTAAAGGTGAGAAATGGAGTAGAGAGAGACTAACCAAGTAGTGGTGTGGCTTCTAAAAGGGTGTCTTTCCCAGCATACTTGGATGACTTTACATAAACAACACCTTGAACAGATACATAGGTTCTAGGTACGTGATGATGCACTTTTGGAGCAGGTGCAGAAGCTGGTGGGTGTTGGTGGTAGTGGTGGTGGTGGTAGTGGTGATGGTGATGCGGTGGTTTAAGAGGGGAATGAGTTGGGTGATGATGAGGAGAGGAATGATGCACTTTTGGAGCAGGTGCAGAAGCTAGTGGGTGGTGGTGGTGGTGGTGGTGGTGATGCGGTGGTTTAAGAGGGGAATGAGTTGGGTGATGATGTGGAGATGAATGGTGATGAGGAGGAGGAGAAGTGGATGGAAGAGTGTGAAGCTCTTCAGCAAAAACAGTGAAGGAGGTCATAAGGAAAAAGAGTAGGAGTAATGGCGCCATTGCTCTAAGATGAGAAAACACTTAGCTAAGTGATGTTTTCAATATGTGAGTTTGGAATGGGTTGATTTAAAGGGGCTGATCTATCCCAAACAATGTTATAAAAACCGTATCGTACATGCCGGTTCAACCAGAAAACTGGTGAATTTGACCCCTAACCGGTACGGTATGTATGTTATACCGCATATGCAATAGAGTCGGTCAAAACCGGTTAGTTTGTACATTATATATATTTTTTTAATTTCATCCCTCAAAAGTGAAAATACATGGTCTCACATTTCAAATTTTCAATCCTTTACCAATTCTTCAACTTAATTTAAAGTTTTAAAAACAACTTAACTTGACTATTAAACACAACTCATTTCACTATAACAAGCATTAAAAACAAATTCAACATTAGGATGAAAAATTCATTTAGTATGAACTCTTCAATTAAAATAACATCACATCATTCATATGGATTAACAATATAATATCATTACTTAACAACAAAACATAACATTTTAACAACATAACAATCACATTTATGAATTAATATGATATTATAATTATGGATTAATATGATATTACAATATACACATGATATTACAATTAGATTGTTATATATATAGGAAGAAATAGCATGTTCGGGTATCCACGAGTCTGGGTACCTTATTATCCGGACCCAGACTCATCTAACAGCGGGTCTTAAAATCGCGGGTCTCAATTACCTACGGGTCCAAAACATAGACCCAGGCCCGACCCATTGCGTGTATTTTTTGCGGGTATTCGCTGATCCGGGTACCCATTGCCATCCTTACTGTACCACTATACCAGTACCCTGACCGATTTGATAACCGGTACAATTTTAATAACATTGATTCCAAGATTCTGTTGGGTTTTGTAGTTTAAGATGTTTACAATAATGTATGATAAGGATGAGATAGATCTATACGATTTTAACGGTTCGGTGTCGCACTTCGATTCTTAACTACACAACTTTTTAGAGTCAATATTACTTTTTATGGTAAAAAATATAGAAAAATATGTTAGTTTAATTACATTAGACTATATGAAGATGTATTTAATTTATTTTGGAATGTATTAATGATATGAGACTAGAATTTGTGAGGCAAATGATGCATGAAATGTAGGAATACATGCTTTTTTTCCTTTCTTCTTTATTTGTAATCCATCCATGAAACTACTTAAAAATAGAACATTAAATGCATATGATATGGAATGCATTACATTACATTATCAAATAAGTGAAATAAGTGAAATGATTTACAGTAATTAATGAAATGATATGGTGATATAACAAATTAGAATGCTTGATATATTAATTCATGAAATAAAATGTTTGAATAATCCCTTTTATTTTTTATGAATGCATATACAAATAAATAAGTAAATATATGCATGAATAATGTATTTTTAATGTATGTATATATTCATAAATGAATGATATATTCACGTATGAATACATGAACAAATAAATATCTAGTAGAATGGATAAATATGTATGCATGAATAAGTGCGTTGATAAGTAGAAAAATATATGAATAGGTATTTTTTTTAATATTTGTATGTATGAATAAATGAATGGATAAATTAGTGGAATAATATATGGATAATATATTTTTATTTTTAAATGTATGTATGAATGCATAAATTAGTGAGTATTTTGAATGATGTATTTTTCTTTTTAAATGTATGAATGAGTAATTGAATAAATAAATAGGTGAATAAATATTTGAATGATGTGCATGAGGGAGTGAATATTTAAATAATACCTTTTTTCTATATATTTACATGTATGAATCAATGAATACATACACTATATTTGGGAATGCATGCTCATCCTCCACAATATTATAAATATTTATTAGATCTATAACTCATTGTCATCCTATACCCATTGCTTAGAAATATTATTGACTTTGACTAGGAAGAAAATAGCATCACTTAAAATATTATTTTGAGAAATATTAAAATTCTGGAATGAAAGGGGTAAAATACAAATTAAACATGGAACCAAATTAATTATTATAAATGCTTTTGACTTTTGACTATGAAGGAAATAGCATCACTTAAAATATTATTGTGAGAAATATTAAGATTCTGGAATTAATTACTGTCACTCATTATTATATGATAATAATCCAAACTCTGAAACAACTAAATTAAACCACTACAACTTTCGTGGCAACAATAACATAGTAAGATATAACTGATCCGAATCCCACGAAACAGTAGAAAATAAACATAGCATAACTAAATAACATATATAATAAGGTAGAATATATATAATCTTCATAATAATCTTCTAACGTTGGCAATCAGGCTCAAATGCAAGAGGAGCAACACTGTAAAGTGTGAAAGGGCCATAAGGCTTCTTCTCAGGTCTAAGGGGAGCACCAGTGATACCACCACTGAAATTAGAAGGCTTTAGTCCATTGGGTGCACTCACCAAAACAACATTGCACTTGTGAGCACCATAGTTGGTGACGAACTTAGGTCCTTCAATTAGGAAGTAGCCATGCTCGTCAGTATTGGCTGTTTCGACCAGTGTGTATTTAGTGTTGTTGCATCCTAACTTCACAATGGCTCCTACAGTTTCAATAAAGAAGTTCAAATACAGAGGTTATAAATATATATATATATATATATATATTATAGGTAATGAAAATATGTTATGTTGATTAAACTTTAGATATATGTTAGAAGGTTAACTTTAATAAAACGACAAAGCTAACTCTAGCTGGGTCCTGTCACCTTGCCTTCTCTCATCACATAAACTAATAGGTTACAGTCCACAACGGTAAAATGTTCAAAGCAGGTTTGCTTCTTACTTTAACGAGTAAAACTCTTTGATAAAATTTACCTCATTTTATTTGCAGTGTATTGCATTTTTTTCATGTCAAAAAAGTAAATGTTAGATTTAAAAGTTTTCTAGCAGTACTTGAGAAGGAAAGGAAAATAATTATTATGATGTAAGATAACAAAATTCTCCTTGGTTTAAATTACCTACCCTCAATATTTTTTTATGTTTTATTTGTCTGATGTCAAGTTTATTTAATAAGAAATAAGGGATGTCTATTTTTATTTTGAACTATTTTTTCTCTGATTACCCTTAAATTTTATTTCCAGGTCAAATTGGTTCATAAATAAAGAAGACACTCACAATAACAATATTGATGATATGTGTAATATGTATATAACATTGTTGAAAAATCAATAAATAAAACTATAACAAATTTTATTTATACAATTTATTAAAATAAAAATGGATCACTTGATGATAGACTATATTTTAAAAGTATAAAAAATGTATGAGTTGTGTCTTTGATTTCTCATACCAATATTTTTTTAAAATAATTGATTTTCATAAAAATATAATTTTAAATGAAAATCGCATATGACCAATACAGTTTAATTGATAACCATCTGATTATATCGCTTTTGTGAACCAGCTGCCATCAACCAATTTTCATAACATTGATGGCAAAATTATGATAATAATTAAGTGTAATGAAACATAAGCTCTAGAAGAAGAATAATGATAATATTATGAAGAAAATATTATACTCTAGTGTTAAACTTATATTCAATGATCTGGTGACAAATGCGTGACTACTGACTACCTAAACAAGAAAAATTGTAGATCTATATACATGCAAGCCAAAATATTAATGGAGTGAGAAAATCCTTAAAATAAAAACAAGGATAAAAGAATTTAAATCTCCTTGCACTTAAACAATAAGGTAAAAGATTGTGTATATATGGAGTAGAGTGACTAACCAAGTAGTGGTGTGGCTAACCAGAGAGTGTCATTCCCAGCAAATTCGCAAGCCTTTACATAAACAACACCTTGAACAGCAATTAAGGTTCTAGGTATGTAATTTTCTATTGTTGAAGTTGGTGTTGGTGTCTTAACAAGTTTTGAAGGAGTAAGAGGGTGAATGTAGTGGGTGGGTGGTGTAGCCAATGGAGCAGGAGAGTGGACAGGTGCAGAAGCTGGTGGGTGGTGGTGGTGACGTGGTGGTTGAAGAGGAGAATGAGTTGCGAGAAGAGGTGTTGAGGGAGGGTTAGTAGGAGGAAGAGGAGGAGAAGCAAAAACAGTGAAGGAGGTGATAAGGAGAAAGAGTAGGAGTAATGGTGCCATTGCTCTAAGGTGAGAAAACACTTAGCTGTGATATTTTGCATTATGTGAGTTTGGGAAGGGGTGAATTTATAGGGGCTGATGCCAATATTCTCTTTGGTTTTGTACTTTAGGATCTCCCTTCACAATTTCACATGTATATGCCCCACAATGCCATGAGTTAAACTGATTTCTAATATAGGTCGAATCACATATCCACATTTATGTCTCATTCTATGTTCATACCTAATTATAAAGTCTTATTTCATTAAAAATAAAAATCATAAAAACATAAATTAATAAAATTACATTATTCATGAGGACATAATTTTGGTGGGAAGAGAGTAAAGTGAGAACTAGGATTCTTTGTCCCAATTTTTTTTTTGTCTCAGTGCCAACTGCCAACTCAATTAAATCTCAATAAATAATATAAAAAATTAGTTTTCTATTTTTATGATTTTCCTTTTTAAGTAGATTATAATTTTTAATTGGATTGAGACATAATTTACACACAAAAAAGTAAGATAAATGATATCTAGGTAAAAGGGAAAAGGCTGTGACAATAGGGAGTCCCAACAAGAGACTAATCATAGGGTAAACTCTTTCTAAACAGTGACTTTAGGATTTGAAATTTTAATTAAACATTCTACCATCTTGCAAATAAAGTTTGATCTAGTTTGTGAAAATAGTAAATTCTTGTACAGTGAAATTTTCTATAAAGAATGAAAATGACATTTTAATTTGATCTTGTGTGTGAAAATTTCTACTCACTAAATGATCATCCAAGATAGAAAGACTTTTACTTTCTTAATTTGAGAGGGACGTGTGAGATAAGCTTAAAGTTTAATATTTAAATATTGATAATGTAATACAATATCAATAATCATCTAACATTAATTTTTATTAATTTAATTTAAAATTTAATGATGTTTCATAAAAAGTGTAAAACCTCTTACTATGCATGAATATTAAACTATAAAATATTTGTTTTTATAATGTAAATAAGAAATAAAAATAAAAAATCGGATATTTGGTCAAATAAATTGCTGCTATTTCACACGCTACGGTGCTAGCTATCCAATATTTAGAATTTTGCACTTCTTTCAATGCAGATAAAGAAGTTTCCAAGGTCTTCGGTAATGTCAAGAAAAATGTTACCTCAATAATTTGTTTGGCAATTGTGATGACACTTAATTAGTCAAACTAAAAAAAGTGCCTTAAAAAAGTGCATGACATAAAATACAGCAGTTTTGATAAGTAGGAATGGAGCTATATATTTTAGCTTAATCAAATTATGAAATTACATTTGTTATTTGAGATTGATGTACAAGACCAAATACAATTGTTATTCCAATATTTGATGATCATAGGAACTCATTAAGCTCTGTTATTAGTAATTTATTAGTCCATCAAACAAGGAAATAGAGACGAGCAATAATTTCAGATAAATGTATTCATATTAACTTAAGGAACCATATTTAATATCATTGTTTTGGATTTTTTTAATTTTTTGAAAACCAAATTAATACATTCAAAGAATAAAATAAATCTTTAATAAAAAACTAGTCATGCATTTTTTAACTCCAAACCAAACCAAGTGAATCATTTAATGAAGACGAGTCCAGTTTGTATTACACGTGTATTTTGTCATTCAAAGAGGTCTGAAATCATTGAAGAATGGGGATTGGTGGAAAATGGGCTATGTACTTTTTCTTATTATTTGACAAGATTCTAAGTGTGCACAAAAAACAAGCCAAGAAATAGGTCATGATGTTCACATTACAAATCGATATGACATGATTACAAAATAGCATTCCTTATTTACTACTCCAAAAGCAAGGAAATAAATTAGAAAAAAAATAATAAATATTTAATTTTTTTAATTATAATAGAAAATGATTATGTTTACATTACTCTTCGAATAATAAATGATTTGAAACATAATATCTAATTCAAAAGCAACTTGGGTAGGAGTCGTATCCTCTAGTATGGTATTGTTCCTATCAGCATTTCAAATAAGATAAAGCTCAAAACTCTAAACATAAACCTTTCTTAGTAGGATTTTTAGGCTTGGTCATCTTAGGTTCCATCCAGTATGTTACTTTATGTGTCATTGGTATTGATTGATCAGAAAAATATTTAATTATTAAAATTTCAAATTTAATATATTTTTTCAATTAACCAAAATAAGTATCACATTAAGTGATAGGGGTCATATGCTAATAAGTCAAAGTATGATTCCTCACAAGCAACGCCAAAATCAGCTATACTAAGGTGAAAGTTCACATTAATAAGGTTCTCTATTTTAAGGTCTTAATGAATGGCACTTTGAAACTGTATATATTCCATTCCACCAGAAATATCCAGTAGAAAAGCAATTAACTTTTGTAGTGAAACATTTTTTCTATCCAACTTATGTATATATGCCCTCACAGAACCATGTGATAAATATTCTCTGATAACAAAATAAACAGGAGGCTTTATGTAACTGCCAAGATAAATATTTTGTGATAACATAAAGTGGAGACTTTTGTACACTGCCAATTTATGTATTTACAGTTAAATGTGTATAAAGCTTTATATGCATAAATATTTCACTTTGATAACATTTGGGTGTGGAGGTAAGTGCCATATATCAAGTAAAATTGAACATGAATTGAGACACTTAGTTGTGAATTTTGATAATATTTTTAGACAAACTTTCATGAATCTAGAATAATTGCCTTAGTTTGAAAAACTTATACAAGTGTTATTAATTGCAGGGTAATGAATTGAAAAAGATGAAAAATGGAAGAAAATGAGAACAGTGGCTCAAAAGCACACACACTGGTGGATTCTCGCCCAAGCCAAGGAAATCTCGCCCAAGCTAGAATTCTCACCCAAACGAGAGACAAGGGATCACAAGCCTCTGCTACTGACGAATTCTCGCCCAAGCGAGAGACCAAAAGTTTGAAGTTCATATAGGCAGTTTCCAACAGTTTTGGGGTTACCTTTGACCATTTGCACTGATTTTGAGAGCTTTAGAGAGAGAAAAAGCACGAAAGTGAAAGGGAAGAGTCGTGGGAACGACTCTAGGCTTAGATTCATATTATTTTATGCATTTCGTCATTGTAATGTGTAGAATGATCGGCTAAACTCTCGGTGTGGGATTGAATGTAATTTTCTGAACCTTTGTATTCTGAGATTTAATTCAGTTGATGTTTAGTTATTTGATTTTGGAAATCTTATCTTATGCCTAATGCTTGATTTTATTTAGTTATTGAAATCTTGATTTATTACCTCATGTTCAACTGGAAAGCGAAATATGTGGTTGAATCCGGATAAGTTTTATTGATGTGTTGTTGATCTAGGGATAGACAATGACACATGAATTGCTTATACATCGGGTTTATTGCTAGATAATTTGTCAAATTACCAAGGAATTGGAGTTTGAGGAATTATCTAAGGATTTTGTAATCAAGGAATTGATACAAATGATATGTGATGTGCATCAAGATCAATAACTTTTCTAGAATTGAATCTAAATGTTTACAAAGAGGAAGAAGATGAAAGTCAATCTCAGCCATTTTATTTATAATTTATCAAACTTATTTTAGAAAATACAAAAAAAAATATCGATGACTTTTATCCAAATCATTACTTGTAATTATTTACTCAATTCATATATTTAGAGATTAATATAAATCTAATTTGCTCCTTGAGAATGATATCCCGGTATTTACCAGTTTTATTACTTGAACGATATTGTACATTTGCCGTACGAAAATAGCTAACAATGAACTATTCTCTTGTAGAGAAGCCAATGTTCCCTTTTGTCATGACATGCATAAATTGACAAATCCATTCAAAGCAATGAAATAATGAATTAATTTTAGATGATTAAAGATCTAATTCCATTGGAAAATGGAAGCCTCGCACAAAATTTCAATTAAAAAAGACAATAAATGAGAGTGATAAGGTCATCGAGTAGTACTTAAGGAAGTTGAAGCAATTCCCACCAATAAACATTAGTAGTTGTTGATAAAGAAATTTTTAATTAATATTCAATTGAACAAAGATCTAATATTCCAAATCATATTAAAAAATTTGTATCTATCAATTATAATCAAGCAAAAACAGAAAAAATATTAATATTTATATTATTTTTTTAATTAACATAACATATTTTCATTAATGCAGATTTATTATATTCATTAATAAACAATCTTGTTATAGTAAAGAATAATAAGCAGGACCACTAAAAGTAATGAGCAATGGTTATAGTAAAGAATAATAGGCAGAAGTGCAGGACCACTTAACTGTAAGTAGATCAAACAAAATAACTTACGTCACGGGATAAGAGGAAAATACAAAGAGAATAAAATAATAATGGTAGTCAAATACTAATAAAGCATAAACTTGAGGAATTATTACAATGCTTTCACTAAGAAATTTTCCAATGGCGTGCTGAAAGGAAAGGGTGTTTCTGTTTCATATTATACATTTCATGCTGCACCTATTTCCATTCTCCAAAGAAAGTAAGATTGAGTAACCGGATGCATAAGGTTTAGGGGAAGACTAATTCATCTTGAGTTTTATATTCACCAATAAAGTTTTGATAATTGATATATTCTCATCCAATTGATCTTACTGAAATTTCTACCCATCATTAAACAAAGTTCAATATAGGCATGATGTCTTGGATTTGTAAAAGTGATGATGAAGTTTGAACTAAACTTATATTTGAAGGCTAATTTAATCTTAAATGTAGGCCGGATTAGTTTTTGAACTCGACCATGCACTCAATTAAATATAATGTATACATATTTTAAACAATGTATTATCAAAATTATTTATTATTATGAATACATGATTTGGCATATAAGCAAATTTTTTGTCAATTTTTTACATATATGTATATATGATAGAAAATTAGAGACGATAATATTTTGGACCAATGAGATGTC
Source organism: Lupinus albus (assembly GCA_009771035.1). NCBI lineage: Eukaryota > Viridiplantae > Streptophyta > Magnoliopsida > Fabales > Fabaceae > Lupinus > Lupinus albus. The sequence continues at coordinate 4,381,085 of CM020014.1, read as the reverse complement.
ATTAGAGTCTATAATTAATGGGTGGGGATCCACTTACTATAAGAGTAAGTTTTTTAAATTTACTTCACATCTTAGTCACAAATTCTAGGGAAATTCAATGGTTTAGATCTACCAACTAATTCAAATCATTGGATTTCCTTTGAATTGACGGCTAAGATGCGGAATAAGTTTAAAAAATGTACTCTTGGAGTCAATGGATCCCTCCTCATAATTAATTGAATAAACAAATACAAACGTGACGAATGAATGACCACGGGACGAGTCAGACCATATTTGTCTCTTACCCGATTCGAAATGTGAATTATATTATGTTTAATTTTTGAATATAAGCTTCTTCCTAGATCTAATGAAATCCAACTATATTCAAATATGTTCGAGAAAAAACGAGGGAGCGAGTAATATATTCTCACCCTAATTATAAAACATTTGTTTGGCAGTGTAGTTTAATATGCAGCATGCCTTAAAATGTGTCAATTCCTTTCCCTTTTTTAAACTAAGTTTATAATTTTTAAAATGAAGAAATAATTAAATGATATAGATTTTATATGGATTGATTACATTTTCAATAGACATTTTTTTGAAACAAATGCCTACATAAATCTTATCAGTGATGTTTCAGCTTTCACTTTTGTGAATGACAGTAACATTAAAATGTAGAAACAAGGATCATTAAATTAATACACTAAAAGATGAATAAATGATTAGAAAAAATGAGTGCACGCTTTCAGAAGGAGTAGACAATTTTAATATGAACTAAATTAAAGATGGTACACTCAATAAGAATGCCATATTTAGGTCTTATCATTTTCCTCTTCAACAATATTTATTTTCTGAGAAATAAGATAATAGTAATTTTAAATAAAATTAATTTGGAAACGTCAAAAGTACATTTTTCGCATTCCAAAATTACCTTTTTTTCAAGTTTATTCAGTATATTTGATCTTTTCAAAATTCCACAAGGTGAAATTATTGATTTTAAGCTCTAATACTTTAATTAATATTACTAATGGCGTAATATTATTCTTCACCGCTTTGGTATAAAATTATATAAATGAAGATTCAAATCATCTTTGTTTATTTCCTTTTATGATTCGAAGTTTAATTTTGGGAATCAAATTAGTAATAATTTAAAATATAAAATTGGTATCTAGTTTCCTCATTCAAACTAATATTATATCTAGGAAATATTAAAAGTATATTTGTACTATCTTAACATTCCATTGAAAATGATGTTAAGATAAAAAAAATATAGTGTGAGGGAGAATTAACAAATTCTTTATTTTAGAAAAATCTCAACTTGACTTTCAAATACATACTATTTATAATATATCTTCAAAAAAGTTATGATTTTTCTATTTGGTGATTGAAAGTTGTGTTATACAAATAACAAAATAAATTTGTGTTAAACTTAATAAGAGTGAAAAGTATATTTTGAGAGATCAAAAGCAATCTGTTTTCAACTTTATATAGCATGTTTGTCATTTTTAAAAATTTGCTTTCCAAAAAATAATATGATAAATAATAAAAAAATTATTCATTTTTTTAAAAGCTAATATCAATTCAAATACTACTATTTATATAATATCCTAAAAATGATAAAATTTATTCTACTATTATATACTTTATTTACTATTATTAATAGTGTATTAATATTCATCACCACTTCAATTTAAAATCATAGTGATGAGAATTCAAACCATCTTTCATTTATTTTCCATTTTCATATGTAATCTTAGGGAACCAAAATAGTAATAATTTTACATAAAAAATAAAGTTCATATCAACTTTTCATATTAAAAATTATACTATGCTTAGGAAGGTCAAATGTCTAATTTGAGACTCCTTAATTACCTTTTTCAAGTTTATTTAATATATTTTTTATTTTCATAATTACATCGTTTGAAGGTAACTTTAAAATCCAAACCAAAGTTTGAGGAAGAATTGAAAATGTTTTCATTTTTATTTAAAAGATCTCAATTTGATTTTTAAACACAAATATTTTTATAATATTCTCAAAATAGATCAACTCTACTATATTAGTCAAATAATATTATTTTTTTCATCATTCATTTGGAAATTTGTTTTCTAAAATAGAAGTAATAATAATTTCAAGTAAAAGTAAAATTGATATCAATATTCCTTATTGAAAGGTGTGTTATACTTAAGGAATCGTGAAAAATATATAGTAAAACTAGATAATTATTTTTCAAGTTTATTTATCATTTTTGATATTTTAAAAATTATTAGTTGAAAATGAGTTTAAATTCTTAACAATATATTGAAAAATAATTATAATTCTTTGTAAAAGATCTCAATTTCAAATAATAATATTTATATTATATCATAAAAACAACTATACTTTATTATCATCTATTTTATTTACTATTGTGAACAACATATTATTATTCTTCACCACTTCGATTTAAAAATTCAAAATGTATTTGATTTATTTTCCTTTTTCATATGAAAATTTACCATCAATTTTCCTAGTATAAAATATTATTATACTTAGGAATTGTGAATAGTACATTTTGAGGCTCCAAAATAATTTTTGTCTTAGCTTATATAGCACGTCTCACATTTTAAAAATTTCATGACCTACTTTATTTGCTTTATTTACTTTCAATTGTACTATATTATCCCATAATTTATTTAGTTTTACTAATTAATAATAATGTAATATTATTTTTCACCAGTTTGAGATAAAATTATAGATTTTGAGAAAATTATTTTCCTTTTTCTCATTAAAATTTAACTTTTAAAAAAAATCATAATTTAGTAATTTTTGATAAAATAAATTGGATATCAAATTATTTCATTTAAAATGTTATTACATTTTGAAAATATCAAAATATATTTTAAGCCTCCAATTTTTTTTAATGCTTATTTAGCATGTTTAACCTTTTGAATTTTTTCAATTGAAATACATTTTAGGTTACAACCAATAGTTTGAGAAATATTTTTAAAATTGTTTATTTTTTACAACTTACTTTATTCAGTATAATTAATATCATTATTACTATTCTTCCTCAATGCAATATAAGATTTTAGGGGGAGAGGATGATTCCTAAATTATTCCAATCATTATTGGTTTGTTTTCATCTTTCTTTAGAAATTAAATTTTTGGAAATCAACTGTAGTAAAGTTAAATAAAAATAAATTATCAATTTCCTCATTAAAATAATATTATACTTCGGGAGGGTTAAAACTATATTTTGTAAATCAAAAAATATTTTTAAACCTTATTTACCATATTGGACAATTTTAAAAAAGAGTATATTGAAATTGAGTTTATATTCCAAAAGTAGTTTGACAAATAATTATTAAATCATTCATGCTTAATACCTACTTTTATCTGTACATCTTTTAAATAAAAAATAACAAAAATATAAGGTTACAAAGTATAAAAAAACACTTTGACTAAAGATATTAATCTTTGGAGATTTGTTTTCATAAAAAATTGATTAAAAATATATTAATGATTACAATATGAAAATATGTACCTAGATCAAATCAAATAAATTTTCATATTAATTTGATTGGGGTCTATAAATCATTTTGATAATAAATTTAAATCTTTAAAAATTTGATTTCATATAACCAAAAATTCCTAAGAATGCAGTCATGTTAAATAGTCAGGTGAGGGCAGTCATGTTAAATAGTTAGGTCAGGGCTCTATTAGTGAGTGCTCATGTAGATTTTATGTCCTCATGTTCATAGTAGTTAATCAAACTTCACAAAATAATATTAAAATATTAATTTCTAATTTTGTTATTTTTATTTTCTGATTGACTTGGTACACATAGTGAGAAATGAATGTGAACATGTGATCCCCGAAACATGAATTTTATGTTAAAATGTTCTACAAATTTCAGTGCAACTTTGAATGGCATGCCAATGAAAATTTTAAAATTAGTTAAAAGTAACATTATATCTGAATTGCACCCTAAAAATGAAAGAATGAAATTTAAAACTAAATAACTTTATGCCATACTAAATACATATTACAAAACTTCAGCAGCAGTATAGTTAACATTGGGAAGCTTTTCTAGCAGATCTACTGTTAACATTGATGCCTTTGCCTTTGTCTTTGGCATCCTCTCATAATTTCTCATCCAAAGTTTAGTTATTGAAGTTGTCCTTTCACATGGACCTAGCCATTTAGCTTGCATGTACCTATATTTCCTCCATGGTCCCATGTGCATTTTGTTTTCCTTCATGCACCTTTTTGCTCCCATGCATAAAATCTTGATCAGGTTGCTTAATCTCTCTACTTTTCCGACAAACAATTCAGGCAGCCGCCGTACGAGGCGGTTATATTCGTCGCTCGCCTTTGCCATTTCGAATTCTGCTCGGAAGTTTAGTTCTATGATTACCCTAATTACATCTCCTTTCTTTGAGCTTGTGGTATCTATCAGATCAAGAAAAGTATGTTCCCCTGCACAGTTATTGTAATAGTTAGGTTTTGATATCACTTTGCTGTTTCTTTCTTCTTGTTTTAGTTGTTATATGCAATGTTCTAAATTTGGAACTTGGTCGTGTAATTGAGCCAGTAGGATAATCTCTATAATCTTATCTTGCAAGAGTTTGGAATTGCAGTAAACTCAAGTAGAGCAAATTTTACAAGTTGCTCTTGAAAACAAGTTGCTCTTGAAAATTCAGATTATAATATATTCTTATCGCTTCAGTTTTGATAGAGAGAACAAGTTGCTCTTGAAAATTCAGATTATAATATACTGCGGGTCCCCATCCTATACTAACCCCATGCTGCATAATATATATTTTCTAATCATATACGTGACATTATATTATTGGGCGGGATAAGATTCAGGACACCAACTTGGGACATGTCATCTTCGTCAACATTATTAGATATTTAATTTTTATAAAGAATAGTTGAAGAGGAAAAGGTTTTAACTTTTCACTTTTTCAACTTGCACCTAACACTAAATAAATTTGATTAATATAGGTAATGACCCTAATCCTAATGCTATAAAAATCATAAAGGTTAATAAATCGGATACCTTAGTTTAATATAGCTAGGTTCTGTCTTATCCTATACCCACCACCTAGAAGGTCCCTTTGAGATTAAAATATGTGGTTATTTTTAGTGCAATATGTGGTTATCAATAAAAAAGAAGAAAAATGCATTTGTTGCATGTATAATAGCCTTGAATTGAGATTAAAATATGTGGTTATTTTTAGTGCAATATGTTACCTGATGGAATATTTGGTGAGCTCTTCCATTTTGTTTTGCAAATTGCGCATTCAAAACCAGCATTTTGGAGCCTCATAGAGACTTCTCTCATGAAGCAATTTCGACATGATGTAGCAGCAACCATCTGTCTACTGCAACTGCAAGCTGTTTCTGTGTTTTTTATTTCCTGAATCGCTTCTTTTGTTGCATTCCTTATCCTTGATTCTAATGAACTAGTTCTGCATATGCTGGCCTGCACTAAATATAAACCAATTTGGTCAAAACAAAAACTCAAAAGCCAACTAATAAGCCTTAGGGACAAAAGAGAAATCTGATAAAATCAATAAGCTAAAGTGCTAATTAATTAGGAAGAAAACAAATTAAGCCCTTAACAGATTAATATTATAGATCTAAATTGAAATTTCATTGAGATATATTAGATATATGAGATTGAAGAAAATTTAATTTCATTGAGATGTTATATATATATGAGATTGAAGAAATTGCAAAATATTACAACAAATTAAGCCCTGAACAAATTAATTTCAGAGATCTAAATTGAAATTTCATTGAAATATTAGATATATGAGATTGAAGAAATTGCAATTGCAAATTATTAGAAGAAAAATACCCACCAATAAAACAATCACGATGTGTTTACAAAAATTATAAAAACTGTAATATTGCAGTCTCTATTACAATTTAAAATCATGATTACAATGAATAGAACAAGAGTTATACAATAATATGTTAAATTAATGAAGAAGGTGGTCATAATGAATTACCTGCAAAAGCTGGTGTTGGTTATCCCAAAAGCTTCGATTATCATCATCATTAGAATCAAATCTCTCACCATCATCTTCCTCTAACTCCATAATTTCATTTGGTTGGTACTCATCGCTACTTGCACTATTAGCTAATGATGATATCTCACCAATATCATGAAGAAACTCAAACTCTACATCCCCATAACTCGTTTCATGTTGTTGATCAAAACCCACTTCCCTTCTGAATCCAGGTAGAAATCTTGTGATAACTCCTCTTCGGGCCATAGAGGTTGCACCCATGGTTGAATGTTTAATTTAATTAATCAACAACAACGTGGTTTTTGTTGTTGTTGTTGTTGTTATTTGACTCTTAAAATGAACAAATGATGATGTTATGATGTAATAATGTAACGAATGAGAAAGAGTTTTTATAAGAAGAATATAGAACAATCTCAAATCGCCGCGAATATGAGAGGCTAGGTGGATATAGAAAGAGACATGATTAATGTTTAAATTGTGTCATATACAGCATGGATCCACGTCAGTTAGTTATAATAATTTGATCCAAACACATGAGTCCTACCAAACAATCCTATCTTAATCTATTTATGAATTTTGTGAACAGCGGTGATGGATGGATAATCTAATCAGATAAGATTAGCCACGTTTGCAAGCTCATAATTGTTTCTCCTTATCCTATCCAGCTGTGGGGATTTTACTTGTCCCATTATTACATATTCTTTCTTCTTCAACCATAATATCTAATATTGATTATTCAAATAATATCTTATTCAACAATGTTACTATGGTGTTTTAACTACCTTATTATAATATAATTATGATTATTCAACAATGTTACTATGTTGTTTTAGAAAAATGATCATGTCACCAAAAGTTATTACTGTAAAAAAATGTGTAAGGCGGCCTTCAGGATAAAATAGCATATATTATTGTAAAAGTCAATTTAGAATTAGACCCACGTATATAACTTATCAGTTAAAGATATGACTAATGTTACTCGAAGATAACATGTGTCACGAAAAGAGATAGAAGATAACTGAAAGAGCATTGACATAGAAAAGAGGGAGAGAATAAAAGTTAAGAAAATGTATTTTGATTGACACTTGTTGTGCAAGTCATTTGCTGGGGTGTGTTGGACATACACTTACATGTGTGGTACAAACGCTAGAATGTGTTGGTCGTGTGCCACCATGTATAGAACGTGTGCTCGTGTGTGCCCAACTTTTAAAAACGTGTCTCACGTGTGAGAACTTGTAGATGTGGACTTATTTTTCAAAAATAATAAATAAATAAAATAAAAGTGAGTTTGTCTAAGAGATTTATTACACAAGCCCAAACCTAACATGAATCAGAGAGTCCAGTATAAAAAAAGATGGTGACATATTGCGCTAAAAAGAAATTAATGGTACATATTTTTAATCATCAAATGAATTTGGGGTCATCGGCTATACGAAGAAGCAATTTCCTTACTTATAAATATTCTACAATTATTTCCACCAGCCAATGTAAAACTTGTTACTTTTAAAATTCATACACTTCAAGGTTTCATCAATAATTTCAACATATATCAACAATCTACTACCAATGTTCTAATATTATCAGCATTGGGTTTGCACATTGCAATATTATTAAGAAAAAGTATTTATTGGAATAATAATTATTAACAGCAACCCCGGTATAATCTTAATAATAACAACATTATGTAAGACTAATATTTAAGTTTACTCTTTTAGTTAGAGTCATGCGCCAATTACTAATTTTTAGCAATAAGAAAATTCTCTAGCATTGAAAATAGACTTATGTATTAATTAATTATTATTGTCTTGATATGAATGAGATTTCATGGTTTAATTACTTTTAAATTAAATTACTTTCCGATGAAACATTTTTATGGATTCATTTTTTAAGGATATTTTCCTTTAATAATTTATCAAATTGATAAATGGTTTGCCTTTTGAAATTTCAGGTTTAATTTAGTTGATATATGTCGACATAGTCTCCTGATATGTGCGAGAAAAATGAGGATAATAAAAAAATATGTGAACTTTGTATGTGAAATTTTAATAAAAATAAGAGTTCAAATAAATTTATGAGAGTCAAATTAAAAAATGAGTATTTGTCATTTATAAAAATATTTAATTATTTAAACATTTTGCACTAATGTTTAAACTTTGAACAAAAAGGTAATCAAATAAATCGTGAAAACGTGTGATACATTTTCTTTTCTTCGACGATTATCTTTATAATAAATATTGAATGATGTCACACTTTATCAACCTAGGGTGAGCCCCTTATTTTAATTTCATATCAACTATGATAATTAATATATAACATACAATAAATTTGAAATATAATAAGAGCAAAAATAGTTTTGTTTCTTATGAGTGAGATTGTTTGTATAAAAAAATTATGAAAATGAAAATTAGTTGTGTAGTTAACAAAGTTGAGTCCCCCTTTATCTATATGCCACGTAAAGGTGTTAAAATGGGCTATTCGGATGAGGTTGGGCTAAACCAGACCAAACTAAAAAGCTCAGATACAATTTATGCATATCAAAATGTAGTTCAAACCCGCCCTAAGCAGGTTGCGGCGGACCGGCCCGCATAATATTAAAAAATTATTTAAATTTTAACATATATAATATATTTAATATATATATATATATATATATATATATCATTTGATATTAATGCATAATTTTTTTTAACATAATTGTTATACCCAATACAACCAAACTTATATATAAAATGGCATATGTTTAAGTTAATATGTGATGTCAAATCTACATATATGATTTATAACATAACTCATTTATTAAATATCCTATTTCTATTAGACTTTCAATTTCTATCACAATATAATTTTTAGCTTCACTTCAAAATAATAAATGGATATAGTAAAAAATAATATCACTTTGGTTCATAGTAATGATATTATAGACTCAAATTCAGAATGGATTTTGTGTCAAAGTATAATCACCATCATAATAATTCTTTACTTTGTGTATGAATGTATTTTGTATGCTCTTTACCAACACTTTCATTGTGAACTGTTATATTAAATTTGATTGTGTGGAGTTCTCTATGGTAAACAATTAAGTTGTATTTTAGATTTGTTGTAAAATTTATTTTCTTTATTATGTTTTTGTTGTAGAAGTTAAATCTAATTAAATATACAACTAGGAAAAGAAAAATGAAATCTATATGGTTTAATGTTCTCATTTAATTTGATACACTATTTTGCTAATGTGCTTAAAAGGATATTAAGCAAAATAGGAAAAATAATATAATGTTTAATTTGATAACATTATTGTAATTTATAAATATTTATGTTATAGACATTAATCTATTTTTTATTCAAAGTTCATAATACAATATTTATCATATATTATCTATTTTTTATTATAAGTTATTTTGTAAAATAATTTTCACCTTAAGCTTATTACCAAGCCAAAGGTCCCAAAAAAGGTTTTTAAATAAAAAGCACGGGTAGCCCGAACCCGCCCGGATAAGTCCGGTCCGAACCCGATTTTAATATAGTTCGGCCGGTCCGGGCTAAAATGCCCAAATTCACTAAAAAATTTCAAATATAATACCCAAGTCTTACAAAATTTCAGATTACGGCGGACCGGCCCGCACTGGCCCGCCCATTTTGACACTTGTAATGCCATATACGACCTACTTATTTTAAGTGTTGAATTATTGAAGGGTATCTTTCAGTTTGGAGGTTCTATCTAGAAGATGACCTTCCATATATTGTACCTCCCTATTAAAAGGGCTTGGACAATAATAGATAGGGTGATCACCATAGCATAACCTACAAGATACCCTTTGTTGAATGATATGAGACTTATGAGAAAACTTGTTGAGGAAATATTGCTACAAACATCTCATGACTTATGCTTTAATCTATACCTCACTTTAAAAACACATCTTAACAACTAAAATGCATATCAATTTGTTCTAATAATTACAAGAAAAAGTGAAAACAAAAATTTAAATACTTAGAATAACAAAATCTTGATGCAATGTTAAGTATTAGATGCAAGGTCCCAACAATGCCACCATTTTGCTTGGATATTTGTATTGAGGAAATTCATATTCCTTATAGCCCAACCACATTACAATTATAAGAAAGACCTTAATAATCTATGACAAATCTTTTAATATTAAATTGATATGAGACAAGTACCAAATTTGATTTCATTCTAGCTTTGCGCAATTATTAAGAGAAACAATTTCCCCTTTGATTTTGACATGATCAATATATTTTATAAGTGTTGTCATTCTTAATCGACTGATATTAGATTGCATGATGAAAACATTTCACTATCACACAACTTGTTGTTTGCATAGAGTAGTCTTGGATATCATATACTTTTTAGAATTGTCATTCTTGACTTTTGTTCTAATAGTATTGTATGATAAAAATTGATATCATGTTATATGTGGTATGAAACCATTTGCTTAAAGAACCAATTAATGGAAAGATTATTTCCATTAATATCATAATTAATATTAACTCGTTTACTTAAAAAATTATATTAATGGTCATCAAATTTTAATTAATTGGTTTCATAGATGGATAAAATTCCATTAGCTATTTCGCTATCGGTATAAATAAAGAAATATAAGAAAAAACATCATTCATAATCGCAACTCGTTGTTAGGTTAGATTAAAATCATAAGACAATGTCTAACGTTCTACATTTTAAACTATATGATCGACACGTTGGTCACTGATTTTTGTCCTTATCCAATTTCAAAAACTAACTACAACTCAAACTTCAGTGACATATGCGACTATCCAGTAATAATAACAAAGGGATTATACAAAAATAACAATAAAGGAAAACAAAATAATAATACATATTGGTTTTAAAAAATTGCCACATATTGGAAAACAAAAATTGTCAGACGTATAAATTTATATATAATTACTACATCATTCATTATTCATTTGTATTACTTTTTTGAAGAATAAATAATGATTAAAAATAAATGATCGATGGTAAAATGATAGTGTATATAACCCATTGCATACATTTTTTCTATTCTTTTATATCACGTGATAATATTTTACTTCTCTTTAAAAAATTATCTGTATTTTAAAATATGTACATGCATAGAAAACAAAAAAATAAAGATTAAATCCTAATATTAAATACAATATCATGAGTCATAGATGGTGAAAAATATGAGGCCCATTTTGTAAAAGTGTCACTGGTAAAAAGGCGTGAAGGTACCATCAAACCCAATTAGGAATAGATGATTTAACTTCTCTAATGTACATTTTATTTAATGTATATCAATCTAGACAATTAAAAATGAGCAATGATTAATATAATCATATCCAATAAATGAATTAGCATCAAATTTTGATATAGTTTATGCAAATTAAAATTTTAAGTGCAAGCTACATATTAAAAGTTCTGCCGGAAAATAAAATGTGAAATTAGGATATGTTAGAACAAACATTAAACAAACCCACATTATTAGATGCCCAATGCCAACCCATTATCTCTAATAGCACCACAATTCCATGTCATGGTGATTGAGAAATTGACTTTAAATTTATGAGTTTTAACTAATCCTAAATGTCTAATGCACTCACTTTTAAACCCAAACTTATATATCATTATATAATATATTTATTTTTTGCTGTAGGCAAAATCTTTTGATTATTTTATATTTATTTAATTTCAGATATTAAATTACACACATAAATATATTGTGAGTTTAGTCTGTGTGAATAAAATGATTATGAGTTTAAAATGACTTTTATATTGTGAAAATAAATTTATGGTAGAAAAGTGTTATAAATAACTAAAAAACAATTAAAAAATGAAATTATATTAATAGTTAAGTTGGTGAAGTCAAAAGCTGCATCTATTAATCAAAATATAATAATATCTTGGCAAACATATATAATGTGAAAATAAGTCAAATAAGAATTATCCATTACTAACGTAAAAGATTAATTTTTAAACTCAAAACTAACAAAAACTCAACCATAAACAAATTCATTAAGACCAAACTAGATGAACATAGAAGTCGTGATTAAACAATAATAAATGATTCTGTATCTTTACTACATATAAATGCCCAAATTATAATTTTCTTCTCTCACTTCATCTTCATCACATGTGGATCAGCGATATAATAAATAATAATTAAAAGAATCACATCACTTCATTTTTATGATCTCGGATTTCTTCCATCAAGTCTCAGATTTCAGAAAACCCTACATTGATCACCATTAAAGGGAGATTTTTTTGTCGGACCCAGTTTCTGTTTCAGTGTAATATAACAGTGTTTCAGTTGATTTAGGCACAACTCTTCTATTTATGAAACTTCCCTTTTCATTTGATTTTGGGTATAAAAAAAAATCAAAATTTTAGTTCCCTTGTTGAGTTTAAGTGGCATTGCTAAAGCAAAGTGCATTCCAATTGGTGAAGTGGGTTTTTTGTTAAATCAGAGACATTGAAGGTGCTTCAGAAATGAGATGGGTATATGAGAATTTCGATGATGATAATGAGATATAAGAAAAACAACAATGTCTGGAGGAGGGTCATTGGGAATTCGTTCTGGAAGTTATGGATCTTTGGATAAGCAACAATTACAGGTTCAGACAGCTACACTTGCAGCAACATCAGCAATTGCATCAGCACGCAGAGCTTCAAAGATGATTAAGGAGAAAGAGAAAGAAAGGTTTTTCCTTTGGATCTATAAGTTTGTTGGGCGCAAAAGGGTTGGAATGGTTTTTCTATGTCTAGTCTCTGCTGCAGTTTTTTTTTGGGTTTTATTTATGGCAAAAGGTTCCTCCATTTCTCCCTTTCTCACCCCTTTAGCATGTGTTTGGATTAGTTGCGAAAAATATACTATTTTAGTAATGGATCATATCTATAATCGATTATTTTTATGATCAATTATTGTTATAAGTGATTATAGTTATAATGGCATTAGTTTTATGTTTGTATGCAAGTGATTTTAAAATAATTTGTTTTGTTGCGTTCTTTTATCTTTAGTTAGTCTCAGAAAGCTTACAAAAGTATTTGTTTAGCTTAATAATATTTATTTGATAATTAGTTCTACATGGTGAAATGAGAAAAAAATATGATTCACTCAAACAAAAATATTCAAATTGAAACATCCAGCTTCTTTTAAAAAAAAAACTGTTTTGTTCTCATAAAGTCATGCTTCACTATTTATTCAGCTTTGCAAAACATGTCATAACAACCTTCTTAAAAAAAAGGTTTCCATATGGGAATCTTTTTCTCAAGTGATCTCTTATTTTTTTGTTTTGTTTTGATTATGTGATTGCAATGTGGTCACTGCTTAGTTCAGTTAGTTGCAATTATCATAAATGCAATTTGAGTTTTCAGAATTGTTTGTTATTTTTCCACTAGGATCTAAATTGGAATATGCTAACACCATAGCTATTTAGTTCTTCTGTTTGGTTCAACTTGGCTTGCCAGCATGTGCTTTGAGTTGTTATTAACATCTATCACTTGATTTCGTTCTAATTTAATTATTAGTATATAACATAATGCTTGTGATTTGCCTTGCTTACAGGTGAAGATTCTCAAGAAGGAAACAGTGTGCATAGCATTAGCGTTGATGACAGTGTGTCTATACCTGATTCTCCATCTTTGATCTTTACTGCAGCTAAAGCCATAGGCTTGAGTACGAATTTCGCATTGCTTTCTCCTACTCCTCCTCATCCTCCCCCTAGCTATTTTTTGGGCTATCAACTTCCTCCGGGGCATCCATGTAACAGTTTCACACTTCCTCCCCCACCGGCTGATAAAAAGCGTACTGGGCCTAGGCGTAAGTTTTTTTTACTATTTTGACGCGCTGCCTATGATATCTCTTATAGGCTGTTTAATATTTACGAATTTGCAATAATACTTGTATTAGTTCTTTTGATTTTTGTAGTTCACGATGACATGGAGGATCTGGCATATATTTTAGAGTGCATATTGTATGTGGTTCTTATCCTGAACTTCTGCTTTGTTTGTGTTTCAGCATGCCCAGTATGTTACCTCCCTGTGGAAGAAGCCATTGAACGAATGCCGAAGTTCCCATCACCATCGCCAGTTCTTAATAATTTAACATTTGTCCGAGAGGAAATTTTAAGTAGAGATGGGGAATTTGGTGGTTCGGAATTTGGAGGATTTCCTACGTTGAAGCAGAGAAATGACTCTTTTAATATACGAGAATCAATGAGTGTTCACTGTGGGTAGGTTTTGCTTTTCGTTGCATGTTTCCCTTGTAGATTTCTATAGTGACTGAGGAATGTTCTTTATAGTATGCTTTGTCTGTGCCAGTAATAAAGCATATCTCTCATGTCATACCTTTTTACTGATATTAATCAATTCTGCACCGTCATTTGCATCAATCAGATTTGTAAGAGGAATTAAGCCTGGCCACAACACAGGATTTGACATGGATGAAGCTGACCTTCTTGAACTGGAGCAGTGTAATGGAGTGGTAGTCGCATCAGCCATATTTGGTCTGTATTGTATGATTTCTGCACCTATACACTTGTTTAAGCTAGTAATTGAATAATTGATTATGAATTAAATATCTCGTGCAGGAAATTTTGATGAGATAAATGAGCCGAAACATATAAGTGATTATTCGAGGAAGACTGTATGCTTCCTTATGTTTGTAGATGAGATAACAGAAAAATATCTGAGAAGTTCCGTCAAGCTGGGAATCAGCAAGAAGATTGGTTTATGGAGAATTATTGTTACTCGTAATCTTCCTTACAAAGATGCAAGGCGGACAGGAAAGGTCAGAATTGTATAATTTGCAAGCATCATTTTGACCGTGAAATGGAAATTAGCATATGGATTTATAGCCATTTTTGTTCATGAAGTTTTCTTTAATTTATGCTTTTCTTTGTGATCTGCTCATTACTGTGGGAAATTACTATATTTGCCCATGGTCTCATGATTTTTTATAATCTCCCTTGAACTCTTGAAGGAGTTACTATTGTCACTGACTAATCACCAATATTCACAAAGGGGAGGGGAGATGCTTAGATCAGTTGACCTCTTAGTATTGGCTAGAACCTTGTGTCAGCATTATGATGATTCGTTTCATTCAAAATATAATTTATTGTATGAATTGAAAAAAATATATTGCATAGACACGGGAGTGTATTCTAGTTCAAAGAGTAGAACTTTTACGTACCTTGTAAATTTGACTATCTTTTCCACAGATTCCAAAGCTTCTGTTGCATAGGTTGGTTCCAAATGCTCGCTATTCTATATGGATTGATGGAAAGCTTGAGCTTGTTGTGGATCCATATCAAATTCTTGAAAGGTATATCTCTCTCTCTCTCCTCAATACTATATACTATTTCATTTTGTGAAAGTGATGTAAATATTCTCATTTCCGTCCTTCTATCATTTTGTTTCAAACATAGTCTGGCATGTGGTTAACTGTTCCGTCTACTTCTGTATTAGATAGATATGATATCCCACATGTTTAGGATTGACACTCACAACATGTTTTCAAACTAGATCTTTCCGGTTTCCACAGCGGCATTAGAAGATTTGTCTACTGTTCTGTCTACTTCTGATTTTTTTCTATATTGTTCTGGGGTATGTCACAAAATGTAATGCATTAGGCATCATATTTCATACCTGCGTCATTTCTAACTACATACAACCTTTGTAATAATATTTTGGCACCTAAATCACATCTCTTCACCTTTGTTTAGGTTTTTGTGGAGGACAAATGCAACTTTTGCAATATCTAAGCATTATAGACGCTTTGATGTATTTGTTGAGGCCGAGGCAAATAAAGCTGCTTCAAAGTATGATAATGCCTCTATTGACTTTCAGATTGAGTTTTACAAGAAGGAAGGATTGACCCCATATACAGAGGCCAAGCTTCCTCTTATAAGTGGTAGGCGAAGCTTTCTTCGTGTATCTATCTGGGATGAGATCCACTTGCTTGATTTTTTTTCTCAATCTTCATGGCTATATTGCAGATGTCCCTGAAGGATGTGTAATAGTGAAAGAGCATGTTCCTATTAGCAACCTCTTAACTTGTCTTTGGTTCAATGAAGTTGATCGATTTACTTCAAGGGACCAGATTAGTTTCTCAACTGCCAGGGACAAAGTTTTGTCCAGGGTGGATTTTAAGTTTCACATGTTCCTGGATTGTGAAAGGCGCAATTTTGTGATTCAGGTAACTATTTTATCTTATTTGTATAAAAAGGACAGTCCAATGCATGAGTCTCCCACCTAGTGGGGTCTGGGAGGGGTAGATGTATGTAGTTTTACCCTCGGAAGCGAAGAAATTATTTCCAAGATTTGAACTCATGACCTCTGGGTCACAAGACAAGCAACCTTACCGTTGCCTTGAGACACACCTTCTATGGAAGGAGATCCTCTGTCCCGAGACTCTGTCCCATTGCCTGTCCCAGCCAATAATAAGTTGACATCTCAATTAAATTCACATATCAATTTAAATTTTATTTAAAGAAAATTAATGGTGTTAATACTTTTCACCTTCCTATGCACATATGGTGACTTGTTATTGGCTGGGACAGGCAATGGGACAGATGATCTCCGTCCCACCTTATATTTCCCCCAGTAAAGGGAGTAGATCAAATGAAGGTTAGTCTAATTTATAGAGGAAGAATGAGGCCACGAAAAGCTATAAACGAAACGATTAGGAAATATTTAGAGATCAATGCTTTGTCCATGAATATGATTTATGGTAAAACATTATAACGTTGTCCAATTGATGTAGTTGACCCCACCAAGTGGGATTAAAGCTTGATTGTTGTATATATCTCACTAAAATTATAGCATTTTCTATATTTTGTTGCATTTGTTTTAATTCACATCTATCTCCCCATACTCCACTGTCTGGGAGCCTCCTTTATTGAGACGTCCTTTTTTGTTTTAGTTCACAATTCCATGGCCAAGTTTTTTATGAAAAGTGTATTGCAACCACCTTCTTTTAGGTTTTTTATGCTGAAAAACTCTTGATTCAATGGTTCTTGACTTGTGTCTTTTACTTGGATGGTATATAATTTATGCAATTCAACATTATTGCCAATGTAGTTTCATGGTCATTTCTCTCATTTACCTTACTATATTCAAACATATTTTGTGCTTACAGAAATACCACAGGGATTTATTGCTGCAGCTCGCTGCACCTGGTGCTCGGATTCATCCACCTCCACCTTCATTGCCTGTGCTTGAAACGTCGTTACCCGAGAAGGTTGTAACTTCATCTGATAGAACAGGACCTGGAAAACCTAGCAGAGATAGGATATCTGGTTCTAAGCGCCACCGTAAAGTTGTTGCCGGAAGTAAATACATTGAAGGAAGATAAGCTTTGTTTAAATTGATTATATAACTATCTTTTAAGCAGAGCTGGAGGGAAAATGTGCAGGATACGAGTTGTATTGCTTCCACATATGCTCTCATTCTTTTTGTCTTGTCTATTCGTCCATCCTTATATTAACTTCTTGTTGTACATAAAAGTAAAAAAATGTCAATAATTATAATAGGGTGGCCACTATATTCCACACGTGGTAACCCATTTTGTTATTTCACGGTCATAGAAAAAGTGTACGTCCTCTGAGTTATACTTATACCCCATGAGAGATGTATAGAGTCATTATCTGTTATTTCTTAATAATAAACTAACCCAAGGTTATGATATGAGGAATACTCTGCCTAGTGCCTACTGCTAGTTCCAGACAAAGATCTAGTGTCCCAAAAAGTATTCTAAACTATGTTCTGGACTAATGTTTTCATTGATTTGGGACATCAGATCCTCATATGCTTTGAGATGAGACCCTACGACGATCCTTTTTGTTATCAACAAACAACTTCCTGTTGCTCCATCCGCCTCCTGGTCCTATGCTTTTCTTATTTCAAGGCTCTTTCATTTGGAAAAGATTCCTCCACAGGAGAGTCCGATACTGAGAATGTGAGAGAGTTAATTTTGAAAAATAATTAATTTAGAAAAAGGTGAAAAAATTTGGACAATTTAAATATTATTTTTGCCATGTGTTAGCATTTTATATATGCACTGTCCTCTTATGTAATGGAGAGGAGCCACACTCCTTTCATTTAGCAAGTCAATTAATTTTGCTTGTGTAAAATATGGTACATCCTAACTCATCTAGAGTTATCATAGAATATGCCTTAATTAATAAGAAAATCAAGGTGTTTTGGGGTGGAACCTATATAGTAACAAGGTATAAAGAAAATCAAGGGGGTACCACAATCATTTATAAGAGAAAAAAATTCAAGCATTTTGAAGGAATAAATGAAGTCAATAACAAAGTTACCTTGGCATACACATATGCCTTCCCTATCTCAAGAACAATTAATGCAAATTTATTTAAAATAAAATACATAAAATGATAGAAATGGAAAGCATAACCTAACCATAATGTGAGAATGATGCAAAAAGAAGCACATCAGCATCCAAAAAGATTATCATCTAGTACATAATTGTTGAAAGTCAATAAGAAGTCTCCAATTTCAATTTATAAGAATACAATTACATCAATTATTTGGAAATAAAAAATTGTTGTCTATATTATCCTACCAAACATTAAACATGAACAACATTAAACAAGGTTCTTATTGTTGTTGATTTTGAGATTGCAAGTTGTTTTCATCATCTTTTTGTGAAACCCGAGTTGAACATCAAATCAGAAGATGTTTCGTATTAGATTAATCAATTTAAACAGTTAAACTGTATGGTCGAACAAGATGATTTTATATATAATTAATAATTTTATATAACTAATAATTATATTGAAGTAATATATCTTTATTTTTTTGGACTGGTGTAAAACAAAACATTAGATTAATGTTTCGATTTTGCTTTTAAATTTAAAATAAACCGTCTAATTCATTTTCCAAGATATTTCAGTTTAACTGAATTTAATAGGTTCAGACCAAAATTTCCCCAAGTCAACTCAAAATAGTTTAATCTTTATTCGACCAGAGGTTAGTTAGGGCAAAGAGAATAGAATTCGACTTAATGATAACACTAAGGGTAAACGACGCCGTTATAAGGACCCTATCGGTACGCCGAATGAAATGTTGCAGAACTTAGTTAGGGCAGTGCAAGCATGAGAAGTAGAATCCTCACCCTCTCTCTTCAAATCCCTCGTTCTTCATTCACATTCACCCAAACCCACTCTTTTTCACTTTCCATTCCAAAAACCAATACTCTTCCTTCTCTTATCTTTTTTCGACACCCTTTTTCCCATTCAACCTCAGCTTCCAAAACCACAAACCCTTCTTCTTCTTCTTCTTCTTCTTCTTCTTCACCTCTCTCCAAAAACGACACCGTTCTATTCATCCCACCAGGAATTGAACCCAGTGACGTCACCGACTCAGCGATTCTTCCTGGGTCTAACATCGTGGTGGGACCCTACGCCGGTGATGCAAAGGTTAAGGAAGTTGAGTTTATAAAGA
The DNA here is from genome assembly GCA_009771035.1 of Lupinus albus. Taxonomy (NCBI): domain Eukaryota; kingdom Viridiplantae; phylum Streptophyta; class Magnoliopsida; order Fabales; family Fabaceae; genus Lupinus; species Lupinus albus. The sequence goes on along the minus strand of CM020014.1, from coordinate 4,361,626 downwards.
GTAGTGCTCGTGCTAGGGATTGCCCCATTGATGATCGACCTGAATTCGCTATTCTTGGTCGATCCAATGTCGGAAAATCTTCTCTTATTAATTCCCTTGTTCGAAGGAAAGAGATTGCACTTACTTCTAAGAAACCAGGTTTTTTATTTTAATTTTCAGTACATTTTAGTTTTTTTTGAAGTGATTCTAGCTTTTTTGATGTGTTTTTTTTTGTTTCTTGTGATTGAAGGGAAGACCCAGCTTATCAATCACTTCTTGGTGAACAAAAGTTGGTACCTTGTCGATTTACCTGGTTATGGGTCAGTCACAGCTAATAGCTTTCAATGTGTTATTTTTCTTCTTATTTTTTTGTAGCTTCATGTTTGTGTGGATACTTTAGTTTGATGTTTGTTTGAGTAAGCAACTTAATTAAGCACTTGTTCAATATGGTTCTTTGATCTAGGCTAAAAACTGCTTATTTCATGAGCTTATTAAAATAAGTTTTAAAGGACCTCATGGGAAGGTTGTAAGCTGTTTTTATAAATTTACTTTCAGAAGTTGTTCTCATAACCTCGAACAAACTCTTTATAAGCTCTCTCAATTACTCCCATAGTGTGAATGTAGATGTGTCAAATTTAGTTGTACAAGTAATGAAGATGTTTGCTTATGTGGTTCTAAATCTAACCATGACGGGTCCAAAAATTACTCTATGGGGGAATATGTATATTCAAATTTATAAAGTATTTATGTATAGGTCGACATAGTACTACTAGTATATACTATATACTCAATTGTAGTTGTTTAGTGATTCAATGGCATTGGGGGCAATTGGGAAATTACAAACTTAAATGGGATGATATTGCGAAGTACAATCCATAACCGAGTTCATCTAGATTGCTTATTTCCTTGATGAATGAAGAAGCAAGTTGATGCAGAATATAGGTATGTATGCTTGTTGTTAAGGGAGAAGAATATTTGTTCTTAAACAATGGAGCTGGGCATTTTCCTTGTTAAGTTTCTTGATTTGATAATAGTAATTGAAGTTTCTTTGAAACTTCTCAACAGTTGCCCAATTTGCAGGATTGGTCTCTGTTTTCTTCAATTATGTTTTTGCTTTACATTTTTCTCTTTTCTGGATTTGAAGGGATTGAGCGTTCATGTTTGGTGTTGTGTTACTGTTAACAGATCGAATAAAGAACATTTCCTCATATGTTTTGGCTTTTGAGTTCTATGCAGCTTTGCTAAAGCACCCGAAGCTGCTAAAATGGATTGGTCCTCATTCACAAAAGGGTACTTTCTGAACAGGAGCACTCTGGTGGGTGTCCTGCTTCTCATTGATGCAAGTGTTCCACCTCAAAAGATCGACTTAGATTGTGCAAATTGGCTTGGACGCAATAAAGTATGATGCTTTGTATATTGTTCCTAAATTATTGTTTTTAAAGGTATTGATATTTAAAACTGGTCCAATTAAACTTCTTTGAATTTTCAGATACCAATCACTTTTGTGTTCACAAAATGTGACAAAATGAAGGTAACAAAGGGAAAACGGCCTGATGAGAACATTAGGGATTTTCAAGAGTTCATCAGACAAAACTACAAGCAATATCCTGCATGGATTATGACGAGCAGCGTCTCTGGAGTCGGAAGAGACGAGCTTCTCTTGCATATGTCTCAGCTAAGAAATTACTGGGATCAGTAGGACAAGTTCAAGACCTCATCTAAGGCAGACCTGAAGAATGTGCAGGAGCAAAGTTGAAACTTCAGCAAGATGCAACTGTATAGAGGAATTATGAGGAAAAGCTATGGGTTTTAAAGTGTGCCACCCTTGGTATTTCAGATGGATATTTCATCAAGATTTATTCTTCCTTGAATAGCACCCTGATTTATAGTGTAACTAACACACGACAATCAAAAGCTTGAGTTGTTTAATGATTTTTATTTGCTGAATCTTTATAGGTCATGTTTTTATCCCTATGGGTCTATCACAGGAAATTTTGTATGCTTTCAACAATGAAGCTAATGTTTTTATGCTGCTCTTTATTTGTCTTTTGCTTTCCATAATACATGTTCCCCCACACCATTTACCTTTCCTTTATTTTAGAGTTTTTTACAATATTAATATATTATCTATCATAATATTTAATTATTATTGATTTCTAAAATGTTATATTACATTCATAACTTAGATATAAATTTTGATACAATTTTACTTATGTGCTACTGAAGTATCAATTAGTAACAAAAAAATATGCTAAAATATATACAGTACAGTTTTAAATTTAAAATTATTTACTAAAAAATATAATATAAAAAGCATAAAAATTTAAAAATCCATTCATTACAAGCTAAAATCTAGTTTATTATAAATGAAAAAAATAAAAAAATAAAAAGGTAGATTATAAATGAAAAAAATAAAAAAATAAAAAGGTTAAGAGACTAAAATAATATTTTTACATAATTAAAAAACAAATAAACATTATAAATTAAACTGGTCATTCTCCATGGGCTTTCCTTCTTCATAGTCATAGGCCCTTTAGTTTGTGGGCTTTAGTGTGTGTACTGTGTAGCAACAAGTGTTGTTCCTTCTAGGAATCAAAAACCTAGGTTGGTGTTTCTACAACAAGCTTCTTTCAATGGCGAATAGGAGTTATCTCCTCAAAGCTTTAACGCGCCAAGCTACAACCTTTTTCTTCAGAAAAACACACCCATCTCTTCAATCACTCTCTTTATCTTCTCATTTTCCAAACCCAACTACCTCTCTTCCCCTTTTCACCAGACCCCTCTCTGCTTTTGCACAATGCTCCAACTCACGCTACTTCTCTTCTGATAAATCAAACGATCGCAGTGATCAAGAAGAAGAAGATGGAGAGGATTTCGAAGATGAAGAAGATTATGAAAGTGGCGAAGAGGGAGAGGGTTATGATGATGAAAATGCATCTGTGTCAAATAGAAAGAAGGTGTATACGGAAGAGGAAAAGGAAGCAGAAGCATTAGATATTGGATACAAAGTGATTGGACCCCTTCATAAGGATGATCGTGTTTTTAAGCCCTATGAGCCTGTTTTCGCTGTTGTTCAGGTTTTCATTTTTTCTAACTTATGTTTCATGTGTAAATCATTGTTTCAAAAATTGGGTTACTTTTCGTGATTGAGTTTTTTTGTTGGTGTAGATTGGGTCTCACCAGTTTAAAGTGAGCAATAGGGACAGCATTTTCACGGAAAGATTGAAATTTTGTGAAGTGAATGATAAGGTTGGTAATCCTTTTCTTTTGCTTACATACATGTGTACTAACTAACACTCTTGTGCATTGCTTTTATCGCATTTGCGGGAAAATATTGTTAAAATAGATGTGTCAGCTGTAATATATAATCGATTAACAATGTAGTTAATCAATTATCCAGATGTTGTATAGCTGTAATTCTGTTTTCGTTGATCCATTAACAGAATCGTAATCGATTAAATGTCAGTTGCTTTTAGTTGGTTAATTGTTAGTTAGGCAATGTAGTATATAAATGACGATTCCTTAATCTTTGTAATTCAATTCAATACACAATGGGAAATATGATTTCAATAATGAGAACTTCATTCATTTCAATGGAGCCTTGATTCTCCATTCTTTCTTTAGCTTTCTTTAAGCTTTCTTTCTCATTCATGCATTTCTCATCCTTCTTGTTCATCAAGAAGGTTTCTTTCATGGCTCATACCAAACTCTAACAAATATGACCATAATTCGAAGAATTTGTGGATCACTGCGTGACTTGTGTTATAACTCTGTGTATATCTAGTTGGTTTAATTTCATGGTGACATGTTAATGTACTAATGGAGATAAGGTTTGTTAGCAAAATATAATTTGTCTTTGTTTTAAGATGCTGCCAATGTTGTTTCTTGCTTATTTGGTAAACCTGTTGGAATTTTTGGGAAGTAACCCGTGGAGTAGGGTGAACAACTGAATGTTGAGTAGTATAGTGCCATTATTGTCTTATTGAATTAGTGCTTGAAATATGGCATTGCTTAGTGCCAAGAATGAGATATATTTAATCTTGAAAGTTTTCTTAAATCCAATTTTTTACTTTCTTTCCCCCAATGCCTTTTAAATGGTAATACATTATTACACATGGCTGTGTATTGTCATATTCTTCCTTTTCAAAATTATGTTTCTATTTACCTCGTTTTTAAGAAGAATTTTTTTCTCTCTTAGAAGTGATGCTCATTTGAATATGAGCTATTACATGCTTTCATTTGCATTATACTATCTATACATAGACTTTTGGAATCTCTTCTCTGCCAAATTATTGATATTTGAAATTTCATCTGCTTTAGCAATCTCTTAAAATTTCTAAATGTATATATGCATCAGTATAAGTATGCCAGATGATGTTAGTTCTTAAATGTTAGCTATTACAATTTTTCCTTACCATTTTGGTAGTTCTATAAACTACTCATTTTCGCCTAGTTTGAAATACAGTGTTTGGGTGATAGCAGTAATGCCAGAAAAATTATATTAATCAACAGCTTATATTTTTTGTTATAGAATCTTTGAATCCGTTTAAATGAACATTCCATTGCACTGTTTGCTCATTGCAGCTGATTCTAAACAAAGTTCTGTTGGTTGGCTCAGATAGTCAGACAATAGTTGGCAGACCGACAGTTCCAGGTGCAGCTGTTCATGCTGTCGTTGAGGAGCATGTAAGTGTGCATTGTTGAACTTTCTAGTTCAATTAAATTTCTGCAAATTTGAATGCACAACCAGTTTTTTACCTTTATTATGATTGGAGTTGGAATCAATTAATGGTATAGGTATAGAGTGACCATTCCTCGTTTTGTTTTTGTTTGCATACTTGCATCTGGGTTACAATTGCTTTATTTGGTGCAATTATGGAATGGACTAAAGTACGTAATTTCCTCTGGTTGTAACAAATGAAAAGAATGCACGTGGTTCCCACCTAGTGTGGTCTGAAGATGTAGATGCACTCAGTCTTACCTCTGCAAGCTAAGAGGCTGTTTTAGGATTTGAAGCCATGATCTTCATGTCACAAGGCAAACAACCATATTGTTGTTGTGCCAAGGCTCATGCAATTCACGGCATATAAATTTACTACAATAGTATGATAACCTTTAAATTTTTATTACATTTATTTTGGTTTTCGACCAAGGTATTCCTTATAATCTGTAACATTTTGCTTTCTTTGTTTTCAGTATTACATTATAATTGTATTGTTTCTAATATCTGAATCACCGAAATTTGTTTTCTTTCTTTCTATGCACTTGCATGTGTGCTCATTTCCCCTTTATAATTGTATTATTTCTAATATCAGAATTACTGTATTTTCGTTTTCTGTTTTTCTAAGCACTTGTGTGTGTGCTCATTCCCCTTTATAATTGTATTGTTTCTAATATCATAATTACTGTATATTTGTTTTCTTTCTTTCTATGCACTTGTGTGTGTGCTCATTTCCCCTTTATATCAGGCATTAGATGCAAAGGTAATCATTTTCAAGAAAAAGAGAAGGAAGAATTACCGAAGAACCAAAGGGCATCGTCAGGTGTGTTGGAAATCTATTATTAATCAGATATAATTTCATAACATTTTTTTATATTAATCTGTTTGATGCATGGTTATCATCTCCAGGAATTGACCAAGTTAAGGATAACCAATATTGAAGGAATTGAGAGACCTCAGAATGCCGTGGTTGATAAACCTTCAAAAGCTGCTAAGAGGGAACAGGAAAAGGTTGCAGTTACTGCATAAAAAGGATGTTCCACCTTGGTTGTTAACAGTAATTGCTTTATGTGTGTCTCAGTGAGTTTCAAAGGTGGTTGGATGTGCCATGTAATAAGCATGATTGTATACCTGATAAGGCTCTGTTGCATTTGGAAATTCCTGTTAGGTGGAAATTTTCAACCATCCACCTCTGTATGCAGGTTTTGTAGGATTTATTGCAGAGTTTCCCTTTTTGTAATGTTCTATTTAGTTGTTCAATATTTGAACAATAATCCATTGATTCTTAAACAGGTTTTAAGGTCTCAAGAAATTTAATATGTTCAGTTTTATACATTTTCTTTCATTCCATATTATACATTTTCTTTCTACCTACAATGATTTGGAATATTGTAAAGCATTTCGCTGCTCCCACTTTCGTTTTAGTTATGATTATGCTAATGAATTAATTATTACAACAGCTATTCCACTTCTTGCCACTATTGTATATATATTATTATTTACTTTGTTGAGATTGCCATGAACTTGGTATTACATGTGACAATTATTTTGTTTTCACTGTACACCATTGCCTTTTGCTTTTTAATTTAATGGTGCATGGTGGGTTTTGATTTAGACTTGTATCAAATATCAATTATTTCGTGAATCTATTAGGCCAAAATGGGCAACTATTAATCTTAGTTCTTACTAAATATATGTAACAAATGAAGTCTCTATTCTCATGATAACTATGTCAGGTTTTTTATGTGTCAAAATTTGGACCCTAGAACATGCATGGTATCATATTCTTGTCTTGTGAATTGACACCTTCCTTTCTCTTAATATTTGATCATAAATCTTCCTTAATGCTCAATCATTAGATCAGAGAATACTCTTATTAAGACTGTCACCATTTAATTAACATAAAATAACCAACATGTTAGAAGATAATTTACTTGTAATTCAATTTATTTTTTATAATTTATGTTTATGTCGTTAGTTATTATTTTGATTTATATTATTTTATTATTTGTAATAATTTTTACCTATATAATAAATTACTTGTAGTGACTCATATAAGAAGTTAGATGCTTTTGCACCATTTGGCCTACACTTGTACCTTAGTTCTCAACCCTGCATTTTATCTTAACGTTTCTTAGCAAAATGCTCATAAATCACTTAAATTAATTTTTTTTCTTAGGATTAATGTTGTGCAAGCACTTCTTTGGCAATTTGTGCATTTCAGTGGCACAATTCTTTTTTGGGTAAGTAGAATAATTCCATATTCCATATCCACATTCAGTGGTTAGTATCTCTAGTTTTCCATGATAGAACAGCACAAACACATACACACAGACACGTATATAAGCACCCATTTCACAAGTATTTAATTATAATGGTGCATACGTGCCTCAAATCATGTTGTAAAAGCCTACCATTGTGGAACTTTCACCATTGGCATCATATTCTACGATCTATATTGCACCCTCATAATAAGATGAATCGAAATCTTCTTCATTAATGGAGATGTATCATTTATGGAGAGGTAAGTGATTCAAAAAACAAAGAGAAATACAATTATCAATGACATATATATCTCTTTGATTATAATGAAATCACATTTTTACCATTAAAAACAAAGATAAAATATGCATTTGTCTTTCTATTAATGAAAATAATCCTAGTTCTAATAAAATGATGGTCAAAAGGAATGAGTATGTGAATATTGGACCTTGTACCCATCATGAATTTCTTATGTTTTTATGTGTGCCAGCACTAGTGCTTATTGTCCTACTGCTTATTAATAGAAATGATCCTAATTCTAATAAAATGATGGTAAAAAGGAATGAATATGTGAATATTCGACCTTGTACCCATCATGAATTTCTTATGTTTTTATGTGTACCAGCACTAGTGCTTATGATCCTTGCTAGTTTTTAAATGCAAGTGATCCACTATGTAAATAATTTAATGCACCAGAGCAATGTAGTGCATTAGCATTTAGCAATGATATACACTATAGATCCATCATCATTTATAAAATAATTTTGAACAAAAGTGGAGATGATGAAAGTTGCAATTACTCCTCCAATTTGCCTGATGTAGCAATGTCATATTGTATGAATAAATAGCATTTTACATTTTTTATCACACCACTATTTATACCTTGGTCAATCTATAATTGAATTTATTTTCTCAAGCAAAAAAAGTTTTATTTATCAAAGACTATGATAATGTAGGCTGAAATAAGTGTAAAGAAAAGTGAGCTACAAAATGATGCATGATCCAATTTGGATACTACAGCCCTGGACTTAAAAATTGAGAGATGCTCCACCATAATATATTAAGACCTGTCTATATTCTTATCATTCCAACTTTCGATAAGTCAAAGGCGGCTCAGTGCATGAGGCTTAGTGTGTTACGAGATGAAAAATATATGCAATCTTACATTCGCAAATTAAACAGAAATTTGTTTCTAGGATTTGAACCTATAACCTTCACGACAAAAAACAAAAAGCTTATCGCTATGAGACTCACCCTCTTTTGCATATACTTAAAGTAAAGAAAGAAAACCTTTGATACCATTCCAAACATAGTTGTTCCCAATTGATGATCATGTTCTAGAGTTTGAAAGAAACTTGTGAACTGTGGTTTGCTTAAATAGCATTCATTACTGACAGAAGAAGAACTTCCTGTGATGCATTTCTTATTGACAATAAACTTCAGGATAGAATCAAGCAGTTACTATTTGGTTTTCTGCTTTGGCTGTTGAATAAGGAAACCTGAACCCAAAAAAAGCATGCATGCATAAACAAACTCTATTACAAATGTAACATCAGAAGTCAAAAACATTTTCACAAAGTGTTACTTTTAAATGCTTGGCTAATGGCTATTGAAGAAACTTCCTATCTCCATAACTTGGTCCCTTAGCAATTATCAAAGGGTCATTGGAATTTGGAATCAAATCTAGGTCATATACATAAAAAGTACAAAAAGAACAGTCACTCAGGCATCCACCCAAGGAAAATAGTAAAATAACAGTCTAAAACTCAATATGGTTATAGGAAATGAAAAAAGTTATTAGGGGTTGGTCACTTTCAGCTAGTGGCATGTTCTACCTTTCCAACTAGATATTGTCTTGGTTCTTAGTCACATACTAATATTAATATCCTCTCTTCTTGTTTCACTTCATACATAGAACTAATTTGATTGGCTTCTAATATCTTCTCTTAGCATATACTGTGTACTAATAGAAAAAAAGGTTGAACCACTTGTTTCTACAAACATTCCTAACTATATGTACCTTTGTCTTTAGATCATGCTAATGCAGCATTTTTATGTAAAACCATCCCACTCAGTCTTGAAGCATCAAGGATATTCTTTGTTTTGGCTAGAAAAGTGATACTTTGCAAAGGATATTCAAGAGAATAAACTAGAGAGAACCTTGCTTAAGGGCTAGAAATTGCTAATTTTAACCAGTATATAGCTTTTATCACTAAAGCATATGAAGAGATTGATCAATGGCTATGACACTCACTATGACAACCCATGTTCTTGGCTTTAAATACTCTAAAATGCTTTTTGACAAATGTTATAACAGTACTTCCACACACAAAAAATGTGATTATAGATAGCTTTCATGTACAGCTCAATTTTTTCATGGCATGGCATATCTTTTGTGTATTCGATTTTTATTTTTAGTAGAGGTGACAAAATTATTCCCAATCTATAAGTTATCCAAATCCAAAAAAATTAAATCCATTCAAATTCATTAATTAAAATTAATAGATTTAAATGGATGGATTCCAATGGATAACTTTAGTAATTGATGGATTTGAATACATCCATATCCGATGGGGTGTGCCAAACACACATTAACAAAAAAAAAATTTAAACTTTTCTGAACTACTTTTCCAAATTTCTAATTAGCAGTTTGACCAAGAAAGAAAAACTAAAATGTCTTTGGTATAATCCACAATGCTACATCATGCTTTGATAAGACTCAACAGAATTAATTGTGATTTGGTGACACCAAATCATCTATTCAGGTCAATAACATAAACATCGGCACATTGTTTCCTAGGACCTTTCTTATTAAGTACTACTGTACTATTTATGTAACTTTAGAATTAAGAGGGGTATCATTCACGATGAGATAGTTTGGAGAGGGTAATATATATGTATTTTCAGTGTAAAAATTTATATACAATCACTACGGTATCTATTACGTTTTTTTTTGGAGAGTCGCTGATTAAACATGAATAGTGAATGATGTATTGAACCAATGATAATCTACTCTGTCTACACTGTGAAGTCCACTAAGTGCACTTTTCTAATATTTTGTGTCTGATACTCTTTGGTATATTCTGTTTCTGTTGGTTCAAATAGTCTCTCCCATTCACTACACTAACACAAAGTTCCCACCTTCACCAAAGCCTTAACATTTCAGAGAGAGAAGAAAGAGTGTCTCCCTTCAATGCTTCTAAACATGTGTCATGGTGTGGAGGATGGTGAAACTAGGCCTATCTGAAAAATACTAATCCCTTCCTTCTTCTATAAGCCTGAAAAAGTTCTGAGCTGAGAAGAGTCAAAAGATTGTTTTTTTAAGCTAAAAGCTAAATTTGGGAACTACCCTTTTAATTTCAGTTTGTTAGTGTCATTGGGTCTATGCCTGTTATAACTTATATGAGTCCAACTATCCCTAAGGTACAAATGGTGCAGTCTCTTGCTCTGAAAATTCATCTTTTTTTCTTTTAACTCTTAGCTTGTAGTTACTTATTCGTTTGGGCTAATAGATTAAAGATTTCTGTGTTTACTTATTCTAATGCTATAGTGTTGGATTCAATACTGATGATTTCTAATTTTCTATGTAACATGATTATGTTATCAGTGATTTCATATGAATATCAAAGTTAAATAAATAAGGACTGTTTTTGGGATTATTCTTCCAATAAGATTCATAAAGTTCTGATTAATTTGAGTAGAAGAGATTATAGATTGGTTCATGGATTGTAAAATATCATTGTTTTCTATGACTTCAAGTTCAAGCTTTTTCTCTTGCTTCCTGAGCCATTGTACTACATTAGAAAATAGTCAGCTTGAGTATCAGCAATTATCATTCCTTTACAATTTCCATTTTCCTTTCATACTGATAAAGGTTAGAGAAATTATTCACTAGTGATTTTTTTGCAGGTTCAAAAGAAATGATCATGTACTAGAAGCCATTTAATCAAATTGCAATTGTGTTTCGCATTTCCCCTCTTGATGTGAATCCAAGAGAAGAAAATATTCCTGTTGAATGGCTAAAACTGTCCTGGTTACAACTCTTAAACTTTATTGGTTCAAGATATCAACCAATCTTCTTTGGTACCAAATAGATTTCATAGAGAGTGCTTGGCTTCATTGTAGGGGCAAATCTTCTTCAATTTAACTTCCGAACTCGGAAGTGGAAAGTTTCTTTCCTTTTTGGCTTCTACTTATGTTTGAAGAGTCATCTTTATTAGGCAAACCTCCTTTGGCAAGAGTTACTTAGTTTCCTTTGGTTAGATTCTCACAGTAAAGACATATATATGAATTTTTGTTGCTAGCTTCAGTAAAAATATTACTACTCTGGAGTAATTCCTCTAGGGACCCAACCCTTTATGTAGGGCAAATCTCCTTTGGCATCATTTAATTATCTTGTTCTGCTTCCTCCAACAGCTAGAAATTTTCCTTCCAGTAAGTCACTAAAAAAACAAAAACAAAAACAAAAACTGGTAGTCATAGTTCATCAATATTCTGTTGTTTGAAACCTCTCTCAAGGGTTTCTTTATGTAAAATTTTCAGTCCAAATTGGGCAAATCTCCTTTGGCATTTGAAGTCCTTCGTTGACTCCTATTATCCTATAGCCTATAGGGCAAATCTCCTTTGGCATAAAATTTCCTGTTTCAGTGGTCAAGATAATCTTTTGGAGATACTGACTATCTGTGACAAAAAGTTCTATCAAGCAGAAATACTTTGCATTATACACAATTATCCGTTGAAGTCAATACCGACATTCCAGTCGTGACCAAAACATATACTTACACTGGGATTGGGTGCTTCAATTTTCCTGAGAAGGTAAGGATTTTCTTGAATTCATATTCACTGTTGAAGTTCATTATAGATATAGTAAAATTTTGTAGTCTAAAACTGTTACTAAGTTGTTGAAGATTTTCTTACGGAAATTTGATTATAATTTTCATGCATAGCTCTTAGACAAAGGAAAAAATATTTCAACATCGACATCTTAATTACCGGGTTGTGTCCACTCTACTGAGTGAAGAATTGCAGATTAATCTTGATGCCATCTATTTCTGAGTCTATTGAGAACTCCCCTTCATGGACTAGCAACACTTTTATCCCTTTATTGTTACGACCTCATGTTATTTTCTTACAATTTAATTGGTGTTACTATCAAAATATTATGCCAGGCATATTATCTATGGATGTGCTCAGTAGTGATTCAGACTGGGAGACATTCAGTGACAGTAGCAGCAGTGAGGACCAAGAAGAAAATGATTTTCTATATGGTGGTCATGCTCAGAACATATTATCAAGTTTAGAGCAAAGCATTGGGAAGATTGACGATTTTCTCTCATTTGAGAGAACATTTGTTCAAGGAGATGTTGTATGCTCCTTGTCAGACCAATCTGGACAGATGGGCATGGTCGTAAGTGTTGATGTGTTTATGGATTTAGAAAATGTTCATGGGAAAGTATTGAAAAACGTGAGCTCCAAGAAACTTTCGAAGATTCGCTCCATTTCAGAAGGTGATTATGTGACAATGGGGTCGTGGCTAGGCCAGGTTAAAAGAGTGGTGGACAAAGTGACTGTTTTGTTTGATGATGGAGCTAAATGTGATATCACTGCATCAGAAAGAGGGAACCTTATACCACTGACTCATACTTTTCCTGAAGATTCTGAGTATCCGTACTATCCTGCGCAGAGAGTAAAGGTTAAGTCGTCAAGTGCTTATAAAAGAGATAGATGGTTATGTGGCACTTGGAGAGACAATCAAGATGAAGGAACTGTTTGTTCTGTGGAAGCAGGTTTCGTGTACGTTAACTGGATTGCTTCTGTTCCCGAGGGTTGCGATTTGAGTGTGAATGCTCCCCCGTGCTGGCAAGATTCCAAGAACTTGACTGTGTTGTCATGTTTTTCACACACAAACTGGCAACTTGGTGACTGGTGCATGCTCTCAGTTGCAGACCTAAAGGAACAGATTATTCAAGATGCACCTACAAGTGATATTAGGATGGAGCATAGTATGGAAAGAGGAAATAAGAGAAGAAACCTTAGCTCTTACATTGGGGAATTGCTTATAATTGGGAAGATAAAGACGAAAGTTGACATTGTGTGGCAAAATGGTGAATATACTTTGGGCTTAGGTCCTGAGAGTTTACTACCAGTGAATATTATAAACACTCATGAATTTTGGCCTCATCAGTTTGTTCTTGAAAAAGGTGCTTCTTATGATCCTCTTAAGCCTAGAAGTCAAAGATGGGGTGTTGTCCAATGTGTGGATGCAAAGGAGCATATTGTGAAGGTACAATGGAAAACTGCTTCCATATCCAATCCAGATAATTTGGGTGGAGGAAAAATGGACGAAACTGTGAGTGCCTACGAACTTGTAGAGCACCCAGACTACTCCTTTTGTTTCGGTGATATTGTGTTCGAGGCGGCTCAAAAACAGCTCGGTTATGAAGCTGAGAAAGATAATGCAAAGTCAGCGATTGACTTGAAGGCGGAGGCTGCTCTTAAAGACGGGAACCGAAAGGGCTATCAGGATGAGTTACCTGATAACCATTTCCTATGCTGTATTGGCAATGTTATTGGTTTCAAAGATGGTGAAGTGGAGGTGAAATGGGCTACTGGTTTCACAACCAAGGTATGACATATAATTTTCTGTACTTAATATACTGTACTTAATGAGACTGGTAGCTGTATATTGTGCTGGAGCATTCATGAAGTTTATGCTTCCCATATCTCATTATCTAGATGAATACTTTTATCGATAATTACCTATCTTTATTAGGTTATTGATCCAGTCTTTCTCAATGTGTATTAATGCTTACTTTTTGTTTTGCCAAACAGGTTGCACCTTATGAAATTTTTCGGATCGATGAACATGAAGGTTCAACTGTAATCACCAACTCCCGTGAAACAAATGTTGAGCAGTTAATTCAAGGAATGAGTGAACATAGAAATTTACCTTCTCAACAGAAGGGAAAGGTGAGGGAATATATTGAGCTTCACGAGGGTGTGCCTCGGCGCAACATTAAGGTCGCTTACCTTGTGACTAGGAGGCCATGAATTCAAATCGCATTGGGAGGGTAAGGCTGCTTGTATCTACCATCCCCATATCCCACTAGGTGGGAGCATTTGGCCACCCTTATTATATATTTTTATCTACATGTATCATGTGTATGTTTGTATATTATAAACTGAATATCACTTTTGATGATTAGGACATGTCAAATTGTGATGGTATTAGAGAGAATTATGAAAAGTATCCACTTGAGTGTAGTTCCTTTTCCCTTCCTCAAGCTGCCTTAGAACTTTTCTCAAACATTAAAACAAGTATACTCCAAACATTTGGTGGAGCATCACTTTCAAGAGCAGTTTCTTCAGTACCTACATTTGAAGAGGAGAATGAATATGACTTTATTGATAAGCAGGATTTGGAAACTAGTGACCATTACACTGAATCACATCCAAATACTCAGTTGCAATCTACTGAAGATTTCACTTCATATCCACAAGTTATTAGGATTCATGAGAAGACTGGTTTTCCATTTTCTTCAGGCAGCAACAGTTCAAACCAGTTTAAGCAGTTTGATGTAATAGAAAATTGCTCTGACCACTACTTTTTGGATGAGGGAGAAGGGTTGAAGTTATCTCAGGTTAGAAGTTCACACATCATACTTAGTGGCATATAATCACATTGAAATATTAGGCTAATTGTTTCCTCTCCCTTGGATACTATGTAGATTAAAAGAAGTTGGATGAAAAAGGTTCAACAAGAATGGAGCATCCTCCAGAAAAATCTTCCTGGTGTGCACTTTATCTTATTATTCTTTATATTTTTGAACCTTGTTCCTGGATGACCGAACACTCTAGACAAAATAGGACTAGAAATGAATGCATTAGGGGGAAAGCTGGAGTAGCTCTTATTGTAGAAAAGATGGTAGAATCATGCCTTAGATGGCTTGGATCGGTAGAAGCCCGATAAGGACAGTAGATCAAGTGGAGGTTAGTCCAATTCCTAGAGAAAGAGAGACCAAGAAAAACCATGAGTAAAATGATTAAGAAAGGCTTAAAGATCAATGTTTTATCAATGAACATGATTTATGATATAACATTATGTCATCGTTCGATCTATGTAGCTGATCTCACCGGATAAAAGTTAGATTGTTGCATTCTTTTGAACCTTGTTTCTTAGGCTTGCCTTACCCTGATACAGTATGTACCCATCTGACCAAAAGGTCACATCACCACATATCCTGCTACTTTCAATGCTTCTACACATACAAAAACATAATGGTGGTAGTTGTTTTAATGACTTTATTCCGAAATTAATTAAAATAAAACAACTATGAAAATGTGTTGATTACTTGTTTTTGCTTATGAAAAGGGAAAATATTGTAACCAATTTCAACAAATGCACTTACAAATTACAACTTTATTGACCAAAACAGAAACTATTTATGTTCGTGTGTTTGAAGAAAGAATGGATCTCATGAGAACAGCAATTGTTGGTGCATCTGGAACCCCTTATCATGATGGGTTGTTTTTCTTTGATATACATTTCCCTCCAGAATATCCCAATGAACCACCTGTAAGATTCTAAATGTACTTTGCAGTGTTTTGTTAATTACTTTCATTCATGGTTCATGCATAGCACCCTTGTTTATAAGATCCTCCTCTTACTTTGAAATGTGAAGTTCAATATTCATTTATATCTGAACAAACTCTCATGTAGTAAAATTCCATGCAGATGGTGCACTACAATTCTGGTGGGCTTAGATTAAATCCTAACTTGTATGAGTCAGGGAAAATCTGTCTCAGTCTCCTAAACACCTGGACTGGTACAGGCACTGAAGTGTGGAACCCTGGAGCCTCCACAATTCTTCAAGTCCTTCTCTCTCTGCAAGCCCTTGTCCTTAATGACAAGCCTTATTTCAATGAGGCTGGATATGACCAACAAATCGGTCGAGCCGAGGGAGAGAAAAACTCGGTCAGTTACAATGAGAATGCTTTCCTTGTCACAAGCAAATCCATGTTGTATCTGCTAAGAAAGCCACCCAAGGTAGAATTACTACCTCTCTAATTTGATTTCCTCCATAGTTGCAGTTTATTCAGTGATAATGGCCTTGAAATAATAGAGAATAATTCTGAGTGGCATTACCAGTTATTTATGTGTTGACCATGGATTTAAGCACAATTTGCCAGATGTGTCTCAGAACACAATAAAGGCATTGGACACTGCTAGTATCTGGATATTTTTTGCATGTTTCAGTGAAATATGTAATATTTCACAGAAAGAGGAGATTGTTTTCTGTAATAAAAAATTTCAAATGTCCTCTAATATACATATATAAATTTACAACAACAACCAAGTCTTAATTCCATGTGCCGACCCCACCTAGTGGAATTAAGGGCTTGATTGTTGTATATTTACGTATAATATTAGAGAATGAGCTTCAACGCAACGGTAAGGTGACTTGCCTTGTGACTTGGATGTAATGGGTCAAATCCCCTTTTTACTTGCGAGAGTAAGGCTACATACATATATCATCCCCAAACCCTATTAGGTGGGAGACTCGTGCACATGGCCGCCATTTTTTATATTCATTTACATTGAGTTTGAGCTTCTGGCATGACCTTGAGTTTCTGCAGGTTTTCAATTTATTCTAGTAGATTAGATTGAAGCTTCCAGGGTTTGGAACATTAGTATGTAGAAATTAGTGTCATCTGAATCTTCGAATGTAGATTATAGATAGAGATAAATGCTTACATAAACTTGAAGTGGCCAAGTTGAGTGAAGTAAGTCAAATACATCATTAATAATGGTTCGTTTTGTTAATTAACTATAATAAGTATCTATTAATCAATTGTGTAATGGCTCAGTGCACTCAACTTGAGTTTATGCAAGAATTTTTCATGGATAGAAATGGAACTGTAACTGACAGTGATGCCTGATGCAGCATTTTGAGACACTGGTGGAAGAGCACTTCAGGAAACGCTCACAACATATACTTCTTGCTTGTAAGGCATGTCTTGAAGGAGCTCCCATTGAATGTGCTTTTGGAAGTGGAAAAACTGAACATGAAAATCAAAAGGGAACTTCCACAGGGTTCAAAATTATGCTTGCGAAGATCTTCCCCAAGCTTGTAGAGGCATTTTCTGATAAGGGAATTGATTGCAGTCAGTTTGTTGATATGCAGAAATAACTTTCATGCTAAGTTTTAAGTAACTCTTCTAGTTTCCCAACCAGGATATTGCAACCTTAAGTGTAATATTAATATATTTACACGTATTTGTATAATATCAAATGTAAGGTTGTGAAAGCGCCAATTTTTTGAATAAATTAAAGTATGATAAAATGTTATTTCCTCAAGTGTTTTGACAACTCATCTATTATAACTCTCATTCTCTACCCGATATGAAAAGTTGTACAACTTTCTTTAAAGGAACTAAGTTGTACAAAAACAAAACATTTCTCATTTCCTTTACCCATTAGTGTACCCTAATATTAGCATTACATGAAAACAAAATTGAGTCTTCAAAAGGGGTGACAATAGAAATATAATGAAGTCACAATTTGAACCTCACATAAAAGGGTGTTTTTCACTCTATTTTTTTTTTCGATTTGCTTTATCCGGTATCAATCGTGAACTACGAGCAAATAGAACACCCTTTAGGAGTATCAATACCGTCACATGAATTGTAAATGCATGAATATGATGGACTAAAAAATCTGCAGTTCCTAATGGAATAGGTAACAAAGCAACCTTGCCGCCCACTGCCACTAAATCACCCCCCCTCCTCTATTGGCTTCTCTGCAGAACTTGGGTTTCTGGGCATCATGATCTCATGCATGTTACATGGTAATCCGTTGTCTATTAGTTTTTGTAGTCTTTCACTGCAGGTACATAATATAATGCTGATGTTTCAAAAACTCTTAAGCTGGGAGAAGCAGCATCAGTATTTGCTGCTATAGCTTTACAAGCTTGCTGTATAAGTGCAGAACTTGAGTTTCCCGATGTTATTAGCTTTATTGGCAAAGTGAGCATAGATTAAGACTCACAGAAATGTGGTGAATTTGAATGTTAATAACAATCCAAACTCCTGTAATCTTTATTTTGGATGCCAATTTATATATTCCTCAGGCATACTTTGGTTATGCATCTTGAAACTATATCATTTTCTGCAAAGATCGTTTTCAAATGAATCTCCAATTAATCAGATCTACAAAAGTTAAAATCCTATCACCAATAATCTAAACAAGAGCATGAGCCTTCTTTGAAGTGATGGAAACGGAGCTTATCCCGAATAATTATTTCTCTATTTGTTACAATTGAGATGAACTTAAATGCTGAATGACAGTCTTCACATATCTTAAGATTCTTGACAATCCTGAGAGTCATTCCATGGGTAGTTTTCATCAGCCCAAATGCTACCGCAAGCTTTTCACTATGGTATCTTAGAGCAAACTCCCTCTCCTCTTCTTCCAACTCGTGCATCGCTGATTCAGGAATAGGTACATAACCTGCTTCCTTGCACCTCCATATCAACTCATCCAAATAACGATAAATTTCATTCGTCTCTGGGTGAGACTTGTCACCCATGCTAAAAAGGTAGGGGTTGTTGTTGACATCTATGGTGCTATAGCCTACTCGCTTTCTCAGGCCTCTTTGGATCATTACGTTTCTAACTGATTCCACTCTATCCATCTTTCCTGCCAATGCATACATGTTAGAAAGCAATACATAATGGCCAGGATTCTCTGGCTCGAGAGAGATGAGACGCTCAGCAATTTCCACCCCAAGTTCAAAATTCTTATGCATCTTACAAGCCCCAAGCATTGCAGTCCATACTGCTGGAACAAGCTCCTGAGGACCAAGTTCTTTGATGAATTGGTATGCTTCACTGAGCAACCCAGCCCTACCAAACATATCAACCATACAAACATGGTGCTCCACACCTGGAACCAGACCATACTTTTGCCTCATGCTTGCAAATGCTTGGCGACCTTCGTTTATTAGCCCCGCATGAGCACATGCAGATAAGACAGCAACAAAAGTGACATTGTTAGGAGCAAGCCTGTATGCTTTCATCCGATGGAAAATTTCCATTGCTTGAACACCATAACCATGCATACCATACCCATTTATCATAGCTGTCCATGCAATAACATTCCCCTCATCCAATGAATCAAAAACTGCACGTGCTCTGCTTACATTACCACACCGTGAAAACATGTTAATCAAAGCGGTAGCAAGAATCACATTTACATGGATCCCATGATTAATAATATAGTCATGCACCCAATACCCCAAATCAAGTAACCCAAGTTGAGAGCAAGCAGATAACACAGTAACAAAAGTTGTGGAATCAGGACGAACCCCCAACTTAAGCATCTTTCTAAACAGCGCCACAGCTTCATCACCAAGCCCATTTTGTTCATAACCCGAAATCATCGAATTCCAAGCAACAACATTTCTCTCAGGCATTTCATCAAACACTTTCCGTGCAACATCCAAAGCACCCGATTTCGCATAAAACGTCACCATTGCAGCTTGCACAAACGAATTTGAGCCATACCCATTAACCAAAACATGGGAATGAACAACCCTTCCAATTTTGAGAGCAGAAAGATCAGCGCAGGCCTTGATGACAGAAGTGAAGGTGTAACTTGAAGGTGCGAGTTTTGAAGTGAGCATGTGACGGTAGAAGAGGAGTGCATCAAGGGAGAAGCCAAATTTGGAAGAGGATTTGATGAGGGAATTGAAGAGGAATGAATCAGGGTGGAGAACATGGTGGAAGATGCGGCGAGTGTAGTTGATGGAACCAGCGGCGCAAGATAGAACGAGGAGTTTGGTTATGAGAGCGCGGCTACGGTGACAACCGGAAACGAGGAGATGAGCTTGGATTTGTTGAAGGGCTCTCAGATTTGGTCCTGCACGTACAAGAGCTTCGTATTCTGCAGATTTTCGCGGGAGTGGTGTTGCGTCAACTTGTTCTTCATATTGTTTAGCTTCCATCAAAATTTTGCATGAAAAAAGTCAAGTGAAAACCGAAAAACTGGGTTGTACATGAAGAACTCGAGCACTACTCTATGTTACTTCTATCGCCACTTAATTAACAAGTTAATTAAAGTTGCATCATAATAATTAATTAAAAGTTAATAAAATATGAATGTGAAATTATAATTAGTGACGCATAAAAGTGTTATAGAAAAGTAAACTTTAGTTTGAATAACTTCCTAATCATTTGTCTTTGATATAAAAAAGAGTAATTTTATTATAATTATAATGATATTGAAGCTTATTCTTGTCTCCAACCAATCAAATGTTATCACATAAAATATATTTTTAAAAACAAAAATAATATTTTTATATTACTTGTTAAAATCTAATTAGTGTCAAATAATAATTAAAATATCTTTGGTGACAGGTGATCAATATATGATAACCTAGATAGCTACTAATATCAATGAATTGTATGCGGCCTTTATTTTTTTTCCATTTTCTCATTATATCAAGTGTGATTTTTGATTGTTTTATTAACTTCATTGCTATAATATATGATTAGTATTTTTTATTGGTACTGTAAATTTAAATAAAAATATACAACATAATTGATGGATAACAAAATTTGTTAGGTATGATGTTAATAATTTTTGGTTTGTGCTTGTAAAAGATTTTATTTATAACACAGGTAAATTTTTTACAACAACAGAGTTATTTTCCTACTAGATGGTATCGGCAGGTAAATATAACTACCAAGTTTTATATAAAACACCTAAACACAGTGTTCAATGAAAACAAACCAACATATGAACACTACTACAAGTCAAAATTAAAGAATAACTTTGTGTGAAAGAAAAACACTAACGTGTGATCCTTTTCTAGTTTTATGGGAAGAGATTTGGTACATAGTAAAAAGAGGAACAAGTAAGTAGTAAGTATATTATAGCTGCAACAAAACCAGCAATGAGAGAACCAGTGACATGGTCACAAAATTTAGGAACTTGTCCACAAATTGGTAACCAACCAACATGATCGTTGCCTTTCTTGCCCACATGAGCTATTGCCAATGCTGCTGAAACACTTGAAGATAGTAACATAGCTATTACCTTATCAAAAAATAGTTTAGTTTAGTCTACATTTCTATATATATTGTCTAGTTAATTTTGTCGAAGTTTTAGTATAGAGAAAGAGAAGGAGGATATTACAAAAATGGTTGCTTACAACATCTAAGATTAAAACCAAACGCCAAAGTGAATTTTTGGAACGTGTAAAGAGAAGTATAATAAGGCTGTATCCACTTGCTACAGCTTCTGCTATCACAAAGTACCTGTTCACAAAACATGTAGGGAGGATGTTAAGACTTAAGCCATTGAGAATTTTTTGGTATAACCACGTATCCTTTATCTTATGGACAATGAACTAATCTCTTTAGAGGTGCGTACTTGTCCCTTCCAATTCTAGGAATCAAACATTTGACATTTTGATATAACTAAAGATCTTGTGAGAGTTTATACCACTAGATTAACATCTTATTTGTAGAGAAGTTAATTAAATATGCTTATAATAATATAGATTTAATATGCATGTTGTAAGAAAAAAGAAAAGGAGCAAAAAAATATCTCACTTGAATACAGGCTCGTTGTTATACTTGGCAGTAAAGGTAAGGTTCAGGACCTTAGTAGAGTCATGGCTTGTTACCATAACCACCACTGCTGCTATAGTTGCTCCAAAGGCCAGGAACCTTAGGAAAAGGTTGAGGCCTCTCTGGGTCTTGGTCATGGAGGAGAGTACTCTGAAATTGATGAAGAGGAAAATGAGTGTTTTGATAACATTTTAAGCTATATAATAGTGAACAAAATATGTGCTGGCTGGTGAGACAAGTGTTAGGTAACCAATATATGGTTTACTAGCCTCTTAAATGCATTAATTAGAATTCAAAAATTGGGCTTTTATTTTATTGTTTACCCAACAAGTATTACAATTGAAAAGATAAAAGTGTATACATCTATTATAGAAATTGTTTATAACCGGGTAAGAAATTGTTTATAGATGAGAAATGCTTATACAGCTTTGACCATGGTACTGAAGTTTGGATACAAAAAGTCTAGAACTTTGATCAACTACCTCATGAATGGTGGTGACATTGTTTGTCACTGCTGTTTGTATCAGTGGAGTTGTTCTATTACTAATTAATATTGACTTGTTGAAGGTACCTAAGCTGATTATTTTATATAACTGAATACTCTTTTATTGGTTTTCTGTTTACTTGTTTTATCATCAACTAAAGAATGTGTAGATTTTTGGACAAATTATGCATTATCTCTTCCTACTTTTTAATTGCAAAATTTCTACTTTTAAATCCTTAAATCGTTTCTTGAGACTCATGTTACCATCATAAAATTATTAATTAAAAACTTCAATGTCAATAAAAAAATACAACTCGGCATTTTATCTAACCGAGTATTTTTTATTTTCCTTATCGAGTTAGACCTAGCTAAGATTTATGTCATATAGGAATATATTAACCCAACTTGGCCCAAACTCACGACCACCTTTGTAGACTAGAAGTTTATGTCTCACTTGAAAGTTCTACTTCAAATATAGTCACTCACCTTAAAATGTGGAACTATCAAAATGGGTCCACCTGGATGAGATAATTTAGCGGATTCAATCTACGGCCTAAAATTAGACTAAAAACTTCACTATTAAATTTTCAAAATAGATACTAAATAATTTTGAACCCTAATATGAACAGATAACATATAATTAGAAGCTAGCTCACGAATCACGATGAACATCCTTAGACTCCTCGAAGTTGATGAGGACCCCACCAAAGTGCTAAGAAATCAAAATCACCCAAACTTGATTATCAGTTGAAAACAACCGTGAATTCTGTGGGGAGTGGAGAGTGTGAGACTAAGCAACAGCGATGATGCAAACTCAGGAAGTGAAGATGCAGGAGAAACAAGAAGAGGATGATGGCCCACCACCAGGGTGGCAGCAACCTATACACACTACGCCGCCGTCAATGCCGCCACCGCCGCCGCGTCCATCCGGTGATAGTGAGTCTGACCATTTTAGTCATTGACTCTCATTCTTTTATTTTGTTTAATTCCCATAGCTTTCCCGGTTTTGTTGATTTTTTTTATTGGGTGTTTCTGTTCCAAACTTTGATTATAGAAGAATACCCAGTTGGGTTTTGGCATAAATTTATGAACTTTTTGAATTAGGCATTGGTTTACAATCAGTAGCTGCACAATTAAGGGGATTTGATGAGATGGGGATTTTAATTTGTCTGTGATTGAATTTTCAAAGGTGCAAGCTTTGATTTTTTGTTGGGAATGTGTGTGGTTCTGAATTGAATTTTTAAGTATTTTCCCTCGTGGACTTTGTGATCTTCAATTGAGAGTAAATCAACCAATGGCATGGTGTGGATCAAGTGTTATTCAGTTAAAGCACTACCAACCTCAGGTTTCAGTTTCATTACTCTTGACCTAGTAGCTTCAATAATCAGGTTAAAATTTGCTTCTAAATAGATGGTAAAGGAATGATGAATAACTTCTGTGGAAGAAAGGGGTGTGAATACAGTGCTTGTAGCCTTGAGCTACATGCTTCAGGTTCAATTTAATATTTTTCGGGCACAAAGAAATAGGTCGTCTGTTGCTGGTGATTTTTTTATATGTCAATAATGGGGTCCTTGATGTGTTGTTTTCTTTTTCATGTTCAAAGTTTTCAGCATTTTAATAAGTATTACAAGAAATTGGGCAATGCATTAACTTGTTGACTCTCACCACTGAGCTGTGTTAACAGATATGGGTCAATTGGTTTGTGGTTCTTGCCGTCGCCTGCTTGCATATCCGGGAGGTTTTAAGCACGTCAAATGTGCTTGTTGTGGGACAGAGAATCTTGTATTACAACGTTAGTTCTCTTTCCTTCTGTTTCACATGTCTCTACTGTGTGTATTAACTTTGCATTTTAAGTTTGATTTTTATGGATTTGACTGATTCCATGAGCAATTATTCGATTGGCACAAACCTCCTGTTATGCATACTCTTCTGCTTGTGTAAACATTCTCTCGTGTTTAAGAAAATTTGTATCTATATTTTATAAAGAGAGGGGCACTTTCAGATTTTCATAGAAAGGTTGCAGTCCAAAGTCTAAACACCAATGACCAATCACACTTAGCTTTGATGTCCCATTTGAAGTTTTCACTCATTTACCTATATGTGGTCTTTTGAAAATTGACTTTACTTCTTTGTTATGAAATATGTCATTATCCTTTTTGTGGTTCATTCCTTCCTTACAGCTCATCAGGTTGGACAAGTTAAGTGTGGTGGCTGTGCAGTATTACTAATGTATCCATATGGTGCTCCACGAGTTAGGTGCTGCTCATGCCGATTTGAGACAGAGATTGGGGTATGTTAACTTTGTCATGCAGTAGATCTATTTAGACACATTCTTCTGTCTCTAATTTTGAATTCAACAGAACTTTACTTATAAGTTATAACTAAAGTCAACTTTTTAATGTATTATTGTTGTACCTTATGTGAAAGTTTTAGTCTTCTAAAATTTCGAGAAGGTATTGGCTTCTAGTTAGTTGCATTGTGGCAAAGCCGAAGCAATTAGTCTCATAGCAATGTTTGTAGGAATTCCTGGGTCAGCAGCAACAAAAGCCTTTTCCTATTAAATGGTGTCTCTCACCTTGGTCTAAAACCAAAAAAATTGGTGTATCATGAAATAATCATAGAATAAGTTTTCATAGTGTCAATTGAATGATCCCTTATATTTCTCTCCTAAAAAATGTTCCCTTAAACTTCTGAACGTGTATAATGAAAGGAATAAGGATAAATACACAGAGAGTATAGAATTTACATATTATGTATATAAATTCTACATGAATTGCTGTTGATGAGGTGATAGTTAATATGTTTTGAAATGACTAATACTGAAGAGCATGAATTCCACAGAGAAAACCAAGATACAAATAGATTGGTACTTTATTTCGAAGTTTTTAATTAAACAATAATTTCATTCCCGAATTTGTGCAGGATCATAACAGGCGCCCTCCACTGTCTGAACAACTAAGGAAACCAACTCCTCCCAAAAGGATATAGAAAAAAGAGACCGTAGAATAGTGAAACAGTGGGGTAACCTTTCAAAATAAGGGCAAAATATATTTAAGTGTAAGCACTAGTGCACAGATTTTATGTTGTAGACTTGTAGCTATTATATTCAACAGTTGAGTTTATCTATGATTATTACAATATGCTGTGAAATGAACAGAATCTGTGATTATGACTGAATCATAAGTAAGACCTCCTTGTAGAGAGTGATTTGATACTTACCCTCGTCTTGAGGATTGAAGCAAAGAGCGAGTTCCGAGGAATTAATGAACCTCGAATGAACTAATAGAACATCATCGGATTAAGTTGGTATTCTTCATTCTTCAGCATACAGCCCCTCCCCTTTACTTCTTCTTTTCTCTGTTTGGATAGGGAAGATACAAGCAAAATGGTATGAAATGTGAAGGTACTATATTAAAACACAAATGGAGATTGAAAATATAACACTTACTCCCTTTTTTCTTTTCCCTTATTTTCCTTTACTGTATCACCCACAACTAATGATGTAAGTCCAACACTGGTTGTCAATGCAGCTATTCCTGCCAATAACACCTGAAGCATGGTTACTTCACACTTCCTTTTTATTTTTATTTTTATTTTTAGGAGAGGGATCCATTTACTCCATGAGTATGTGGAAAAATACTTACTCTACATCATGATTATTCATTATTGGGAAATCTAATGGTTTGAACTGGTGAGTGAGTACATCTAAACCATTAGATTTTTCAAGATTTGACGGCTAAAATGTGGAGTAAGTGGGTGGATCTTTCCCCTTATTTTTATACAATAATTATATTGGTCATGTAATCATATCGGCTAAAGCTAGTCGAAATCAATCATATCATATGATTTTCAATTGAACAATACCCGTTATACCGACTGATTTTTATTTAAAATTAATTTTTAATACAAATGAGTTAATTTGTAATAAAATAGTGGTACGGAGGATCAAACACACAACTATTATATTTATTTATATTTCTAAAATACGGCCTACCAAAACACATTAGCTTATATATTTATTTTTTAACGTTAATATATAATATGGGAGGGTATTCATGAAAAAAAATATATACTCGATATCTTAGTGATGAATTTTATGAAAATTTAATAATTTAGATTTACTATTTTATTCCACCTCTTCTATGTATACCAACTCCAACACTATGTATGTTACTATTACACCATGAAAGGTTTGATGAGTAATAGTGTATTCATAAGATTGCATTAGATACATATAGTACAATCTTCTTTCTCAGTTGCCACCTAAGGCAGGTACGCCGAAATCCCACACCCTCTCTCCGCCGTCGCCACAATCATCTTATTGTACTTTTCCGTACAATACGCCGCCTTAGGCAAAACCACATCAACCACCGTTGGGAACAGCGGCAAACCGGTCACCCTCCACCACGCCGATACAGCGCACTGCTCCACCTTCAGCTCATATCTCAAGTACAGCTCTTTCGCCATCGGCTCGTACCTCTCGTAAAGCTTCTTCGCCTCCGGCTCATATTTCGAATACACCGTTTTCACAATCTCGGAGACGGTGGTTCGTTCGGCGACGGGGACACGGTGCACTGCCGTGACGGAATCGTCAAGTTTGTGGTCGGCATAGCGGAGGATCTCATCGGGGACGAGGTGGAACTTGTCGTATAAACGGCCGATGACGCTCTTAATGGTTTCCTCCACGGTGAGGACGGCAGGCCTGAGAGGACCAAAGCGTTCTTTGACGTAACCATAGGCGGCAGCACCGCGCATTACGGGTTCCATGGTTGCCGCGTGCATGAATTGAAGGTACTTAAGCTGTTGTTGTTGTTGCAGCACCTCGTTCTTCTCGGCCTGAAATTTATGCCAAAAATAGAGAAATGTTTATATATAGATTTAAGAGCAATACCTCTTAGATTTATGGTTCAAAACAACTATACTTTCTGCAATAAACCTTAAAACGCGGAATGTTAAATTAAATGCATAAATGTTAGAGCAAAAGCATGAGAATACCTATTTGGGGTTGTGATTAGGAGGACATGATTAGAGGAGAGTGTATTGAGATTTTATTGGTATAGATAGATATAGAAGGGTGAAAATAACTTGTTTGACCGTGTCAATTTTCTTAGTGACTGAAGATTTATACGAAAAGATTATCTTAGGTATCTTAGGAGATGGTAATATGTGATTAAAAAAAATTAATGATACATTATACTAGAATACTTTATCTAAAATGAGCATGTATTATACTTATTTGAATCTAGTGTTAGGTTCAGGTTTAAAGGTGGACTTAGTCGACATTTAAGGTCATGTTAGCTTCAAATCTAGAATCAAGTTCAGCTTCAAAAAAATGATTCGACCATCATTTAAGGTTTACCCAAATCATGCTCACCCTACTTGTAGGTAAACCATGTATGCCAAGTAAGTTAAATATTGATTTACATTTGCATTTGTTTAAGTATCTTCATCCTTTGGACTAAGACCAATCCCTTTTATATATTGTAATAACTGATTTCAACTAGAACATTGAGCTTTGGTCTTATGAAATAAGAGGTCTAGCTTTGTCTAATCACTAGACCAGCTTGTTGTATAAATTTGGATATTGAAGGGGTGATATTAACGATTGAATTTAACATGCATGTCCCATGTGTGTATATGAGGGAGTGTTTTTTCAAAAAACAATTAATTTTAAAAAAGTAAAAAATCTGGATCATTTAAAATTTGATTTTGACAAGTATCAAAATCCTAACTATATAATGGTTTCTCCATTAGAGCCAAACTCATCATTCACACTCTAGTTTAAATAAATAATAATAGAAAAACAGAGAAAGATGGATAAACAGTTGCCTGCTCTCACATTAACTTGTCCTTTGCAATGAACCCGATTAATTTCCCAAAACGAAAGTAAATTATCTTCTTGTTCGTGAAACACTAACATGATTTCATTAATTCCTTGTAGCTTTTGATAATACTCATTTTTTGAATTCTATTTGTAGCAGTGTGATACCATTTCTATATAACTCCGCATGGAACAGGAATAACCCCGTATAAAATGCAAACTAGAACTTGAGTGATAAAATCAATAAATGGTATCAAATGTGTTAATGTACATACAGATCAGGTAACAAAAAGGGTACAAGCTGAAATGGCATAATTCATTGCACCAAGACAATGATGGTTCACTTGACATAAGCAATGGTACAACCATAATTTATTGGATCTTCTAGTTCATAATTAGTAACGGAATGATTTCCATTACTGCATTGTGGTATCCCTTTCCTTCATACAACTTAGATCAGCATAATCTAACACCACCTTTCAGATATTGCAGTGAAAGAGTTACACCTTCTGAAGGATCAGTTCTACTTCCAATCACAAGTTTTACTTTTTAGGCCACTTCCAAAACCTTAAACATATATGTATGTGTCATTCCCTATATTCTCCTCTAAAACTAAACTCGGAAATAGATTTTAATGTAACATTTTTTATAATATATTTTAGAGAAGACTCGGAAGTAATGGATATCACATACCATCAATATTTACTGCAAAATCATCATTGTCTTAAACATAATCGCATGCTTCAAAATTTACTTCAACTGAAAATTGAACACAGCATTCATCCATTGAGCATAGGAAGCTCTTGCAAACCTAAAGAATTTTATCCAATACCTCCTTCTGTATTTGCTATTTCAGATGCAAGCACTCAAGAATTTTAGAGAAGTAGAAACATGGTTTGAATTACAACACCTTTGGCTCTGAGGGTTTCTTCAGGTTGCTTCTGAGTTGCATCGGTGAGTCACTGCCGAGTTTGTTTCTGACTCAGTGTATACCACCGTTACGTTATGGATTGTGTTTTGGATTTCGGTTTCTTACAACATGGACACCCCAACGGTGTCGTTTCCCTTTCTAGCTTGTAATATATTATATACCATTTTCATATTATAAGAGATTATTAATTTATTTAGTTCTAATTTCTTAAAAGTAAGAAGCAAATTATTATAAGATTGAATATATTTAAATAAGTATGAAACAAATTATTCGCTTCTAATATTATGTATATGAAAATTTTCTAAATCGGAACAGAATAATGACACTTATGATCTAGAAAGAAAGAAAAATAGTAGACCAGTTTCATTCATAATAAATTATATCTTTGGGCTAAAAAATAAATTATATATTCCAACCAATAAAAGTATGATATATATATTATTTTTTATTATTTATAAATATTTTTATAAAAACATGGTTATGGGAATATCTAACTTATCTTCTATTTAATATAATTTAATAATTATTATTAATGAATGTACATCCACAAAACATGGAAACCAAAGTGGACATGAAGGTGAATGACGAAGTTACCCTTGTGAAGTTACAACCCCTATCTTTGTTGTTTTGGAAGTTGTGACATTTGATGTGAAGAAGAAGCAACACAAACGAGGATGATACCACAACAATGGGCATCTCCATGTGGAAACCAATGCACTAACAAATACGCAGCCTTTACCCAAATACCATGTAACCCTTTCCCCCTCTACTCTTTTTCATTCTCTATTTTATATTTTTATTTGTTAATTTCTATGATCTTCAATCTCCCATATGCATATATATATATATAAGCTCTTCAATTTTGGAAATATGGTGTGACGCTAGCCTAGAACATCATAAAATTTATGGTAAATCATTATGACGTCTGATCTATGTAGCCGATCTCACCCGGTAGAATAAAGGCTCGGTGGTTGTTGTTGTTGTGGTGTGAGACTAGCCCTTTTCCTTGCCCATAACCTTATTTCTTGCCGTTTTCATAATATTTAGGTAGATTAGAGTTTTTTTGTAAATACTTTTTGGAATGGAGATTTGCAAGATAACTCAGAAAGTAATATTCTTGTCTTATTGAAGGCTCTTATGGCAATTATGGTTGATTGATTTTATTGTAAGCTTATTCTGGTGTTCTTTCATTTTGGGTCTGCACTCTCCAAATTAATTGTTTTGCTTATTTTTGCATTCACAAATCGTGTGTTATTATTGTAGGGCGAGTATTCTGCAAAAAGGGTTGCAACTCAGATGAAGACACATGGGAGGAATGTGAGATCATTTGGCAGCTTTGTTAATGCTGTTTTCTTATGAATGGATAAAATATAAGAATTATTCACTCAAAAGATAGGCTTTATAAATTTCAGTTTGTTATGTTTTTGCACCAGCATAGAATGAATAGGCCAAATTATGATTTTGCTTCTATTAATGGCAGAACTAGTTGGTTGATTACACATGTTTTAAGTACCAGTATTTCTATAACCTACTCAATTTATCTCAGTTTTCTTTTTGGAACATTCGGAGAAAAAGAAAGGAAATGGAAGTGTGATTTTAAATGTAGGATTGCTAGGTTATAGGACCCTGATTTTGATGTACAAATGATGGAGTATTGGTTAACCAGGTTTGGAGGACTGCAACCAAATCTGCTACAAGGACCCTGTACTAAAGGACCGGCAGTGGAGTGCTTATATTGATCGTTCTCCTGGAGCTGTCAGTTATTCAGAGGTATTTTCTATTGTCACCCATGTTTCTTTTACTTGCCATATTAGTGATTGCGACTTCGTTTAGTGCTGGTCTGATTTATTCTAACAAGGTTATTCTCCATTGGTTTCTTTCTCAATCGGTTTATTGTTGGATTCTACTCCTTTAGAGGAAAGGTCTCCACTTGATGGGTTATTATCAGAGAAAAAGTAACTTATTAGATTTTCTTGTTGCGGTGGTTGCATGGAATTGGATAATTGGTTGATTTAAAGAAAGTAATTCAAATATTGTTGTGGATACTTTTTACTTGTCATCACTCTGTTAGATTTCAAATAAATATTTGTTTACGGTGCTAATAAATGGTTTTCTAGTAAGTGGTTGCCATTGATGTAATGGTATCTTGTTAGTGTTTGATATGTAAGTTTATATGAAATAGTTGCAAGTTTCAATTAAAACTGTTATGATAATTAATAAGGTTTCAAGTCTGTTGTTTTGGTTTTCAATAATAAACATTGAACTATTAAGAAACGGGTATAATAAAGAATATTGATTGTCTAGGGATAACAGTCATTTAAGATGTAATTTGATATATGTGAGCAATAAGATCTGGGGAAATTCAAGTACGGCAAGATTGTCAATTTGGGTGGTAAGAGCTATCATATTACAGGCGTACACTATATTTTATGCAAATTACAGTTTTTCCCTTTGATTCCTTAGTGCTAAATGTGAACACCTGAGTTGAACAGATAAAATTTCATAGACATCTGTTGACTCTTGTACCAATCTTACATTGTTGTTTCACTATGTTGTAAACTTTTTGATGATTTCAAACATGGCTGTTTTATCCCTGAATTGAGTGGTAGAAGCTACCAGAACACAACTATGAAACTGTTACTTCGGTGCCTGCTTGCCGATGAGTGAGCTACAGTTGATTATACTGCTTGGACTTAAATATTGTATGGCTATCCTTTCAAATTAATGATGATTAATCCCTTCCTTTACAGGAATGTTTCCATGCTTGTGTATCTGGCTGCGGTTACAAGGTCAGTAATCTGACAAAGGACATGAAAGGAACATCTTAACAATTGTGATTGTTTACTTTTGTTGATTGAAACTTCTTGACATCCATAGCCCGTGTCTTGCCCATGTCTACGTTCTCTTGTTTCATGGTTATTATCAGGAACTTCAGCCTCACAAATTAGTCTAATGGCCTTTAACGGTCATGCTTAGTTTGAAAATTAGTTATAGAAATGCACCCGGACATTGATTTGGTAATCCTGTCACATATTAAGGGTACATACTATTTCACTGACGACAATTTTGTGAAGTAATAAAGTGGGTTCTTTCATTTTTGGGTTTCATCTTAGGTCTAGTTGGAATAATTAGTATATATGTTCCTTTGTCTTTTGTTCAGTATTTTTTATGTTCCACATATAGAGTCATGGAAGACCAAATATGGTTCAATCAGCAGAAAATGGATACAATCTTAGGTAGTATTTGGTAGACATATCAGAACAAGATGGAACATTACATATTGACAAACATGTTATGTTGGTGTGATCTATTAGCAGAATAGAACAGAAGATTGAACATTTTGATTTCACTTAAAAAGGATAGAAAGAAAACAGAACATCAACATCATGTTATGGTCTAGGCACCAAACCTTACCTTGGTCACTTTGATTTGAATGGAGCATATTAGGATACATGTTAGAGTGTAAATATAATATATATCTGTTTACATCAAATATCAACAACAACAACAAAAATTGTTGCTTTTATGTGGTCTCCCATGTATTAAGTTATCACTATGGAATGGCCAATTTATTTGATTGATAACCCAACTATATACTTTTTCATATTGCAGTTTGAGGTTAAGACAGATGAAGTTGATAAAGTTTGTCCAAACAGACCACCAAAGCCTGAACCAGAGCCTGTTCAGAAGCCGAAGCCACAACCAGTAGACCCAATTGACCCGCCTGGTGATATATCTGCCACTTCTGCATAGTGAAAGACAGCCTTATTTTACAAAAACCAAAAAGGATACTTATGCATTCTTTATTGGTTATACTTTGACAGGAATTTATATTAACTTTTTTTCCATTTCACATCCTTCCTTTTGTCAGCATGATTTAGGTCCACTTTGTGGGCAATAGCATGGCTGATTATGCCTTTTTACCTTGAGATTTGGGAAGAACCAAGCTGGGTTAGTGTAGCTCTGGCTTCCATGATTTTAATTAAACAAAGTTGTTGACTAAGTTCTTTAATTTTCTATCTAATCACAACCTTTATGAATCTAGATCATAAATCATATTCTTTCCCATCTGATCAAATGCACATTTTGCTTGGATACTATAGAATTCTTCATGGTAGACTATTCTTTTGCATCAGTGACATCCTCTTTAAGCAACTGTACTTACTACTTACAGAAGTTAGACCCTACTTCCTAAGCCCAGTTTGGTGACACATTCCTCATGGTTGCTTTGTGATGCATTCATTATTGACTACTGCAAATTTTTATAAATGAAAGTTGGTTATACAATCAGCCTTACAAATGATAAACTGGTTCGATTTTGGAACTTAGAACATGATTAGATTATGAAATAAATCAGATTATGATGAGAAATAGATAGCAACTAGTTTGCAATTCCTGAAATCAAGGGATTTGGTGATGGTGAATTGTACAGATGATTTTCTGATTAGAATTGATTTAGTTTTCTCCTTTATCTCTCTATAATTATGTTTATTATTCTATTGATCAATGAATAAATAAGATATTCAGTTTTTCCCATATTTCACAATTATAAAAAAACAAAAATGATGTGTTAGATCATGCTTTTTCTTTTGTTTGCTATTATGTATATAATTGATTAAGCTTATTGCTGTTTCCCTCTACATTTCAATGAAACTCCATCATCAATTATAGCAATCAAGAGTGTATAACTACATTGCTTCAAGCTTCTAAGCCCCAAAATTAGCAGCACTTATTTATCCATTGTTCATTTAGTGAAATTTAATTATTCCACAACACTTGCCCTTGAACATAATCCACCATAACCAATTCCTAGTAGAATGGACAGAAATGTTAATAATGTCTCTTCCGCATAAATAATCAAGAACATGCTATTTTGGTTTATGTATGGCAAAACAAAAGAACAAAAAAATCTATTTCTTCGACCCAAAAAAATTCTAAATGTTGTTCATTTCAATATATTATGGAACACACAAAAAAGTGGTTGCTAGGTGTGTGAGCACATTGCTTCCTCTCTTTTTCTGAAAGAGAACAGAATAATGCATATACTTTCCATGTTTCTTCCCTTGCATATTGGCAGGAGCATGAGGAAGTATCAGTTTGTCTTGCCTTTCCTGCTACTTTTGGCGACGTAAATAATCGCGCACATAAGGATGTACCTCGGCCTTGACCACCATATGCATCTTCTTTGAATCTTCCCATAACAAACCATTCCATTCTCTGGCACAGTCACATGCACCTTCAAATATGTCCTGCCAACAATTTATGCAAATTATCAGACAGACATAAAAGAGAGATTCTTAAGACATGAACTCAAACATGATAGGTAGGTTGCTTACCCTGGAAGGAAACTCGTCATAGTAATATGATTCTGTCATTTCAACTCTATTTAGATCTGATTCCCACAACCTAATCTGTCAAACAGTATAATTGTACACATCAGAAAATGAAAACTAAGAATTTATTGTTATATACTTTGTGAATACTTATAAAGATCCAAAACCTGATCTGTGACATTTTCTGGAACAGATGGTGCCCTCTCTGCAACACGAGGATGAGCATTCTGTTGAAGGAAACTGATTATCTGAAAAACATTATGCACCGTTATCTGCCTAAGTAATTGTCACATAAACTTTCTTAAAGGTAACTCATGCAGTCAGCATGTTCTTGATGTTTAAAAATAAAGACAAAAGCACATCCGTAACGATATTGTAGGTTTCTTTCTTGGACACTGGTGAATGTAACTCAAGGCATGCAAGCATATCATGGCTATGGAAGTATACATAGGTGAAGAACAATAATTAAAAATGCATCTATTTATCAATGAAGGCTCTTTTAAATGAAAAGGGCAGTGGGAAGAAAAGGTTGAGGAGGTTTGTCACCACATACCATGTCTAAAATTAGCTTGCAAGTCTTCCTTCGGTACAAGTATACAACACTACAACTATTTATACGAGGGTTTACTTTACAAAATTAGGATGGTGGAAACAATGCCCAGAGCTCAACTGGGCAAAGCATAGCAAGAAATATACCTTCTATCTATGGTAATGGTAATTAAGAAAGTATCATAGTTTAAAAGGTGATATACTACACAATTAAATTTCTGTTTTCTGATACTTACCTGATCTGCTGTAATGCCATTATCAAAAGCATTATACAAGCTTTCCTTTGTAATAGCTCCAACAATAAGATTTGGAAGTTGATACTCAACCCTGGATACATCACAATTAATCACTTATATAATAAATAAAAATACTTGATAATGAGACTAAGCAATAATAATTTGGTGAAATAGGAAACCCAAAATTTTAACATCTCAGTTTATTGTTTTATATATACATTTAAAAATATTGAATAACATTTCAAAAACATCTTCCAGGAAGAACAACTTCTGAGATCCAGAGAATTTCTAAAACACGATGGGTGGCGAAAGGGAGAAAAAACTAAAGCCTATATTTGATGAAGTTTTTAGAATACAGCAATCTACACTCCAGAGTATTTAGTGGCATACCTTGAGAACAGCCGCAATATCTCACAATGTAATTTTGAGGTAGAGTAAGCATAAACTCTAAAATTGGTTTCCACAACCACAAATCCCTGAAAAAAATAAATAGAAAGGTACTTCAGATTAATTAACATTCACAACTCTTTAATGGAAAATTAGTTTAAAAAAATAGAAATGGCATATCTATTGTAACAATCTGTAACAGTTAGAAAAGAAACCATTCATTAAAACCAACCAAAAATCGGTTGACATGTTAGGAGGTCACCAGACTAGGCTGTAAGAGATCGGTTGACAAAAGATTCATGAACACGACTTCTTATTCCGTCCAACAGAAACATCCATACATATGAACAAGCAAAACAACTTGGCCATATTGATTGAAATAAAATCACATTTCACCTCACATGCAGGCATGGATTTTAAAGGAATATCCAAAACTGTTTTCAGAGTATCCTTTATTTATAAAAGAATAAATTTTATTAGAATGAAAGAAGGGATATATGGAGAATAATAAGAGATCCTACGTGAACACTGAATGAAGGAAATAATGCAGCTGAAACAAAACTCAATGATATGATAGAACCATTTTCACTTAGAATATAAGAAGACTCCTTCAAGAAATTGTGTTGAAAGAGTGCTATTTTTTAAAAATTTCTATCAAAGTAAGTCCATCCCGAGGTAAAAGAAGATACCTCTTTTCTAGATGATGAATCAGCTAAGCTCACTGACAGATTGGTTGCCAATTTCGTAGGTATAAACCAACTTTCTTTCCTGCCCTATTAAATTTTCACAAGAAAAAAAAAAGAGACAACTATTCATGAATAAATAGAGTCAAAATCATCATGAACCCCATCACATTATCTACAAAAATAAACAAAGAAATATTTATAACCTGTTGGAGTTTGACCAGTCCAAGGTCTGCTAGGTCCTTAATTATGCTCCTCTGGAAATCGGTCAGTGTGTTTATATTATATGCCTAATGCATTGAAAATTTCAAGTGTGTCAAAGTCACATGGAATATCAGTTACATCTAAGAGAAGTATACCTACAGTTTCAGTGCCTTTACAACAACAAAAATCTGATAAGACCGACACAAGTGCTACTAACGTAGATTGTAGAATACCATATATTAGTTTTTATGCAAGAATGTTCTCATCAAGGATCAAGAATGTCTTACCTCCCCAATGACATGAAAACTAATCTCCAACATGAATGAGATCAAATCAGCTGCATCAACACCTCTCTCCTGCACCAAAAATGGAGGATGAAGAGCATGTTAAAATCAAATGGCAAAAAAACAAAAAAATTGTTAAGAGGTACCTCAGAATTAGAGATATATTCTCTGATGATGTACCAAAGCTGTGCATTTGTATTCATCAGCTGTTATTCACAAGAAAAGAGTTATATATTCAGGAGAATGAATCACATTAAGTGCAAATGGTGATAAATCATTTGATGCATACCAAGAACTGGAATCCACTTTCAGTTAATTTTGGTGCATCTCTGTCTCTGTAAACACACAAAAGAATGACATCAGATATGAGATACATTTTGAAACGCCTACACATGTGCAAGCAAATGTTAAAATGAGAAGTAGAATTGCCAAGTAAACAAAACCTTTGACTCAATAGACGCCGCTGGAAAACTTTCATTAATGAAGAGCTAATATTTGAGGGCTTTTCAACTTGACTTGAGCTTATAAGTTGCAACAAGAAACACTACTCGATCACAAAAAAAGTCAAGTTTAGGCTTCATTTTAGTCAAAATTTAAGCAACCATGTGCTGCAGATTAATTATTTCAAAATTTTAAAGTGTTTAACAGATAATGTTAAGAACAAAAACCTTACATGGGTATACAGTAATACAGATAAAACAAAATGGAATCAAAACATCAAGCACAGTACCTCCCATTGTTCCAGAGCC
Source organism: Lupinus albus (assembly GCA_009771035.1). NCBI lineage: Eukaryota > Viridiplantae > Streptophyta > Magnoliopsida > Fabales > Fabaceae > Lupinus > Lupinus albus. Next base: position 4,324,370 of record CM020014.1, on the reverse strand, counting down.
CAAGCCTCAAGATCCTCTAAGGTTGGCAGCCTCACAGTAATATTAGAAGGCATTGGTTCCCTTGGCAAAGTTCCACTGCCATATTTAATCACAAGGAAATGTTACCAGCTAAAGAAAATCTTGAAGTTGTAGTACCACTACAGTCAACATCCTAATAATTAAATTAGATTAAAGAGTAAATTACACTCACACCCCCTGATAATTCTACAAACCATCCCTCCCTTTTTAAACCTACACAAACCACTCCCAATTTATATATATACATTACACGGACTACCTCTGCAGGAGATATAAGTGTAATGTTTTAAATAAATAAAAAATGATAAGTGTAATTAAGAAACAAAATATGATATATTGTGGAGACAAATCCAAATAGTATAAGAGTCATTACTTCTCATTATTTTTGGTTCATTATAATATAGTATAAGAGTGAATTAAACAACATGTCCTTAGAATTATTGATGCATTTTGTAATGAACCAAAAATAATGAAGATACATTGACTCTTATACTATTTGGACTTGTCTCCGCAATATACTATATTTTGTTTAACTTAATTACACCCATCACCCCTTTTTTGCTTAAAAGATCACACTTATCTCTCATGCAGAGTTAGTCAGTGTAATATATGTATATAAATTAGAGGTGGTTTGTATAGGTAAAAAAAAGAGGGGTGGTTTGTGCAATTTTACTAAAACTCAGGAGTGTGGGTATAATTTACTCTAGATTAAATGGTTTCCTTAAAATACTCAAAACGGAGGAGGGACTAGTTAACGCCATTTGGCTCATTTAATTTCATGGAGAGAGACCACCCACCATCCATACAGGTTAGTTAACTCATAATTGTACAATAGTTTTGTCACATCGTTTAGACTCTAGAATGAATGATTCAAATAAGCAATTTTGTACGTCATAACAACAAGAAAACAAGATGAGCTAACTATTCCCATGAACAGAAAAAGGAATATAAAATTATGTCCAACTCAGTGACTCACCCATGTACTAAAAGTTTCTGGAGACTCCTCTGAAATGTTGGAGTAACTTTGTAAGTCTTTTCATTCTTCCTGCAAGTTGGATAAAAATTTACTAAAGTAAATGGGATAATCGGATAAGGCTAGGGTCCAAAAAGAAAATAGTAATATTCCAGAAACATGCTAAAATTTAATGCTTGATGCTAAGACACATAAAGAGATAGGGAATAATATATAATAAAGAGAAATGAACTATATATCGGTATCAGTTCCTTGTCCTTATATATTGAAAAATGGAAAGAATAAGTATCCTGAAAGAAACAAGGGGAAAAGCAAATGAATATCATGCATGACATGGAGAATGTGATTTATGCAAGAGATTCAGCACAAATCAGAGAAATGCATATTTTCCATTGAACTACAACATGTCACAAATAAAATCAAGTTTTACCACAAATATATTTAAACACATTACAAGATGCCAAAAGGACGTCCACACTCCATAATATGGAGTCCATATGAGGGGAAACAGATAGGTTTGAAGCACTCAGAAGCATAAGAGTCCACATTTCTTTTTTATAGAACATCAGAAAAACAAAGGTCTTCAAGAGTGCATCAAAAAACATGTATGGTGTACCTGTCAGCAGCTTCAACGAAAACTCTCAATTGAACCAATCTATCAATGGCTACTCTGTGCTTTGAAAATCCATCTGGAAGCACCCACTCCTCCAATAATTTTGCGGCCACTGGCACATCAATATGCAGTAGCTGTAGGACATATTTCTTTGCAAGAGGCGGTAGAGACCTAATATTTTAAGATGTATCTATGTTAAAGTGACATCGATAAAAATATCTGAATTGATTCCAATAAATGTACTATGAGGTTAATGAACTTTTTTTGCATTCCAGAAAACTCAAGCTGGGAAAACAAATCACCACATGAAGGGGGGTTGAAGAAGAGGTAAGAATCTAGTAATAATAAGGCAAATAGAGATGCACAATATTTTCTATAAGTTTGCAAAATATCCAGCACTGTTTTCTTTAAAAAAACGGAAGCTTTAAATCCGAAATAATGACTGGGACATGGGTGCAGTTTTCATGCTACTAAGAAATAAGATAAAATATTGACCTTAGAATAGCTTCACAGATGAATCCATTTTCGTACAGCTTGTCAAGCTTCATAGCAGGCATGGAAGCCACCATGTCCATGAAATTCTTGGCTATGATCCTAACCTCTGGCATTCTGATTCTGATACCAGCACCTTTTTCTTCGTTTTTAATCAGATTCTGATTAATGGGATCTTTCCGCGGAGTTTAAACAACTAAGGTGACTGGAAAAGAGTCTAACTTAATGAAAGCCTATATAGGCTTTCATAATTGTAAAGCATCCACTGACTTTGTAGACTGAAATTAAGGAAAACAACGACCAAATCAGACGGGCGAAAAAGAGTCCATTGTTGGGTTTGGACTTTATACATCAAATGAGCTCAATCAATAATAAATATACACAATGTTCTTACCAAAAATAAATATACAAAATGTTGATATTTAAATATACTAATTTCAATTTTATTTCCACTAACTTTTTACAGTAACATGAAATTATTCCCTCATTTGTCAAGCAGCTGTTGCCATCCAAAACAATTTTCCTTATTTTTTTTTATTTCCTGTCAGTTTTGTGTCTTTACTCCACAAAATCTATTCGTTGCAAAGGAAATTTGGATGAAGAAATAAGAATGGAACCAAGAAAATATGAAAACAAGAAATTTTTGTTTCTGCTTAAAATTAAATTTAGGGGCAAATAAACTATACCCTTGTAAATTGTAATATAGACCTTCCACAACCAACCAAATAAATTATTTTTTGCACAAAATAAACCTCGTCGCATTTGGTTAACTTTGAAAAGTTAGATCTTCTGTTGATTCAGACAGAAATTCACATTCCTCTCTTCAGAAACAACCATTCACGTTCCTCCTCCTGTTGTCCAACACTGTACCACAATCTCCACATATTTGCTTCAGTATCAATTTGAACCAGGCATGGGGATCTTACACCCTTATCATCCCCGAAACCTTTCTCTGATGGCTTTAAAATAACCTCATCTTAAAGCCTCACCCATTCATTCAGTCCATTTGGCAATAAGGCATAGCTTAAGTTGATTTTTGCAAAGGTTGTTAGACCATAGGTAGGTTTATAGAGGTAGTCAATGGCTATGGGCCAGGCAAAATTGCAGATATGTTGAGCTCATGAAAGGGTCGTTGTACTTCAGACATTGATGTAGTTGGGGCTAAGTTTAAGACTTTAAGGCAATCATGGTTGAGGATGAGCATGATCTACGGTGGGAGTTTGGTGACCAAGGGTAACCCTTTTTCATACTTTTCATCTCAACTTGGTACTACACATTTGGTAACAAATGTTAACTCCATGGGCAAGGATTAAAATCTATTATTTGTACAACTATATTAGACACCCCTGTCACATTTGTGTATGGTATCTATAATCCGCCTTCAAATAAGGGATACATCGATACTTGTCCACACTCATGTCAATATAAACTATCTATACTAGGCATCCAACCCAATTGTACAATAACCATTTTCCTCAAAAATTTTAAAACCTGAACTGAAAATAATCAGAACTAAACATTCAGAATTAGTGAAATCAAAACGCATTACTCCAACAAACATTTTAATAACCAAAGGCAACAATATCTAACAATCAAACCCATTCATGAACTACACACCACAGAAATTTCAGTCATTAAGTCATTGTACCGAACAGGTTAAGGACAAAGTGAAAGGAATAAACTGAGAACATCACAAATCTCCAACCATTCATCACTACCAAACAAGAAAAACTTACATGACTATAAAAGTCATAAAAATCACATTTTTACCTTTGAATTCAATCCCATCGTGGTCTTTGTCTTCTTCAGTGACAGTTCCTTTTTTTAACTATTCAAGATATTACTTATGACCAAAATTTCAATAAAGCCATGATAAACAATAAAAGAAAGGAATCAGTTCTTTCAAGTTCAGAAAATCAGAGATGCGGCGTGTACGATGGTGCGGCGGCGAACGCGCGCGCGGTGATGCCACGGCTGAGGAGATCAGTTTGGAGGAGAAAGGGTTGAGATGTTAGATTCTTCATCAATTAAGTTTTTTTCCCTTCATTTTTAGAAAATAAATTTAATCCCATAATTTATTTTAGGTTTTTAAATAAAATAGAACTTTTATAACCTTTTTGGAAACAACTAAAAAAATAATTTATCAGATGGATCAAATATTTGTTCCTTTATCTTACTTAATTTAATATAATAATTAAATTGTTAATTGAAATTTTAATCTGTTGGCATCTCCTTATTGTTGTTGTCTTTGAAGTTTTTTTGGTATATTATTGGTAAAAAAACTTCAGATATTGAGAATAAACTCAACTTATTAAATCAAATTTTAGAGATGAAATTAATCTTATATTAAAAAGGGAACTCTATAGAACTTAAAAAACATTGATCAAATTCAGGGACTTAACTTCCTCGTTAAATGACTTAAATCTAACTATTTAGGGATTAAACTACCATTATATTTAAATTTCTAAAATTTACAGTTTAAAAACTGTTATTTCAAATGTCAAAACTATTATATCAAGGGACTGTATGGGTGAAAAATATTCTTAGATATCCTTACAAGTTTTATACTTAAAAACTTTGTTCTATCTATCCAAAAAATTAATTTAATTCCTTTGATTAAACCAATCAACTCACTCTTTAAAATTTGATCTAAAAAATTGATCAAATTCACTTTGCTCTTTGATGCTTTAATTATTTAATTTGGGTTTTGAACATGTAAGTGTCAAGCTACCACATAAAATACCATATGACACTCTCTCTCAAGGCCTAACTGTTGCTAATTTTAGGGATTAATTCCACTAATGGTATTAAATCTCAATTTTATACATTTTATAAGTTCTTTTTTCTAAAAGTTACAAGTTCTGTTCAAATTTTATTTAAAAGCTCTAGTGGCTTATTTCCTGAATTAAACTACAAGTTACTTGAAAAATACATGTGTGTACTATCAAAAAGTACGGAAGAAGTTTATATTGTCAATGATGAATTAATTTTTTTCTTCTTAATTTACCCCTATTAATGTATTATTCAATCCCTCAAATAAGCTCAAGTTTTACCAGATTTTGTTTATTATTTAATATTCCAAAAATGTAAATGTTGTATTTTTAAAATCAAGGATGAGGAGTGTTTATAGAGAAACTCATATTTAATTGAAAACAACCTCACTATATCAGGTACGGCTAAATCCCAAGAACGACCAAAGGGTAACAGTTTGATTTATATGAATAACACTTGTTGGAAGAGACAACCACGTAACCGAAAAGATATTAGCTCCGTACAAAACGTGAGGGATACATTTGGTAATACCAACAACAACAGAATATGCACGTGTCTTGTTAACAAAGTAATTGGATCTGTAGATGGGATTTACAAATGAACTAAGCTAGGTACAATTTACCATCTCAACTTCACCATCAACCCACTATAACACAAGGTTGGATAATTCTGGTAGAAGTGGGAAGCAACCACTGCAACCCTATAGATTATATAAACTATAAATTTGGCCATTAATTCAGACCCTTATGTCACTAGAATTGAAAGTGAATAATAACTAGCACAAAACTTTGGTACATTTCTTTATGTGCTTGTGTAGATGTATTTTTATTATAGAACAACACCACTAGCACCAAAGAACTGTACCTAAATTTTGTTCTAATAATTATTCATCCAAGACAACAGCAACAACAGACATTAAAATGTGTCTGTTGCATTGAAAATCACTTACCTCAGGTGTGAGTCATAAGTGTAAAAAAGGGAGTCTGGAACAGTCAAAGGTAGCTTATCTATGTACATGAAAAGTCTTCTAAGATTCTCCCTTGTCACTGTTGCCATATCTACTATATCCTTCTTATCAGTAAATACCCAGAGATCGCCCGAATTCACTCTTTTGAGACTGTCGCGGCAAAATGGACATGACTGTGATCTTGTTCGCCTGCAAAATATATCAAATCGGCAAGTATGAGACTGTAGCTAAAATTTGACATGCTCGGATATCGTGGGATAATAAAAGGTAACCTTGTCCTATAAAGCTCTCACTGTCCTAGATATACTACTGTCATAGATACACGGATACACACTTTTAATTTATCAAGAACCAGGAGACGACAATTCTTCCATCGTATCAAAGTGAATGTACAATCATCCAAATTAGAGAGTTCCCCACTGATCCTTTCAACCAATTTTTCAATCAATCTAATCACCAAAGGAAAACAATATCGCTTTACAGTCATAGCCTAATACCTCCATTCTTAATCAGTCCCAAATAAACCCATGATAGCTCAACAAGAAAAAGGTACCAATATTTTATGCCTGAATAAATCCTAACTCTCATGTGTCAAACAAGACAGAAAACACTACAATCATCCTAGAGGCATTTAGGAGAATACCCCTCCAGGCTCTAGCAAATGCATAAGCTTGTCATATCAGTTCCAATCAATTTCTTCTCATCAATTTTCAACATTGAAATACTCACTTTGAATGGGAGCTTCGTGCAATGGGCTGGCTTTTTTTAAAGAATGTTCACATTCAAGCAACAATAACTTAGCAGTGACAACCCATTTAGTAGTAAACTATAATGCATGAAATCCGCAAAAACTAATCCAAAGCAACCACAGACATAAAAGTTGGTTGTTAGAGAAACACAGAATCAAATGTGTAGCGTAAGAGTTGATTGTTAAATAAGTCAAGATCATAAAATGGGGGAGAGAGTACCACTCTCGGTAACATTTCAGGCACATGGCATGATTGCAGTTGGGCAACACAATCTTACTATTCGTCTCCATGCATATTCCACATTCATCTTCTCTTTCAATGTCTACGTCAGAGCATTGCCTATAGTCATCATCATCTCTTCTATGATACTTCTCCACGCATACAGCCTTTTGCTTTTTATCTTCTGTATCGGTGACGCCTTTTTGAAGTTGCATCAAAGAAGGATAAATGATCGCTACTCAAATCAGAAATTCAAACTGTTAGTGATTACAAAAACTAAATAGTAAATGAAAACTTCTATTAGATTCAAACAAAAAGGAAGATGTACCATAGAATTCTCTAATACTTGCTCTTCTTTCTTGAATAGACATGGTGGTTGTCCCGTTCACGTACACCTGCAACACGAGGAAAATTCTTCACGTTGCTCCAGCCCCTAATTTCATTATGCGCATCCAAAATCCAAAACAACTTACCTTGTAAATTAAGATTCTAAGCAGTCCAAGAGCTCCGGCTAGATGACAATCAGTCCATTGCACCAAAAAAAGAAACAAGTGTGCAGCGGGACTGTATGACATTCTCATCTGAAGGCATGCACCATCATACTCCCTTGGATAATCTGACGCCCTGCACATACGATTTGCATGATGAAGCGATAATTTTTTTACCGATAATCGATAATTTGATAAAATTAAGAAGAATGGCAAGCAAGAAGGTAAAAGGGCTTCTCTCCATGGATTTATCATTGCAATCACGTTGGTCTATAACTACATCACAAACAAAGTAAATATCTTCCAACCATTGAATGAGAAAACCACAGCAGATAAATAGCTTTAACACAGAGTCTAGGAAGTAAAAGATATAGAGAATTGTGGCAAATTATGGCCTATATGGTTCATCAAGTCATAGATTTAAGTGGATTATATAGGTTAAAATGGGCACAAAAAACATCATATTATGCAATAATCCATACACAGCCAAATTACTCAGGAGAATTAAACCCCTGCAATGAAGTGACAATGTCACACATACTATAATAATAATACCCCTAAACTTAGAATTGTAAACACACACAACTACTAGTTTCATAGTATTAAGCATATAAAAAGATGTTGTGGAGGTTATTAAGCATATAAGGAGTATTGACCAGATAGTCAACATTGAAAACTAGTCCAACCATCATAATATGTCACTAATTCATTTCTCAGTGAAATAAATGCATCCTATTTATGAAGTAAAATTCCGGGCAGAAAGAAAAGCAAATACATGAAAAGAAAAACTCATGCCCCAGAACATCATTAGACCTATATAGAAGAGTCTTAATCAGCAATCATGGACTATTCATTTTCCCAAGAGAGAAAAATCATTTTTTTTCAAAGAATAAAAAGTGGCAGCCACATACAAGTGATTAAGGTAGTGTTTGTGTCTTCTATAAATAAAACATGATAAGATGAAGTTAAATATAAAACATTGTGGTAAACAAAACAGAACATTGGGTTTTGTTGTACAAAACTAACTTACAAGGTATTAGCATGTTGGATATCAGCTTCAAGGAGTTTTAATGAATCCTTGAAAGACTTTCGCATGGAAGCAACGTACATATCTTCCCACTAAAAAAGAAAAAAACTTTTGAAATGGAAGAAGAACCAGAAAGAGAGAGAAATTGGTTGAAGAGAAAAAGAGTGAGAGTGTGATGAAATGAAGAAGTGAAAACGTGAAGAGAGTTAGAGAGAAAGGGTTTCTCTGCTTCGTGTTGCTTCTAAGCTCTCTTCACACGACACGTGTACTCCTCACCCCTTCCCTACAAAGAAATTCATAAAACTAATAAAATTTTAACAACATATTAAAATTTTAATTCTAATTAAAATTTAGTATTAAATTATAATACTAAAGAACATAAATATATTTGTCTCTAGATATAATGTTTTGACCCCAAGTTTTTCTCTGATTTTCTCTGATTTAGGTTACCCATGTTCCTCTCACTTTTGTATCTCTGCAGAAAATGCAAAGATATTATACTATTTTTAGAACCATTATTAGTAAATTGTAGGGTAGGGTATTCAGTTTTACCATCATTTCTTTATAGCTAGTAATTAAGATTTATCATTCATGGTAGAAATAATGCATCTTTTGATTATTATTTTCCTAGTTGCTTCTACAAAATACTAGCATATGTGATGTGAATGATTGTATACCAGACAGAGGAAAATGGCTCCCATGATTTTGTTGCAGTAACAGCCAACCATCAACCACTTACACCCATTTTCTATATCATTCAATAATAATTATTTAGTAATGTTATATAGAAAGAATTTTAAATGAATTGTTAAAAGAAAGAATTTTAAATTAAACAAAGGCTATAAAAATGTGCATACTAGTGTGTGCAAGTTCAAATTTCTAAAAATGCATTTTACTCTTATTCATTTTCGTCTTCTCCTATATCATCCTTTAGTCCTCTAATAAGACCCTCGAAAAAATAAACAGCAACTAAATAAAGGCTTGCATTGTTGACATTAACATAGTGATTATAAAACAAAGTCGGTCCAACTAAAAAAAGGTTAAGCACAAGTTTAATATTATTTATTAACATTAACATAGTGATTATAATATAGTGGGTGTAAGGGGAACCAAATGGAGAAGGAAACTATCTTGGTTAGGTAGACATAGAAATGATTAGGTTCATTGAAAATGAAGTGAGAAAAAAATAACATATATGTACTGACGGTTTAAATTTTTTTATAATGTTACTATATTATTTATCATTGACTATTAAATAAAAGTTATGTAAATAAATGATGGATAATAAACATATGTGTATAAATCTTTACATTTACCTATACATAAATATTACCTGAAATGAATTAGGTAGTTCATTATTTCACCATATTAATGGCAAAGTCATATCATCATATAGCATTGATATATAAAGCTTATCTTTATGGATAAGGATATGTGGACCTGTTATGTCCTTTATCATTTTAATAATTTCTTAGTATTTCTTCTAGTGTATATCGTCTATGGATGAAGGCTTTTTATTGTCTCAATTATTGTCTCAGCCATTATGGAAAGTCAAATAATAGCTAAATTGCTACAAAAAAAAATAAGTAAAACTTTATTAATGGGGAGCACTAGCTAGGTGTATTCAGCTCATTAAAAAAATACAAGATGAATTATTATAAGGGTGTGAATTCACTTACTTCAAGAGTAAGTTTTTTAAATTTACTCTACATCTTAACCATCAATTCAAAGAAAATTCAATAGTTTAGATCTATCTACTAATTTAAACTAATGAATTTCCCTAGAATTGATGATTAAAATGTTAAATAAGTTTAAAAATGTTCCTCTTGAAGGCAATGAATCTCTTCTCTTATTATAATGCCTCAAACTTTTATACCACACGACTTGACCTTAAAAATATCCAAGAGGTCTACTAATAGAAGGATTCACTATTAAATACAACCCCTTTATTTTAATCCAGAAAGAGATAATAAAAATAATATGAATTCTAAATAATAATAAAATCTATACTTTTGATAGTCTAGTACTGAATTTTACAATGTTGAAGAGGATCTCAGCCTTCCATAAACATTCTCTAAGAGTAATTTTTTTAACATTTAACATTTAATTTAATAGGTGTTGATTAATGTTATTTTATCTAATGAACACATTTTTCATCATTTATAGATTAATTTTATGTAAAAATGAGATTTATACTTTGCGTGGTTAAATAAAAACAATCATATATTAATTAAACAACAATATACCAATAAAACATTAATCTAATGGTGTAAGGTTATGCTAAATTATCAAGAGGGTCAAAAGTTCAAAGATTAAATTTATGAAAACGATATTTGTTGAGAGTCACACACCAAAAAAAGTTTAATTATTTACCAATAGGGTAAAGATAATCAATATCTAAAGGTGTGTAAATGTAAGCTTGTCACAATCTCATACAAATTAATTCAAGCTTAATATATATATATATATATATATGGTTTGCACCTACATTTAATATTTGGAGAAATGTTGGCCTTAAATTTTTTAAGATTGACTCACTTAGTTTATATTTTTTTAAAGATATATCTTAGAACATTTATTAACACAACTCAAAATGTAAACTGAGATATTATAACTATTTATATATATATATATATATACTTACTTTAAGAGGAAGTGAGAAAGATTTACACATTTTAGCCATTAAATCTCGAAAAATCTAATGATTTAGATGTATTCACCAATTTAAACCATTGGATTTCTCACGAATGAATGATCATGATATAAAATAGATCATTTTCACTTACTCTTAGAGTAAGTGGATCCCTCACCATATATAAATACTTTAAAGATATTATATTAATATTAGTTTTCTTTTGCCAAATTAGGTGATTAAAATTCCAAGTTAGAGAAATCTGTGGACACAATCTGTGGGTGACAGCAGAATCAGAGTTCCGTAAATAGAAAAGGAAAACACGGTTTTCAAGATTTAAGGAAACGTAAACATATCATACTGATGACTCAGATCATTCTCATCTTCCCAATTTAGATAACCTTTCATTTCATTTCATTCAAATTTCAACCAACATTACTCATCTCCACGTCATCACATCACGTGTCTATCATTAGAGTGAATACTTTATATTTTATACTCTATAATTACGGATAATAATAAGTAAACCATGTAAGTATATAGTTTATATATATAAAATTATATATATAGCATAGCATGTCATGTCTTTTTTCAAAATAATATTAAAAATCAGTTATAGTACAAACATATACTATTTTCTATTATTGGCTAATTATCTAATAATATTCCATTACATTTTTTAATACTGTTAATTTAGTCAAAATCTATTACTATATACATTTAATTCGGATAATGTTGGCACATTAACATAATCTCTCTTTCTCCACCTTCCAGTGGCTATATATTTAGACACATATACCTTGATTCACTCATTCTTCTACGTTTTATAAGCCTATCACCAAATCTCATTCTCTATCTGCAGCTATTTAGATTACTCATTTTGGTAATTTTATTTTCCAATATTAGACTCTGTACATTTGTTTCATGTTCATCATTCATTATTCTTCAATATCTCAAATATCTCATGTTCTATCTTCAGCTAATTGCTATATTAATATTGTTACATTTCTTTGTTAAAGTGTGGTTACTTATTGAAAAAGAGAAGACAATAAACAAAGAAGTGATTTTTGAAGCTAACTTGGACATAGAAGCAAAAATGTTGGGAATTTTCAAGAACAACTTGGTTGATCCACCAATGGAGCTTAATTCTCCAGCTCCTTTGAATTCATCTACAAAGTCTAAGCACCCTGATGAAATCCTCAAGCATTTTATATCCACCAATTCCTCTAATGCTTTCTCAATGAAATTTGGAAGCGATGCTTTGCTTGCTTATTCCCCTGCAAATAAGCCCTCCATGCATCATGGGTATGTAACTTTATGTGTCTATGAAATTGGGTTACAAACTTTATATTATAATTGAAAATAATGAAACCCATTTGATTAATTAACCCTAAGATCTCAATTCTTTATTTTTTTGGTCTAAAAGGTATCACTAAGGAACTAATCCTTTCGGATTATGTGGCTATCGCTTCTAGAAATGGCTCACAAAAATTGATCTTTTAACCTTTGATCTAATTCATTATTTAAAAACAAGTACATTACCCTTTTAAATTCTATGGCAAAACATAAAACTAGGCTAATGGATCTAAAATTCATGGATTATGTTATGTGTGTATGTTTGATTGAGTTATATTTCTCTGACAAGAAATGTGTGACACAGGTTGTTTTGTGGTCTTGACAACATATATTGTGCTTTCATGGGTCACTTGAACAACCTAAGTGAGTTGATTAAACGTTATGGCCTATCAAAGGGAACCAATGAGGCAATGTTTATCCTTGAAGCCTATAGGACACTTCGTGATAGGAGTCCATACCCAGCTGATCAAGTCCTCAAAGAACTTGAAGGTAGTTTTGGATTTGTGATCTATGATAACAAGAATGACACAGTTTTTGCTGCATCTGTAAGCCCTTTTATGAATCTCTACATTTACATTTTTTAGATATTATTGTAATGTATAGTGCTAATGTCTATCCACATGTTACATATGTTTTTTGGGCAGGATTCTAATGGTCATGTTGGGCTCTTCTGGGGTATTGCAGCTGATGGTTCTACAATTATTTCTGATAACTTGGACCTTGTTAAAGCAAGTTGTGCTAAATCATTTGCACCATTCCCCACTGGTATGTAATTTTGTGCCTTACTCCTCTCCATTACCGGTGGACGTAAAACAACACAAAAAGTAAAATAATATGACAATTATATATTTCTATTTATACTTATAATGATATTTTTATATTTGAATTTAATTGTGATAGATAATCAATATAAATTTTTTCAAAGCAATCAGTCAATCTATCATAGATGACTTATTACAAAACTGAATCATAATTAGTTGATTATTCAGAAAACTTCAATATGCATCACAATAGAACCTTCTTAATTTGTAATTTCCTTTTGTGATGTCTACTCATACTATTATACTACTTAATCTCTAGAGATTTATACTCAGATATCTAATATCTAATGTGGTTTGTATGGTCTTATAAAGTTCAAGTAATTTTGTAGCTTTGATTCAAAACCATCATTTATATTAATATTTGGAAGATTAAAATAATTGTAGAAGCATATGATATGATATGTTGAATGAAATTGCAGGGTGCATGTTCCATAGTGGGCATGGTCTAATGAGTTATGAGCATCCAAATAGGAAGATGAAAGCAATGCCAAGAATTGATAGTGAAGGGTTTATGTGTGGTGCCAATTTTGATGTTGACTCACAATCAAGGAAGTCAATGATGCCACGTGTTGGCAGTGAAGCCAATTGGTCTACCTGGGGATCTGCTTAATTTCATTTCTAACATTATAAAAAACCTATATTGGGTCCTGGATTATATTTAAGCTAAATAAGTAACTTTTTTATATTTAAGCTAAATAAAAAATCAATTTTTTTTATCACAAAACAACCAGAGGAAGTTGTCAGGATACAATCAGGGCACTATAACTTCTGGGCTATATATTTATTTCTCATCACCCTATATAATGAGGTGATTAACTGTTTTGAGATTTTTGTTTTGTTTTTTTTCTCTCCTTTGGATCTATTGATTTGTACATATTATGATCCAAGGTTTTGTATGACTTTGATTATTTGCAACATGAATAATAGCAAGTTTATGTATTAAATTGTGATGTAATCTTATTTGTTTATTTTTTGATGAAATTTTGATGCTGAATTTTGTTCCAGTGTTTTATTACTGAAATTTTTAATAAAGCAATTAAGTGACAAAATCAGTCACTATTGCATAAAAGATATAGTGGATTATACATTCTAATATATTGATTATGTAAAAATAAAAGATATAGTGGGAGGTTGGGTGAAGAAATGAAGAGAGTGGCAAGGATCGATAATCAAACAAGATTGTCGCTAATTATAATAAAAGTAACTTGTGAATTAAGGATGGTAATGAGTATTTAAATCTGTGAATATATAATAAAAGTAAATCGTGAATGTAAGGATGATAATGAATATCTCAATCTGCGAATATAGTACGCATATATATATATATATATATATATATATATAATATTCCTATTCTTTTCAGCAAATATACTTAATTCCTCTAAAGTTAGTTATTACTTACCTCTAAAAGGAGGTGTGAATGTATTCACACCAAACTAAAGAAGTTGAGAGTCATTTGGTAAAGAATGAGTAGCACATTATAATTAAGTTAAACTTAACAGAAAATAAGTCTAATTTCCCAAATATTTAGTGCAATATTATTTTATCAACTTCGGTGTTATATTTACATTTAGGTTATTATACTTCAATAATTGGTTGGTTCAAACATGTTTATTTTCCTTCAAGTTCAAGTTATGTATGGAGAAAACCTTCACCGGAAGAGTCAGCTTCACTATGATTTGGATACTAGTTAATAATTACAGGCTGCATTCTTCATTGTCCTTAGTAAGCCAACAAGATTTATACTTTTACAGAAATGAAAAAATAATCTAGATGATTGATAATTAATTACTAAGTAACATTTTTTTGGCACATAATTACTAAGTAACATAAGAGTGCTAAATCTTAAGCCATTGTAAACAGTCCTTCATCTTAGTAAAATTCAAAGTTAGGAGACATTATTAGCATAGTTCACCATTTACTGTGATTTAAAAAATTGTGATGTACACCATCTACAGGGTATAACAATTAAGCAGTTAGAGAAGTATATCTTAACAATGGATCAAAATAAGCAATCTCCTTGAACCAATAAAATCAAACATTTTTGTTGTCTCTTACAGCACATAACCAAACACCCATTACTCCAAATTGAGTTACAGGACTTGTAATTTAGTCCAATGAGTGCTTTGATGATCACACAGGATTTGTCAGGCGTAGGGGAAAGAGAATCTAAGCCTAAAGGCATTAGAAAGGCACCAACTTGGGACTTGGTTGATCCAATTTGGCAATTTGATCATACAAATCATCACTCGCTGAAAGCAGCAGATCGGAGTCATGGAAAGATGGACCAGTTAATCACTTCAGACCAAACTAGTTTCAGCAGCCAAAATTTTAATCAATGTCTACAAAAATCTGCAACAACTCAAGATATGTCAGAATGTTAAAGGCAATGCACTACGTCAAATATGTTTCATTAAACTACATAGAAATAAGAAAATGCAACTAACTGGTCTTGAAACAGAACCAATTCATACAACTAACCTCTAAATCAGGAAGCGGTTCATAAGATTTCATCTCCTTAGTGTCAAATACAGTAATGCCCGTAATTCTCTGAATTCCAGGTTTCGTAGCAATGAGGTTCTACATAAATAATGACGTTGCAAACAGTATCAAACAAAAAAGTATCTCATTCCAAAGAGTAAGAGTACTAAGATGAAACCCATGCAATGCCCTAAATTTGAAGTTTTTAATAGGCTTTTTTTCTTAGATGAAAGTTTTCTAGAAAGTAGGAAAGGAACCAACTAAATGTTAAGTAATTTGAATCCAATATATTAACAGAATTAATTGAAGTTTTCATACCAGGTGAAAATTTGTGGATCCTAAAGCTTCAACCGGTGATAAAATCTGTACAAATTCAAAAGTCACAAGTCAAAATTAACTGCAACCAAAATTCAAGCAAGCAACTCTACTACCCGTTGCAAAAATTACATTAGGATTGTGCATAATGTCAATACCTAACACCAAACAGAAATTATGATACAAACAGACCATCTAGCAGTGAAAATTAATGGTATAATTTTTCACAAATCTAAGGCAAAGATGAATCGAGACAAAAATGTATTACCATTGATTGAAGGCCATTAATCACAACAACTCTCTCCGCATATGAACCATTTTGGGATAAGCTAACTTCAAATGGGCCCATCTCTCTATCTGTCTGATTTGTAAGACTCAGTTTTAGCTGTGCAAACAAGCAACCAACTTAGCTTCCAAATTTATTTATTTATATTATCACAAATTCACAATAAAGTTGAGGGTTAAAAGTAGAACATGATGAAAAAATAGTAATTCATATTTCCTAAGATGGTGAATAGATTAAACCAATAGTCACTAGATAGGATGAAAAATGACCCATACCCTAAAAATCAATACTAAGTTAGCTGCAGTTTTCTACTTTATATTGAGCAGCATAATGAGCAGACTAGTTAGTGGACTATAAATTACCATAAATGGTTTTTGAAGGTTAATGATAGATGGAACATCTACAACTTGCAACTCAATGTCCTTCTTTGTTGTGGGCTGCAAAAAAGTTTGAGACAATTAAGAATCTGTATGTGCATTATGTTTGAGGAAAAACACTTGTGTTTGAGAAAGCAGAATAATCATAATCATGATTTATTTAACGGAAGGCATGCACATCCATGGGTGCATGCGTACTCCACTGACATGCAAGGAAAAGTAACCCAGAGAACAGAACCGTTGAAAGGGGTGGGTGTGGGGATGATAAAAGCATTAAATTTATTAAAGGGATAAGAAAAAACATCATACTGAATTAAGTACAAGGTTACATGATTACATCAGATAACTAATTTATCAATTGATTATAATTACAGAAAAAAACACTTACAGTCCCCAATATATGCTGGGTCTGCAGTCGACCTGGTTCACCCAAATTTGTTCGCCATGTTATCTGGAGTTTGCCAAGAACATTACTTCCCTCAACTTTTGTTTGAGAAGAACCATCTGGAGCCGATTTTAATTGATAAAGATAGTTGTAAATCCCTCCACCAGATCTAATTAGTACCGGTGCCTTAAATGTCTCTCTGAAAATTGAATTTACTTTATAGTGAATGATAATGACAAATGAAAAATTATTTACACTAGATGAGCAAAAGATATTATTCATTAAAAGAACAGCCAAACTTTGGTAATTGATGAATTAAAGAATACTTCACCCCAAAAGGTATACAATAACATAGCACTGACCTTGGATTATCTTTCTCAGAATGGTGTCCATCACCTTTAAGTATTGTTGCACTATAATGCTGAGCAGGTTCAAAATCAACTTGATCCATGAAAAGGTTTGATTTTGTGTGGTTCTCAATACAGGCTTCCAAAAAGGTAGTTTCCTGAGAAATATCAAGGAGATAACTTCATGCACAAATTTAGTTAACAGAGAGCACTTCAATTTACAGAGTTGAAAATTTTCAACAAATCCTTAAATTGGAGATGAAAACATGACATTTTTATCCACCTTAATACTGATAACAAACAGAACCTCATAAATATGTACGCCTAGTTAGGACTTAGGAGTAGCTTAACAAGTAAAGTTAAAGAACTTAAATAGTATTTTGATTTGTTATTGGGGACTGGTTCAAAAAGGCAACTATGATTACACATTTATCCAATATTGAGGACTGGAGTCTGAAGCTGTAAGAAAGCCCAAACAAATTGTTGAATTGAGACAAAATCCCAAGGGTAAAAGGATTGTGTTAAGTCCGAAATCATGGGATTATTATCTGTAAAAATGCAACTATTAGATATTTATTTTTTCATTTTTCGTTTTTGGTAGGTATCTAATTATGTGCTGTTGTTAGGAAATTATTCTTTTTAGTTCCTAGTTTTTAGCTTGACAGCTAGCTATTATGTGTATATATTGTAATTGCCCATGATGAATAAAAGTAGAACGGAGAATTATTCCTTACAAACTCTGTTTTTCATGGTATCAAGAGCAAGGTGATTCTGAAACCTTGAAAAGAAAAAAAAAACAAGGTCCCTATGGCTGAGAACAACCAAACCCCACCCAAGTCTAATGATGCCTCACGCACACAGACCACCCAACCAAACTCCATTATACAAAATCTAGTACCCAACTTCTCTAACGACCTAAGCTATTCCTTCCAAATAACCCAACATAAACTCAATGGGTTAAATTTCGAGAATGATACCAACCTGTCCTCCTTGTTATGAAAGGAAAAGGGAAGATGGGCTATCTCACTGGAGACATTCCTGTACCAGTCTCAACAGACCCAACCTATCGGACATGGGAAGCAGAGAACTCTATTCTGATGTCATTGTTGATCAACTTGATGGACCCTAAAATTGGCCAAACCTACTTGTTCTACAACACAGCCCAAGAAATTTGGGAGACTGTCCAAGAGATGTACTCAGACCTCCAAAATTCATTTCAATGTTTTGAGATTCGGTCTGCTCTTCGAAATACACAGCAAGGAAACAAGTCTGTAACTGAATACTATAATGTATTAGTTGCACTATGGCAAGAAATAGATCTTTTTTATACTATACAATGGAACTGTATTGAAGACACTCAATTGTACAGTCAAATGCTTGAAAAGGAAAGGGTCTTTGATTTTCTTCATGAACTTAACAAAGACCTTGATGAAGTGAGAGGTCGTATCCTTGGAACAAAGCCCCTGCCTACAATTAGGGAAGTCTTTTCTGAAGTTAGGAGGGAAGAAAGTAGAAGAAAAGTGATGTTAAAAATAACACCATCTACTGAGGAAACACACCAACTTGGCTCAGCTTTCATCTCAAACCGATGGGAGTCCAACAACAAAAACCAATGCTCAAAGGACAGCAAGTTGTGGTGTGATCATTGCCAAAAGCCTTACCACACAAAGGAAACATGTTGGAACATCCATGGCAAACCTGTGGATTGGAAACCTCGCATCCAGAGGAGACAACATAATTCTGCATCTACTCATGTGACCAAGACTACTGAATCACAAAACAAGCCAAACTCTTCTCCTTTTACTATTGAAGAAATGGAGATGATAAAGAGCAGTTCAAAACTGAACCTGCCATACCTACAACCTCCAATGCTCATGTTGCACAAAGAGGTAACTCTTTTTTATCACATTGATTGTGATATATCAAGAAAATCTTCAATTATTTGAACTTTTTCTATCTGATCCTGAGTGCTTTAAATGACAAATTTTTCGGAATAAAATGGAGTTGGTGAAACCAAAATGTTGCTAAGGATTTTATTGTTGCCATTTAATAGGTCTTAAAACTGAAAATTTTATCATGCATTTTCCATTTTAATAAAATGGGCATCCGAATAATACTAAACCCAATTTATTCAAGTGGTGGATAATAATAATTCAAACATCGGCAAAAGGACACAACTTCAAAATGCATTTAACAATTCGATATAAGACCAGCATGTTTATCTTCTCTAGGAAAAACTTACTAACCATCGAAGAAGTAGATTGAAATCATCAACATACCTTGATAACGCGAACCTGCAAAAAAGTTTTCAACCACATAAGTCATGTAAATGCTGAAAGCACAATTAGTGAGTACTATTTAATCTGAGAACATGATTTCATTCAAATTCAATCAATATCAATAACAAGGCAAGAAGAGATTGTTACCTTTGTCCTAACAGAAAGTGGATTAGCAACAATGAACTTGAAAAATTGAGGAAGATATTTACGTTCACCATCACCATCATTGTACAATGCAGTGCAAACCAGCCTATGAACAAGTGCATGACCAAATTAATATATAAAAATAAATAAATAAATAAATAAAGAATGAACAAAGCATAGCATGTGTATCCTAACACAAGGAAGTTATTGCAGAATTACAACTTACGTGTGAGGTCCAAGCTCTTTCACATCATGTTCGACGATGAAATCGTAACGTCCACCAGCACGAATCGACTCAACCTGTGACTTTGATGTATCTAATAGAAGTATTCTCTGTCTCTCTGTTTGAATTTCAGCCTGAGAGTTACGAAATTTAGAATAATTGACTATATAATACTGAGGGAAGGGGAAGGAATAAGTATTATCTGTCTCTATGTTTACCAGTTGAGTTTTGGAGAGAAAGAGAAATGGAAGGCTGTAGCGCCATCTAACAAGTATATTCAAAACTCAACTGGCAAAAGAAGAATAAATAAATAAAGAAAGTGAGGGAAAAAACCTAGTTCACATTTTAAGCATTCATTCTTGGAATTTTGTTAGGTTTTTTCCAATTAATTCCGATAAAAGATAAAAGAAACGAGACCTTAATAACAACTTCAGTAACTTGGAAATTGGAACTATTATTGATACTAATATAGCTACAGAAAGTTTCGCCGAGATAAATGGCACCAAAAGACTGAGGGAGAACGAGGAGAGAAGAGAGGCCCATGGGATCAGAGGAATGATGAAGAAGGAAGCGGTTACGATAATTGGGATCGGAATCAAGATCGGAAGAAAGGGAAGTGAAAAGAGGAGGAAGATCGAAATTGATAGGGTGGTCGAGGAGATCTTCGCCGAGGAACAGATCGGAAGGGTGGAGGCGGAGAGGAGGATCGATGTTGAAAGAAGGACGGCATAGTCTCATAACACGAAATGCAAGTGAATGAGATCCTGATCCTGTTTCACTCATTCTTCTTTATTTCTTCTTCTTCTAAGAACTCTGATGACTTATCATGTATCCAGGGTTTCAAAATTACACATAGCCAAATCAAACATAATAATTAATAATTAAATTAATATTATGCGGATGACCCATCCTATGCATTAAAAATACTTTTAGGCGAATTAATATTTTCGACTAATATATACACTTCTCATATCCTATCCGTCTTACAAATGTTGAGGATGAGGTTTACGAGCATAGCACAAATTACAAATGATGATACCCATATAGGGTATAAAGAATAATATATAGATATTAAATTCATATTGCATTGTATATCCCTCACACTTTCAAGTGTAAGGTAGTAAGATATTTATTCAAATTTACACCATCATAGCGTATGATAAATATGGAATAAAATTAAAAGTTCATCATTTGTGTAAAGAACTAATATATTTTGATGTGCGTGATTGTCTCTCAGCAAATATCATTCATAGAAAATCGAATCATTGACATATTAATCTTCATAGGATCCCAAATAAAACATTTTCTAATTCTACCATTTTTCTCAGTGTTCTATTCATATATTAAACCCAATTAACTCAGAAATAGAAAATAATATATCTTCCTAGAATCAATTAACGGGTAAACCCTGTTTAGTATTCACTTAATCACTTTATTAAATCGAGGTAGATTCTCACGACAATCACAAGTTTCTACATTTCAGAAGAACATCAGGTGAGTTTATGTGACCATCAGGCTTACCCCAATGTGAAAATGCCAAATTGTGCTCCTTTTGCCTCACATATCCAACAAAGTTTACACTTCACAAGATAATGATTTTTTTTTTATAAAACCATTTTTATTTATAAACTTTTAAGCAATTTTTAATGAAGAAATTACTAAACTGGATTATTATTTTATATCACATAAAAATAATACTTTCTATGGAAGTATTTTATCTAAACAGTGTTTTTTTATGTTATTCTGTTCTTCAAAACAAAGAAAATTCATTTTGGAATAGTTCACTGGAAGGATAATATCATGTTACAAATCATCTTTACTGACAAAACATGATTTATAAATCTTTTCCCTATAATTTTTCTTGGTTTTCCTCTATCATTGAAAATCGGATCAACCTTCATTTAACATATTTATCTTACTATTGCTTAAGCTCTCCTTCATATGTTCAAATCACTAAATTTGACTTGCTATCTTTTATACATTCTCTACCTTGTCAGTTGTCACTAATGTCATAATCCACTCATCCAAAGCAACATTCTGCTTTCTAATACATTGAATCTAATCTTTGTAGCTAATTTATCACTCAACATTCAATCTAATAATGTGAGTGTTATAATTGTGTAATAATTCCCTTAAACTTTAGTGTATGATAATACAGTCCACTTGAATCCTATAGTTTAGGACCTTCTTATGATTATCCCAAAATACTCACCCAAACAACTTACAAAATCCCGTTTCAAAATAATAGTTTTGAACACATGTAGTCAAACATTAAATAAATAGTTTCTGATTTACACATAAATCGCTTTTCCGATGTATATAACATAAACCCATGCACATTGAGTTTCACAGTCAACAATGGATTTAACTGATACAAAATCTTAATATTAAAAATAAAAGGTAACCAATAACCCATAGAAACTAACAACAGGACAAAAATATCTGTAAAGACTGCAGAGGAAAGAAGCATAGAAGAAGAGAGATTGGGAAGAAGGCTAAAGCATAATAATAGACAGAAATACTTAGCATCAAGATTGAGAGCTGAAAAAAATAATAGGCAGGCTACTCCTCAGTTGCAGGAACTTCTTTCTGGGGTACATCTCCAGTGCTGTTATTGGCTGCATCCTGTGGTTGCGATTCGGGGCCGCCTTCTGGTGCAGATCCATTTGCTTTAGGTGCTGTTTCTTTTCCATCCTTTCCATCCTTGGAGTCTTTAGCAGGGGCAGGTGGAGGAGGAATCATGTGAGCTGGTGGTGTATGCTTCAGCTTTAACAGTATGTGCCGCAACCTAGAAAGATCGGTGGGTTTGCCAGGCTTTGGGCCTTGGATGACCTTAACGGATGGCTGCTTATCCTGATCTTTTTTGCCTCTCTTCTTCTCAATATTAGGAACCTCGCGAGGGATGATCTCAGAAATTGATTTCCAATAATTTTTGTCTGCCTCTTTGTGGAAATTCTCTTGATTAGCCAAATATAGCTGTTCCACAAACAAATTTTAATATTTTGTATTCTAAAAGTAATAGAGCACATAGAATATATTGTGAAAAAACATTGTGTGTAAACCTTACCTTCTCCCTTTCTCTGTTTTGAACCTTGTTAGTATCAACATTAAGCGTCCTTTTCTCATAGAAAGCCACCTTATACTCCTCAGCTTCCTCGATAATCTTTGCTCTCAATTCTTTTTCCCTTTTCTCCTTCTCCTCCAGCTGAATGGCATTTTGACTGCATAATGAAAGCATTTTTGTTGACAACTGAGTTCCCAAACATGCAGTAGATCTTAAATCTTAATTGGCCTATAAGATCACCTTGTAAGTGACCATTAAGTCGAAGAATAATTTTGCATCAAAATAAACAGCATTAGTATAATAGTCGGAATATTTTTTAATATTTTTAAGGGGGTATGCTAATCCGTTAATTATATTCTGAACTTAATTATCTTTTTTGTACCATTTACACTATACCCTATCCTCAAACACTATTTGAAAAATCTAAACAGCGCGCAAACGAAACACATTTTAAACTAATATCTGGTTCTCTGATTTTATTGAACCATTAGCAGCTTCGAATTCGGGCTACTTATGGCATATGATAGGAAGCAAAAAGTAAAACAGGTCTGGGATCACCAAGGAGCTATGATTGCAAAAGCTCAAAATTGAGAGAATAGGTAATAAAAATGTTAATTTATTTTTCACATAAGATGGGAATATTTTTTATATAAAAAAAATCACTTCCCTAATCTATAACATTATTTACATTCTCCCCATATTTTTCAGTTGCAAGTTCACAACAAATTGCCCTTATAATTAAGTTGTTATTGCAAATAGCACTCTGAACATTTTTAATATACAACACTAAACACTTCATCTAGGCTCAGGAAAAAACTACGTCCATTTGACTCCATAGTCCATATTGTCAACATGACTACACTTCCACCATTTAATCCTACAAATCGAGCACCAAACACAGATCCTAAGAATTGTTGAGTCGGATTTGAATTCACCCAACTAAAGATTTTTTCCACAAAAAATCTACCATCAACAGCACCACCCAATAGCTAAAGAGAGATCCATCTCCATAAGTGAAGCTAGCAGCAAGGGACCAACCTCCACTAAAAGGTATTATTTTCGCAATAACCGATGGAAACAAATCAATACCTCCTTGGCATAATAGAATTATAGTAAATCTCAACCAAAAAACTGAATAAAATAGAATTAAAAAACGAACAGATTTTTATATCATACCACAGCTCAACTAACTATTTCAAGTGAAATTGGAACATACTAATTCTCCAAGCTTCTTAACCCTAAATATTTAAGAGCAAAATCAAATCAAGGAATAAACTTATGGATCAAGCTATGTAATGAACTTCTAGGTTAAATCGAGATCACCATAGATCTAAGCAGATTCAAACGAGATCTGACAAAATTCACAAAGCAAACTCAACAATAGGAAAAAGAAAGAAGAGAAATATGAACTGGAACACTCACCGGCGCCACTCCCGGAGCACGTAACCTTCCTCCGGCTCCATATCTCCTGGCGGCGGAAGTACCGGACCATCAGAGACAAAAACACCGTCACCGTAGCTATTTCCGTTTCCGTTCCCATTTCCATGCTCTGATACATGCACAGGTTCGAATGGAGAGTGGGAGAAACTCGGATCCGGATCGGTGAACCCGAAAATCTCAGGTGAAGCCGCCGCAGACGTGTGGTCGACGCCGGAGAAGGCTGAGTAGGAGGCGTAGCCAGAGTAGGTGTCATCGTCGACGGCGTGGAGGTGGTCGGAGTTGTTGAGATCGTCGACGGAAAAGGCATCGAAAGAGGAAGTCATGTTTAGTTTTCTCTCTCTTCTAGAAAACGCTTTTGCCTCAATTGAATTGAATCAGAAGTTCAGAGGTGAGTGACGTAATGTTTCCAAGAGTTTCTACTTTCTATATACTTCACGCTGAAAAGGACAAGAAATCAAAAACCAAAAGAAAAATAGTGGAAAATCTAATTAAAAGAGGACACCATCATTTTTATGGAAATTTTATATTTTTACTAACTAAATTTAATCTATATTTTTTTGTTATCTTATGTACGTTTTTGCTTCTACGAAAGGAAACTGATATTTATAACATTGTCTTATGTAGATGACGATGTATTCGGATAATTATCCGAACCTGATTAATCCACTTAATTTTAAACTCGGACTTACATGAATACTTGTTGAGTATGCTATCTACAGATTCTTGGATACTAAGATATTCAAAGACTCTAGGTGATCCGATGGTTTGGGCTCTAGTTGATGCCAACGATACTTTGGTGGAGACAACGACTTTGGCAAACGATCTCTACGCTTGTGATCGTGAATCATTTAAAGAGATAGCATGACTCGAGAGGAACGAAACGAGAGTGTGAGACATGATGACAAAGAGCTCAAGCCAGATCTCAGTGGTGACTAGTGAGTAATAATCAAATATAGGTGGCGATTGGCGTCCATAAACATTTAGTACAAGGTTTAGAAAATCCTCAACTCCAATTACTTACGAATCTAAAACCACATACCAGGAATCGACCATTACAAGTATTACTTGTGGATATTTACAACTCCATGTACACATTGTCATCCATAGCAGCTAGAGCACATTGTTTAGAAAATTATTGTTTGGGTATTAACTATACTAAAAGGTAAATATTTAAGATTTCTTTTTTAGGTAAGTTGATAACAATATTTTTCTGAGAAATATTGCTTAACTCATAAGTTTCTACCTTTTTTTTTTACTTTTAAGAAAAAATTCGCAGTTTTTTATTTTTCCATTGATTTATTTTTTAAAATATCATTCATTGTCTACGGGAAAAACAGAAAAAATAGCATTCACAGTGTGATGGAGAATGGTGACAGAGGGTACTGAAACCTTCACAAAGAAGAAGTAGAAAAAGAGAGAAATGAATAACAACTTTGTATTGATTACATAGAATCAACCATTACACTGTGTTAGATCTGTACAATTTTCCTCATATAGTTAGGATTATAACAAGAGTTAACCTATCTAACTAGGGGGTAGTTAAATAACTAATCCAACTGTTTTGGTTAGTCAATACAGTGAACATTGCTAGAACATGTATTGATCAACAGAGTTTAATGCAAAATAAACTCTCTAAGTATGTTCTGCCAACAAGTGCATCAGTCACAATGATTCAAATGAAGAAAAATAGACACTGCATTCTAAGATATTAACATCTTCCAAATTCTTGTCCAGGTATCTAACCCTATTGTAGGAACTCCATGGCTTTGGACCCAGTTACCTGAGTGAAATGCTGAGCAACCACTTACTTTGTCGATGTACAACCCATGCCCACGCGCACCATTTTGAACCATACATGTGTATGAGGGACATTCCGATACGATGGCAAAATCGATAATTTGAAACAAAAGCATGGCAAGTCTTTCCAAGGAACAGAATATGCACCATAGCAGAAACAAGAACTTGACGTGGAGTATGCAGCCATTCTTGTTTCGGATAACCCTGCAGTGCAAAGAGCACATCCTCAGATCGTTTTTCCAGATTCTAGAACAACAGAGAGGGAGGAACCAACAAAAGCAAACACAGATTATACTTGATGTTCAAACTATTTATACTTGCTTCGAACGCCATCACCTTCAATTCCAAATAGGCAGTCTTCAAATTTCCTCGTCCCACCCGCTTATTTAGGATTGATTGTTGCTACAGTTTCATATCATCTCATTATCTGTCTATTAGACCATTTGTCACACATTCTTCTTTTGGGTAAATAGCTTCAACAACATTTGAGCATCACCCTTTTTTCCTGGTATAGAAAAATTTGAACTGATATATGAGAGGGTGGTCTCAGATGGCACATGTCCTTTTTCACACATCTCCCTCAGTAAATTTTTTGCCTCTGTCCTATATGACAGTTTAAGTGACCTGTCCATTTCTGGCTGATAGGATAATTTGCACCATCCACAGATTAGAATGTCATATGTTGAAGAATTAGGAATTCTTCCTCTTGCCAACATCTCTTTCAAAAGTTCTCTAGCTTGGCGCATCTTTCCGGCTTTTGCATAATCATTAATAAGCACGTTATAGGTCCCTGTAGTGGGAACAAAACCATTGGTTATCATTTCACAATAAAGTTTTATTGAATCCTGTTTATTTCCAGCTCTACCATGGCCAGAAACCAATATATTATAAGTAGTGGCATTTGGGACAAGTCCTCTTTCTTTCATCTCACTAAGTAATTCATCTGTCTCTCTCGTCAAACCAGCAGCTGAAAGGCCTCCTAAAAGGTTATTGTAAGTTGTAATATTTGGAGAGATTCCATTAGCCAGCATCTGCGAATAAGTATTAAATGCTTTCTCCACATGACTACCTGTACAGTAACCGCGAATTAGGGCATTATAAGTGACAATATCAGCCATAATTCCACTTATCGCCATTTCATTGATTACTGCATTTGCTTTTCTAGTCATCCCTAGCCTGCATAATACAGTGATTAGAGTGTTATATACAGTCTGGTCGAGTTTGAGGCCCATAGCCATAAGCTTCTTGTGAATTTGAAAAATTGCATCTGCTCTTCCACTCCTTGAATATGCTTTAAGCATAAATTTGTGAGTTATTGGCATAGGAACAAACCCCATAGCCGACATTTCATTCAAAACAATCATGGCCTTTTCAAAGGCACCAGTTTTACAAATCCCACCAATCAGAATGTTATAAGTAACTGCATTTGGCATTATGCCATAGCTCTTCATCTCATTCAAAAGAACCAAAGCATTTTCTGTATTCCCTTTTATGCAGTATGAGTTAATTAAAGTGTTATATGTAGCACAATCTGGAGCCAAACCCAAATCTGTCATTTTTGAAAACACAGATTGTGGTTCATATTTCCCAAGCCTCAAAAGCCCCTTAACCAAGGCATTGTATGCAATAACATCAAATCGTGTATTTTTCTCTGTCATTTCCTGGACGATTGAGAGAGCTTCGGACTCGTTTCCTTCTTTAAAGTAGCCATCTATAAGAGAAGTGTAGTTAACAATATCTGGGTCAAGACCCTTAGAGCGCATATCTTCAATTATTGACCTAGCTTCCTCCATCCTTCCACCTCTTTTCAAGTTGTTCAGCAAGATATCATATATGATATTGTTTTCCTCCAATCCCTGTGATTTCATCTCCTTATATAAACGGGCAGCAGCCTCCTGTTCATCTGCCCTAAAATAGCCATCGAGTAAAATTGCATAGACATGAGTATTTGGCAAAATATTCCTTTCGACCATCTTCCATAACACATCAGCTGCTTTATTAAGCATTCCCTTTTTAGCATATCCATTTATAATAGATGAAAAGGTAACAACATTTGGAAGAATGTGTTCCTTCTCCATTTTCTGCAATACTAACTCTGCAAGTTCCATGTCTCCTAACTTGCAATAACCACCAAGCAATGCTGAATATGTGACACAGTTTGGGATAAGATTGAGCTTTAAAATTGTTCGGAACATTTCCTCTGCCTCTTCGGATTTTCCAACCTTGAAAAGCCCATCCAAAATAGTTGTGCACGAAACTATATCGAAAGAAATGCCCCGAACCACCATTTGGCTTTGAAGATTAAAAGCTTCCATTACCCTCCCTGATTTGAACAATGAATTAATAATCGTAGAGTACGAGACATGATTAGGGTCTATACCCATTTCATACATCTCTCTCAGCAATAGTGCCGCTTCAGTTAATTTCCCATGCCTGCAGAGTCCATAAAGAATAGAACTACAAGTAACCACATCAGGCATGATTCCATTCATAATCATTTGCTCATACAAAAAAAGGGATTCTTCAATTCCACGATGCTTACCGTATGCAGAAATCAATGTCGTATATGTTGCAACGGTTGGCCGCAAATCTCTACTATCAGCCTGAGTTTCAACAACATAACTTTGTAACTGACCAGATCCTTCATCCCTTCTTATGCCCAAAATTTCACTAACAAGAGACTCAGCCCTTACAAGATCACCATTTTTACAAAAAGCATTGAGTAAAGTATTATAAGTAACAATATCAGGCCTGATACTGCTCCTCCAGCCATTGTCCATGAAATCTAGCGCATGACTCGTCAATCCAGCTTTACAATAACCATCAATTAAAGTGTTCAAACCAATAACACCGTGTCGAATCCCCCCATCAACCAAGTTGTACATGACCCACTCCGCATATTGAACCAATCCAATTCTGCAATACCCTTTTACTAATATATTGCATGTAACTGAATCAACACATATACCCTTTTTAACCATTTCAGACAACAACCCAAAACCATGATTAGTCAACCCTTTTTGACAGAAACCCCAAATAACAGTGTTGTAAGTAACAGTATCAACAAAATCACTGTTCCTTAAATATCCTAAAGCCAAATCCAAGTCCCCCATTTTGCATAATGAATGAACCAATATGTTAAAACTAACAACATCAGGCACAACCCCACAAGATACCATATCTGAATACAACACTTTTACCTGAGAAACCAAACCAGAGGCATTGAATTGGTACAAAAGGTTATTCCAAAAGGGCAAAACAGGAACAATACCAAGTCCACGCATATAAGAGAAAGCATTTGAGGCTTTGTAAAACCTTCCACATTCCAAGTAGAGGCGAATGAGGGTGCAAAAGAAAGAAGCATGTAGATGGGTCTTTGTGGGGATTGTCAAAATCGAATCTTTTTGGAAATGGGAGGAGAATCTTCGAAACAAAGGGTAGAAGTTGTTGTTGTTGTTGGAATAGTGAGAACCCTTGAAAAGTAACATAAGTGTGTTGATATGTAGCTTCTTAAAATGGTTCATCTTCACGCATGAGAGAAAACAAGGAATTTCAAACATCTACTGCCATTGTTTCTGACCTAAACTTCCCAGGTCAATTCCGAGCTATTATTTTTTCTTAGGTTTTAATTTTGTTTATTAATAAAAACATGAGGAAAATATAAAGTGAATTAGTTTACAAACTATTAATATATTTTTTTTTCCTCATAAAATAAAGTGTCAATTATGTTGGAGTATGCATCACTTGTATCTGATATTCATTTTCCACAGCTGAAATATGGATTTTGTTACCTAAAAACAATGGTTGAATGTCTTTTGGATTAGATGAAATTAACATTGTTTTGATATAATGATGAAAATGATAAACATAAAATGATAAACATGAATAATTAATAATTAAATTGATAATTTATTTTATCATCAGACCAAATTAAAATGGTTGCACAAGGTGACAAAACTTGTCCAAGAATCACACAAAAGTAACATTTTATTTCCTTGTTATGAGTTTGGAGCCATGACACATATGTTATAGCCTTATGAATGAAATTTCATATGGCAAAACTCATTCTTCTTATCACAAACTACCATTTTGGGCATATTTTCTTCATTGATTCCAAGAGTAAGTTTTTTAAATCATTAAATTTTTCTAGAAATGATAATTAAGATGTGAAGTAAGGGAATTCACACTCTTTTCTCATTATCAACAAAACTTATAATTTTTCTTGTTGGTGGGTCAAGCTCCAAATTAAATGAGCTTCTCTTTGAGAGAAACACTTCAAAAGAGTATACATGCATGTAGTGTGAGAGAATAGAGAAAATGATTATTTATTTGACAAATGGACATATAATCTATGTAATTGAGATTTAACCATTGCTAATTACTTCCTTCATAAAAACATGCATAGAGTTAAAGTTCAAGCTCAATATAAAATTGGAAGTACAACATTCACATGCTTTGAAAAGTTGTATTGCAATTAGGCAATGCGATGTAGCTATTTTTTGTGCTAAGTGGTACTCACCACTATAACTTATCCAACCACATTCCAATATTGACAAATATAGTTACTTCTATAATTTTACTAAATTGCTGAAACAAACCCATTTTGTGATTAATTTGAATGAATGGGAATTTCTTTCACTATATTTTTTAATTAAAAGTATATTTTAGCTTACCATTTCAAATCCAAGTAAAATACATTTAATACTTTAAAATAAAATGTTGAGTGCATATTTAGTTCATAGTTAATTAAAAAACATGTACTTTTCTTGTACAAAACTTAATAGCATATTACATACTTATGCTTATAAAAGAGAAAGAATCGCCTAATTTTTTTTCTAAAACCTTTCCCGCACATCTATCAACCCTTAATCGTATATTACATATTTATGCTTATAAAAGAGAAGGAATCACCTATTTTTCTTTCTAAAACCCTCGCCACAATCTACCAACCCATTTCTCTTTTGTCATCGATGAATACTTACACATCTCAAAAATATTGTATCATGATATGCTTTTAGAGTTAGCTTACCCTCGATGGATCACGATCATTTGTTCCCACCAAAATTAGTGACAAATTTCTTTGTTCTACAACTAAGACAATCATCTCTTATTCTTTTCAAAAATCCAGTTGCACACCACCCAAAACATTGCATGGCTTCAATTGATGAATTATCAAACATCTCCATAATATTATATCCAAGATTTCCATTAAAGTATACACATTGCATGGTTAATATCATGTTTGTTGATTTTGTGTTACACGACGAGGTTAGTATCATGTTTTTTTGTCTTTTTATTTTCACATCATTTGAATCTCTTAGTTTATGTTGATATTTATCATTCATTTTTGAAGTATAACTCTAATCTAGAACCAAAAAAAATTGAATTTCAATGTATGGTTAATTTTTTAGCTTTCTGATCCATCGTAATATCAATTTTTTACCCTACCAATAAACCATTTAGTTTTGATATTTTGAATGATTTAAAAATTACTGTTCGATTTAATACTAGATTACTCCAATAATATTATACTTATCTTCTTATTGTTGATAATGTAGATTTGACCATTAGTTGAATTTATTGATAACAATAGATTAAAACATGACATATAACATTTTTTTTTTATTTTTAAAATAGTAAAACAAACATTTAGAAATATTGCATTTGGAATTGGCCATATCTTTTAATTTACACTTTGAGGCATCCATACCCCGATTTTCCCATTGTAAGTGGTTGATAATCTAGTTGTAAATTCTCACATCTATCTTTTATTTATTTACATGAATGTCTAGGTAGAAGAAGAGTGCATTTCAAGGTAGAGGCAAGTGAATGGAGATCGTATGTTCCCATTTGTATCTCTATCTGATTAAAAGTGACATTTAATTAAAAATAAAAATCATAAAAATAAAAAACTATCATTTTTATAAAAAATTTAGAATTTAATTACTAAGATAGAGAAACATGATTTTTTGGGAGATGAGATATTTGTTTAAGGACATGAGTCTATTTATAAATTTAAAAATGGAGTTTGTTAACATGATCTCACCCCATTGTGAAGGATCATGTTAGCAAGGTGTACCAAAAAATAATGTTAAAATTATCCTTCGTTTTTTAAATCAACATAACTCTTTGTGAAGATTATTTTAGTAAAAGCACTTAAAAATCTAATTCTCTCATCCCTAACCTCAAACCCTCTTGGACTCATCTCATTCTTCAATATTTTGCCTCCACACAAAAACACAAACCTCTACCCTCCCTTGTTCAATTCTTAATCTTTTTCTTTATTCATTTTCATGTCGTATCTCGTTCTGTAATTCATCTCTTTGTTTATACCTCTTGCGAAGCTCTTTCTCTGCAATATCACAAATTTCCCTTTGTGCTTCATGTCGTATCTCATTCAACTCATAATTTTCTCCTTCAGAGAACAGAAATGAAAAGGCTCTATACCTATCATTCACATCATCATACTTGTCTTATGGAATATAAGAATAAGAATTCAAAACAAATAAAAGAAGGAAACCTGAAGTCTGAGTTTGAAGAAGCAAAAATTGATAGGAAGTGGTTTACAGAGATTCCTAATTGGAAATCCCACCATGGCCTTCCAATTGCAAAAATTGATAGGAGAAACTCATAATTGCAAAAATTGCTTTTACTAAAATAACATTCACAAAAACTTATAAACTTAAGTTGATTTAAAAACAAAGGATAATTTTGACCATATTTTTTGGTTGCTAATACGATCTTTCATAAAATGAGGTGGAATTATGTTAGCAAACCCCTTTAAAAATATATTATTATATTTACTTATTTGTAGAAATTATTTATGCTAGATATTTAATTATAAATATGTTCTTAGAAATATTAATCTAATAAGTATATTTATAAATTCGTGTAACTAAATTCTATATCTGATATTCATATTCATTATTTTAATTAAATTCATATGGGAAAAAAACTAATAATATCATTTTTAATCCAATTAAAATATATACCCCGTTCAATATTGATAATAGAACAATGGAAAATAATTATTTGTGTGAAAAAAATATGGAGTAAAAAGAGCTGGATAGAAAAGATATTTATAAACACAATAATAATATTAAATATCTTTGATAAATAATTTCAAAAGATATATTAATATATTAGTGATATGTTTAGTTTTATTATTTATGAAATTAATTTATTTATCAGATTTTGTCCTTATTACATGAATAATTTTTAGGAGTTTAATAAACAAATCTCTTATTAGATTAATATGTAG
Source organism: Lupinus albus (assembly GCA_009771035.1). Classification (NCBI taxonomy): domain Eukaryota; kingdom Viridiplantae; phylum Streptophyta; class Magnoliopsida; order Fabales; family Fabaceae; genus Lupinus; species Lupinus albus. The sequence goes on along the minus strand of CM020014.1, from coordinate 4,290,844 downwards.
TATAAATTATATACAAATATTATAAATACAAGGATATCTTCATTATTTAAGTTATTTATGACTAAATATCTTTCATAAATAGCTTATAAAAATATAAATATCATAATAATTTTTTAAAATTATAAATCCAATTTTATCCCTAATAGACTAATTTCATAGAAATTAACCATACTCTATTAATATAAGAAAATATTCTTATTAGCCAACAACATTTGTTCTAGTTAGTAAGAGGTAGCAATGTTGTAAAAACTGTAGCGTACCGGTCGGTTCAACCGGAAAACTGGTGAAGCGGACCCCTAACCGGTACGGTACGTATGTTATACCGCATATACAATAGAACCGGTGAAAACTGGTGAACCGGTTTAAACCGGCCTGTTTGTACATTAATTTTTTTTTTAAATTTCAAATTTTCAATTCTTCACCAATTCTTCAACTTCAATGATTGATATTTGTGTCATTTATTTATATTTTGTGTTTGTTAAATGATAATTTTGGATTAATATATGTTTTGCACTTTAGACTTTGATTTTGTTAAAGACTTAATGTTGTTTGTTTGTGTGAATTTGGAGTAGATTATGAATATAAATTATAAATCTGAATACCTACTTATTTGAAATTTTTTGTTATAGATTTACATATATATATATATATATATATATAAGCAAGTATGTCCGGTTTAACCGGCATGCGGTTTAATTAATGAATCACTGGTTGAACCACTGTACCACTATACCAGTACTTTGACCGATTTGATAACCGATACGGTTTTAATAACATTGAGAGGTAGACTCATAAGCCATAAATGTACGAGTTTATGTGAGTTCAAATCTTTCTATCAGGGCATGAATTTTGTTGGTAAGTGATTTATAAGTAAATCTATAAATGCTCATGGAGCCATGAAGGTTACGCTATTATGAGTGATGAGTCAACCTAAAATTTACGTAGCAAAATATAAAAATATTATTATGATTAAAATTTATTTTCTTAAATTATTTATTAATGGAATTAAATGAAGATAAATTTTAAAGAATTAATTTATTTTCATGTTTGTTGTTATCATTTCTAACAAGTGTACCTTTTGGAGATAAGAATATATTTTGATTCTTTCAAAATTCTAAATCTAATAAGGAAACAAATCTAATACATAATTAAAAATACTATTATATTAATATATCTTTAGAAATTAGTTTTAAAATATATTTAATTATAAATTAAATAATAAAAATTGTCTCTTTATTCAAAATCTTATTTATAATAATATCTTAAAAACATTATTATAATAGGGTATTTTGTAAGCTTAATTACTATAAATTTATCCATAAATTTTAATAAGTAAACAACTGGACAACTCCGAAAACTAAAAAATCTTTTTTAATTAAAAATAAATTGTTATTACTTATTAGATTAATATATCGTTTTGAAGCTTTTTATGAAAGATATCTCAATTAAAAATAAAGTTAATTAACTTCATTAATTGTTCTAACTTTCTTATTCTCTTAATAAATATTCTTAGGTGGATATTATGCTATGTCTATAGCAACAATTTACTCCCTAATCAAGATGCCTCCACTATGATATAAAAAAAGTTGACTTATAATTTTGGTCTTTTATCGTTTATAATTGAGTGATTTTATTCCCTTCATCTCATTTTGATGATATTTAGTTCCTAAACTTTTTAATTTTTGCACCATTACCCCATTTTTCCATCTTCCATTAGCTAAGAAGTCATATAATTTGTTTATTTACATAAATATGAGATTGTCCATTGGCATACTTATAGGATCAATTTGTATATGATCCCATCACTTTTGAAAACATTTGTTATCATATTATTTTAATAGCTAATAAACTCTATCAACATGATAATCTATTAGCCACATATATAAGCTAATGGAAGATGGAAAATTGGGTTAATGGTGCATAAGTTGAATAAGTAGGATAGCAAATCAAGGAGGAATAAAATCAAACAAGCACAAAAAAATAATAGATCAAATGTGAGTGAAGAAGTTTCAAAACAATGTGATTCAAAAGCTAGAAAGTGTTGTGAGGTATAAGAATTTGATTTTAGGTTTAATTGTGCCATTTCAATTATTCGACTTCTGATTATTCCATTTAATAATTTGACAATATACAGCAGTCAAATATGTTGAATTTTTTTGCAAGATATTTTACTTTTTTTCATAGGAATTAGAATTAATTTCGTTTGTTTACTTTTATCTAATTGTGATTGGTCCACTTTTATGAGGAATACTTATCTCCATTACCGGTTAGCGTAGTCTTATTTTTAGTGCATTTTTAAAGTTAAAAATGTAACTTCAGTATAAATTGAAAGATACAAGTGTCAATATACTTTAGTTTTTCAATTTTTTTTTTCTCATAACCATCAACTCTGATAATGGAGATAAGTCTTATGTATACCGGTGGAAACAAGTTTATATCATCCTTTCTTATTTCTTCTAAACAGTGGAGTTAAACTAAAATTATTGTTTTCTATTAAGCATAAAAGTTAGAGAGGTTGGCTATGTTATGAAGAAAAATCTCAAGAATGACAAATACATTTTCTCTACATTTTTTATCATACAATTTGCACCTAAATCATAATCAACAATGATTATAAGGTATCATAAGTTCATGTTTTTGGGTAATAAAAATATCATTAGCATTGTACATTAACAATGATTTTTTCCACATTGTTTGAACATTATTTATGTGTTAATCTTAACTTAAAAGCTCAACGGTTATTATCCCTAACGACAAACCGATAAATTGGTCTATAAAATATTAGATAAGTGTCACAAATAAGTAAAAAAATGTTGTCAAATCTACAAGGACTTAGTGTATATTAGTCTTTGAACCAAAAATTGTCATGTTTTTAAATGGAGTTTTCAAGTTGTTTGATTACCACTACAATGACTAGTTGGTAAAAATAATTTGGTAATAGATGTTGGATAAATTTCCTAATCACTATCAATAAACATACAATTTAGTAACACTAATTCATTTAAGAACGATTCTTCCATATAAATGACTTCAATGCACTCAAAGTTAATGTCTTACTGAATTAGTAGTTTATGCAATAAAGCTTAATGTCTAGTAATTTTATACAATATGAAGAATTATAACTCACAGAATCATACATATATGCTTAGTAGTCCATGCATGTGAAATTGAGTTAAATGCAACACCTCAAATATATTAATCGTCGATATTTTGATTATATTAGTTGCTTGTTAGAATAGCTCTATATCTAACAACTAAATTAACAATATGAAGATATACGAATGGTTAAGCATATATCTATGTCTAGTGGTTCAAGTTAACAAGTTTAAGAGATATTTACTTATTGAATTAACTTTATCTAGCAAAAAAAACAACATACATGAAGTTGCAAATTGATGTAAATCTATGTCTAGCAATTGTACCAAATTGATGAGTTGAGTAAAGTCAGAATTACGATACGAATTTCTCAATAATTTCGTTCACAATTCATACAAAATGTGACCAATCTTAAAGTAAACGTTAAGTCCATAAACAATTCATAAGAATCATGATAATTATGACACAACACTAACACATAAATGGTAATAATACATTTATAATGTAAAATTTCTTTACACTACTACGACAAACCCTTTTCTCTTCTTATTATCTCATACAAAGAGATTATAATGGATTATCATATATTCCCTTCATGTAATTAAGAAATTGCATCATATTAGAAAGTTTAGCAATTTCGGTTATCCCTTCTTATTATCTCATCATATAAAGAGATTATGCTTAATTATATTTTTTATACGATAAACATAGGTACTTTTACTTTAGTCTCAATATAAATTTTAATAAAAAAATTCCCCATTTAGGTACTTCTACTTTAGTCTCTATAAATTTTAATAAAAAAATTCCCCATTTTACAAAAAGTGTGCTTTTTAGTCCACATTTGATTATCAAAACCAAAAACTCAACGGCCCACCCCTAATCATTTCTCTCACTGAAAGACCTAAAAAAATGCAGCCAAATACACCAAGTTTCCATGCAGTGGGAGTTTGTGAAGAGTGACTAAAAAAAATACTTACCTAAAATATATGATCCCTTTTTGAACGGACCTTGTCGTGGACGAATCAAAAAATCTTTTTTCATGCTCAGTAAAAAGTCAAGTAAAAAACAAAGTATAAAATGAACTATAAACGAAACTTCCCCAAAAAAATGACATTTGGAAAAATAAGATTAACGTTATAGTTCAAAATAGTAATTATCCAGAATTTGGTCAAATGTATACAAACAATCTTGCCCTCAGAAGCGAGGAGATTGTTTCCACAACTTGAACTGGTGACTTCATAATCACTAAACAACAACCTTACCATTTTGTCAAGATAACCATTTTATACCCTCACCTAAACACCTACTATAACAAGAAATAACTGCTGGTAATCACAAGGGGGAAACTGTTATAACTGCTGGTAATCACAAGGGAAAAAACTGATATACATTGGCAAGTGATATTACACTGCAAATTCACCAATCTCAGACTCTGTCAAGGGTGAGTGTGATAGAATTAATGGAACACAAAAACTATTATCAACCTATAGGTTAGTGAAAACCAACTCTTCATGCATCAAGGTCTGTACTGAATGATTCCATCAGCAGTCCAGCTAGAAAAAATGTTAATCAATGCTTAGTTCCAATAGCCTACTCTGAGTATGCTGCACCAAGTATACAAACCATAGAAATTCAAGTAAGCTTTGGACTTGCCTCATCATCGAGTCATGTGAATCGGCCTCGACATTTCTAGGATACACATATAACCAGTACTGCATTGCCTGGAGGACCAAGATGTGAGTATTTACAAAATCTGTTAGCAGAATCTCACTCCATTTCACTGAGGTTGCAACAAGTTGGTGGTCAACATGGCTTGTCTCAGCAATAACAAAGACGGGCCAAGAAATCACTTAAAGTTGTAGTAGCCCCAACAACAACCATACCATAAGTTAGATGAAAAGCTTGTTACTCTTTTCAAGGAACTGGGGGAGAATTCTTGGGATCTCTACCGGAAGAAGGAATCCGCTGAGGATTCCAGGGATAGTCTTGCCTCGAACGTTTAGTTGGCAATCCAGGTGATGACCTGATTCATATAACAACAATAATAAACAATAAGATAAAAAATGCAAAAAGAAACATCTAAAGAGGGCAAGAAAATAAATAAAACCAAAAATGAAAAAGCCACAAATTCGCTGTTAGAACTTAGGAGCCAATTCGATCTGTATTACACTGTGTCTAATCAATTTTCTCATATTGTCTAATGGCAGGACAGCTTGTACTGCACCATATAAACCTCAATTTGAAGGAAACCAATAGGGTCTGCATCAGAGTATAGCTTATGCATTGCTGGTGTTTAGTGACAACTACTAGCAGCTTGCTTATGCATTTTTGGTATTTCAAGTGTTATTTGTGATAGACAGGTACCACTCAAGTTTAAAAGGATTTTTTGGGTACGAAGCGGCTATAATACTTGCACTGCTTGTACGGGATTTAATGTTGGGCGGTAAATGATGGAAGAATCCACCTTAGGTGGTTTGAACATGTATAGATGAGGACCTATAGAAGTCCCACAGAGGAGAGGAGAGGGAGGGAATAACCTAATTGTTAAGAGGGTCAAGGAAAACCATAGGTGAAACTATGATAACATCGTTTGATCTATGTCGACCAAGGTAAGAAAAGACTTGGTTTTTATACTACCTTGGGAAGATGGAACTACTAGATTCCGATGGGTGCAGAACCATCACAGTTAGATCAAAGAAGCACAACATGGAAGAGCATTTTACAACTCAAAGACTATAGTATAAAGAAAGTAATATATACACAGCCTGCCTGTCAAAGTAACAGACCTGGGGGAACCCTGCCGTTTCTGAATGTTTTGACCAAGCGTTGTCCTTAGACTTCCAAGTGCCTTCTCGGCAGCCTAAAGAAAGAATGCGTCTTAGTACTCCAACACCATATGCGAGAACGTTAATCAAATTCAAAGAAGCAGATGCAAAAATCCATAAATTATGTTTCTATATTTCATAACTAAAGAAAATAAGATACCTGCATCTTAGCTTCATCCCAAGTTAATCCAATCCCTTTGCCAAAGAACTGCCCATCTATTTCGACCTAAATTATAGAAAAAATGTTTAAACAATCGCTAGAAACTTTTATCCATAGAAAAGGCAGAACTAAACAGTAGCATCACAGACAGTGCAAGAAAAAATCAGATGACAAAACAGTACAAAGGCAAAGAAGGTTTCCTTCTAGTTTATAATCCCTACAAAGTACACACTGGACAAATTTAATGAAAACAAAACTACCACCCTGTACACCTGACCCAGATTCAAATAGAAAAAGAGAATTTCCACGCATAAATAGAAGGGAAACCCAACAACAATTTAGCTTATTTCGTTCTGCCAAAACAAAACTGCCTAATGTACTAAAACACAAATATAAAAATTAGTTAGTTTTGAAAGGAAGAGGCAGAACGATTCAGCAATTAAACCTAACTAACACGGTTAACTCAATTTGTTCAGACAACTGAAGCATTCAATCACAAACCTGTGCATGTACTTCATCTTTCTGAGCTGAATTCATTGAGACTTGAGCGGGCGGTGACTGAAAACTGATACCAAGACCCTCCATCATGCACTTAAGAAATTGAATGCAGAAGCCAGAGCATATCAATCACACAGCTTAAACAGAGTTTAACACATTTTTATAGTAGAGTACTAGAGTTTAACACAAATATTTATTAAAAATCTTACCAAATCTTTCAGTGCAGATACTGAATCCATTGACCTCTTAGAGACTTCAAACCTATGATCTAAAACCCTTGATGGATCCGATGAAGTTGAAGATGATACTGAATCTTCTTTAAGCCATGATTGATTACCAGGAGAATTAGCATTGTTGACATGACCATTGTTGCCATTTGCTTTAGGAAACCCATTCACATCGCCATATGTGGAACCAGAATCAGCCTTGGCATGAGACAAATATATACCTATAAAAACATGGAAAATGGTCAAAATATCTTTATTATTAAATCAAGTTCAAACTTAAGAGAAAATAAAAAATAATAAAAAAGTAAGAACACAATTCCAAACAAACATTAGCAAGCTAAGCATGCCATTTAAATGGATACTGTTTAATCATATTATTAGCCTTAGTCTTCCAGCGCTATAGTCAGAGAGGATGCCATATTAGTACCCAATTGAAATTAGAAAATCATAGTATCATACTTCAATTTATTATACATGTACCCCGGAATATAACAATCTCCCCTGATCATAGTACTTCCTATCAGGTAGAGGCACAGGAATGACTCTACCATTTTAGACATTTCGGGCATCCCCTCACACAGGAGCCTTTTAAGATTGAAGCATGAACAAAGCAGAGTGGTACTAACCTTGTGCTAAAATTGAATATAATAATGAAGAGTGGGCAGCAAGGTTCAAACTACACATGGTTATAGAGGCTTTAATCCATATCAGAAGACCAACTCTCCTAAAACCTTGAATTGTCACATGGAGGCCAAGAATGGTTTTAATCACCAACAAGGTCTACGCTGAAATTTTATTGATGGCAGGACTGTACTTTGAAATTTTTACACCTTTAAGCAAGCCTCAACATTAAGATAACAGGTTGGTCTCATAAGCAGGGCTTAGCTTTTGATGTTTTGATTTCTTTAAATCCATATACAACAGGGTTGGGTGCCCTAATTAATAAAATTGGAATTTTTTATTATCTAATATATTATCTTGAAAACAAACCTATAAATTTAATACGATCTTTAGGTTGGAGGTAGAAAGCTGATTCAATCTTGCTTCTTTTAGAGTGATTTGGTCTTTTATTGAAATATGTTTGACATTTTACTTATCCGGAGTTTATTAAAAAGCACCATTCAACTCATAACTGTCATTTTTATTTACAGGCATGATTTTCCGGAGAAAAAAATTTGGTGAAGGATTTGGCAGAACTAGAAAGGAACCCCAACACAAATGAAAGTAAAAAATGAAAACTAAAGTCTAGACAGTGCAATATAATGCCAAGGGGTTGGCTCCTCTGAAGTACAGTGGCTTCATAGATTCATATGATGAATGGTTGAGATCATTATACCCAATTAATGAGTCTACATCATAATTTTGTCTAGATTCATACATTTTAGTGTATAAAGTGCAGGATGCACTTTAGAGGAGCCTATCCCGCATACTAAATTACAGCAAGTGACAATTTCATAATTTAGAATATCTTACCAGCCAACTGTTGGATGGAATCTTCGGCAGCCTTATGTTGGGCTTCCTTTCTAGTTCTGCCAAGTCCTTGACCAATTTTTTTCCCGAAGAACCATGCCTGGAAATGAAAATGATAATTGTGAGTTGACTGAGCCATATCTGTAATCTATGAAGCACCAACACTTCAATAACTTTCACGTATCGTTTCCGATACGTATCCGACACCGATACTCTCCGATACTTCGTCGATACGTACCCATAGTGTATCAAAATTATATTCTTGAAAATTAAATAATTTATAAATCCGATACTTTCCGGATAGTCTTTGATACTCTTAAAATGTTTTCCTGATACCTCATAGACAGATAGCATTTTAAAAGAGAAAAAGGCATAACACATCAATTAAGGTATAAAACATAATATGCAATCTACCAAGTGGACTTATAGCAAGAGATATAAAACAAAACATGCATATTGCATAGAGAATGAATAGGAAATGCATATGCATAATGTTGATCATCGATTAAACAGGATTGATCATCTTATGACAATATCAATTTCATTTTGTATTTAGTGATGTTTACAAAATATGTTCCTTATTTGGAAATTCATAACAATAATTATATGTTTATTATGTTTTATGGATTTTATGTACATATTTTATATGTGTACCCCAAATGTATTATATCCTACATTTTCAAGAAAATGTGTTTTGACGTATTCAATACTCATATCGGTAACGGTGCTTCATAGCCTGTAAATTCCTAATCCTGATATAAAAATGGCAAACATATTTCAATAAATGACACCACTCTAAAGGAGGCAACATGGAATCAACTTTCTGCCTCCAACCTAAAGATCATATTCAATTTATAGGTTTGTTTACAGGTAAAATAAAAAATAAATTTACTAATTAGGATATCCAACCGTGGGTCAGTATATGGAAGTCAAATAGTTAGTATAGTTTACTACTATTTTGGACAAAATAAACTTCTTTTGGTTAATTAAGCATAGGAGAAATAAACATCGATTTAAGAAAATATATTGTTTCCTATGAAACAAAATAAAACAATTTCATAGATAACTAGCTTCCTATAGGAAAAAATGTAGAACTTTCATACAAACATAACCAACACTCAGAAACTCATGCTGTCCAGGATGAAACATACCTCCACTGAAAACAGTAATTCTGTGCTAGCAACCAAAGATGATGTAAATTCCACCTGTTCACATTAAAGCAACAAATGTTTAAACAGTACATTGCAATAACATAGATGCTGTCTAACTATTTTCTAGTACAGAAACATACTTCAGCTTACCCTAGTTCCACACTTCAGTGCAATTTCCTGTACTATTCTAACTGTATTATCTGCATGCAATTGACAATGACCAGACTCTGAGTCAAGATCTCTGTGGCTGGAAGATGACCTACTCAAGGGGAATTCATCACCTTCATAACAACCATGACTTGATATCATTGCAATGATAGCTTAAAAACAAATAGAACTGGGGGAAGGGGGAACCAGTTAGATGAAAACAAAAACAAAAGGTAGACAATAAGAAAAAAAGTTTTTTGAATGCTTATGTTCAGTGAAGGAGGAAGTAAAGGAAGACAAAAGGAATGATCTAGAAAGATAATTATTACATAGAGGGGGATATAATTGAGAGAGTCAAAAAGTATATTTTCAGAAGAAAACAATAGCCCAAAACTAAATAATTACTAAATGCTAAAGTAAAAAGGAAATAAAACAGAAAAACCAGTCATCTTAATTCAACATAGAAACCAAAACAATGGCAGCCAAACACCATCAATCAGGACATGAAAAGAGAAGACATGGGAAAAAGCAAAAGAGAAACAACTAAACATGCATAGTACCACAGCTTACCAGAGAATGAATGATAAGTAGAGAGTGTATTATGCCTTAATCTTGAGCAATCGTCTGTATGATACATCTGTGAAAAATTATCTTAGTACAACTAATTCACTACATAAGCCAAAAGACCATCAAATATACAGGTAGACTGAAACATGGCCATTACCTCCTTCGACAGTCTCTGGTGGCTCTCATGGATAATTTTATCAGATGAAAAAGAGGTGTCAAGTTTGGAGAAAAAGGATGGATGATGAGGCTGATGCTTCTCAATACGCAGTGGCTCAGAATCAACAGGGAATCCTTTAGGTACTTCCCGATTAAGTAGCTGGGAACCATTCTCCTCTTCAACAGGGAACCATGCCCCACGTGATGGCACACGAGGAGCTGAAACTTGCAAAGGCTGTCTACTGGGAAATTGAGGCTCACTAGATGTGTTATCCCTTATATCTTGCCCATGCTGCAATATGAGAAGCCTACGCCTTGTATCTGGGTCTAATTCTGATTCGGGTACTTCACCCTCTTCTCTAGCAGGAGAACTATGCAAGGTTGGTTCTGAAGGGGCAACTTGACCCATTGGCTTATTTACAGAAGCAGGTTGAAGGAATGGTACACTGGGAAATTGCAACACGGATGATGGTGCTGTTGGTGGTGGAACTGAACCAGAACCAGAAGGCACTGCTGTGTATTGAAGAGAGGTAGCAAGGCTGGGGTCTAGATTAGCAGTTGCCACAGGGATACTTGAAGCAGCTGATATAATCGCCTCCTAACAGCCAGAACAGTAAAAAAGATAAGAAAAACTCCATGTTTAATGACATGCAGATCCCAAGTCTCATATATCCATTCAGAGTTCAGTTTGATACCTCTAATCTTCTTTCTACTTCAGCATCTGTCATGCCATCAAATAAAATTGGATCTCTATTTCCATTGGAAGCAGATGCATCATCCTGAGCAGAAGCAAAAAATATAAACACATACAAAAAAAGGCACCCTAGTGCACGAGGCTCCCACCTAGTGAGGTCTGGGAAGGGTAGATGTATGCAGCCTTATCCTCGCAAGCGAATAAGCTGTTTCTAGGGTGAGAACCCATGACCTCCAAGTTACAAGGCAAGCAACCTTACCGTTGCACCGAGGCTCACCCCTACATACAAATATTTATGACATACGAAATGATTTGGTGCATTTGCATATATGTAGGAAGAAAATATATGAAAGCAGCAAAAAAATGATTTTCAAGTGATTTTTATGAAAATCACATTATTTCTTTAAGAAGCTACTCACTTAGCTTCAGATTAAAAGCATAAAAATGAATTTTTAGATTCCATTTTTTTTTCAAAATCTTACAAACAGCTGGCATGCTGAGAAGTGAATTTTAATAAATAGGGTGCTTTTGTTAACAAAAATGCTTGTCAATAATTAAAAATTGAATCTTTTTTAGAGACTTTAATGAAAATCAGAATTTATTTTGTGTTTGGATACGATTACAAAAAAGCACTTGTTAGTTTCTCTCTATTACTGCACCTCTCTTAAATTTGATTTTTTAAAGAAGCTACTCATTTCTGCTTCTGATTCAAAACAGAAAACTTGTTATTTTTTTGCATCCTGGTTTTTTCTTCAAACCATAGGAGTTGCCATAACTGAGCAGTGATCTTTTCAAGAAAAAAGTGTTTTTCTTCCAAATGAATACACTCTAAATGACCAGCAGATTAGAGACAATAACATGTGTATTGTAGAGTCATAGACATACACTAACCTCTGAAACTAGATAATTGCTCACGTCAGGAGGAGAAAGTACATCTTTGATATCATCTTCATAGGCGATTTGAGGAATCTTTTGTAAAAGACCATCGTCAAATTCCCTGTCACCAAATCAGTGGTTGTAATCAGGCCCATTAATCCTATCCGTGTTTATACTGATTGGAGAAAGGTAAAGTGCCCACAAATCAAGCACTAACTATTAAAGTGTTTCCCCATTTAGCAAAGAAGATAAATTAATCTGTGTAGTTTTTCTCCATCTTTTAATGCAACTAAATGTTTAAAATAACTTTCAAAAGGTTCAACTTACTTAAAGAAGCCACCTCTAACATTGCAAGCAACATTTCTTGCAACACACAAGACAGGGACAGCATTGCTTGCCTACAAGACAAATAGTTAATCAGTTCATATCACTAAATACAGATGAAATTCTATATGTGCAACTTAAGGTATCGGGTTTCCAAATATGTAAGAAAGCAAATTTACTTCAGCTTGGGGAGCATAGTATGGAGCAAATGCAGGGACAACATGCACCCGAGGTTGATCTTTCTCAGCCCACACTTTCAAGCGATCATCAATCACCAATGCCATCTTCGGATGGCAAACACCATTTTGGAAGACATTGAACAATGATTTCTTCAAACCTATTATTTAAACACAAAAGCAGCACAAGTAAATAAACAGCGGAAGAAGAAACACAGGCAAGCAGTATATTATAATGATATCGCATAAGTCACATCTCCACATCAATCTCGGATGGGTGGGGTTTAAAATGTAGGCTGCCTTCATTCTCACAATTTGGGATGTTGAGATGCTTCGTGCATTGCACATTTGCACTAAATAGCTTCTCATTTAACCAAATTCAAAGAATAGAAACACAAACTTGCCACTTACCAGACTTAACACACACAATGCGATCTAATAGTTGTTTAGAGTTTATCAAATTTGAATCTGGATCAAGAAGTCTCCACATTTCTAGTGCATAGTCCCTTTCAGCCATTGTGCAAACATAAACCTCAAAACGCTTGCGCCCTCTTGCAGTCAGGTAACCCCGAAGATCTTCCCATGCAGGTCTCAACCTCACAAGAACACTTGTATCACGAATCTTTTCATAAACACAAATGTTTATTAGAATAATTATTCCGATTAGTCTATCACTCTATCTGCTAATATATAATGACAAAATAGATAAAACACAGCATATCTGGTCATGTATACATCACCAAATCAAACATTTGAGCATAGAATAATGTAAAACTACATTACTCTCTCATTCTGAGCAACAGGTTATGACAAGTTGCAACAATGAGAACAAAAAGGAGTCGAGCTTTTACTTAACACAATAAGGAAATAAGTCAATGATAAAGTAGAAATATCATTTGAAAACGGGAGCAATGCAGAATAATCAATATAAAAGGAAATGCACAATCTCGAGAAGTGGCAGTAGATACAACTAAACAAAATAATATACCTGTGGATTGATGCGTGTCAGAATAATGTTCTTTTCCTGTAACCTTATCAGTGGTCGAACTATAGGCTGATGGCTATCAGATAATGCTGGAACAATCTCAGGTTGAACTTTTATTACTTTCCCATTATAAACAACTTGGTCATTTTCAGCATATTGCTTCAATATAATCTTGTCATCTAGGTAGCGTTTGACCTCTGCCTGCATACCAGCAATTCTTTGTGGATCCACCTCAGAGTTTATTTTTCTCTGGAGTGCCTCAATTTTATCCTCAAACGAGCGCATTGTGTTTGCTACTATAAGTGTTTCATCCAGATCAAACACTATAGCCAAACATCTAAGGTTTAACATCACAAGGCATGAATTGTAAAGTTCTGAGGCAACGACAAATCCCCAGAAACATGGTCTATCATTATTCCGTGAATACATTGCAACCAGATGTATTTCTTCCGAACGAAATAGCATTACAGCAGTCTGCAGGGACCAATATTGAGAACATAGTTAAAATTCAGCAAGAAAATTGAGAAAGGGTAAAAAGGGTTAACCGATAACCAAATCTCACTCAAGTGCTAAACATAAACAACTAAGGAAAAACCAAAACAATATGCTGTAGATGTTGGGAAAATATTAAAGAAGCATACAATGCAAAAATAATAAGATATACAGCGCTAAATACAATATGAAATATCAAGAAATAGTCCCATGGCTAATCTGCCCTCCTACCATGGCATCATAAACAACCCATCACATCTTTTGATTAATGATACATGCCTGCTAGGTTTACCATTTTGTTCAAATTTAAACAAAATAATATTTTACTAAATTTTAGGCTGGGTTTTCTATCAAACAAAAATCAAGATTATTTCTTCAGCAAAAAACCCTATCCAGAAGAGATACCACAACATGTTTCTCAAACAGTCTTACTGGCAACAATTGCAATAAAGATCAACAAGAAACAAGAGTCCTTCATAAAAGAGTCTCATTGAACATCATGGCACCCTGTTTCTTTCAAAAGTAATGCCGAAAGAATACAACAAAGTCATTAACTCAGTGACCAATTAACAAAATTCTGGCAAGATTCTAGTAGAGTCCTCTCAGACTCAGTCCAGAGTCATCATCAAATTGTAAAAGGGTTTTAAACTTTAGTGTCATGGTTCATTTTATATACATAATGTACCTTATTCTCTCTGATACACAATGAGTGCAAATGAAAAAGCCCATCTTGTTGTGGTGTCTTTGACTCCATTTTGAAGCAAACATTGGTTGAGGCCAAGGTGTGAAGCACTGCAAGTGGTGAACACCTCTCACTAGGTTGTGAAAAATGACTTATTCTGATTTCCTTCAAATGAATTATCTTCTCTGCTGGGTGTATAACTACACCACCCAAAACCACATCCCCTTGATACACCACTGATTCATACATTCTCTCTTTTTCTTTAACTTTTCCTTCTTCAAATCATAAACACAAGTCCTTAATATTTCATTGACATTTCATGTAATGATGCTTTGAGATTCATCTGATTTTTGGCATCAGGCAATGGAATAATAAAAATATATGTAAATAAAATTAAAAAAAAATGAAATCTTTAAGCCTTCTTTTTGTTTTAGATATATATGTGATTGAAATGTGGTGATGGCGATGGAAATTGGGAATAAAAATTTCCAAGAACAGTAACAACAGACTAATGCAGGATGCACGTGATTGTGAATCTTTCTTTGATTGGGGTTTTCGGTGAATGGTTCTTTTTATCTTTGGGTGGCGAAAAGTTAGGGTTTTTGTTGATTGCTGCGAAGATTGTTGGATGAATTTTCAAATTGAAAAACAAGACGTAAGAGAGAGAAACCCTAGATCCAAAAAACGATGGACAAAAAGTACTTTAAAAATGCATTACCTAGCTTCTGCTAATAAATAAATACTACAAGTAGTAAAAAAATTGATTAAGATGGGGTTAATTTAGAATTACCAAATTTAGGGAAAAAATATTATTTAATTTTATGTTATTAAAATCACACTAATTATGATGACTCACATGAGATACCAACAAGCATATCAGTTGATATGAATTATCAACTTTTTATCTTAATAAGTGGGAAAAGTGAATATTTAAACTAAAGTTATCTAAAATTGAAAGAAAACATTTTTTTCCAAGCATACAATTTATACATTAACTGAACTCTTATGATAGAGGCATTGTCCTCTATATGAATTAATATAATTGTAGTGAAGAGGGAAAAAAATCTAATGTGGAGTAATATGAAGAGAAAAGTTGTTTAAACCTTCTTTGGTTGATGTAATTTTAAGTGGAGAGAAAATGAGAGGAGAAAATAAGAAAATTTATATTTCTCTCTATTGGTTAGAGAAGAGAGAAAAAATTATGTAATTATGTTGGATCTCACTATTATAATTTTATTCTCCTCACATCATCAAAGAAAATAATAAGGAAGAGTTTGGATTTGTAAAATAGCAATTTTACACTCACTTCCATAAAAAATAGTATTTAATGTGTGCCTTTTATTTTAATTAAATTTAAAAATAATTTTAAATATGTGTATTTACTAATTTTAGCAATAAAATTATTTTTAAATTATAATTTAGTATTAATATAACAAGAGTATTATTGTTTTTATAATAAAATATCACTTTTCTTTCTCTCTTTTCTCTCTTATATTAAACAACTATTAAAATCTACTTTCTTTCTAAGCACTTTATCTCTTCTCATTCTTTCTTCTTATTAAAAAAAATCAACCAAAGTAATAACTTACCAAGTGTAGTCCAATTATCATACCAATATGATTCCTCACCACTACCTAGTTGTAATGAAATTCCTTTTTGAAGCTCATGGTGATTTTTATAATCCATTTCTAAGTGGAAGTGGAAGAATCTCATGACTTACAAGTAGAAATAATATGCATATGTTCTTTAGATATTTTAATTTCAAAATCTTTCACCACATTTTATTTCTATCTAGTATTTAGTATGATATGATCTTTAACCTTTAAACTTGTAACGTTTCATACTCCATAGGAGATAAGATGAATTATTTTTTGGTACTACTAAATATATTCTCTTAACTTTTAGTAAGGAATTAATTTATTTCGGAGTATGTGATGGTCACATCCCAATAAGTGTTGTTTCCAGGAATCGAACCTTGATCTTACTATATTAAGGTATTATCGATAGATAAGAAAAAATCATCGTTATAATTACACATAATTTGTAAAGAAAGATAAAGAAACATTAAAATTTGGGAATCTCAAGAGATTAATTAACTCATATTATATTACTTGATTTCTTTTCTTTATGATTTTTCCTTAACCTTTCAACTTGTAATGTTTCATAAATACTGACTTTTTTATTTGAAATTTAATTTTTTTAATTTATTGTATGAAACATACCTCTTACAAAAGGGTTTCCCATTGTTGGTGAAGAACTAAACAATCAAAAAGAACAAAGTTAGCCCAAAGACATTTAAAAAATAAATTTTACTTACGACAAAATTGAATGTTCATGATTATCATAGACGATATATATAGAGTATAAAATTGGCAACCCTCAAATAGATTTATTTTTCAAGAAATAACTTTATTTATGTATATCCTTAATCATTTATGGATTTTCTTAACCTCACATCTTAAGATTGAAAATAAGAGGCTAAAAGGAATATTCATCTATTAGACTATTTTTAATTCTTATCTTCTTCGGTACACTGACACCCCATGAGTTTTAGTGAAATTATACAAACCACTCATCTCTTTTTTGTCCTTACATGAACCACCCTTCCCTATTACACAAATCACCCATGATTTTATACATATATTACACTGATCACCCCGATGAGATATAAGTACAATATTTAAAACAAAACAAAAATGTATGGTGAGTGTAATTAAGTTAAACAAAATATTATATATTGTATAGACAATTTCAAATGGTACAAAACTTAATGTCTTTTTATTATTTTTGTTTCATTATACAATATATTGACAATTCTAATGAGATGTTTATATCACTCTTATACTATTTTGTAATGAACCAAATAATGAAGATGCATTGACTATTATATTATTTGGATTTGTCAGAACAATGTACAATATTTTGTTTAACTTAATTACACACATAACATGTTTTTTGTTTAAAATATTACACTTATATTTCATCAAGGGTGAGTAGTGTAATATATGTACAGAATTGGGGGTAGTTTGTGTAAGGACAAAAAATGAATGAGTGATTTGTGTAATTTCATTAAAACTTATGGGGTATCAGTGTAATTAACTCTTTATATAATTTATCAAATTTAACATATTTGAATGAAATCTAAATATAAGACTCTTGTATCACAAATAAGCTAAATAACATTCTAATTTCAATATCATAAATCATAAAATATTGTTGTGGAATCTATCCAGCGACCTTATAATTGACCACATCAGTTGCATTTTTTTATAATTACAATAAAAGACAATATAATCACAATTAAAACACAAAATCATTCCAATGTATTTCTTAATATTTTTCTTCTATCATTCTATGGGAGAGGATATGCTTTCCTTATAGAGAGATATGTTTTCATGTATAAACATCTTCATTTACAAAACTTTATGGCACTATATTAAATCAACTATGACTTTTTTTCTAGAATTAAATTGGTACAAGTTTCTTAATTACCAATAAGATGTTGATATAATAGTGTAAGAACATATTAGATTTTTAAAATGCCAAAAATATTAAGGATTTGATTTTTAGCATTGAACTAGTTGAGGGGCAATCACGCATTCAAAAGGAATTAAAAAAAAGAACATGCTTCTTAATTAGTGTAAAAAATCGTCTAAAAAAAGTTAGAAAAATCGTATGTGAATGAGTTTAATAAAATTGAACCTGTAATAGGATGAAGATCACATGTCCTAAAATTGTCTCTCAAATTCTATCTTAATTAAACATTGTGTCCAAAAATACATTTCACTCTTCCCCTAAAAGAATATCTATTGATGTTTGGACATAATACACTTTCCCCCATTGCTTCCTTCTCTCATAAGGCAATTCAGCAATGTTTTGTTGTTGGAAAAGACAAATGTGTAAAATTTTGGATCAATTTTTTTTGCATGCAATATAAGAACACGTGGGTTGAACTTGAAACTCCTTATTGGGTGAATTTGATTGATGAATGAATGCAGAGTGATTAATATAGCAGAATTCTGTAGCTGTAATTTGATCAATTACCAACTTCTCCTCTTTTCTTTTTTCCGATAGGTATTCTCTTATTTCTTGATTCCTTTTCAATTTCACCATCTGGTTTTACATTTTGCACTGATCTGTTATAGTGGATAGTAGATACCCAATTTCGTATTTGAGGAAAAAATGTATCTTTTTTGTATTATAATCCGTGACAATTGAAAAAATCTAGCTTAGTTTCTAAGAATCTTAAATGTTGGGTAAAATAACCCACATTTGATATTTTTCATGGGCTAAGATGGGATTTTTTTCGTTTATATGGCAGATTTTAGGGATAGGTTAGTTCATATCATGGACTATTTTGAATGTCACGTGAGATTATTAGTGTCCAAGTTGAGATTTTTTATTTCTCAAAAGGTTACATGTCCATTTTCTCTTATTGTACTATTGTTATTATCTGCTAGCGATTTGGGTTCTTTCAGTTTCACAATTTTATTACTGCTATAGCATGCATTTTTTCTAAACACTACAGACATTGGGTTTCACTTTCATATTTTGGTGCAGCCATCTGAGGTGATGGATGGTATGCAAAAGCATAGAATTCTAATGGTCTCAGATTTTTTCTATCCCAACTTTGGCGGTGTCGAGAATCACATATATTACCTCTCTCAATGCTTGCTCAAGTTAGGCCACAAGGTCAGATTAGGTCATTAATAACTTTTTTGGATTAAGTTATAGCATTCTTTTTTATATTCAAGGGGGGATTATGCTGACAGTACTAAAAATTAAAGCTCAGGAGCCAACGATCGTTCCTGTAACAATGACCATTTAGAAGAGGTCCAATTGATTATTCTACATGGTTTATGTAGTAAATGCAAATTGCGAGAGGGGCGTAGTTTACTCTTTTTTATTTCCTGCCTTGTGATTTCTCAGTTTATAATACTTTGAACTAAAAAATATACGACCATTCAGGTGGTGGTAGTAACTCATTCTTATGGAAATCGCTCTGGGGTTAGATATATGACCGGTGGTCTGAAAGTCTACTATGTTCCATTGAGGCCATTCTTTAATCAGAGCACATTTCCAGTATTCTATGCTCCCCTACCAATTATAAGAACAATACTTATTCGAGAAAAAATTACTATTGTGCATGGACATCAAACCTTTTCAACACTTTGTCATGATGCTCTTTTGAATTCGAGAATCATGGGATACAAGGTTGTTTTTACAGATCATTCACTAAATGGTTTTGGTGATCTTGGAAGCATCCACATGAACAAGGTGATGCAGTTTACCTTGGCAGATGTGAGCCAAGCCATATGTGTTTCCCATACAAGCAAGGAAAACACGGTCTTGAGGTCAGGTTTGAGACCAGAGAAGGTTTTTGTGATACCTAATGCTGTTGACACTTCCATGTTCAAGCCAGCATTGGAGCATCCCAGCGGACCAGAAGTTATTATTGTTGTTATCAGTCGATTGGTTTACCGGAAGGGAGCAGATTTGCTTGTTGAAGTCATTCCTGAAGTGTGCCAATTGTGTCCCAATGTGAGTAGTTGAAAAGACTTCTAGTTTGGGATAAACAATTTAAGAAATTTAAGTCAAGATTTCTATCCATTTGCTCCTTTTTTAATGTTTTAAATATTTGTTCTGGTGGTTTATGTATTAATGCCTTGCATACTATTACTATTTTTTGGTTTTCTTATGCAGGAGCACTAGTAAATAATTCACAAAGTGAAATATATAAGGCTGGAATGAATTGTAATTTTTAGATTTTTGTTGTTGTAGACTTTGAAAGGCATAACTTGTATATCCATTTGAAGGTTCGTTTCATCATTGGAGGTGATGGACCTAAGCGTGTTCGATTAGAAGAGATGAGAGAAAAGCATTCTCTTCAAGATCGAGTTGATTTTCTGGGAGCTGTACCACATGCACGAGTCCGATCTGTTCTGATATCTGGGCATATTTTCTTAAACAGGTACATCATCTTCAAAGTCATGCTAACCCATGGCCTGAATCCACTTCAGAAATCAATATCTAACCCAATCTAGGGTATAGCACATAGCTTTTCATATTTTGAAATTGTTGATTTCCAGTTAAAATATTAAGGACATGAACTTTATTAGCTGCTATATTCTCTGGGTGTTAAGTTATTGTTTCGAGCTCTATCCAGTATTATTTCTTTTGTGCCTGTTACCCAACCTGATTTTTGCACTGTAACAGCTCCTTAACAGAAGCTTTTTGTATGGCCATATTAGAGGCCGCTAGCTGTGGATTGTTAACAGTCAGCACATGTGTTGGAGGTGTTCCTGAGGTAGGTATCACGGATATTCTTCGTATACCTGTTTAATATGAGTATTAGTGCTTTTTATGTAGTTTTTCTTTGAGAATTTTTTTCTTATGGACTTCAGCCTATTCTAGCAATAGGTTTTACCCGATAATATAATCACTTCCTTGCTATAGGTTTTACCAGATGATATGATTGTTTTGGCAAAACCTGATCCCGGTGATATGGTGCATGCAATCCAAAAGGCAATATTTATGCTTCCTAAAATTGATCCACAAGTCATGCACAATCGAGTGAGTTTTCAGTTGAAATTATTCTTTTTTTTTATGCCTTCAATGGGAGAACCTGTTTCTGTTTTAATAAAGAATATTAGTTAGTTTTTTATTTATTTTCTGTAGATGAAGGAACTCTACAACTGGCATGATGTTGCTAAAAGGACCGAAATTGTATATGACTGTGCTATGAAATGCCCTGATCTAGATCTACTGGAACACCTCTCACGGTAAACATTTCCGTAGGTTCAAATCAATTCTGATGGCAACATATAGTTGCCAAAGTACTCCACTGTCCATTCAATTTTAATTCTACAATTTTACTAATTACGTGAGCATAAATTCTTTAATCTGCTTGTAACATAAGTTGGCTGATAAAGCATTGTTTTTGGGATCTTTATTTGGCAATGCTACAACTTCGGCAATTCTTTTTCTGGTATAAGTAGTTCAGATGTAAAACTGATACCGAATTTAGGACGAACATGAACATGGTTATTGTTTTATTTTCCGCTTTATTGAATTGGTGTAAGCTTAATATCAGAGCATATTTGCTGATTGTTTTTATTTTAGACACCTCTCATGTGGAGCATTGGCCGGCAAGATCTTTTGCTTGGTTATGATCATTAGTTATTTGTTATGGCATCTACTGGAACTATTGCTGGTAAGCTGATGAACTTCCATGCATTATACATTTTCAGTATACTTGTGTTTAGGGAGTTATTAATTCTTTATTTCCATCATTAGCCTGCAGATGATATCGAGGAAGTTCCCGATGTTATTCTTTCGCACAAATCTGATGAAGAGATGTTGGCAAAAAACTAACATTGATAGATGAAGAGCATGGTACATACACTATTTTGTTGAATGGCAAAGTTTTCTCTTGCTGACTATACGAAAATCGAGAATATCAGAAGGATAGTAATAGTGTTTCATTATTTTCACTTAGTGCAAGTTCCATGATTTTGAAATGGAGATAGTCATCATTTTCATGGTTTTGCTCATGTCATATATATGTGCCTGATATTAGGGTCCAAACTTTACAGCTGAGACAATCCAGAAAGATTTATGAACACTCAGAAAAACACCACAATTAGATAGTGATATTCCTAAATGAGTAACATGATTGTTTTTCCTTTCTTTCTTTGGTACTAGAAAACCAATAGATGTATTGACATATTGTAGTGTGTCATGAAGTGACACCACTCTCCAATAAAGAGACATATAAAGGGTTTCATGAACCATCACAACCACTCACAATTCATTGATATTTAAGAAACAACTTTGGTGACTCTTCACAAAAGTTTCTTATGCATGTAAAGAACATGACGTGAAACCTTTTCATTGTGGATATTCTCTCAAAATACTCACATTTTCAAAATGAGCTCAAATTCTTATCACTTTAGTAATCTCTCTTTTTTCTCTTCAATATAAGTGTCTTTTAAGACTTAAGCCTTTACTTAGTGAGACATGTTTCACCGATCTTAAACCTTAAACAAGCTTTAAACCCAAAGCCTAAACAAAGTTTTCAACCTCTGTATATTAGGTTCATGTATAAACATATTACAAGGTAAACCTATATAATTGAAAAAAGTAATAAAAATGTGGCACCCTATTGTTTTTCCTCTCGGGTATAAGAGATGATTCACACCCTTATAAAATTAGAGAGAAATGTATGGAATGACAATGTATGATTTTTATACATTGTCACTGTATTATCCAAATAAATGATGGATTATGTAATAACTATGTATAAATCTTTATATTATCAATACATAAATATTACCGGATAAATTTATCATAATGAAAACAAATAAGAGAATTACATAAAATCATCTATTTTATTGGAGACTCCTCAATAAACATTCATTTGTGTCAAATACATCTGACTCATTTTCATAACTTAGAATAATAAAAAACACATCGTTGATGAACAATTATCACCCTTATAATTTTAGGAAAATAATTAATAATATATGAGTTTTATATATTATTATTATATTATTCATCATCATTCATATTTAATCATTATCGATTTAAAAAAATACAAATGAATGGTGAATGATAAAATGATTGTGTATAAATCTTTACACCAACTATGCATACAATCATATTTTTATTATTGTGCACACATAGTATAAAACTGCCAATCATTAAATAGGATGGTTCAGTCAAGAAATAATTTTATTCATGCATATGCTTAGTCATTTATGGATTTTCTTAACCTCACAGCTGAAAAATAAGAGACTAACAGAAATATTCATCCATTGGACATTGGAGATTAGACAATTCAATATTTAATATTTTAATTCTTATCCTCCACGTAAAGGGATTAAGTTTAGAAAACTCATCATTTATATTATTTCCTTTTATGGACATATGCATGTATCACAACCCAAAAACACTCATTATTATCAAAAACACTCATTCTCACTTTGATATTTCATTAAAGTAAACTTTCATAATAAGGTTATAATATGATATGTGAATGTTGTTAATATTAAAAAAATTGTTCTTAAATACATAACTTGCTTGCGTAATTTTAAACGTGAATGTTATTAATATAAGGATTCAATTAAATTTTACACGTAGAACTTTAAATGTTGTATGCTTGCATAACATTATAAAAATGATTTTTGTAAAAGCACTTTATATACAAAAAGTGACTTTTAAGAAAAAATGATATTCAAAATTGCTTTAATGAAATAATGATTTTTAAAAGAATGATTTTCTTGAAAAATGCTTTTAGTTTGGAATGATTTGGGAAATGTTTTTAAATTAAAAAATCAAATAAATTGCATATCCATCAATCCAATCCACTAAAATGGATACATATATGAATTGAAATATTTCTATTAAATTTGCATATGAATGAATTGAATAATTTAAAATATATTTTAATAGATATATATGGATTTTTATTCTATCAATTCATTAAGATAGAAAATCTAAATTCATTCATCACCCATAATTACAACTACATCGCATGTTACCATCAAACACTATATAATCATAATTGCAACAAAAAAATCATTCCAATATATTCTCTTAATAGTTTTCTTCCACGGGAGAGGATATGCTTCCTTATAGAAATAAATGTTTCCTTGTAGAAACATCTACATTTAGAAAACTTTATTACACAATATAAAATTAATTGACTCATCAATGTTTTCCCATATTTAGCATGAAACATTAAATATTTTGTATTTTTTATATAGATTTTAACATATATAATTCAATAGATAATTTTAATAATGTATGAATTCAAATTCTTAAATTATATCTAATAAATATATATGAAAATATCCATTTAGATGGATATTCAATCCATCAATAAAAATCATAACTCTTTTGTTATTCAATTTCCCACATCATCCGGATGATTCATCCCAACTCTAACACTTTCTTAAATGTGCTTCTCACATTCTCAATTTCATTTTTTTATTAAATTAAATTATCATATTGACATATATTCTTTTGTAGATTGACACTAAGATAAATGAGAGGCATGTAAATATAATTAACATTAAAAATTTGTTCTTAAATACATAATATATAAATATATGTTAAAAACTTTATAAGTAGAACTTTAAATATGAGGTGCTTGTCACATTACAAAAGATGATTTTTTAAAGTTAAAAAAAATCAATTTTTAGAAGTGTTTATTAAAAAATGTAAAGTACTTTAAAAAAATGATTTTTCAAAGCACCTTTTTTCAAAAAAGTAATTTAATTATTGAAATTATGATTTTTAAAAGGATGATTTTCTTAAAAAAGTATTTTAGTTCTAATTTGAAAAACAAATGGATTGAATGTTTATCAAATATGTTAAAATAGACTTATGGATTAATTGAGATTCATCTATTATATTTTATTATGAATGAAGTGATAATTTAAAATATGATTTCATAAATTTATAGGGATGAATCGATTTCATATTTCCTTTCAGAATATAAATTAAATATATACTCTATATGCTTGACTTGTCATATTAGAAATCGAAATGGAATTTAAAAGAGATTGTTAATGACATCATCCTATCAACACAAACATAATTTTAAATTATTTTTTAATAAAATAATATGTGATATAAAAAATCTAACAATCATGACTTTAAGTTGTTTTTTAATAAAATAAATATAAAAGTGAATATTTTTTTTTTTTTTTGCATTCTATTCCAATATTGAAGAGAAGCTAGATTGGGATAAAAATATCTATACATTGAGGATCTTGTTCTTGTTTATCCAATAGTTAAAATAATATATTTCATGCTAGATAAAAAGCAATAATGTGATAAAGGTATTACCAGGTTAGGTTAAATTTTTAGAAGAAAGTATTAAAAGGAAGTTATTTAAGAAAAATATTAAAATATTGTGAAATAATTATAAATTATAATAACTTGGTAATACTTAATATTCTATTGGTAGAGGTAGAGCAATGACAGTTATTGTATAAGGTCTATCCAATGCTAGATGCAAAGGCACATACCAATATGAATATTATGAGTTGTCCCGTAATAAATCCAGTTGTTGCTGATACTTTTTTCTCGATCCTCTCTTCGACAATCCGAGCTTGAAGAGGGAAAAGATAAGAGGGCCCTATAGACAGTGTGGTAGACAAAATTTTATTTTCCTTATAATAAAAAGTTCCAAATATTAATAGCTCAAACAAAACTAGCCTTCCATAAAAAATATAACTGTACATTGAATTTCAGGTTTACTATTCATCTTAAAGTTTGTATAACATTATTATATTATTAATTATTCATGTCTATTAATTTATTTAAATATAAATAATAATGAATATATAAATGATAAATGATATATTACCTATGAAAAAATTGGTAAAAGTTTATCTTAAATGTTTACTTTATAGAAGGAAAAAGAAAAAGAAAAAACAAACAAACCAAAGCAGTGACACGTTTTTTTTAATGTATAATAGTCCTGAAGTGACACGTTTTATTTTGCTGGAGGAGCTTGAAAATGAATGTATTTAAGACAATACTTGCATGGGTTTTAACACCACTCCTATGATCACGTTGCAATTCGTATGTAAGTCCATTCTCTATGATACTTTGCTGACAATGTTACAACACATGATATGATCACAAACATTGTTATTTTCCATTCTCATTTCATCTCTTATCAGCAAACCATATTTTCTTTATGTTATGTTTAAACCCTCAATCTCTTCTAAATATCTATGAATTTAAACTCAATTTTGACTTCTTTATCTTGCATACCCATGTTATCAAAGGTGGTCAATTTTGCTTCATTTGCACTTTTTCTTAGCAGTAACCTTGTGATCTATCAATTCTCTCATTATAAATATTTCAAAAAAAATTGCTTTTATGTTTCACCATAATCACTTAATACGTGATTCTCTTTGGTACTACGAGTAGTACGCGGTACGCTACCCGTGTCAAATACCGGTACGTAAGGGTATAGTCAGTAAGCTTTCTATAGCTCGTTGCATAACCATTTCTAGTGTCACTTCTTGTAGGGTTGAATCAACTTTGGCTTCAACCTAGGAGAAATACCTAGCAAATTCTTGTTGTAACTCATTCACGGTGCAATTCACAAAAGAAGAACGAATTGGTACGCAAGAACCAATTCGCAGTTCTCCACCAAAATGAGAGAATTGTGTTTCAATATCTATCAAATCACAATTGAACCATACCTCATCTAATTCAGATGGTTTTGGATCTTATTTAGAACCATGTACTGGTAATGGATTCTATTATTTGAAGTTTTTAAGCATGTAATGACCATACTTTGCTGAAATTAGACCTCAGAAAGTGCTTTTTTTTACAGCTGGTTAGTTTTACTTTTGATTAACACCAAGGTGATAACTGATTTGTATGGGAATCAATATGAAGTTTTCAACCCTAATCTGAATTCTACATCCTATTGATTATAGTGTATTTATGTGTTATTTTTGCTAACCTTGCATCATAATTGCCACTTGAGTGGCTTAGATACGTATAATTGATTGAATGTACCCTATTAAATGTTTGTTGTTTGCATTAAAAATTCAGAGTGGATTAGATACGTGAATCGAGGACAATTATGGTGGATTTGGAAAATTTGCTTTTGGAGGCTGCTGGGAGGACTGGTTCAGCGGGGAGAAATCGACATTCTTTCCCTCCTTCTAGGGACGATGATTCTGATGGGCTTAATTACGGAAGCCGAAAGCCCTCTAGACCACAAGTTCCTCTTAAAAAAAGACTGGATTCGGCAGAAAGAGATGATGATGATGATGATGATGATATTGGCAGTCATGAAGAAGCAGATCACGATGATGAATCAGATATTGGTGATGATCTCTACAAGGATGACGATGACAGGAAAAAGCTCTCAGAGATGACTGAACTTCAAAGAGAGATGATCTTATCAGATAGGGCTGCGAAAAGGGATGATAAGAATTTATTGGGGAAGATAGCATCAAAACGCGATAAAGGAAAGGCAGTAGCGCCCAGAAAACAGTCTCCACTGATACCATCATCTCGTGTGCGTTCTTCAGCCAGGTTTGCCAACAGGTCGGCGAAGAGTGAAGCTTTAAATGAATTGCGTGCAAAGCGATTGAAACAGCAGGATCCTGAAGCTCACCGCAGACAGCAAGAGGCATCTAAAGGTTCAGGTCCCGGACATTTTCCCCTACAAAAGCGCAAAACTTTCACTTCAGCAAGTCTCAGTAGCTCAAGCGACAGTGAGAGTGAAAGTCACAGTGATGATGATGATGACTCAACTAGGGATGGAGGAATTGCTGATAGCGATGATGATAGGACACTAGCTGGGTCCCAGGGACTATCATTTCAGGATATAAAGGAAATAACTATTCGCAGGTCAAAACTTGCGAAATGGATTATGGAACCTTTCTTTGAGGAGTTAATAGTTGGCTGCTTTGTAAGAGTTGGGATAGGTAGATCAAAAACTGGACCTATCTACAGGCTCTGCATGGTGAAAAACGTTGATGCCTCAGAACCTGATAAACATTATAAATTTGAGAACAAAAATATATACAAGTATTTGAATGTTGTTTGGGGAAATGAAAGTTCTTCTGCAAGGTGGCAAATGGCTATGGTTAGTGACTCTCCTCCAATTGAGGAGGAATTCAAACAATGGGTTAAGGAAGTAGATGGAAGTGGTGGCCGGATGCCAAGCAAACATGAGGTGTTTGAAAAGAAACAAGCTATACAAAAGATCACAACTTTTGTCTACTCTGCGGCTACTGTGAAGCAGATGCTACAAGAGAAAAAATCTGCCTCATCAAGGCCACTAAATGTTGCAGCCGAGAAGGATCGGCTGAGGAGGGAAATGGAAATAGCGAAAAGTAAGAATGATGAAGCAGGAGTGAGGAGGATCAAGAAGAGACTACAAGAATTAGAGGCATCCAGACAAGCACAGGGGAAGGATGTGAAAGCTTTGAGGCTTGCTGAGATGAACAGAAAAAACAGGTTTGAGAACTTTAAGAATGCTTCCGAAATGAAGCGAGTGAATATAGATTTGAAAGCAGGGGAGGCAGGTTATGATCCATTTTCTCGAAGATGGACTAGATCAACGAACTACTACGCTTCAAAACCTGGCGAAAAAGGTGCCACCGGAAACAATAGCGCTGATGGCAGCAAAGGAACAGGAGCACCTCAAACGGCGGACGGTATGGTGGCTACTGCTGCAGCCTTGGAGGCTGCTGCTGATGCAGGGAGGCTAGTGGATACAATTGCACCGGTGGATCAAGGGACCGTGACGAATGTGCTGCACAATTTCGACTTGCCGATTTCATTAACATTACTTCAGAAGTTTGGTGGAGGCAAAGGAGCTCAAGCAGGATATATGGCAAGAAAACAAAGAATAGAATCAACAATAGGACTTCGAGTCCCGGAAAATGATGGGAAGAGGCATGCAATGACACTCTCAATTAGTGATTACAAAAGAAGAAGAGGGCTTCTTTGAAATTATTTGTGTATGTCACTTCTCTATACCACCACACTTCTATGTACCAGCAATTACAAATTGACACCTCAATTAAAGTTGTATCATAATAACTAACCAAAAGTTAACAAAACATAAATGTGAGTTTGTAATTGATGACACATAGAAATGACATAGACAACTTGTGTCATGGTTCTATAAGCTGAATATGGTTTGTGTTGACTGTAATAATGTTGTTGTGCTCTTCTCTATATTGAACTTTTCATGACTATTTATTTTTTTCTGCTTTTTGATTAAACTTTAAGACATTCCATAAATGCAATTTACAAATGTTTTTTATGATTTGTTATTGATTTTTCACTGAATGGTTGGAGATTAAAGAAAGAGCGTGGATAAGTTACACACAGAAAATCAGGTTTGGTGGTGGTGAAATTTTATTTTTCGCTGAATGATTTGCTAATGATTTTTCAAACCTCACAAGTTACTCTCTCATCCTCTTTTTTTTTAAAGAAATCTTTGCCTATAAAGAATCTATTTAATTTAATGTTTTCATATTTCAAAAAATTTATTAGGTAACTTTTAATTTTATTAGCAAACATTAGGGATTTTTTTATTAGGGTCCAAATTATATAATGATAATAATTGCTTCAAATCTATTAGAAAACTTATTAAGATTTTGTCATTGAAAAGAGTTCCACAATGGAACAATGACAAGTTCCATGGTATCACTTTCATTCAGTTCACTTTAAATTTGGATAAGCATGTGGGGTTGCTAATGTTAATATGTTATCATGTAGAGCTACAATAGATCATTTTAATTTTCTTACTGATAAAATGTATGTTTAAAAATATATACATGAATGGTGTATAAATTTTATACATTGATATTTTATCATTTACAATTCATATTTATTATGATTGATTTTCCAAAAGAATTAATAAAAATAAATGATTGACTTTATATTAATGATGCTCAAAATTTATATGTCCTTGTTGAAATCTAGTATATGATATTTTTAAGAGTTGATTTTGAGTAATGGAAGAAATGAGAAGACTTAAATATTAAAAGATTTACTTATATTCATTTCTTTCATGTAACAAAAAAATCACCAGTATAGTAAAAAAATTCGTATACTAATACATTGTATATAATTTTACATACCCTTAAAAAAAATATATTTTTAAATATGTATTTATATTTTTTTATATTTAATATATATTATTCTAATTTAAACAACAACCACTATATGTATTTTATGACAACAGCTCATTTGTTATTATTGAATATTGACTCACTAAATCTGAAAATTTTCAAAATAAGTTTTTATGGTAATTTGTCAAATCAATTTAATTTACTTTTTTCAAAGTTCAAACAATTAAGAAATATTGCGAAATTTATTAGGAAGGGTAATAATTGCTATTATTAAGAAACTTATTAAACAATATACAAATTTTGACAACAAAATGTCACATGAGAGAGCTCCCTTGTTATTTCTGAATCACAGGCCTCAGAGTTGTGAAAAACGAAAATAAGTTATTTGGGAGGGATGCACTTGCTTCAAGAGTAAGTGGAAATAACCTACTTTACATCATGATCATTTATTATTGAGAAATTTAATGGTTTGAATTGATGAGTACATTTAAACCATTGAATTTTTTAAAATTGGATGCTAAGATGTGGAGTGTGTTATTTTCACATAAATAACATTCCCTAAGTTATTTATGTTAATTGTTCAAATCTATTTAATATTTTCAATTTTCTAACAACTTATTGGGCAATGTCATATGGGAAACTTATTATGAAGTATAGTGATTGCTTCAAGCTTGTTAGGGTCCAGATATATAATGATAATAATTATATTTATTTAATTCATTAGGAAACTTTTTTACACAAAATTTTAAAACCCTCATAAAGTTATTTTTCAAATTTCAAACACATCTGAGTCAAATTAACTAATTATAATTTAGTATTATAATGCTCGTTAGATCTATAAGATAACCAAAATATTAATAATTTGATTCAAGAGAATGACACTAATATATAAATATTCTTCAAAAAAAAATTATTATATAAATATATTGATAATATAAATAATTCTTATATTTTTTTGTTTGGTAGTTATTAGGGAAGGGAGATATTAAACAATTTTTTATTTAACAAAGATGAACAAATATAATTACAATTGAAAAACATCGTATTCTGAAGCAGGCCCCACACAACATGGTATTCTCAATAAATGATATAAAAAATAAATATAATTTGACTAAATTCATGTTCAATTTTCATATACTTTTATAATTAATTTTCCATTGTAAGTTCGATTCCCGTTGACAATTTTTTTTTGGAAGATAAATTACTGAAATACAATAATGAATCTCATGATATAAGAAGATAAATTATCTCCTTCAACCATTAAAATTGTAACATGTATATCATTTAATCATTTTTTACAACAATATTTCTAAAACAAAACAAAACAATACACATATCGTTCTTTTATTGATGAGAGAAAATAAATTATCTCATAGTATGAAGAGATACTTTACTCTAATTATTAAAACAACAATTAATAACAAAAAAAAGTAGTACATTGAAAAGTGTAAAGTAGTTCCATCGCAATGTCATTGAAAAGTAGTACATGAAAAATAATTCATTGAAAAGTAGTACATTGAAAAGTGTAGAGCGTAAGAATCATTATAAATTAGGTAAGAAAATACTAAAATAAATAAGGTTGTAATAGGAAAAACACATCTAGTTTAGCTTGATTTTATAAAATATTTATATAAAATATGATAAAAAATAAAACATTAAAAGTTTCATAACATATGAAGTAATTAAAAAATGTTATTACTAAAAATCAATTTATTTTTCAACTAGTATATTTCCTTCTTCTAACTGCCTAACATAAGTTGAATCTCCTTGCATTGGATAAAACTAAATATTAATATTTGATCATAATATATAAAATTTATTGTGAGAGATAATCATACAACTACGAAATTTTTTAATTCTGTAATGATTGAGCAGAAAATAGCATCAGTTAACACAAAATGCTAGTTTGAATTTCATGTTGGGAAAGATGATAAATTGTAGTTCTGTCCTATTTTTTTCGTGGGATAAATTTTACTGGGAAACAAAGTAGTATAAATAACTTTATCATTCATAATTATTTGAAAACGTTTATCTCAAGCTTTTATTGGGATGGAGAAGGTGCTAGAAAAGGAGATATGAGGGGTTGATATGTCATTAATGATAAAATTAAAAAATATAAGAAGATAATGCATTAGAGCCAATGAATCCGTTGAATTTGTAAAGAAATAACTCAGATTGATTTCGGATTTTGTTATCATCAATTTAAAAATCTTGTTTTGGGTATTCTTTATTTGTCCATTAGAAGCAAAAATAAAACACCAATATTTTTTTGGTATCAAATATAAACAAATTTAATTATCTTTATACATTTTATATATCACACGTTGAATAATATTTACAATTATTTATATACTTTTTAATAAATCAAAACATTAATTAACTTTAATCAATTTCCTTAATATATGTCAAATTTATTTATTCATTTATAGAAAATATAAAAGAGATTAATTTAAAAATACTAATGGAGATATGCTGTCCCTTTTGATGTACCGGACAAATCAACATACATGATTTAGTTGGAGAATTTTTTTTATAAAAATATAAAATAATATTTTATATTATTTGATGTAATCCTATTAAATGAAGACAGAAAAACATGATTATTTTGGGACAGAACATCATTGTTTTTCTACAAATACACCTATAAACATTTTTTGAGTTGTGTATCTTCCCCGATTCCCATGAACTCTTAAAGATCCAACTCACCGGTCACTACAACTTTTATTAAAAATAATGTATTAGATAAGGGAATGGAGATTATATATTATTTTGTGAAATTTGTTTAGTCAGTATCTGAGAAGAATCCTTTCTGGTAATGGATACACAATTTTTTGGCTTTGTATTTAGCTTCAAGTGTAAGAGTGTCATATCATTATTTTTAAAGTATAAAAATGTGATTATTTTATTTTTTATGTTGTTTTCTAGGTACCTAGCTCTTCCATCGGAAATTATCTTAACTCAATCTTATGAGTTATTATCATTTCCATTAATGTATAGACAATTGTTTCAAAAACAAAATTAAATGCAATCTCCAATTACATATATATCCTTATATATGTCTATGATTATGATGAAATTACACTTTTTATGATTAAAAATAATGGTATAATGATAATTGTAATGTTATATAATTAGAAGAATTGTGTTGTGCAAATGAAAGTAGAGTCTAGCACCAAAACCATATACCTAGATCTATAATGGGAGAGAGTAGAAAGGAGGAAGGGCATATAGTGATGGTGCCTTTCACAGCACATGGCCATTTAATCCCATTCCTTGCACTAGCAAGGCAAATCCATGAAAGAACCAACCTCACTATCACCATAGCCACCACACCCCTTAATATTCAATACCTTCATTCTGCTATTTCCTCATCTTCCCCTAATACTAATAATATCCACCTTGCTGAGTTATCCTTCAATTCAACTCAACTTGGTTTACCACCCAACATAGAGAACACTGAGAAACTTCCACTCCCTCACATAATCAAATTGTTCCATGCATCAAAAAGCCTTCAAACCCCTTTACGCTCCTTAGTGTCACAAATCACTCAACAAGAGGGTCACCCTCCACTTTGTATTATATCTGATGTGTTCCTTGGTTGGGTTTCTAATGTTGCTCAAAGTTTTGGAACAAATAATATAAGCTTTACTACTTGTGGTGCTTATGGAACTTTAGCTTATATTTCAATGTGGTCTAACCTTCCTCATAGAAAAGTTGACTCTGAAAATTTCTGGGTTCCAGGGTTCCCTCAAAATTACACATTCCATGTTTCTCAGTTACATAAACATATAAGAGAAGCTGATGGAACTGATGTTTGGTCAAGATTCTTCATTCCACAGATTGCACTTTCTATCAAGTCTAATGGGTGGATTTGCAACACTGTTGAAGAGATAGAACCTTTGGGGTTGAAGCTTTTGAGAAACTATCTTCAACTTCCTGTTTGGACAGTTGGTCCTCTTCAACCACCACCTTCACACAACAGTTCTAAAAACCATGCAGGGAAAGAATCTGGAATATCCCTTGAAGCATGCATTGAGTGGCTAGATTCAAAGGATCAAAGTTCTGTTCTTTACATTTGTTTTGGATCACAGAACACAATCAGTGCTACACAAATGATGGCTTTGGCTGAAGGATTAGAAGAGAGTCAGAAACCCTTTATTTGGGTTATTAGGCCACCTTTTGGTTTTGACATGAATGGAGAGTTTATGGAAAAATGGTTGCCAAAAGGGTTTGAAAAGAAGATAATGGAGAGTAAAAAGGGCTTGTTGGTGCATAAATGGGGGCCACAATTGGAGATTCTATCACACAAATCAATAAGTGCATTTATTAGTCATTGTGGGTGGAACTCAGTGTTGGAAAGTTTAAGCCAAGGAGTACCTATAATTGGGTGGCCACTAGCAGCAGAACAAGCATATAATGTAAAGATGTTGGTGGAAGAAATGGGTGTGAGTTTAGAACTCACAAGAGGTGTTGATAGTGTTGTTTCTAAGGAGAATGTGAGGGAAGTTATAGAAGTAGTTATGGATCAAGAACAAGGGAAGGGTAAAGAGATGAAGGATAAAGCAAGTCATGTTGCAGTGCATTTGAGAGAGGCAATTGTGGAGAAAGGTGAACAAAAAGGGTCTTCAGTGAAATCATTGGATGATTTTGTAACAACCATTTTATCATTCAAGGCTATATGATTGGAATGTTACATTTCAATTTAAGTACTAAAGTTATATATTACATATTGTGATGATATTTTTACATTTGATCTTAGAGCCTAATATTTTATTATACATCACTGTTGTAATAAGGACACCA
Organism: Lupinus albus; assembly: GCA_009771035.1. Taxonomy (NCBI): domain Eukaryota; kingdom Viridiplantae; phylum Streptophyta; class Magnoliopsida; order Fabales; family Fabaceae; genus Lupinus; species Lupinus albus. The sequence goes on along the minus strand of CM020014.1, from coordinate 4,255,883 downwards.
AACGGAAACTATTCATAACAAAATTTCGATTGTCTTAAGATAATATGAAGACTATTTATGAAATTTTTGCTTTAGTAATACGGTAAAATTTGAATCTTTTTATCACCTCTCTTAATTTATCCTCAATAGAAAGGTATCTAAATTGAATGATGTCTTTTGCTATATTGTGGGAATAAACGAAATCTCCCTAAATAATGGTGATAATATGTTAGCTAACAAATGTGAAAATGAGATAAACAACCTGAAATACTTTATTACATATGATTTTGTAGGTGAATAAAAAAGAAAAAAAATGTATGTGATGATTGAAATTATAATAGTTTTTTATGTTCCTATCACTGAATCAAGAATGATGAATGATTTTATTAGCATATAACTTAAGATTTATGAGAAAGAATTTTTAGAAAAAAATGTATTCAATGATAATATATGAATTTTATACAAATAAATGATGAATGATATAACGACTATGTATAAATTTTTACATTATCAATATATATATATTACATTAAAAAAATGTATGTTAAGATATAACTAGTTTAGCTAAGTCATGATGTTTTCAATGTACATGTCATACTCCATTTGTTCCTTTTTAAATGACGTTCAATTTTCCCTGTAAAAACTGAAACCAATGTAAGCATTGTATTATTTTAGTTTTTTATGACTTTGTATTATTTTTCCTAATATACCACTCAATTATTCTTAGAAATGTGGACGAATTGTATTTTTTAGGGAAAAGTTAGTGCATTGGTTAATGTAGTAAAAATGAAAAGTTTATCCTAAAAAAGTAATGAATTTAATACTTAAAAAATTAATATTCTTTACGTTCCAACCAAAAACCCAATGATGGCCGCGGAAACGCTACCGTATGACTACGGCGTCGTTTCTAACGGAGACCTCGCCGCGAACTCCAACTCATCCACCGCCGCCAAAAATCTCGGGAGAGCGATCGCCGTCGCTGACGTCGGAAACAGAAGAAGAACAAGCAGGCCTCTCAGGAACCCCACCCTAACTCTGCCGAAGACGGTGACGATACAAAGGAGAATACCGATCTTCATCAGGTTCTCGTCTTTGAACTTTTGCTTTAGAGGTGCTTTGGTTTCCTTAGGTTTTCAATCCATGATGACATTATCACATGAAGCATAGAAGCTAGGAAGTTATAATTGTGAAATTGGATACTTGCGTTTGGTTGTTAGAATGTTGCTTGCGAAGTTAGGGTTTGTAAACTTGAACGTAGCTAGTTGTTTGTCATTTTGGTGAGGGACGTTTGAGTGTGAGGTAGCAATGATGAAAGGGAATTCGAAAGGAAAGAAAAGAAATAATATGTATAAAAATGTATTAGGATTAATTCTTGATGTGTTCATATTATATAGGTTCAGTCTGAGAGTTTTTTAAACCTTTTCCATTAGATTTTAGTTGTGCTATGGGACTAATGTTGGGATTGGGATTGCAGAGTGAAAGTTAACATAATGGTATTGAGTGATTTAAAGATGTTTCTTTGGTTTTGGGTGAGGAGAACTGTGATTGTAATTTATTAGTTCAGGGAAGGGTAGCCTTATCACGATGGACAAAGTTGTTGCCATCTGGCAGGAGGTTATAGGGGAGTCGTAAAATCATCCTTCTGCAAATGTAAGGTAAGACTGCCTACTATAGACCCAGATAGTGGGTTGGACCCTTTTGCAGACTCCACACATAATGGGAGTTTTGTATCACCAGGTTGCCCTTTTATTAACAAAAATGGGAGCGAAAATTCAGAGTGGAACTATTGTTAGATTCTTCATTAGATGTTTGTAAAATACTAAAATGTCATATCTGTTTATACCTCCCTTGTAAATGAAAGTGGGAAACCTGGAAGTGGTTATTAACAGTGGTCTATTATTGTAACTATTCCATTGAAAGTCAGTGTTGAATGTTCTTCGAAATTATATAGGTGATTTTATATCTCGGTGCAGATCTGTATTTTTCTTTAATAAAAAGGTGATAGTATTCCAGCTTACAGTTCAAAATACAATGTCACTAATTCACAAACTGGCGTTGGCTGCCACTTATTAATGTCCGTTTTCTCTTAAAATGTAGGTTGTTGAGCAAGTTGAAATTGAGTATGTCCCGGAGAAGGCAGAGTTAGATGAAGGCTTGGATGAGGAATTTAGAAAGATCTTTGAGAAATTTAGTTTCACTGAAGTTACTGGTTCAGAGGTAATGAGCTTGTGTCAATTTTCTATTTGTCACTGCATCTTCATTGTTTGTTAGATGAATTGTTTACTCGGATGCAACCAGGATAATGATAAGAAGGACGAGTCTGCAGAAAATGCAACTGCTAGTAAGAAGGCAGACTCTGATTCTGAAGAGGAAGAAAATGATAATGAGAAAAAAGAGAAAAGCGGCGTCTCAAACAAGAAGAAAAAGGTATAGCCATTTTACATATTTATGTTTATTTAATTTTACTGTTGCGTTCCTTTCCTTAATTATGCTAAAAGTTTTACTTTTTGTTCAGCTTCAACGGCGGATGAAGATTGCTGAACTGAAACAGATTTGCTCAAGGTCTGATGTCGTTGAGGTAGGGATTTTTTGTGTAGTATACCTGTTTTCAACTTCTGGGCCTTCCCTCATAACTTTTTAGCCTGGTCTTATGGTCAATAGCCACTATAAAAATGTCGTGTAACAGTTTTTTTTTTCTTTTCATTTTAAGGTGTGGGATGCTACTGCAGCAGATCCAAAGTTGCTGGTCTTCCTGAAATCTTATCGAAATACTGTACCTGTACCGAGGCATTGGTCTCAGAAGAGAAAATTTTTACACGTTAGTCGGCAAATATATAATTATAGGTTAAAGAAGCAAGAATGTATGATGGTCGTGGTATGAGGGATGTAGGGATAGGGTGAGGAAGATAATGTCGATAAGGTTTCTCTTATATATATGCATATGGTGCTTGCAGGGGAGCGGCTGTGGAAATCACCAATCCTGGACTAGTAGGTGTTTGGCAATGAGCATCCTTGAATCATTTCTATTTTATTGTCTTTGTTAAATTGCATGGGATAGGGATATTATATTATGAGGGTTTATGATAATATGGTCGTTTTTATGTAATTTTATTTGCCGTTTGTCTATAAATGAGGTGCTAATAGTTCTGCTTTGAATTTCAGATACATTTCATTGTGTTTAATGCCCGGGCTGAATTCCTCGTGCTCGTTGTTTTATAGTTTTATATTTGATTGTGCTATAGTACATCATTGTCCATGTATGCATAAACTACATATATCTCATCGAAAATCGTTATTGTTTTTGCAGGGGAAGAGAGGTATTGAGAAGCAACCCTTTCAGCTTCCTGATTTTATTGCTGCAACGGGAATCGAGAAAATTAGACAGGTAATGCAATCTCATCTGGTTTGAATATTCACTGACTCAGTTTGAGTGATCCACCTATAAAAATAAAGTAGTACTTAAAGTAAACATTGTCTTTGTGATATACTTCTCAAAGTAATAATCTATTTGTTTATTTGAAAAATAAATTCCTTTACATTTTTGAAATAGCTTCTATGGTCATTGGCATTGTTAATTCATTGACTGGATGTTACTGCTGTTTGAAAATCTTGACGTGATAGACATATTATAGTGAACTTCTGGTTTGTTTGTCAAGATTTTTTTGAGGCAACTGGGCAGAAAATTTATGATTAAGTGTTTATTTAAAAAATAAATAAATAATTTGATGTGTGTAATCTGCTCGACTGTTGGCGGGCCTTGTCACAAAATCACAGTTTACGATGTGTTATTTGCCTCTAGCCTGTCGTGTTGGATCCTTCGTTGATTTCTGTTCCATTCAATAGAACATGATGACATAGAACTTTATGTTTGCAATATATCCATGTCTTTTTAAGTGATTTCATTACATTGTTGTGGTATCTACTTATCTGCTAGGTTTTCTTATGTTTTCTCATGCAGGCTTATATTGAGAAAGAGGACAGTAAAAAATTGAAACAAAAGCAAAGGGAGCGCATGCAGCCAAAAATGGGGAAAATGGATATTGATTATCAGGTTTCTTTTCTCTATGTTTTTATTTGGGGTTTCAGAATTTTGCCTTCCTTGCATGTTTTTATGCTGTGTTCAGTAGACAGAACTACTTTCATCCTTTCTGATGGGCTTTGTCTCTTTGTTGCCAGGTTCTTCATGATGCTTTCTTTAAATATCAGACAAAGCCAAAGATGACGTCTCTTGGGGAACTATACCATGAAGGAAAAGAATTTGAGGTATAATTCATTCTAAAATGTTGTGAATTTTAACACTAGACATTTATGACTTTGATTGTGCTTATTATGTCTGTTGTTTTTTTGAAATATTTTAATTTTATTGATTCTTTCTAGCTTACCACTCTTGGAACCCAACAAGTGCAATATAGGATAGGGTATGAACGTATCATCTCTATTAAAGGTGTAGAATCTGTCTGTTACTGGAAGCCCAATAAATTTTTTCATTGGTTATTTGGTTTACTTACTGGAATTTATTGTATTAATGCAATTGTGTTGTTCAGCCCAGTATATTGTTCATCAGATCATTATTAGTTTTTTACTTGTATCAGACAGTTAATGCAATCATTCTTGGTTGAGATATCATTAACTCACTATCACGGGCATACATTGTATCACTGTATCTTGAGAAAAATTGAAGATACATCTTTTACTTGACTTCTGGTTTGATTATTGGATTTTCTAATACTCAAGATCTTATCTTCCCTCTATCTTATCTCCTTATTGATTAGTGGAAAATAGATTTATGCTGTTTCCAGGTCTTTAGTTTTCTCAAAAGCAAAAAGCATTTTTCTTCAAATGATTGATCTAAAGAGAGTATTACTCGTCTTCATTTTGATGAGATGCCCTTGATCTGCTTAAGTGTCAATATTTATGGCACCTGTACAAGTTATAACCTGATTCTTAATTTATATAATGATGTTATATTGTTTGGTGTGCAGGTAAAGTTGAGGGAGATGAAACCTGGTATGTTATCACATGAATTAAAAGAAGCTCTTGGTATGCCAGAAGGTGCTCCTCCTCCATGACTTATTAATATGCAGGTAATATCAATTATTCTCGTGATGTCCTTTTACCATTCTGTTCTTGCCTCCGTTCACAATGTTAATTGTGTTTTTTCAGAGATATGGTCCCCCACCATCATACCCTCATCTGAAAATCCCTGGTCTGAATGCTCCCATTCCCCATGGAGCCAGTTTTGGTTATCATCCTGGTGGCTGGGGCAAGCCTCCTGTTGATGAAGTATGTTTTTTATTTTCATATTTTTTCATCTGGCTTTTGTATTAATATGGGTGGCTTTCATCTCATTGATCACTTTACTTCTTTGCACCTGAACAGTATGGACGTCCACTCTATGGAGATGTTTTTGGTGTTCTGCATGAAGATCAGCCTAATTATGAGGTTGGTTCATTTTTATCCCAAAAAACAAATAAATTAAGAGATTAGTTTACATAGAAGTTCTACTGTCTAATTAGAGGTGATAACTTCTCTCCAATATAATCTTCCAAAGTTGCCCAATGTCCAATGCCAAACTGAAGTGCCTTTTAAAGTTCAATGTTTGAAGCTGATGACATATCTCTCCCACCTCTCTCTCACACACAGTCTCAGTGATTTTGGGTGTGTCTTGTATATATTATTTTTTATGTTTTCCTTTTCATTTATGTTTAAAGCCTATGCAAAGATGTTAGAGATGAAAATGAAAGGCATTGGAGGGTAGGTGTGAAGTTAGCTTTTTATCATGTTATCTCGCACATCTAAATACTCTTAATATCTTTCTTTTTCCTCCTCATCTTTTTCTTTTCATTCGGAAAAGGCATTCTGGAGGTGGGCTAGAAAAATGCACTTGATGTTACTAGTTTTGGTGCTTTTATCAACTAAAATGTGGTTCTTCTTATTGTGTTATTTCTAGTTGTATTTTACTTGAATATTCTCACATTGCAGGAAGAGCCAGTTGATAAGACCAAACACTGGGGTGACTTGGAGGAAGAGGAAGAAGAAGAGGAAGAAGAGGAGGAAGAGGAAGAAGAAATGGAGGAGGAGGATCTTGAGGCTGGTATTCAGTCTGTTGATAGTCTGTCCAGGTACTGTCATTTTACCTTTTTAGTTTGTTTGCTGGATATCCCTTCCCATCTAGTCAGATAAGGCTTGTTTGTTTCTTGTTTGTGTTGATTATAGTTTCTTTTCATAGTTATTTTTGTTTCTCTTTATATTCTACCTTGAGCTTAGCATAGTAAATGACCAACTGAGAGTTGAAATTACGTTTGAATTCTTTATTTTTCAAAATATATTTTGGGTCTTTGTTGAGTTGCTGGGGCATGTGATTTAGAGTTTGTATTCTGGTGCTATCAACTGAATTCTTTTCTATTTTTCTTTGCATATTCTTCCTCAGCACTCCTACTGGAGTAGAAACACCCGATGTTATTGACCTTCGTAAGCAGCAGAGGAAGGAACCTGAAAGACCTCTTTATCAAGTGAGTCTTCTACTGCTGCTCTTCTTCAGCTTTAATTTATGTTTTGATTAGTTAGGTGTATGTATTAATCATGTTGTTTTATATGAAGGTACTCGAAGAGAAGGAGGAAAAAATTGCTCCGGGAACTTTGCTTGGAACTACGCACACGTATGACAAAACTGCACCATTTTTTAGTGTACTCGAGTGGCCTTCTTTTCTTCCTCACAATTGTTTGTTTATTGATAAGCTCTTATGTTCCTTTCTTCCCACAGTTATGTGGTTGGCAGTGGCACTCAGGACAAATCAGCAGCAGCAGCAGCTAAAAGGGTGAGAATTTTCTCAATTTTTTTGGGGAGTAATGGAGAGTATTTATGGTGATCTCGTGGTCAGGATAACTTCTGTTTCGGGCTTTTCAGGTTGATTTGCTTAAAGGTCAAAAGTCAGATAAAGTGGATGTTACTTTACAGCCAGAAGATTTGGATGCCTTGGAAAATGTTTTACCTGCAAAGTATGAATTGTATTCTGTTTTGTAATTTAGTTGTCTGTTATTGATGTTAACACTATGAGTCTATTATTTCTTACCTCTGCCGGAACTATTACAGGTATGAAGAAGCAAGGGAGGAAGAGAAGTTACGTAGTCAGCGTGAAGATTTCAGTGACATGGTTGCAGAGGTGTGTTGCATGCAAATCATTACAGACTCACATTATTTCTTTAAAGTTTCTGGTCTTAATTTGTTTAACTATGTCACCATCTGTTGCAGAATGAGAACAAGAGGAAGAGAAAGATGCAAGAAAAGGAGGGCAAGTCCAAGAAGAAGGGCTTCAAGTTTTAAGATGGTCTTCGTTTCTTGTTCATTTGCATGGAATTTCGTTACCGGAAAATGAGTCCCCTCTATCTCTTATTTATGCAATTTGCATTTTCCATGATCAGCAGAGAACTGTTTATCAACTGTGTTTTATGGCACCTGTATCATATTTTACTGTCTGCTAGTAGATTTTTCATTGCTTTAGATAGGAATATACTAAGTAATACAATGCTTATAGAGAATAAGGTAAAGATGTTTTAGTTGGAAATTCACTATAGTGAATCCTTATTAAGCTTGTTGGTATTTAGAAACCGTTCATGACGCAGCTAGTAGAAGCATGAAAATTCGTACTGTGATCTGGTCAATGGATGTTTTCTTGTGTACACTGTTATTCTCTCATAGTTTTAGAATTTTGTTTGCATCCAGTTTTCACCCCTAAAACTTTAACTTAAGATCACATCTTCATCTTATTCATACTTCTTTTTAGCTCAACTATGCATAATGCTCAATCAACTTGAAAACTTTCCTCTCTTCACCGTCATATCTATCTTATAGGCATCATTTTTAATTTTCTACCTTTTTTAAAGAGCTACCTGTACCATTATTCTTGTTTACATAAATTACAAAAATTGTGTGGTTGCTCTTATAAAATAATGTTTTCACCATACTAATGATTCGCAATGAGAATAAGAAGATGGTGATGTCCTTTACAATTGATCAAATAACATAAGCATTCTGTTATTTGTTGTTTAGGACTGTTGAGGAATCCTAGACATCATTAGAAGCCGTCCAATTCCAACAACGTTAGTGCCTTGTGCATGGCATTATTCTTGTGGCAACAGAACTTGGCTCCACTTTCAATCAAATCTGTGCTATTCCTTCCTAATTCCCTGCCTAAAGAATGTAACTTAGTATTGTATTATTATAATCTTGTCCCACCAACCCGAATCAAAATGTCAAATAGAGGGTTGTCATTGGTGATATTGGGAGTACATCTTCTGTCCCAAGATGTGTATCACTTCATGTATCTTTTCATTATCATTGGTAAGAAAATATAAAACTAAATGTTCTCTCTATATATAGGTCAAAAATAGGAAATATAATATAGATGGTTTGGTGTCCAAAATTTCTAGATACCCACATATTAGATGGCTTCCCCCATCATGTATAGTACGCGTATCAAATGGAAGATTTGGTCATTACATGTATCTTTCACTAAGCTCGATGATCAACATACCAATTTGGTGGAGGGTCTTTTCAGACTCAGCTATTTTAACAAATAATATATTAAAGGGATTACACTGAAAATGACAAATAATTTATATCTACAATTTCTCTCGTGACCTTCATTTTGATGTGAAGCCAATCAAGCCAAGAGGAAATATCCCATCAAATCTCTTCACAAAAATGCTTGTCACAGGTGCGGCTTTATGTTTCCTTAAGTTTCTCATATAATTTAATGTGTGCATAAATATATAGAGAATGACTTTGATGTAACCCCTTCAATAAATTTATAAATAATTTAATTTTACAAAAGTGTGCATATGACCAAAACATCACTCTCAATTATAATGAAAGAGATAATTGACCTTAGATTTACTTAAAATGCTTGTGTACATTCAATGTAATCTACTAAATTAGTCTGTCACATGTGATATGGTAACATGAGAACTAAGAAATAACATGTCAGATATAGATTGCAACATTTGCACTAGCAAATGAAATATATTAAGAGTTATAATACTCTACAAAAAAAATTAAATAAAAAATACCGTGTCATTAACTCACTATTCTTCATTTTAAAGTTAACAATGTCTATTGAACATATTAAGAAGGCGATTGCAATGCATATTATTATTGTTTGGCTTTTTGAACAATTATTATTCAATAAATTTAAAACTAAATTATATGTAAAATAATATTTCTAAGGACAGATTCACATACTCGATGCAATCGTGAACATATCTTTCACACTTTTGTCCCTTTGTGTTGTACTAATCACTATATCACTACTGTTACAAAAATTCGAATAAATATACAATACATAGCATGGAACATACATTAGAATAAAAAAAATCACAAAATTCTTGTCCACCTGGGGAATAATTTTGCTTTCATGTTCCACTTTACCTAGAAAATTCAACTATATAGAATATATGCTCTTCAAAATTAAATGAAAAATAGCTTTCATGTAAATAATAAAAACATTTAACACGTGGCAGCAAACCTAGGAAGTATTGAACACTTTCCTTAAAAGTGGTTCGTTACTTTCTAACATTAAATAAATGGATGAAGCATGGAGAGTACCTAAGCATTAAGCAACATCTTCATCAAATCACAAAAGAAAAATGGTAGAGAATGTCAAATATAGTCACATAGGACATAGCCAATAAGATAAACAAACATCTCAATCTCTGTTCCAACCTGGAAGAATTAATTACCAAAGTGACATGTGTATGTGTGATTGTGAGCAAATTATTCTATCTGACACATATGATAAGAGTAATGATATATCATGCTACTAAATCCTATTACTCATCAAAAAGTGACATATGTCATAAAATGATACTTTATTTATTAGTGATTGATTTACAAGTGACATATGTCACTTTCTTGTGGGTAGGATGATTTAGTATGAGCATATATCATTTTTTAATGTTTAAGATATTTTAGTGTGATTTATAACATATTAACTTATAAAAAAATGTATATTGGTATTAAGAATTAATACATTTATTAAATTTATGTGTACTAATTGATACATGTTTTCTAATTTCTAATTCAAACTTATTTTTGTTCATGGATGGATAAATTAAAATATGTTTACATATATTAAAAATTCACCAACAATATATTAGTCTAGTGGTACAAGATTCAATTGGGTCTCCGAATATATCAAAAGATCAAATATTCGATTCCTATGAATGACATTTATACGAGAAGGTTATACCACAAAAAATATTAAAAACCAAATATTTAATTATGAAACGAAAACCATGTGGTTGGTTGGCTCCACCAGCAACAGCAAGAGTCACGAAAGCATGGTCAGAAGAATCTGTTATTTGGATTCTCAATCAATTTATTTAAGAGTAAGTGTGAATTATTAATATAAAGTAGTTTGATGGACATAAGTGGCATCTTAGTTGGACATAATAGACCCTTGGATTTAATTAATTGACAGTGTCATTTTCAAATTTGTCCAACAAATATTCTATGTTTTGTCCTCTTCAATTCTATGAATTCGACCAACCTAGACACTTTACCTAACCAACCGACCAAGATTGATTTCCAATTTCCCATGCACATTCTCTCTTTACAGTTCATATCAATTGTTTTTAATTGTGTGATCTCATACCCTAATAATGGCTTAACAATAAATGTGCATGTGCATTTTGTTGTCTACAAGTTTTAATGTTGTGACTTATGGATGATATTTGGATTAATATAACCTTTTCATATTTAATTTTTATTTAGTTTTATTTTATATGAATTTATTTATAATTTATGTTTATCTTATTAGTTACGTGTTTTATTTCTCTTCAATTCGTCCAAAATCAATTGTTTGGTTAACATTTGACCCAAATTGCTGGCTGCTATTGATTCATTGTACTTGAATTTGTGTTGTGACATTAGAATTCAAATTTCGCAACACCTAGTCTTTTAAAATGTCTATAATAATATTACCATTGTTTACTCAATATTTTACAACAGACATATCTTCCTTTTCTCTATAGTAAAAATGAAAATTATTGTTTAATATTTTTACTGTTGAATATATAGCTAAAAATGTATTATAGAATAAAGAGTTCAAGTGTGTAACAAAAACATGAGTAAGTAAGTTTTCCACACAAAAATTATATTTTCAAGGCTTCATGAGTATAGATAATTAACACTCTTCTCTGCAAGACCCTTTATGTTGCATCAAGCTAAGTTCTATAATTAAAAATGAATTTATGAGTCTTCTCTATTAATAGAGAGATAGGTGATGTGAAAAAACAAAGGAAAGATAACATACATTGATATTTATATCATTTTTATTTAAAAGAATATTACACTTTTGCTCTTAGAATACACATAAAAAGTCACATGTCTCGCCATTAATGGAGAGGAGTCCTACTCCATCCCATATATCTCATTTTTAATATTGTGTGCTCTAGCTAAATATAGTATAGATGATTCAATCAAGACCCATATATCCATTAACCATAGACATGAAACTTCACACGTGCATTATGGATCATATTGATATATACCCACATTGGTACATGTAATAATCACATGACATAGGACCATAAATCACCACCAACTCTATTCTTTCCCTTATATCCCACTACAAAACATGTGTTTGCCAACTGTTTTTAACCTCATTAAGAATCTTAGGACCCACTATTACCACCACCCCTTTCCCCTAATGACTCCATTTACAAAAATAATTAGCCCATGGACCATTGTGTACTTGTCTTCTTTATTTTTTGCCAACTTTTTTGTATTTTTATTCATTCCAACTTTCTCTAAATAAATTATTGTCACAGATAACATCATGATTTTAAAGTGTGATTAGAGTTACAATGATGCTATATATGTTAATCATAAGTATAAAAAATAAAAAAAATTGCCAAAATAGCATTCATGACCACAATTACAATGGTGATTATTATATAAAGTCTAAAAACAACAAAATTGGGGTTGCAATCAAGAATGTGGAATGCAATTTAGACCCATAGAAGATAGTATGGTGTAACTCTACATTTCTATTACAACCTAAACACATAAGAGCACTATCAACGGCCTAAAATGAACCATGTGTCAACAACCCACCTTCCTTGCTTATGAGTTGAGTTTTAGAAAGGGGAGATCGACCATGTATTTCATGATTCTTAAATCTTATATTTTATTTCATTTCCCTTCAAAATTCAACTCGCAAAAAAACATCGTTACAAGTTAAATATCTTTCTTTTTCCTCTTGTATAATACTTGAGTGTAAGAAGAAAGAAAAGTGAACTCCTAGGGCCAAAGTGTGCATAAATTTAATAGGATTGGCCCCTCTACTAATACACCCCCTCAAGTAGTAATCAAAACCTTCACCATTCAAATAATTTTTTGCATACCTTCTTGTTTATAATTATTGCTTCTTTTACATATAGATAAGATCATAAATAGGCATCATATATAGACATTAGATAAGAAAAGACATGCTAGCTTCTTCTTCTTCTTCAATCTGATCCTCTTGTTATCCTACAGATTAATTTCTCTTCTAGCACCTTGATCAAAGGACTAAACTTTACTGGTTTTTTCCCTCTCCACCTTATTGATTTTCTAGTTATTATTGCTTGATTTGAAAGGTTGATAAATTTAAGACATGGGTTTGAGTTCTAAGCAGGTTTCTAGCACTGGACTTGATTGGAACAATAACTTATAGAAGCTGAAAAGTTAGAGTTTCTTCCAAAGCCTCATCATCAAATGAAGAAACAACAACAAAGTGAACAATCATTAGAGACTTTGAAGTGCCCAAGATGTGACTCAACAAACACCAAATTTTGTTACTACAACAACTACAACAAGTCTCAGCCTCGCCATTTCTGTAGGGCTTGTAAAAGGCACTGGACTAAAGGTGGAACTCTTAGAAATGTTCCTGTTGGTGGTGTCAGGAAGAATAAAAGGGTCAAAAAACCAATCATACCAACAACAACAACAACAACAACAACAACCTCTACTTCTATACTGAATGGGGTTTTGAGTAGCAACATGAATAATATTCAAACTTCTCTTGATCACAAAAATATGCCTTCATCTCTCTATCAAGCAATGATTGGTCAACAACAGAATCTGATGAATATGAGAGACTTAGAGAGTAAACATTTTGGTATTGGTATTGGTGATTGCAGCATGAGTCTGAGTTCAACTTTGCCTCTTCATCAAAACCAAAAACCACTCTTCCCTTTCTCAACCCAAAGCTCTTTTTTTTACACAAACCCTTCTTCTGTATCACCCTCTTTAAGATCATCATCCAATAATGTTTATAACTATGTGGAGGAGTCAACTATCAATAGTGTAATACCAACACCAATCACTAGTGGTATTAACACACAGACATGGGAGATACCAGCAACTAGTGGTGGCATGGGAATATCCAATTATTGGAGTTGGGAGGATATTGATTCATTGGTGTCAACTTATTTAAAGGATCCTTGGGATGATTCTGATATCAAACCTTGAGAGTTGTGACTAAAGAAATATGCAAAAAAAAGTGTTAGTGTTAATAGGTTAGTTATTTAATTTAATTGGGGTGTTTGGTTTGTGTTTCATATAGATTATTAGTATGTTTTTTTCTTCTTTTCAGATGGGGTATATTCTGTGCTTTTTCTGTAATTCTTATACTAAGAGTAATATTTGGAGCTGTAATGTTTTAGTTTCAGCTTCAGCTTCAAGAAAGGGGTCACATATATAATGTCTATTATAATGCCATATTTCTGATCATGTTCTATTATTTCCTTTGATCTCTATTATAATGTGATATTAATGTATGCAAGTACTCTACTCTAGCATTGTTTTTGAGTGCTTTGTGATGGGGAATGACTAGTGATACTGGTTCTGCTGCAGCAGTGCTGAAGTGACTGAATGTGATGGAAGATTCTTGTGGATATGTGTGTATATGTTTATGTTGGAATTATATTATTACATGAATTTCATTGATCATAATTTATTACCCACAAATTTACCTTAAACTCGCATTTTCACATGTTGGTTAGGAACATACAGACAAATAAATTTTAGGAAAGAGGATCTTTGTTGATACCATGAATCGGCTATTGCAGTGTCGATTCTTTCAAGAGTGCTACAGATTTTAATGAGACTCTAATAGACTAATATGGTTTGGCGAGATTGGAATAAATGACTATGCTTATTATACTCTTGGATCTTCAGTCTCAAGTGATACCATAAGGAAACTAGCAATTAGCAGTAAATAATATTGCCATGCAATCAATAAATAATAAATATTGTAATAAAATCTACAATATGTATAATACTAAATGTATAGCACTGTTACTAATTATATGGGTGATAGAATCGACACTGCAATTGCCGATTAGTTTCCAAAGAATTTCCCATTTATCATAACTACTTTGTTGAGAATTCTGGTTGGATAATAGTTTATTGATATTCTAATTCTATTACATGCCTTGGGTCATTTATGTGTGGCCTTCACATGATGTTTTAATATTATTTCCAATTTAATAGAACAATGTGTGGGATCTCGGGCCACTATATTTTTAAGGTTTGTTTCAGGAAACTTGTCGTTTATTCTATTAATTGCTAATATATGGACCAATGGTAGAGCCATTATAAACATGCACTCTATTTTTTTGTCCAAAAATAGATTTATATCTCAATTAACATTTCTCTCACATCAACATATAATATGTTTATTCTATTTTGGGAAATAAATTTCAATATTCATATACACTCACATATATAATGCCTGTGCATGATGTTTTACCTAATTGTATAAAAAAACATTTTCCAATACACATAAAGTTTGAGGATATTTTAGGAATTTTGAAATATAATTGGATCAAAGATATAATAGTTTTAAGTTATGGGTCGTCAAATAAACTTATAATATTATGATGATTGTAATTGTATAATTTAATGATTATGGTGTCATCTTGAATCATATTGATGTAATTATACCAAACAATATTGTAATCACTTTAAAGTTGAATTACGTCACATTTGGTTGCATACTCATAAATGAATTTTTAATAAAAAAGTTCGAAGATGGCATGAAATTTGTGCCATCATAAGCTTAATTAATTTAAAACTACAAACTAATGAATCACCAGTGATGATTAAACAACTTCTTCAATTACAATGATGCTTATTTGAAGAATCTGAGTGATTGGTAAACACTTTCCACTTCATGCACGTGAGGACTTGGTGTTTAATGGTCCTAACAAGCTGCCACATTCATCCAGGTTATAGACACATACCTTTCTCATATATTAATACCAAAATCATGAGTAACTTCGTAATTTGGAGCTGTGAATTACAGCTAGTCTACTATTTATTTATAGAAATTATTATTTGGCTTTTTGACCAACATAGGGTCAATTGAAAAACTTAAAATCAAATTTGATCACTGCTGTAGAAAGCTGTGGCTATAGAAGATCCTGACCCAAGTGTTTATTAGTGTGGAGCTGTAAACTTAATTGATGAATTAATTGGAACAATAAAACTGAACCAATCTTATTAAAATTGAACAATATATAAGCTTAAGTCGCAAAAATAGTTACATAGTTCTCTTATTTACCAATCATAATCGAACCGCTTAACCAAGTGAACTAGGTAGTTGTGTATGCACTGTGTAACTAAAGCCAAACCAAACTTACTACGACTATTAGTCAGATTGGATTTTTTCTATCTCAAACCTGAACCAAACTAATTACAATGTAGTTGCATAGATTGGATAAGTTGAGCATCTTGCTAAGAAGGTAGAACTTTAGGTGGCATTTTATGAAACGCTGAACAAAAGGTGCATGTTAAACCATGTGGTAACGTAAAGAGCTACATAGAAGAAGCTAGTTGGAGGTGGTTGAATCTTCTTCATAGAAGCTTTTTAGCTTCTTCTTTTTTACTTAATTTGTAGAATTAATAAAATCACAACTCAAAATCAAACAATTATGCAATAAAACCAAAGATCACACACAATTAACCACAACTGTAAATATATAAATAAAATATTAAATTACAATGATAATTCTGAGTTTTAGTGAAATTATATAAAACAAATAAATGATGAATAATATACTAATTGTATATAAATTTTTATATTATTAGTGCATGAATATTATACTCTAAAATAAATAGAAGAAACCAATAAAATTTGTTAAGATGAGTGAGAGATTTTCCAAAAAGTCAACTAGTGAACCATTTTGAAAAGATTCTTTCACAAATCATTTTATTCAGAAGAAAATGAGAAATGTTAATGGTAAAACACTCATTCATCGTTAATAAATAAAGTTGTGACATATATTAACTTTAATATAATATAGGATGATTGGTAATATTTTCATATCAAATGCTAAGGATTTGAACTCATTATTAAACACAAGTATTGGGGAAATATGATACCAAATGTAATAAAGTGGAAAATAATTCTGCCGAAGAGAAGTAATATAACTGTGATCTATTTATTTACTCACTGAATTAGAGTGATGAAATTTGTACAAGGTACAGTGGAGGATCTCTTTGCCTAGTAGGATAAAATCCATTTCCCACACTTTATTTTTGTAATAATATAATTGTAATGAAGGTACTTTATTTTTAACATAAATCCATGATAGCCATTTCCCACACTTTGAAGTTGAATATATTACATATCTCTCATGTTAACACCAGTGTCTGGAGCATAGGGATGTGGACCATTATTATTACTAGCTTTTGAAAAACTAACATAATAGAGCTCTGAGAATATGCCTGTGAGAACAATAAATGCAGCTCCAGCTCCAAATACTCCTTTTCTCAGCATCTCACATGAAGGTGCCATTTCTTTCAACAAAGTTCGGTACTTTGTATGGTAAGCATTCCTCACAGAACCCGCTACCAGGCATGACCCAGCAATTATGAATGTCACCCTGAATCATCAATCAATGTAACAATAAGAACATTAATATGAATTAAAGGGAAAAACATCATTATATAACTTTAAGAGTATGTTTGCGAGTTATTTTTTTTAAAAAGTAATTTAGGGAAATAGAAAGTTCGGGAGCCATGAAATACACATGTGATATGGTTTTGAATTATTCTCTTTCTCTCCCTTAATTTTATCTTATTTATCCTCCAAAACTCGACTCATAAACAGACTGTATCTTCTTGATTGTTTAATCTTGTGAAGTGGATAAGAGAGATTGACACAATAATATTTGTTTGGTTAGTTGAGATTTATGAAATTGCTTTGGTCAAACCATACTTTTGATCCTTTTATATGATGTTTGTTTTCATCTTCTACAATACAGAATTCTCAATTCAATCTCTATAATTATGTATAACTATTTTGAATATGGTTCTTGCTGCTCATTGTTGTTACAACACCATTTTCCAGAGCTAAAATATAGAGACCAAATAGAAGATAATCATCACATGGAGGACCAAACAAGTATAATGCTTGTACATGGTAATCATTTTCACTTTGGTACCTATACCATGACTCTAACAATAAAAAAACAGCAAGAAACAAATTGAAAAAACAACTTTTTTAGTCTGGATTGAATTTATTGTTCAAGTATTATGAACCAAAAGTTTAGTTTAATTGATTTCTTGCATAGCCTGTGTCTATTCTCTCTTCCATTCCCCATTAAAAATGGTGACAAAGTTGGTGGTGTAACTTCCATTTCTGATAAATCAATAAAAGAACAACTTAGAGGAAACTCATTATTTCATTTTGTAAGGTTTAAGGGAAATACCAGCTAAAGATAAATAGAAAAATAGCCCATGATCTGGAGCCACTGGGAGTCATAGCTTTACCACAACAGAAGCATCTTGTTACAATCATTATGATCACTTGACTTGTAACTAGGACAAAAAATGACCCCACACCTAGGCCAGTTGCAATGTCAGAATCATATTGACAGTACATTATACCTCCAGCATCTTGGACTAATGTGGCCTGTCACAAGAGAATTTTATATAAATACATTGAAGTAAAACCAATTTCAATGCTGCAAATATTTCTATCCACTTTTGACTTTTCACAACTCTGTCATCAAAACTTTGCACCCTACTAAGGGGAAAAGGTTGAACTACTAGATAATATTATGCTGTATAATGAAGTAACTGATTCCAAAACATGCATTATGAATCTATATTTTCAACTGAAGACCATAATAATGCATCTTGGAATTGCAGAATGAATCGGTTGCAACTAATGTGAACAGCTAAAATGCCCAATGTTCAAGCCTAACTAGTGCTTCTAGTTATGACTCAATGTACTCACTATTCAGTTGCTGATTGCATGAGACTCGGATATAGTAGGGTTCGAGGAGGGTAGATTAGTATTTGGAAATTGAAATTCTCTGTACAGTCATTTGCATAATCTGTTTTTTTTTTCTTTTTTACTATATTAATAATCCAACCACTCCTAATTACAAGATTGCCACATACCCCCTCATAGTTCTAGAAGAAGTCAAGGAAAATCTCAGCAACACAACAAATTCAACAAGCAGTTAATAACTGAAAAAAATTATAACTTTTACCAAACAAAAAAGAAAAAAGTTATAACAAGTATCATGAAACAAAGCAAAAAAAGATGCATAACTAAACCAAAAAAACTCCAGATTAAAACCAATTTGTAAAAGAGCAATCAAAATAAGAAAGAGAGAGAAATGAAGAGAGAGACTAACAATATTCCTTCTCTTAAAATCAGATCAAGCACAAACACCACCACCAGTAACAGAGTCGAGGCCATATCCTAAAATCTTAAACTTAAAATCTGAGTACCTATTCACAAAACAAAAAGTTAAACATTAAGCTTTGATATCAAATGGGTGATATAAAATCCACCTCAACAAATTATAAAAATATTAAATGAATGAATAATATTAAAAATAAGTGCCCATAGAAACGTACGATGAGGTTTGGTCTTCAGGTGAAAGGTGATTTTCCTTGTACTGGAAGCAAATGCTAGAAAAAGGAACACTGTTTAACTACTTCTGTCTGTAATTATAGTGATAGTGTCTTCAGTGCCACTCAATTTTTATTTCTACTTTTATTTTAGTGTCATTAAATATTTTATTATAAGATTTTATTGCATTTGAGTATGTATACTCTCCATTAATTAAGAGACAAGTATTATTTTTACACTAGCTTTAAAGATAAAATGTCATTACATGTGTAAATAGAATGAAACAATTGTCTTTTCAATATCTTTTTTACCTTATTTTACACATCATTTAACTCTCCATTAATTGAAAGGATATGTCCTCCCTAGTACTAGCATATGGCTGAAAGACACTGTTTATTGTTTAATCATGAGAGGAATACTTGCTTAGCCACACCCACAGACTTCGAAATGTATTAAAGTTGAATATTGGTTGATAAAAAGTGTCTGCTATTGATGTTTCTCATTGAAGAATTTAAAAGAATTCTTTTTATTAGATTAGATGTAGTGTATGTAATATTTAATATTATTATAAAAATAAAGTATACTTTTATGGAAATTTGTTTTTTAAACTATAGGCCTTTTAATAAAGCACTTGTTTGAGTAATAATAAATGCTACCAAATCTTCATATAAATATTTTCCTCCTAGTGACATTTTTAATAATTTAATTTGGTAGCTTAGGCTCCAAAATATTTAACATTTTAAGCGAACCTATTAAAATAAAAAGTCACTAAAATAATATCTCTTATGTAGATTGTTCATAATAAATGTCAAATATTAGCGTATATATGTATTCATGCGAATATTAATCGGTGAAAATGAATATTATTATTAATTCGGATTATATACGCACATGTGATGGTAAATATGTGATATCTATAAAGTTGTATATGTGAATGATAAATCAATCTAAAATTTGATATGCATTATGATCGATGTTACCATTAAGACAAGAGTATCATCAATTGATATGTAATATCAAGTCAATTGTATGTTTGTAATTTATGCGAATATTGATCGACTCAAGGGAATATTATTACTTGGCCAAAATTCCAAACATGCATGTGATAATAAATATGTAATATTCATATACAGTGTATTACTTACAAATTAATATTTTTGTCTAAAGACTGAATATTAATGTTACGCAAGATAGATCGTGTTGCGTCTCACCATTATTTGAATTTAACGATAAATGTTGATTGCGAGTTTAATTGCAAGAATTGTTGCAATTTTTCTATTAATTTTTCCTTTTATAATATATATATTTTCCTAATGGCAGCAACTTTAAGGAGAAATACTTAAGAATTAATAAAAAATATTGTATTTCTACATATTGCACTTTAAAAATGAACAATTAAGAAAGTTCCGTTACGATAAAAGAAACGTTGAGGAATGATAATGTTTAAATATCATAAGTCTTATAATAATTGAATATGTCATTCTAGTACAATAGATTATTCTTTTAGGAAGAAATTTTTAGGAAGGAATTTTAAACTTAAAGATATACACTAGATTCTTTAGTGTTAAATGTTAACTACATGAGTATGATGTATATATAAGTTGTACACTTTTGGTATTTTGTGTACTTGATTATAATACAGATAATTACGTACTTCAGCGATAAATTATTGAAAAGCAGCCAATTAGGTTATACTAAAAATAAATTATATTATCACATGCATAAAGTGATCTGGTTAAATAACACAAGGTATTGTTAATTTGTTTTATTAGATATTAATATTGTTGAAAATCTATGTAAGGTTATATCTACATATTAAGTGAATAGTGAGCTATTTCAGAAAGTATTAAGCAAACACTTACAACTTCATCCATAATGATAGTGATTTTCATAGCTTATATATTATGAGACATATAATTATGGATATGAATATATAATTGTCACTTGACTGCTTATTCGGATATACTAAAAGACCATTAAAATTATTGTTATATCCCGCTTAAAAAATAATTCAGAGAGATCAAATATTTATAGAGCACATTAACATAAACTTCATTATTACATAGTTATTCAATAAATATTTACCATCACATGTACATTGCTCATACAAGCATTTTATCATGGGATGATATTTCACTTTAGTGAGAATTTGTATTTTGGTGCTCTTTTAGTATAGAGACATTTATGAATATGTTTTTATGCAGAATAAGGTTTATGATTCAGTTTCACACTGAAACCTATTTACAAGTATCTTACTACAGTAAAATATGACCAGTTAAAAATTAACATGTATAAATCACCTTTTATATGATTTTATGTTGCACATTTCAATACTGATCTATATCATTCACTTGTGTTAATGTTAGTAATCATTGACGAATTTAGTTATGATTGATATAATGAAAATCATTTTGGTTCTATATATTAATTAACTAATGGACGAGATGAATATATATTTAAGATTTATAATGACATACACAATTCACAAATCAAATAATAAGTCTTTGTATTAAGTATAAATTGGTCTGCACTTTTTGACCGAAAGCAACAATCAAATGTTGTTGGAAGGTTTCATTTATGTTTGTCACTCAAGGATAACAACAACTCATTGTTTTTTGTATAGAGGCATGCTATTTCTTGCTGAATGGTAATTAGAGACTGAGTGTGTGCTCAATGATAAAGTTGTTTGGCCAAAGACACGGAAACAAAGGATAGTGTGGCTAATTGGCTATTAAAGTGATGGCTAAGAGCACTCACTATTCTCAACCACACAAAAATGGTATCTTATGTCATTCTTAGCCGATATCCATAAAATGGTTCCACCGAAAGTAATACATTCTTCTATTAAATCTTCCTATCAATCATTATATCCACAAAAAATGTGACATATGTCACTTGTAAATTAATCACTAATAAATAAAGTATCATTACTTTGTAACATATGTCATTTTTTATGGGTACGAGGATTTAGTATGAGAATATAGCATTACTCTAGACTAAATAAAATTGTCGAATAAGTTCCCAAAAGTACATGAATGTTCAACTGGCAACACCATATTCACTTCCAAGCATATAGAATTGTCAATTTGGAATAAATCAAATAAGGCACTCAGCTCAATTGGACTAGTTTGAGATATATGAGATCAATGTTGATACTTCTAAATCTACGAAAATTCATAACTACCCAAAATGGAAAGTTTTTTTCCTTTTCGTCAGAAAAATTAGTGGTACCAAATTCAGTTTAATTATGGTGCCCGTACATCATGTCATCAAAATTTGTCCTTAGAATGATTTATGCTTAAATTACATAACATTAAGTATCAGCTGGTGAGGTCCGTGAGGATGTGTTACAAGTATGCAACACAGATTCCATTATTAATGGAATATTTTTTTTGATATACAATTACTTTTATCTCTACATAATAAGTATGTTATTGTTTTAAATTTGTTTAACATTTTCTTGGTTGTAATGTCATTATTTTATATATCATATAGTTGAAATGTGATTGAAATAAGGTCTAACCTAAAATGAGAAAAGTATGAGATTTTTTAACATTCATTAAAAAGATGATCTCAAGGAATATATTTAACTCAACTCACCAAATAAGTAATAATGATCGAACTGAAAAGAAAATGTATTTTATGTTTTCATGACTTGTGTGAGATATATTTTGTTCAAAATTTATTATAAAAACATTACTTAATTAAACTCTTTTGTTACACAACGTATACACTTTTTTTGTCATTGCAATTTTTTTAAGCCCTAAATTTTGCTAGTGCTTTGAAATACAAGGATTAATGAAAGCATAACATTATTTGAGGGGATTGGAGGGAACCAGGATCCTCGGTCACAAAAAGTTTCTGTCTCCATGTATCAAGTCAATCATATCTCAACAAATAATATAAAATGTTATTTTATATTTTTTATATTTTTCTTTTGAAATAGATGACACATTTTAATTAGTTTGGACACAATAAGATATGAAATGTGGGATAGTCAATCCTCATTCGATTTCGATTAGAGGAAGCAACCCTCTAGATTTCGCACAAAATGCAAGGCAAAATCATCATTAGGAATGACCATTTCAGCGAATCGGTATTATCTTTAATCCCTCAAATCAAATAATAAATTTTCGAATATGTGTAGACGTGTTTGAAGGACATGCACAATTCCAAACATATATATTCGTAAATATTGGCAGTCAAAACTTTCAAACACTTTTTTCTTTTCTTTGTTCAAATACCTAGTATTTTCTCTGGTCTAACTTTACCAATGGACAACTCTATTAAATTTCAAACCTCAAGTATTAACAAAATTAGTGTTACCAAAATTCATTCTTTCTCTCTCTCTCTCTCTATATATAATTATACACACATCAATCGTTGTCCCTTGTCTCTTGCTCAAGCTACCAACAATTAAAAACCCACACAAAGATAAATATATTGATTTAACATTTAGGAATAACATAACACAAAACCCAAATACCATACCAAAACATTGTCTCATTGCAAATTAAGCTAACTTGTTGAAGGTGCCATAGCCATGCAACGTTTACCAGCTACCTTGTGCCGCAAGATAACTAGTCCATCATGCGACGTATTCATCAACCACCGCGGCATAGACACGAAGAGAAATGTCGCGGGGTTGATCTATGATAGCTTGACAAAGATGGGTGTGAGGTCCTTCTTGGATAGTATGAACATGAAACCAGGAGATAAATTGTTTGATCATATTGATAGGGCTATTATTGGGAGTAAAGTTGGTGTTGCAGTGTTTTCTCCACGTTATTGTGAGTCATATTTTTGTCTCCATGAGCTTGCTCTTCTCATGGAGACAAAGAAGAAGGTTGTCCCAATTTTCTATGATGTTAAGCCTTCTCAGCTTGTGGTCAAAGACAATGGAACACGCCCTGCCAAAGAGCTTCAAAGGTTCAGTTTAGCATTGGAGGAAGCTAAATACACTGTGGGATTAACCTTTGATTCTTTGAATGGGTACTCACTTTGTTATACACACTCATCTCTATACGTTCTTTTATAAGAAGCATAGAAATGTTAACAATACAATATGAAATTGAGAAAAAATAGTTTTATACACAATCGCATTATCCTAAACCCTAAACCTTAAAAATACATATTAAAATTAAACTTTGATGGGTATAAAGTTACTTAGTATTGCTCTCCTTTTACATAATTTTTCATTTTCATTACTCTCTTTTCTGTAATTTGGTTGGTTAATGGTGTTTGATTTTGATGGATTTTCAGGGACTGGTCAGAACTTCTAAGGGATGCTTCGGATGCAGTGATGATAAACTTGCTAGAGATAGAGGAAGAGTATAACCGTATGAAGAGGAAACACTGAATACTTATATCACTGTTCTTTGGTGGTTACAGAAACATTTTTAATATGTTACTCAAATATTTTTATTTTTTGTATATGGGATCAAAATGATACTCATATATATACTCCCTCAACATCATTCAATTCTTTGGCCTAAATTATTTTATTTAATTGGTTTAGGTTTAATTTTTACTCATTTATGTTACTGAAATTCTTTGATTCCTTGGATTTTGGTTTCAAGCAGGCAATTTGCTTGAACCCACTTTTTGTTTTTGTTTTTGTTTATTGAATCCCTTAGTACGGGATTATGGCTTATAAGTAACAATTCAATAAAGTGAAGTTTAATTTGTTTACATTCTTCAATACATATATTATCTTTTTAAATGTACTTTCTGTTAAAAGAATATTTAATAAAATGTTATTACACATGAAATACATCTTGCTATCCAGTACTCATGTGATCTGAAATAAGATATTCAAAAGTTTAGATTCAGAAAAACTAAGTTGAATGGTGAAAGAGGCAATTATGGAAAGCAACCTGGCAATTTATTTTAGAGAGGCTCTCGCGAGCTCGACCAACAAAGCATTACTTTAATAATGTAAGATTTCATTAAATCATCAAAAAAATTAAAATGTCAAGTATTTGATTCATGTAAATGACAGAAATAACACTTGTTCGAATAAGTATTCACACGCCTTAAAAATGATTAGTTCGTCACCCATTAGACAAGATAATTTTGTACTACCAAAAAATTACTGTGTATTCATTTTAGAGACAGTCTTATTTTTGATGAAATTTGTATAGACACGTATTTATTCTATTCAACCAATTAAAATATGATGAGTCATCAAAATAGTATGGGTGTGTGAGAGAGAGATCACAATTTGTTAATTTCATGAATCAATTGATTTCTTATTAAATATCAAATTTTAATATTCCAAAGATTGTTTCCATTTTAAGAAAATGTTAGAATGGTATAGTGTAAAGAAATCAATTATGCAAACTTCACAAATGATGGTTTTTCTGCAATTTATATAGCTCTTCTATTTTTCAAGAATTAGTCGACAAAAGAATTGTAATACTAATTATCCACAATTTATTTTAAAGCAAAATAAAATTATAACTGAGTGAATAATATATATTTTTTTGGCGTGGGTGACGATTTAGCTCTGACTTGCATGAAAGAAAGTTATATACGTGATTTTTTCTGTTTAATCTATGTAGGAAATTGAATTTGTCTCAATATATTTTCAAGCTATACTTCTTGAAAATATAGAGAACCTGTATCATCAAAGAAAACAAAGAGAGATCATTTTTTTTTGGGTATTTTGTACAAAAATAATAATTGAAGTAATCTTACAATATAAAGAGAAGTAGTTTAAAATTATTTTATAAAAAATAAATGAATTAGTTAGTCCTTAACTATAGTTAATATGTTAAACTGATTTGATTAAGCTATAAAGGACCACATAACATTTTTTCAATGCAAGTCAGAGCCTTTGGATTATAAACGTTTTCTATTTGTGGGTCTTTCTCTTGCTAGGAATGTGAATAACACTTGGTGTTAGTATTAATTTACTACATATGTTATGCCATAAATTTCTATTCACTTATTGAGCTGTAAGAAGTAACATTCAACCGACCCCAAGAAATGGAAAGAAAATTTCTATGAACTTTCACAGGTAATAGCATGACCACTATTTTATGAAGCCTTGTTCTACTATTTCCACTTTGATATTTCGTTATTTTGACTTAATAATTTCCACTTAGATCAACATTTGTCATTGTGTTTTGTTTTTGTTTAACGTTAGATCAAAGAAATTTGGACAACAAATTCATAGTTTCTGATACATTCTAAAAGTTAGATGAGAAATCCAACAATTACTATAGTTGATTTACTGATTTTTTTTCTATTACTCTTTCTCGTTTTCAAACTTAATACTTTGTTTTTTTTGCCTTATTATTAAGTATGATTTGTGTTGTATTTTTTAGACACTCTTATTTTGATAATCTTCAACTTGATTGATTAACCATAAACAATAAAAAGGAAAACATAAGAATTACAAAAGGCAATGAATAATGTGGACAATTCAATACAATAACAATAATAACCCAATTAAAGTATATATAATGGATATTAATTTTCCCAATAATATATCCACAAGAAGTTACTCAATGTGAAAACTAAACCCAAATCCCAAGTTGTGCTGAAATAAGCTAACTAAAAATACAAGTCACAAATAGTCTTGCAACTTATCTTCATGGAACAATTTGGCCCTTTAAATAAAAGAAATTATCACAGTGTATAAATATATATATTTTGTATAATTTGATCCTCAAAATTTCGATAATTTGGTTCCTAAAGCCCGTTAGATGAAGTTGAAATAAATAAAAAAAACAGGATTCATCTTATGAAAAATTTTGTTAGAGAATTATCACGAAGTGGAATTACATATTTTATTTCTCATTTTTAAATTGACAAAACTTGAGTGCAATATCTTAAGTGGTTGTCTATTACAACGTAACACGCAGACAATTTTTCTATTTCACCATAAAATATTACTTTCATACTTTTAAAATTGTAGTCCTTCCTCCTTCTAAGTTCATTATTCTCCTCATTCCTTTTTTAATTTTTTTCCCTCATGCAAACTCTTTCACCTAAACTCACATCTTTCCATCTCTATTTTTCTCCTTTTCCTTTTTTTCTTTTGTAAAGCATTAATTAAGTTTTCCAATTTAATTAGGTTTTTCAATTATGTTATACTAGTTAACAAATGACATGTTGGTGTAACAATTTAGCATTTCTTCTTTAATGTCTATATCAGGAAAAGGAATTGACTGCTGCAGTAAAGATGAAAACAAAGAAAACATATGAGATAATGTTAATTACAAAACAAAAAATAAAAATGAGAAATGTGTTATCGATAGGGTTTTTTTTATGAATGTGTATGAGTAAGCAACTTTTAGTGATAGAAGCCAAAATGGTAAAAAATGTTTAGTAGGAGGAAGAGAAGTAGGGTTGAAACTTCAAAGGAAGAATGAGAGATAGATGGAAAAAATAAGTTAATGGAGTTAAAATTAATCAAAGGTGAAATAGAAAAATATTCTACATGTCATGTTGTAATAGGCTATTTGTATCCCTAACATTTAAGTTATTGCACCTAACTTTGTCCTTTTTAAATATTTTAAAAATCAAGACCAGTTGTTACAATAAAATTTTAGCATAGCATGGCAGATAAAGTACTCAGTGGGTAACACCAGAATCCAAACTGAGTCAACTCAGAATCCCAACATCGAAATACCCTCATTCACAACCACAAAAACCAAATTTTGATAATTCTGATAATACCCAAATGGAATCAGAAAACCAAAAACTCCTTCAATCATACCCATACTTCTGGGGCTATACCCCAGAACAAGATTACTACACCCAACAACGTATCACTTCTTCTACATCAAACTTCACCACACCCAGAGGAATAACCCTCTTCACCAGATCATGGCTCCCTCTAACAACACCGCCACGTGGCATCATCTTCATGGTCCACGGTTACGGCAACGACATCTCTTGGACATTCCAATCCACTTCAATCTTCTTTGCTCAAATGGGTTTTGCTTGTTTTGCCCTTGATCTTCAAGGCCATGGTCATTCACAAGGGCTTAAAGCTTTTGTTCCTAATGTGGACCTTGTTGTACATGATTGCCTCTCCTTTTTCACATATATAAGACAAAGCAACACCAATTTTAAGGGATTGCCTTGTTTTCTATATGGTGAGTCAATGGGTGCTGCTATTTCACTTTTGATCCATTTTGCAGACCCTCAAGGGTTTAAAGGTGCGATCTTGGTTGCACCCATGTGCAAAATTTCTGATAAGGTTAGACCCAGATGGCCAATTCCTCAAATTCTGACTTTTCTTGCTAAATTTTTCCCTACATGGGCTATTGTTCCTACCCCAGATCTTATGTACAAGTCTGTGAAGGTTGACCACAAGAAGGTTATTGCTGACATGAACCCAATGAGGTATAGAGGGAAACCAAGGTTAGGGACTGTGGTGGAGCTTCTTAGGGTCACTGATTTATTGAACAAGAAGCTATGTGATGTGAGTGTTCCTTTCATTGTGTTGCATGGAAGTGCTGATGTTGTTACTGATCCTCAAGTGAGTGTGGAGTTGTATGAGAAGGCAAGGAGTGAAGACAAAACAATAAAGGTGTATGATGGGATGATGCACTCTTTGCTTTTTGGGGAAACTGATGAGAATGTTCAAATTGTCAGGAATGATATTTTGTCATGGTTGAATGATAGATGCAATGGAAGAACAGTAGAGTGAAGTTGGAGAATGCCTACAAATGATATTGTTCATTCATAATTGTGTGGTAATGTTCATTTTTATTAAATTACTGAATAAAGAGTTATTTTTACATTGTTACTCTATCAAAAATTCGACCCTTGAAAAGATGTGTGGTTTTTTTTTTTTTGTATCAAATTCGTGCGTGTATTTTTCATGGTCTGGGAATTGAGACAAAACAGGGTCATGTTCTGTATTTTGGGTGGTGGGTCAAGGTTTGGTAAATCAATTGTGTTATTTTTGCAATTATGCCAAATTTTAGTTACTTTTGTTTTTAAATGAGTTTTTTGATGTGCATGAAGATAAGGAGATAGGTAGAAATACATTAATTTGTTCTATCAGAATTTGTCTAATTTTAGTTGTATTGAAGATTTAGGGTGTCTTTGTTTATGTGCAAATGTCATACTTGAAATCATATTACACAATGTTATTTCTAATATTCTAGAAAACATGTTTAGTTATTTTTATTTCTTATGACTTGGTTTAGTTGAGTATTAGTTCCCCCCTCCCTGGCGCATATAGAGTTACTTACTACTGAGATTAACTTTTGATATTCAAATATATTTTTTAAAGTTTGTTGTAAAAAAATGTCAAATGATGATAGGAGAAAATTGTATGAATGGGCTAGTGGTTGGGTACTTGGGTTACAAATATAGATGACAAAATGAACCAAGGACCTGATTTGTCAGTATCCACATTATGTCCACAAAACTTAAGTGGATACGGGCATGCCCGCCAATGTATAACGGACAAAAGCACTGCCCTGCCCATTTTAATATAGGCAAATGGGCATGTCTGTGCCGCTCGTTTAACCCGTTTGAAATGCCCACAAATGTAATGGGTTAGCAGACCGGATGATATGGGCTAGGAGGTAAAAATTTGATACATTGACAGCATTTTTCTGTGGACAATGTAGACTGGCCAACGGAATTATCCATATTGCCATCACTATATACAAAAGTATAGATCATTCCTATTACAGGGGAGAGTAGCACATATCCAACCTTCATTGAAATAATAAAACAAATGTAGAAATCATGGGAATTCAATAATGCTCACTTTCTCATGAACAACTTTGACATTGTAGCGAGTACAGGATACAGTTTTCTGAATATGAACCATAGGAAGAAACGAACAAATGCAACATAAAGGTAATCCATTACCATTTGTTGTAGCTCTTTGTGAAAGGACCAGGGATATTTCCCAGTTCAAAAAATTAAAACCAAAAGGACAGATCACGTAGATTTGGTGCCTTATGTCACATTTTTATAATTTTATGCAGGGATTAAACTTATCTAGAACTCCTGTAACCAGTGATCATAACCAATCGACAATAATACTCTACAAAATGCAGCTTACAACACCATTCACAATCTAAGTGCAATGAGCTTCCAAACTCAACTAGTTATAATAGGAACTCAAATTTAAAATCCCTTTAATCATCTTAAACATTAGAGCAAGATGGGTTGCTTTCAAGGTGAAAATGAGTTAATTTGATCCACATTCATCCTACCATGCATTAACAATTTACAAGTAATTCAACAAATTTTACTTCAAACCCACCATGTAAAATTGTAAATAGTCCTCAGCATCTATTGATGAGCCACCACATCGTTAAACAATGACATAGTTAATGTTGTGCACATGAATCAAGCTTGGAGGGGGAACATGTGCACAGGAGCAACTATGACATTGTCTAAAAACCTTCAACTTTGCATATAAATATTGAAATAGAAATGAAAGAGCAACACAAAAAATTGAAAGGCAAAGCCTCTATGTTTATTTACAATGAGAAGAACAATCAACAGTATCTATGCTGTGCAATCTAAGCTACTGCTGTCTACATCCTATACAAATGTGAGAGATTAAACCAAAACTTCCAGCTTAAAGAATGAATCTTTCTAACTATAAGGACACTTCACACAATATAATCTTCATGTCAAAAGTCAATTAAGGTCTTTTAAGTTGTAACTAATTTCAAACCTATTTTATGTCTTTTTGGCTGCAACCAGAGAAACATTGACATCAACCTCCAGAGAAAAAGCCACCAATCCAAAAAATTTAAATTGTATCTGTAAGTATGTCTAATCACATCATGAATAGGTATTTTAAATCATCCACTGTAAGGCGACTTTGAGTACCACCAGTTCCATCCTCCCCAAATGCAGATGCAACCATCTTTCGCTTCTTTTGCTGCAAAAGTATATAACAAATTATTTTGCATAATCAATAGCTACACATTTTCTATACCACTAATTCTAATTTTCATGCCATAAGCTTTAGAAGAAATACTGAGGAGTGAACACTTTTTAAATTTGGAAAGGCCATCAGATATGTAAGGGCAATTCTATGGTACACGTTTTGACATTTGTTTTTCCAACTAAGTTTTAAGCTTTTTTTATGAAATTTGACAAACAACACGAATACCATACCCATCAGCCATTAGAGTTCCATGCAATTTCCCATGACTAAAAGATGTGCGGAAAGAGTTTTCCAATAATTATGCATAAAATAAGGTCAGATTAAGTGAAGGGGCCAGAAAAGGCTAAACGGAGAATATATTTCAACAAATTTAATCCAAAAGTCATTATGAACTGATTGTAGTCTAAGCATTTTAATGCAGATAATGGAATGCTCTGAAGTGTTAACATATATTTAAATCACTAGCATTCCCCATTAAAAAAAATTAGTGAATAAATTATAGAAACATTTCCAAATATTGGATACCATAACTTAAGTTCAACCAGAATTATGCCAATAACATTTACAATATAAATCACATATCCAAGACAAAATAAAAAGTAACTTTATTGGAACATAAAAGATACCTGCAAAGCTAAAATACGATCTTCAACTGTATCTCTCACAGTTAACCGCAAAACAGTCACAGGACGAGTCTGCCCAATTCGATGTGCTCTATCTATTGCTTGATCTTCAGTTGTAGGATTCCACCATAAATCTAGCATAAGAACATGGCAGGCTGCCACCATGTTTAGACCAAGACTGGCAGCCTTCAAAGACATAATCATAACTGATACCTGCAAGACATGTCAAACATAGTGGTTGTCATTCAATGTACCACCAAATATGATTGCATGGGAGATTTATAAATTCATTCACGATGTCAAGGGATCTACAACTTTACAAACCTCAGGGAGAGTGTTAAAATCTTTAACAGCCTTATCTCTGGCAACAACGGACATTGTTCCATCAAGCCTTCTATACTGAATTGAAAATTTCTTAAGACACTCTTCAAGCAAATCTAGCATCCTAGTCCACTGAGAAAACACTATAGCTTTCTCCCCTAGAACAGTGGTTGAATCATTGGAGCTTCTATTCACAGACAAATTATGATTCTCAGGAAAATTCTGGAAGGATCTGCCTACGTTAGAATCAGAAGAGTTCACAGAGCAGTCAGTATTTTTCCCAGTAGTGCCATGTGAAGAAATACTTTTTGGTGCATAGCATTGTGCCTTACACAATGACTGCAACACCTCAAGTGCAGCCTTAATTTTCGAAGAATCATATGGTTGACTCTGAAACCATGGCTCAGATTCCTCTACTTTGGAACCGGAGCAACCAGACAAATTATCACAACCCTGCTCAGAAAGACAACTTTTCAATGTATCTTTTGAAAACACCTTAGACGTGCTTAGTCCGGTTTTGCAATTTGTAGCAGGACACTGATTGTCATCACCGGTAAGATGTTCACAAATGCACTGGTTGCAGAAAACATGGCCACAGACAGAAACAACAGCATCTTCAGGAGGATCCTGTCCACAAACCAAATGTAGGAAAGGTGAAGAGAAGTCAGGGAAGGAAAATATACTTGATGACAAGATATGGTCAATGATGATGATATGGAAATTATAAAAATATAAGTCCATTACTCCCAAATCCCAACTAAGCAGGAGAGGTAAAAATAATTCTCAATCATCCTTTTGTTTATAATAAACTATCTCAATCATCCCTTCTGCCTTTCACGGCAAGGAAAAACAAGCCAATGAAAACCTCTCCATCTCCCTCCATTTTTACTCCACTACCAAGTCTACTTTTTCAACTACTATAACCCTCTAACCCTCCTCCAAGCACACTCTTAAACAAAGATGTAATTAGAAATAACCAATTATGCACAAACAACCAAATAACCAATTATGCACAAGCAAACAAATAACCATGCACACACACGCAGTCACACATCTATATTTACAAATATTAAAGGATGGTCAATACATACATTACAGATGCCACAGAGGGCCAATGAAGCCTCTAAACAATTCAGAAGTGATATTTGTTTTTCCTGAGGAATCTTCTTTGCCATCTCAACCGAAGATCTCCATAGAGAATCAGAATTGTAATGCTTGACAAGCAGAGGGTGATCACAAGCTTGTCTAAGGCGCAGAAGCATAAGCAAAATATTGACATAGTTTTGCTTGACGGTTCCAGCATTAGCATATTCCTAACAAAACATCAAATTACACGCTTGTCAGCAGTGGATTTGAACATGGCTTACCATTGAAATTAAAATATGTATACAACCATTACAAATATTACTATCAAAGGCTTACACTTGATTTTTGATGAAATAAAGTTAACAATCACGTAAAAAACATAATGAATTATCCAACTGTAGACAGACCATACCTGAAACTGTGCACGTGAATCAGCTTCTAGTTTGGAATAGAAATCGCGTTCCTCCCGTGAAAAATCAACCTTTTTCAGCTCTACAGATTTAGGAGGCAATGAAATAATAGGTTCCCCATCAAGAAGTGTGCCTGCAGAAAATTATCCGTAAATTTAAAAATAACACAACAAATGATTGCTGGGTGAATGAGCTCACAAATAATGCACTCACTTAGGATTAAAGAAAATAAACTTAAAAAATCCATGATTCAACCCTATGCCTAGATTCTACATAATGGAGCATAGAATATAAAAATTGAATCGAAGTCATAAACACTAGATAGTCAATTGTGGACAGCTGAACACAGCGGTTGAACCCAAAACACTATAGCGGGTAGCAGGATGACCGCTACAACTTAAGAGAAAAAATAAATGTAATTTATTTCCTAAACATATAAATACACAAAATTATATGTTATACCCTACAAATAAATATACAAATATGCTAAAATACATTAAAATATAAGTAATTCATGCTCTAAGTTTTGACAACAAAAAAGAATTTCACAGAAGGAAGGGAAGGGGAAAACAAAAGAAAGAGGAAGGAAGGGAAAACAAAAGTGAAAACAAAATAAATATAAGTAATACATTAAAATCGGAAAGTGTTGAAATGTAAAGAGGGAAAACAAAAAGAAATTCACAGAGGGAAGGGAAAGGGGTGAAGGGAAGGAACTGGGGCTGAAAGTCATGTTTTTTCGGTGTTTTTTAAAAGGTAAAGAAGTGTGTTTTCACATGTCATTTTAAAAAGGGAGGAGTGTTTTATAAAAAAAACTAAAAAACCAATGACATAAAATAAAAAATAAGGGAAAAAAGGTCATTTCCCATTAAAATTTGGGTTCTTCACGCTGGAGCGGGTTCTGAAGCACAATTCTGCTTCTTATCATCCCGCGATGGGCACGACGGCCAACCGCACCGCTATATACCATTTCGTGGCGGGGAAGGCCGACAACATCCGCGACCACCGCTATCGCGTGTGATCGACTACCTAAGATGAACATAATGGAAAACCAGAGGGATTATACTCAGAGGACAAAGGTTATACTAATAAATAGAGCTTGCTAATTTGATGAGATGAAATTCAACCAGATAATTCTAACCTTTGGTCCGCCGTAACATTATTGTCTTTAAGACAGCTTGTAGCTTTCTATACCCTTTTGTTGGATTCCTGTTAATTGGGTTCTTAATCATAAAACAAAATGATGAATGGACTGCATAAGGGTCATATCTCAGAAATCTAAAATAACTGTATAGATCATCAATTGAATTCTGGATGGGAGTCCCTGACAAGCACCATCTACGCTTAGCACGAAGACCCCAGCAGGCCCTTGCAACTTGAGTTTTGTAATTCTTTATGCTCTGCGCCTCATCCAGGACAACCCTAAACCATGCCACCTTTGCAAGAGGACGTGCCATAGCCTCAAGCACTGTGTTGCTCATTCCCTTCTTGGCATTTCTAATAGAATTAGAAGGCTCCTTCCGTTTCCTACTCGGTACAGCAAGATCTTCAAAACCACCCTTTTCTTCATCTTTGTCAACTAGAGGCTGCTTTGGGACCTCCATGCCGACAATGGAGTAAGTTGTCAAAACAACATCATACTTGGCCACCTCATAAGGATCTTTTGTTCGATTGCTTCCATGGAACACAAGAACAGAGAGATTTGCTTGGCTGGTTACCTTATTACGCAACTCCTCAGCCCATTGGCGCAGGACGCTGGTCGGACAAACAATAAGGGTTCCACCAGATGGCCTTCCTTTTGCCTGCATCAACAAATTCGTACTCTTTACTGGATATCTACATTCTTTCTTCACTCCATCATTCAGAGGAAGCATGTCATCATCCGCATCCAGATTCAAAGTTTCTAATTCACCTTTTGGGGCATTGGTGCACACACTATGTGTTGGTGGTTTTTCTGTTAATATTAAGGAAATAGTGGACACAGTTTTTCCAAGTCCCTGCAGGAGAAGTTTTTTAACACCTAAGACGTGAAGAAATCAAATGTTTTCCCAATCAGTTATCATTCAATACTAAAACTGCAAGGAACTAACCTGATCATCTGCAAGAATTCCTCCTGAGCAATATACGCTTGATGTTTCCTTCTTAATCATCCATGATAAAGCAATTCTCTGACCAAAACAATTACAATTAATTGAAATGCTAGATGACCCAAATATACAGAGTAAGCAAGTTAACAGCACGTCTCAGGAAAAACAAGGTTGAATTTATAAAAGACCAGGTCAAGAGAGAGTTAGATAAATCAAACCAGTAAATCGGAGTTTTGTCTAATCATTCAACGAAGTATAATTTTATAACAAAGCATATATTTAATTCTTTTCTTTCCTCGGCAACCATGTTTCACCCACAAGGCAAAAAACCATTAAATTTCTGAAATGTGGAAATAGCATTTCTAAATAAACTAAAAGAATTACTGAAAGAAATTTATGAAGGAATTGAGTCAAGAAAACATGCCAATGCACATTAAGTTAATGGCATCTTTGAACTTCTGCATCTTATAAAACAAGGGTGTGTTCAAGCTTACAGAAGTCAAAACCATCAAGTACAAAACACTTTTGCATAGCATAATTATTGATATGATTCATTCATTTATTAGATGAGTCATAAAAGTTTCATTTTTTTAATTTTTCCTAGTTGTGTGTCAAACTCTGGATCTAGATGTAAAGACACTGATCCAACTTTGTTTTAGTCAGAAAGGTGCAGTACTACTGTACAAGAGACCTAAATACAGATGATATTTTTAAAGGGGATACCAGATCAAAGAAATTAAAAACATTGGATGTGAAAAGTAACCTGATGTCTTAAAAGAGAAACTGCTAACAATCCATCTGGTGGGCTAACTTCAGACTTTGGCTGAGATAGATCCTACAATGAATCGCAGAAGAGTTATGTAAAATGGGGAAGAATATTCCTGCAACTGCCAAGAGCCACCAATCATAAAAACCACAAAATAAAAGTGCCAACCTGCAGTGCAACTCGTAATATATTTCGCTCATCACATGCCTTCACCCTTGTGCTTCCAGCCATGCAAGGTCGGGAATCAACATAACTAGAAGAATGGGATATAGCAAGGGAATTTCCAATGTCTGCATATTGCCTAGTAGGCACAGGGTGACTGATGTCTTCAATAATGCAAACATCAGGATCATCCTCAACACGGATAATTTCAGCACTACCTTTTGAAAGATGAGAGTCGATATGTTTATGTTGAATCATTCTGCCTCCTCCTTCTCTCTTAACACAACCAAACTGCTTCTCACTGACAATTGATGCTTGGGCATAGGGCAAAGATTTGTCCACGGCTTTTAAATTCATATTGCCCATGTTTCCTTGAAACTTACTAACAGTACCATCAAAGATATCTTGCTTATGATTGGCTAGAGAAGATGTTGTAACTGTATGATTATCCTCGGGCTTAAATTCATAACTCTGATACTCCATAGAAGGAAAAGCACTACATAACTGTTTCATGTCTTGACCTATATTGAACTTGGCATCACCATTGTGCAAACTATTTTGGTAAGGTGTATTCAGTTCATTTCTTTCATCTTTTAAACAAAGTGATTGGTCTCCATATGACATGTATGAAGCACAAGCTGAAAGTGGCACAGATGCCTTCTCTTCAAAGATAACATTATCAGGAAAAAATGAAGGAAACCCACTATCTGTTAACATTAATTGACCATCTTGAAAAGATGCCCCCTCAGTACTGCTTGAGTACATGCCACTACTCACATGTGACATATCACCATAGAACTCCACATTTTCAGCCTTCGTGTTACTCATTGTTCCATTATTTGTCCATAGCTGAGAAGAAATACCACCAGGCAAAAAAGCAAGAGATGAGTCAGCAACAAAAGGACTACCATCTGTTCCCTGGTAGCATTTCGAAGATAGATAGTAGTCACTAGCATCACTGGGAACATGGGAGCCTTGACAAAACGCAGAATTGGTAGAAGTTGCAACATGCAAAGGTGTATTAGCATCCATGACTGATATTTCAAAAGATGTACACGAGTCATTTTCCTGATGCCCAGAAACTCCCCCAATGGTGTCTTTAACAAAGTCTTCAAAATTTACATCACCGTTGTCAATGATAGAACTGTGAGAAGCATCTGCAAGTACAAAATAGAATAAGATTGTTGCCTAAGTTGCAGATTTATAATGATCTAACATAACTTTTAGTACGAGTGTACAACAAAAGTGTCAAGTATGTAGTCAACCCAGATCTCAGAGCATCCAAGCTTTCCAACCGACCCCAAAAACGGGATAGTGAGATGGCTGGGATAGGGATGTTTAGGTAAGCAAAAGAAGCAAATTATACTATACACATATGCTAAAAATAGAAATGGGGTTTGCTAACATGAGTGCACCCCGATTTATGAAGAAACTTGTTAGAAGTGTGTACCCAAAAAACTTGCCAAAATTATACTTCATTGCTTAATTCATCTTAAGTTTTCTGGCAAGGTTATTTTAGTGAATAAATTAAAAATTCCTTATCCCCTCACCTAAACCCTCCAAACCTAACTCATTCACTAATTTCTCTACCAAAGCCAAACCTTGGAGTCTACCACGGGGTCGTCACAAAACCACAGGGCATCGCTAAATCCGTAGCCATCACAACATCCATCGTTGCCGCACCAACAAGGTCGTCACGGGAAAAAAAAAAGAGATAGAATATATAGAGGGAGTAGACTAACAGAGTTCCAAAGTGATTGGTCTGTGCTGCAACACCAGTAGATAAGAATGAGTTAGAAAATGACAAACAAAGAAACCCAAATTGGTTAGTTTGTGATGCGACGACGACAGATTTAGCAACAGCCCTATGGTGCTATAACGACCCTGTGGAAGACTTTGAGGTTTGGCTTCTGGAGGGTTTGGGTTGTTGAGATAAATTAGTGAATGAGTTAGGATTGGAGGGTTTGGGTGAGAGGGATAGGAGTTTTTAATTTATATACTAAAATACCTTGACAGAAATCTTAAGTTGAATTAAGCAATGAAGGATAATTTTGACCACTTTTTGGGTACACATTGCTAACATGTTTCTTCATAAAATGGGGTACTCGTGTTAGCAAACCCCAATAGAAAAATACACAAAATTAAAGACAGCTCAAAATCAACGACATAACTCCAGTCTAATAAAAGTACTGAGTAGGTCAAAGTTCCAATAAAAATCAACTAAGTTTAAGGAATTAAGCCCCTCTCTAAGGCTTTAAGTACTTAGTAATAGGTGCTAGACTTGGGCTACTAGTCTATTCTATGCATTCAAAATAATATAGTAAATAAGGTTGACGGCTCTAATGGTGATGGTTGAGATGATGCCATAGCTGATAGCTCACAAGGTTGCAAGGGTTGACACAGAGGACTCTGCAGGGTTGAAGAAGAAGACGACAAAAAAGATGTTGCAGAATTGAAGAGGAAGAAGTTGTAGAACCAGCAAAGAGAAGAGGAAGACATGCAAGTAGCTGGAGGGAGAAGGTTTGGGGGTTGAGCTGCTCACCCAAGGTCCAGTTGTTCAAATGGGTTGCGAGCTACTCACCAATGTCCTCTTGTTCAAATTAGGTGTAGAGATTTGTTGAAATGACCAAAAGGTCCCAAAAGGGACACATCATTTTAGAAATGAGGGCAAATCCCATCTCAGCGATGTGCAAAACTGGGATGGGATTGCACGGGGTTCTACTATGAACAACTACTGACAACTGTCAATGTCTTAATCTAATTATAACACTGAAAATTTTACATACTTTCAGATGGAGCATCCTCTCCCATGTGAATAAATTGGCTCTGGTTTTCACCCTTCCACGTACTCTGATTCAAATCATCTCCATGAACTGATATATTGTTCGAATAAGCCTCGGGAAAACTTGTTTCAACACTGTAGGCAGGTATCTCACTTTTAGAAACTCCCATCCTTCCAGCGTAGGAAATATCATCGCTTCCACCCAGAGATAATGAGTCCCTGTAACTACCAGAGAAAACACTTGGGGAAGAGGAATCCTGAGATGGAGGTTCCTGGTTTTCATGTTTATGGTAAACCATA
Organism: Lupinus albus; assembly: GCA_009771035.1. Lineage (NCBI taxonomy): Eukaryota > Viridiplantae > Streptophyta > Magnoliopsida > Fabales > Fabaceae > Lupinus > Lupinus albus. The sequence continues at coordinate 4,216,566 of CM020014.1, read as the reverse complement.
GAATTTGCTGCAGAAACAGATATGCCAACTGAAACCCTGGCCCCAGAATCAGACACATCTGAGAAGAATGGAGAACTGCCCATGTCTGAATCCACAAAATCAAACCCAGAAAACACTGGTTCTTCTAACACTTGAGGCCCTGATGAATAGACGTAAGAACCGATCAATGTAAGATATTAGCAATTACACATTACAACCATGATGCAGAATTAACTCAAGAAGGTCGATATTTCTTACTGGTGACAGACCAATTCAACCAAAACAAGAAACAATCATAGGGAAAATGCAAAAGTTAACATACCATTTTGAAGCTGAAAAGCATTATTGATGCCAGATTCACCAGGCGAACCATTTTTTAATGAAGAATCCACGGGACTACACTGCTACGATGTTCAAGAAGTTAGTATAAAGGTAAATATCAAGCATATAGTAAAGAAGAAAAAACAGTAGATGCAAAAAGAACTAAAAAAGGATTGGTCTGTTGTGTTAAATAAAAATATTTATAAAAAGAAAGAAAGCCAAATCATATTTTGTATTAACAACATAAAGGGCAGAAGTCATGACTTCCCAAACTACATGCGAAAAGAAATGCCGGATTCTACATTAGAATTAAATGCAGGAACCAAATAAAGTTATCAGTTATATAAGCAAATATACTTCAATTTTGTAATAAGCGATTTAAAATTTGAAATTTGTAGAAAACCCACAATTGTTCTTAACCTAACAGTACAAAAATGAACAGATGCAAACTGAGGTGAGGCTCCTCTAAAGTGCAACTTCAGAGGATAAAGTGTATTATTATACTAGACTAAACTCTGATGTAGATCCATTAACTGAGATATGATGATCAAAACGGTTCATCATATTTAATCCATATTGGTGCACTTTAATCTCTAAAATGCAAGTTGCACTTTAGAGGAGCGACACCCCACAGAATAACTCATACATGGATATTTTTTCATATGTTTTTTCCTCTCTTAAGCATCAGAAATGGTGTTAGGGATGGGGGAACTAAACTTAGGACTTTCGTACTTAAATGGGACTAGATAACACTAGACTACACGTCACTGCCATTTCCCTGTTTCAGTGAGTATAACTCAAAAGAAAATAAAACAACTAAACTACTGATCCAATCAATGTTATTAAAACCGTACCGGTTATCAAACCGGTCAGAGTACTGGTATAGTGGTACAGTGGTTCAACCAGTGGTTCAATAATTAAACCGCATGCCGGTTAAACTGTACATACTTGCTTATATATATATATATATGTAAACCTATAAGAAAAAATTTCAAATAAGTAGATATTCATATTTATAATTCATATTCATAATTTACTTCAAATTCACACAAACAAACAAAATTAAGTCTTTAATAAAATCAAAGTCTAAAGTGCAAAACATATATTAATCCAAAATTATCACTTAACAAACGCAAAATACAAATAAATGACCCAAGTATCAATCATTGAAGTTGAAGAATTGAAAATTTGAAATTTAAAAAAAAAAATTAATGTACAAACCGACCGGTTTAAACCGGTTTTCACCGGTTTTGACCGGTTCTATTGCATATGCGGTATAACATACGTACCGTACCGGTTAGGGGTCCGGTTCACCGGTTTTTCGGTTGAACCGGCCGGTACGGCACGGTTTTTTAAACACTGGATCCAATGCTGTGCACATGTACTCCTTGGCATGAATCAACATCCCTGAATGTTTTTTGTGACAAAATTTTAAGGGGGAGTTTTACTGCATAGCTATAAGACATGCAATGTTATATGGGCCCAAACATTGGGCAAAAAAATGTGAACAAGTGAATCCATGTGGCAGAGATGAGAATGTTTTGTTGGATGAGTGGACACACTAGACAATATATGGTAAGAATGAATGCATTAGGGAGAAAATTGGAGTAGCTCCTATTTTAGAAAAGATGCTAGAATCGCGTCTTATGTAGTTTGGCCATGAAGAGAGAGTAGATCAAATGGAGGCTACTCTAATTCCTATAGAAAGAGAGACCAAGAAAAAACAATAGGCAAACAGATTAAGAAAGACTTAGAGATCAATGTTTTGTCAATGAACATGATGTAGCTGGCCCCACCTAGTACAATAAAGGTTTGGTTGTAAAATTTTATGGGTAAGGGAGATTCTTTCATTCAAGGCCAAGCATGTCAGCAGACTTCATGAGCAACATATGACTGACCTGTGAGAACCGAACTCAAGACCCCTTGGGTCACTTCACGAATTCAATTAGTCCTGCTAGGCACTCAATCCCACCGATGAGTCAATATTGGTAATGTCATTAAACTTGTAGTGAATTACTTGCTTGGAACAAACTGACCAACATTTATGTCGTCTAATTTATCCAAGGAAAAACATTTACTAATAAAAAAAAAAAATAGTAATTGGCTTTCAGTTTGTGTGGAGATTACAGGTTTAACTCAGCACAGAATTTAAATATGCCAAAGGCAAAAGAAGAAAAAAATCCTTTATGGGAATTAGGTAGAAATCAATCTAATGGTCATTTTTCATTGAAGTAACAATTTAAGGCAACAAAAAAGCACTTACTACAATTATTTCAAAATTATCTTAAGATTCTGATTAATATTACAACATCCACATTCAAAAATCAATCAATTAACATATACGGAGATGATCATTCAATTTTCCTATCACGTAAAGCATTCAACTAAATATAAATTTTAAAAATTGCAGGGAGCTTCACTTTGAAAAGTATAATTCCACTACCATAACAGAGCAATACGATCCAATTTCACATTAACAGCATTCAAAATTCTTAGAAAACCCTACCTCTTCAACCGAGCCAGGATCCTCATCAAGGATCTTCATAATCATCTGAAGATCAATACACGTCTTATCATCATCATCGTCATCAACAACAGGAAACAGTTCCGAAAAATCAAAATTCTCATCCTCCGCCATCCTTAGAATGAAAAGCACAATTCGAATTCTCAGAATCAAAAAGCAAATCCAAGAAATTGAGACGCGTAAACAATAGAGTGTGAGAAGAATTGAAGTTAAAGAATGAAAGAGTGTAATTTTCGTCCCCAATTAAGGGTACGAAGAAGAAGATAGAGAAAGTGCGATGGATCGAGAAGAATGCAAAAGTGGGGTGCGTTTGTTTAAATAGGGTTTGGTTTATCGTTAGTGGGGTGCGTAGGTTAAGAGGGTGGTGCAATATAGTACACCCAGTGATTGGGGATGTTTTTGTCAGTGCTAGTTAACTATTGTTGACCAAACACAAATAGGAACCCTCTTCTCATGGCTCACGCAACTCGTACCCACTGTTTCTCTATTTTAAAACTAAAACGTTTTTTTAACGCATGTTCTCACATATATTTTTTATAGATGTCATCATTATGTATCATTATATTTTGAAAAAATGATATGTCATCATACTAAATCATTATATTCATAAGAAAGTGATATATGTCACTTATAAATCAATTATTAATAAATAAAGTATTACTTTGTGATATATCAATTTTTTGTGGGTATGAGTATTAATATGAAAATTTAGTATGAAGATATAGAATTACTTTTATATTTTAATTAGAGAATTAGTCTAAAAAAGCAATGTTGTTCTTCCAATTTTAAAACCACATTTTTTAATCATTTTAGCATTATCAAAAGAATGTATATCAATAATGTATTAGTCTAGTAATGTAAGATTTTATTGGATGTCTAGGGTATTTAATTCATATGAGCGACATTTATTGGGAGATGCAATCACAACAAAAAATAAAATTATTTCCTTATCCAGAAAGGTAATGGGATATCATTAGTACATATTATTTTGACTTTGAATAGCATATAATAATGATATTTAAAATGTTATATTATTGTTTTTATACACATAGCAACTTAGTATTAGTAAAACAAATGATATAACTTGTGTTATTTGGATGGTTCCTTTGTTTGGGATACAAAGAGACCCCAAAAAACAAAACCTGCCAACAAATATATCTCTGGTTAAAGAGTAGAAATGAGAGGTGAGGAAAAATTAAAAAAAAAGAGATGAGAAAGAAAAATGTGACAAATAGAATATATTTTTGTATTATTTGGTATGAGATAAATAGAAGAGAAATTGTAAATATAAATTATTGAATAACAAAAATATTCATACACTAAAAAATAAAAAATATTTTATTGCAAATTAAAAGTTTATGAATTACTACTTTAAAATTTATTGTCAAAATTATACTATTATAATTTTAAACAATATTTATAAAGTAAAAAATACAAAAGAAAAATAATAGTGGAAAAATTGTGTAAAAATAAATAATAATATAATATAGATAGTTGTTAAAGATATTAATTTTTATTTCATAGTCACTCTCATTTTCTCCTTACATATGTAGAGAAAGACTTTTGGTGAGTCTTTATATATATTTTTATTTTTTGGGTTGTATTCATATATAAGCAATAGATAGTTCTTATCATGGATTAACTATGTAATACTATAAAACATTAATTATTACAACTAACACAATGTTGAACAAATTTATGTATAAGGTAATAATCGACAAAATAACAAACTTCAAATAGAATAAAAACAAAATATACATCATGTAGATAAAATTAGTTATATATATATCTAAATATTTGGGGTTCCATTAATTATGGAACATTTAGTACGTACATGTTTCAGACCCACATGAATTAGCTCTCGGAACAACCCAAATTAACCTTGTACTCTAAATTTTTCAAAGTGTCCCATTTTTTCCCTTTTTGACTTTTGATATTCTAAATTTTCTAATATATCCTTTCCTTCTTCAGACACAAACCATTATGGAAAAACTTGTTTTTTTTAACAATTAAGTTAGCTGTACATACTTTATTTAATTTAGATAATTTATTATATTATATATAATATAAAGTGAATGATGAAATATTGTTACTATAAATGCAAAAATGAATATTGCCTTTTAATTATTATTAAATTATTATAATACAAAATAATAAAATGCTAAATCAAACTGCATAGTTGTTTCACAAGGTACAAGTAATTTTGCCAAGCTGTTAAGAAGTGATAAACATACTAATGTGTTTAAAATAAAATATAATTGACCAAAGGAAAACAACAACAAAAAAAGAAGTTATCATTCACTATAATTGTGTTTTAAGTATATGGTTTGTTTAGGTGGTACATTTGGATCAGTTTTTAAGCACACAAAAATCATTCGATGTAAACACATAATTAATATATGGTTCGGTCTGATCTTTTTATATTAAGATGTTCGATTCAATCCATTCAAAAATTTATATGTGGTTTTGGTTCGTTTTGGATTGGTTTTTATTATATAAAAAATTAAAATTGGACATACACTCAAATACTAGAGTTTATGAAGAAAAAAAAATAAGATATTGCATATGGGTCAAGATACAACAATAAATTGAAAAGGATAAAGCAAGAATAAAACTTTATAGGGACCTAGATGTTTAACTTTAAAGTATCCACAAAGAGGCATAAACATATACCAACTTTAAAATAGTTCATCATCATAAGAAAAGATTGCAACCTCCGAGTCATCATAGTAGGTGGTTTTTTATACATTAACATATAAATCTCCTTGTAGCCACTACAACACCAACAACCAGGACATCTTAATCCCCAGTTTGTCAAAGGATTGTAGCTAGTGCATTTGCTCTGTAAAAACAGAACAATAATAATAATATTTTCATATGGAATTTCTACCAATATTTTTTCATGAAACTGATATTGCACAAATACAGAGAATAAACATTTGATTCTCTTAGTAGTAAGATTAGAAACATTAAAATAGTCCAATCAATTGAAACAATTTCATGTGAAGCGATGTTATTTTCTAGCAACCATTATCATGAAACACATGTTTTATGGAAGGGAATGAGAAATATATGCAAATACCATATGTCTCAAAAAATGAAAAAATATTAAAGCATAAACCAACGAAAAAATATTTAAAAATGTTACACTTAAACAATTTTAGCATGGTCTAGATATAAGATGTAAAACCGAAAATCGGACCAGACCAGTCGACATTTAAAAATAAATCTAATATAATCCAAAACAATTGATTTTTGCAATTTTAAATTAGTTTTCTTTTTAATCCAGTCTAGAATCGAATACCCATATTTAACATTTGGAAAGGCGAAAGTATATTGTTATGACACAATTTTTCATAATTTTGAATTTTTATTACACACAATAACATTTTAGAGTTTACTATCTTTATTATTTGTAGGGTAGTTTTTTTATCTAACAATACATTATTTATCATTTGTATAATAATTTTATTAAAGTTTAATAACACAATGATAAATTATACGTCCATAATTGAGAAAAAAATTAATGAATCAATAATGTAAAAGTTTTTTATACTATCAATATATCATATATTATTCATATTTAATCATCATAATAAAAGTAATACAAATAAATTAGAGTAAATTACACTCACACCCCATGAGTTTTAATGAAATTACACAAACTACCCCCTTCTTTGACCTTACACCAACTACCCCTCCCTTCTACACAAACAACCCCTATATTTATACATATATTACACTGACTACCCCCTGCATATTATAAAAGTGTAATATTTTAAAGAAAAAACGTGTGATGAATGTAATTAAGTTAAACAAAATATTTTATATTGTGTAACATTTCAAATAGTACAAAAGCGAGTGTTTCTTTATTATTTTTGTGTCATTAAAAAATACATTAATAATTTCAAAGAAATGTTTAAATAACTTTTATACTATCTTATAACGAGCCAAATAATGAAGACACATTGACTCTTATATTATTTGAATTTCTCTGCACAATATATAATATTTTGTTTAATTAATTACACACATCATACATTTTTTGTTTAAAATATTACTTGTATATCATGAAGGGGTAGTCAGTGTAACATATGTACAAAATTAGGGGTAGTTCTTGTAAGGACAAAAAAGTGAGGGATGGTTTGTGTAATTTCACTAAAACTCAGGAGGTGTGAGTGTAATTTACTCAATAAATTATGATTAAATATGATTGTGAGTGACATACCATAAATATTATAGTCTAAATATTTTTACCATATAATGATATTAAATTAAGATAATTAGATTTGTGGGGGTGTGAAAATGAAAAATGAAATTGCTTCATTCTATTGTTGATTTGGAGTAATTGGGCCTCATCCTCATCATCCAGCCCACTAAACATTGGTCCGAACCAAACCACCGATCAAATGTTTTGCATCTATTGCTAACACAAATTCAGAATTAGAGTCTAGAAGAAGAAAGAGAAATTGAAGGGTAGGGATTCCCTGCAAAAAGACCTACATATATACGCTTTAACCCTCTAACCAAATTTTTTCTACACAGCACTTTCCACATGAATAATATGTAATGTGTTATTACAGTTTTTGATTTATATTATTGTTGATTCTTGTTTATGATCTGCAATTCTTTATCATTTTCAGGGAGAGGTTTACATCAATGGAGTTGAAACTGGTGAATTGATTTCACTGTTTTTGACTGTGATTCACTAACTTTCAGAAATTGAAGCAATGGTATTCATTTAATTAAATTATCACTCGTACTGATTTATCTGCAGTTCTGCACCAAGAATAACTTCTACAAGTGTTTTTCTTTTCATCAGTGTTTTTTCTCTCCATATTTTAACTTTTGCCACTGTTATTCCTTATCTTTATATGTATATATATATATATACAGACACATTTTGTTGACCAATATCTCTAATAATTTTTATTCATCTTTTCAACTTACATATTGTAGCCTATATAAGTTAAACATATCATTATCGTTCATAATAAAATTAATGCCTTTTTATTTTATTTTAGTCTGCATAACTATTATTCATGAATTTATTAATTTATGATGTTAAATTTATTGATGGAAAAATGTGGGTGCCTATCAAGAAACTATTTTAGCATTTTGTGCTGGAATATAATAATGTTGTTAATATTTTCAAATGAATATTGCGAAGGATCTTAAGTTTGTATTAGCTTAACAGTCGATGATGCCATGATGTTGTTTACTGCCTTCTATATGATTGTATAGATATCTAGATAGATAGTTCAGATTTCATTTGTTTTCTGTTTACATATTTTCTAGTAATTGTAGTATTGCCTCATAAAAACTACAGAAATATCATGTTTGGACTTTGGATTGATGGAAATAAACCGAATGTAGCAGATGGTATTAGGATTCACTATTTGGATTGTCTATAATAGGAAGGAATGAATTGATCCCATTCTATCCTGTTTAATAAACATAGTTTTCTTCCCGCACAATTTAGGGGGTATGGAATGGAATGAGATGAGATCAATCCATTCCATCATAAAATATCCAAACAATGGCATGATAACTTTGTTCCATGCTATTCCAACCATCATTACATATCCAAGCATAAGTATCTAGTGAAAGAGAAGGGAAGAGGTTGGAGGAGCTGAAATGCGGAATTTTAACATCTAAGGTGTTTTTATTTCATGTTAAGGTGTTAGACAGAAAAAATGTGAGGGAAAGTGTGATGTTCTGCATGATGATTGATCAATTTCAGCAATTTCTCTGGAAGTTACTATATATACATTAGTTGTGGACAATGTGGTACACACTTCATGGAAGTTTACTGATTTTAACAAATGCTGTGGCAATGGTACTAATTCCATCATCATATTGAACTTATTTGTGTAAAGGCTGCATCAAAGAAAGTAATAACAAGAGAAGAGTGGGAGAAGAAGCTTAATGATGTGAAGATTCGTAAGGAAGACATGAATAAATTAGTGATGAATTTCCTTGTTACTGAGGGTTTTGTTGAAGCTGCCGAGAAATTCCGAAAGGAGTCTGGAACTGAACGTATCCTTGAATAAATCATGTTTTTCTGTTTCTTTTGATTTTTGTATTTCTTTCTTTCTTTTATTGGCATGATTTTATCACACATATATGTATATATATACTGTTATGTTTTTCCTTATTGATCTATAGCAGACATAGATCTTGCAACAATCACTGATCGCATGGCTGTTAAAAAGGCAGTACAAAGTGGTAATGTTGAGGATGCAATCGAAAAAGTGAATGACTTAAATCCAGAGGTTGGTTGCCCATTCTGTATTTTTATAGCCTCCCAGCTTGCTGTCATATCCCATGCCACTTAACAATCTATGAGCTTAACTTATTTTCTTTCTATGGTGTATTGCATCCAATGCATGCATTATTGAAGGACATAGTGAATTTTTTTTTTGCTTTCTAGGCTGGGCAAATAGACATGCACTTGCTTGAGGTATTGATCCATTTAGTGATATACTGTTATTGCAATTCGGTGACCATGATGATAGTAATGCAGAGTTTTTCTCTTATAGACTCACTATGTTTATATTCACTGTTTTTTTGGAGGAAGGGGAAGCATGCAGGGTTTAAATGAGGACATACAACCTTTTTTATTTGGGGATTTTGTAAATGAGGAAAGTCTAGACACCAGATAAATCTCCAATAACAATTCCTCGTGTATATTTTCAATGTTTCAACAACCTGTGTAGGTGTAGCAATATAAATGTGATGTAAGCAAGCATATGGTTGGGGAAGGGATGTCTCCACTGATGTATGCATATTTACAGAACTGTGGTGGTTGTCAGAAGTTTTACAATCAAACTTCTACTCAAATTTATTATACTAGAGATGTTCAACTTGCAATAATTGTTTATTGCTAAGAATTTATTTCTTTTGCCTTCTGCACTAATTTTTTTTTCTCAAACTTAAAATCATATTGTGCATTCTATAACATTCTAGTACTCATCATAGTGTCCATTCATGAGATTCTTGTGTTCTATAAACTTAATATTCATCTTGTAACACTGTTTGCAGATATTGGACACAAACCCTCAATTATATTTTCATCTCCAACAGCAACGACTTATAGAGCTAATTCGAAATGGAAAAATAGAAGAAGCTCTAGAGTTTGCCCAGGAGGAACTTGCACCTAGGGGGGAGGAAAATGTAAGTCTCGTCTTATGAATTTGTTGACCTCTAATTTTCCATATAATGTCTTTAGTAGTGCCACATGTTTGTTCATATGTATTATTTTAACAAATAGGTTAACTGGTTGCCCTGTTAATTTACTTTAATTGACTGTAGTTTGAAAACAATGCAAAATGTGAAAATTGTTTCCTATAATGAAAATATTATAGATCGAATTAGTCACATAGATGTTGTGCTAACACTTGACCAAAATTTGAATTCTGTGCAGCAAAGTTTTCTAGAAGATTTGGAGAGGACTGTTGCACTGCTTGCTTTTGAAGATGTCTCTAACTGTCCTGTTGGAGAGCTTCTTGATATATCACAGCGTTTAAAGACAGCAAGTGAGGTGAATGCTGCCATACTTACAAGCCAGAGTCATGAAAAAGGTCTGTTTCCTGCAATATTTGTTTTTATGACTTTGGTTTTAGTTTTTTACTTCGGCATATTTAATCATCTGAGGAATGTGTGACACACACCTGTATTCATATAAGCCTTCTTTCTGATTGAGATATAAAGTGTGTGGCATATCAATTGTTGTATTATAAAATTTGGGGAATAAACAATATGACATTGTTAGACTTACCTGAATAACCAGTGTTCATCAACTGAAAGATGGATTCAAATTCGTAAAGCCCTAACTGATTCACTATCTGAAGTATTCGCTTTCTTTCACAAATGTAAATTCCATGGGAGCATTGCCAGGACTTGCTGTCCGTACGATCAACCATTCATACTAGGCTGTTGGTGATGTCAACATTATGTTTGAATATACTTTTGGATCTATCATATATGTACTTGAATGAAATTATTTGCCTTGAATGTTCAGGAAGATTTGTGTGTAATTATGCATAACATCTGCTTTGATATGTTATCTTCTACTTATAGTGGGCACTGGGCAGTATGATAGAATTTCCTTCTTTTAGGTGATTTAACATTTTTTTCTCTAAAACTTCTTTATGTTCTGGAATCAAATTCTTGTTATACTTGCCGAGTAGGAAGATAATAGCAAAAAAAAATTGATGTTTAAGGATGACAATTATGTTGAATGTTAATGTGAATGAATGGGCCCAAAGTATTGCATATTTTAGTGGTTGAAAATTTTCCCTTTTGGTTATAGCCTTGTGCACTTATGCTCACTTTTTAAACTTCACCTGTTTTATTTGACGAGTTTAATATCTATAAAGTTTCTCATTTATAGTAATTTTTTAGTCAATGATGATTAACATATGAATGATGTGTTGAATGTGTAAAAACACTTGCATACATATTAAATCCTTATTTGATTACCTTCCATTAAGTGAGGTCCATTTTATTGTTTCATCAAGTCACAACTCACTGCTTTATTTTTCATTATCTGATCAATTTTTAGAAGGAAATTCTCCAGAATTGACTGTTTAATTATATTGAATCAGATCCAAAACTTCCAAGCTTGTTGAAAATGCTGATATGGGCCCAAAACCAGCTGGATGAGAAAGCTGCTTATCCTCATATAAAGGATTTATCCTCTGCTAAATTGGAAGACCCTGTTATTTGAATGTTTGTGACTTCACTTGGAATTGCATTTGGAGGTTTTAGATGAAAAGATATTGTGGCCATTGGCATGAAAAGTCATGTATGTACTGTAATCCATACATAGTCGTTCCTGATATTTGTTTAAATTGTTTTCCTGTTTCACTGGCTGTTGTACAAAAAGATTAATACATTCATAAAAAAATCTTGAAGTGACTGTTTGTTAGGGTATACTGTTGGATATTAATTATCTTTATCATTATAAAATGGAGATGTTACCCTTACCATTTTGAGGTAGGAAGGGGAAAGAAAAGAGAGAAATGATTTGAGTTGTAATTTGAAAGAATAAAGAGAGTAAGGTATAGATGGAGGTATTAGAGAATAAATTATATGAATATAAGGGTTATAGAAGTTATCACTACTTATAGATTGAGGTATATGAGGCACTTTGGTATTTTGAAATCACTTTGTATCTAGAATAATTCTAAGTTGAGCTATAATGGCCTAGTTAATGGGATAAACAACCATTACCAAAGATGAATGCATAACTTGTAGGATCACACTTCAAACTCTGCCATATTTTTGGAAATGGGCACTCATCCATTCAACCTTCTTGTGTAAAAACATGTACAATTTAGGATCCGTTTGCGAGTTAGATATTGGAGGGTAAGGGAAATGGAAGACTTCAAAGTCACGAAATGCTCTTATGAGATGATTATGAAGTCTTCTTTTTTCATTTTTTCCTCTCAAAAACTCAATTCACAAACAAATCCTTAATAATGTAGTTGATCAAAAGGGAACTTTATTTTCACCAAGTTAAAATTGAGGCAATTTCCTCAAACAAAACTAGTAGAATTTCATAATGAAAATGGCAGAGTGGCTAGCATGGTCTTAATTTTCTGAGGCTATGAGATAGGCAGGGACGACAGAATCACATGTATCTGATTATCGTGTAGAAGTTGAGATAGGGTTGCTAGAAAATGTTTGAACATTTTTGGTGTGGAAGTTGGAAAAAAAGAAACACGGAAATGGGAAACCAAAGACAAAACGTAATCTTGTTCCTTCAGACTGGGATGCAGGGCTTGCAGTGGCTTGACCAATGTTATTCCAAGGAACTCTTGGCTTAGAATGCACATTTTCAGATTAAGGAATGTTATTAGCACATTCTTTTTAACACTTTCAAAACTTGCTAAATAATGTGTCCAGTTTTCTCAAGAATTCCACAATTTGTGTTGCAGAAATAGTAAAACAGAAATATTTGTCTCACACTCCAATTTGAGGTATAAAATGAGAGAGATAGAAAATGAAATAAGGTATACAAGTTTGTAAAAATATAAGATTGATATTAAAAAGGTTTATGTTAATAATAAACATTATTGTTATGGTGTAACATAGACAAGTAAAAATGTAGATATTTGGATGGTTTGTACTTTGTAGAAAGAGATGGGTGGATGGGGATCTGCTGTCCCAAAGCCTGTCTCTATTTCCTGTCAATTACAAATTGTCACATAAATAAAATGAAAATAAAAAATAACATATTTATCTTATTTACTAAAATGTGATTGTTTTGGTACAGCTTTAGGGACAAGGTTGATGATATATGATCTCATTACTGGGAGGATAAAAAAAGTGTGTCCATCAATCATCTACTCTACAGAGGGTGTGGCGTGGATGTTGAAACTTGCAACTTTACATGCCACTAAATCAGAGGTTAGGATCAGAATATGTTGCACCCTTTTTAGCTTAGAGGGTTGCTTGAATTCTTGGAAGAGGCATGTTGAGGCCTAGTAAGACCAATTGACCCAAATTTCAAATATAAATATTTTAGATAATAAGGGTGAATCTAATATACAAATTTCATAAAGAAAAATACAAATGCTATTTGAGATCTATAAATATATTAAAAATTGTGCTCAATGTTGCAATTTTAGGTAATTTTAAAAGTTTGCACGCTTCTCAATAATCTATAATAAAAAAATTAGCTCTTTCTAGAGAGAGGGTCACTCTATTGCAATTGGGATTGAACTTTTGTTTGCTTTAATGAAAATCAGTGTATTGAAACCCTTTAAACACAGTCTAAGGTCTGGTACAACTGAATTATCTTATGCACTTGTTTCTTAATTACCATTTCAGTCACTGCCCCACAAACATTACCATAAGTGGAAAGATTCCAAAATAATATGCATTAAAGCTTGGGCCCTCTTTGGTAACTATTTCTATCATTTTAAAGAGGAGAGATTCATTGACTCCAAGAGTAAGTTTTTTAAACTTACTTCACATATTAGCCATCAATTATATAGAAATTTAATGGTTTGAATTAGTGGGTAGATCTAAACCATTGAATTTCCCAAGAATTGATGGCTAAGATGTGAAGTAAATTTTTACAAAACTTACTCTTAGAATAAGTGGATCTTCACCCCAATTTCAAACTTTTAATGAGTAAGTTTATTCACATATTTTAAAAATATAATAAATTATTTTAAAATTGAATATAATTTGAATAGAAATGGGTAATAATATGTGAAAATAAAAATAGTATATAATAATATAGTTGAAAAGTAAAATATAAATATATATTATAATATCTAAAAATTTGAAATAACATGAAGAAAAAAAGATAGAGAAGGGATTGTGAGTAAAACCGTTGTAAAGAGTAGAAAAGCCCAACAAACCCCTTTATTGAAGGCTTTAGTTTCCTTTATTATGAAGTAGTCAAAGAGTCAAATTGCACAAAAGAGCTTTTATAACCATGAAAAGAAGAGAAAGTTCATAACAGAAGTTACATACGTGACTCATGGGCTCAGTCCCCTAGCTAGCACGAGCCCAAGCCATTACACACCCCTGACAAGTGACCATCACCTGACCTGAGTCACTTTGCTTCGGCTGGGTCCACACACTTTTTCTATTGAGTACAAAAACAAAAATAAAAAATCAGTATTATGATAATCAGACCATACCCAATGATTCAATTGGTATAATCGCTGTCCGGACTTAAAAATAATTTTGATTTATCGGCTTAATCAAATTAGGATTATACCACTTTGAATTGGGGAATTCTAACCCGATTATGTTAAACCGGATTAACCAGAAAAGTAAAATAGATAGTTCACTTAAAAACTAAAAAAATATAACAACCCTCTAATATTTTGTTTCAGTCAAGTTCAAAAAATATGAAGATACGTTACTTCAATGTTATATTTTATTATTAATTTATATAAAATTTTACATTTATATATAATTATAGGAGGTGATTTACTTACTCTTAGAGTAAGTTTTTTAAACTTACTCAACATCTTAGCCATCAATTATAGGGAAATCCAATGATTTAGATCTACTCACCAATTTAAAATATTGAATTTCCCTAGGATTGATGGCGAAGTAAGTTTAAAAAACTAACTTTTAAAGTAAATGGATCACTCCTTGTAATTATATATAGATAAAAAGTTATTAATTATATATGAAATTATCTGATCATACCAAACAATTAACTGTTTCAACTGTTTAAACCAAATAAAGACTTCTTCCGACTTAATGTTTGAAGTCGGGTTTCAGACTAGAGTAATGTTATATTTTCCTACTAAATCCTCCTACTAATCCTCATACCCACAAAAAAATAACATATGTCACAAAGTGATACTTTATTTAGTAGTGATTGGTTTACAAGTAACATGTGCCACTTTCTTATGGATAGAAAGATTAGTAGGAGAATATATTATTTTCCTTCTTATATCCTTATTGGAAGGTGTGAAGTGTGATGTTGCATGCAGGCGTGAAACATTGACATCACTAGACAATGATGCATGATATGATGGTGTTGACCCCTTTGACATTGACCATAAGGAACATTATGAACGGCTTAGATTCATTTTATAATTTATCAATACCGTTAATATAGGACACATTCTCGAGGAAGACCACATGCTTGGTTGGGTTGACACATAATAAGCAAATGTAGTAACCAAATGGATGAAGATCTCTTTCTCGCTTCACGTCCTCATCGGGTGTATCACACTAATCAGATTGTGTCATTTACTTAAAAATAAAAATTATAAAAACAAAATTATATTAATTGGTGAAAGTTTATTAGTCAGAGATAGAAAGTGATAACCAAATAATTTCTTCTAAACACACTTCACTCCTTAGCTTAATTTCGGGTAAACTCTGTAAGAAAATAATATTCATATTATTTATCATTTACTAAATTCACAATTTTTTATTTAACTTATATCATGCATGGTATTATTTACATATGAATTTAATCTTTTGTTGCTTTTGTTACCGGGAATATTTTCATATATAATTTCATTTGAGAATGTGAGATTTTCATGTTTCATTGATGATTTCAAAAATTAAATTGGTTCTATCATTTTTTTCAAATATATAACTTTTTATAAGGGATAATGACTAAATTGAATTGTACAAATAGGTTAACATTTTTTTATGTACAAGAACTATCATGCTCTCCTTTTGTGGTTTCACAAGATTCATATATCATATTATGAATTGTACAGTTTCATGTTAGAGAATGATGATTGTTATTTTCAATACTGGCTTCTTTGAATTCATGATTTGAACTCATGTTAAGTAAAAAGAAAAGCCTTAAAATCCCATTGCACTCAAAGTAACAACTTATATTGATTTATATATCATCTCTATATTGAATAATGTAATTCTTGAATATATTTTTATATTTGTCATACGCTCTTGCATATTTTAAATTTTAAATGTGATATGGTTAATATTTGTTTACATTCATATAATTAAAAAAATATGATAACATATTAATTATATTATTCAACCAGTTAAAGCTATCATCTAGTAATTGTTATAGTTTATCCCTATCAATCCCGATCACTAAAAATTATTTAGTGAAATTTGTTTTCATCAACTATTTTTTTATACACACTTTAGAGATATAACCCAATGGTTTACATATATTAAATAATAATATTCTAAAAATGTAACTAATTTATATATTTTTTGTGTAATTATAATGTGGTCCAAGATGTTTTGCTAGTGGTGGAATCACGGTGGGGTATCCCATGTTTTATCCTTCTCAAATAAACCAATTTTTAATTCACCGAAAAGGTATGAAAACAAAATTTTAAATAATAACTAAAAGATAAGAGACATGTTTCTAAAACAAATAGATTCTAAATCCTTTTTGTTTTGCTTTTGCCTGCCATTATTTTCCCATTTTTTTCACAACTACTCTTTCTTATGATTCATGAGTTTAAAACTTATATATTTATTTTATGAGAATAATGTATCTACTGGTATAATGAGATAAGTTATCTCCTCCGGACACTAAAATCGTGACATATGTATTATTTAATCATTTTCTATAAATATATTTCTAAAACAAAACAAAACAATATACATGTCATCCTTTTACTGGCCGGAGGAGATAAATTATATTCTTATACCAAGAAATAATTTATTCTCTTATTTTAACCTTCAATATTCTTAATATGGAACTTCTTTATCATATGCATTTTATTAAAACTTAATTTTTTTTAAGAATCTCTACCCAAAATGTGAAAGATACATTCACTCAAGTTAGGAACCTTAAGAGAGTGACATTTTTCTCTCTTAATTATACTCACCACAATCAAATCATGTATTCCTGTACAAGTTGTTGGACCATAAAAGTTTATAACTCCAAATCTTTCTTTATCTTTATTCTTGTGCAAAACTCAATTTACAAATGAATCGTAACGAAAATAGGCATATCATATTTTATATTGACCTTAAATGTACTCAACCTTTCTTTATCAATTGAGACTTTAACAATCACACCTGAATTAATTTTTTTTAATATTCTATCCCTAAAGTGTGACTCCCAACATGAATATATTCCTCATAAAAAAAACAATATTACAAGTGTGCATGAGATTTTCAACCAATACCCAAATCTTGTTAATATGTTACAATGATATGAATTAGGGTCAAATCTTGTTAATATGTTACAATGATATGATAAAGATCTAGTTGATTTTTGGACTCCCATATGCAGTTAAATTGCATGTACAAATTATTTGAAATCATGTCTTTGGATTATTTGAATTGTTTTATTCTAGTTGGGTAAGTAATTAACCATTTTGGTATAAAATGGGCACTGATTGTTGAGTGCATGGTTCTGTTGCTAGGAACTCAAAGATAAGATTGCATGTCCTTTTTATTTTAGTAGATACTGGAAGTTGCAAGTGATATTTTATGTTGGAATGATTAAGAAATTAGCCACAAGGTTTTATTAAAGTTTGTCGAATTCTGATTAGACACAAAGTTTGAATAATTGAAACTTTCAAAGGAGGAAGAAAATTTAATGTCAAAATCTTCATCTATCTCATTCATGCAAACTTCAATCATACATAAAGGTAAAGGGATTAGACATGGAAAATGTTATTTTACACTAATGCAAAGGTAAAGTTCTAAATCATGATAAAAAGTAAAATGTCTCATCACCCATTTTAAATTTCTCCCTGCTATTACGAAAATAACGGCTTCATGTACCAAAGCAAGAGTATTGAAGCTTACAGTTACAATAGGTTGATATTGAAAGTTGAAATGGTTAATGTATTTCCTTATCTCCGTTTAATAATTATTAGAAAAGAAAGGAAAAAGCATTTTTTATGCAAGTTTAGATGATATATTTTCCCTATTTCGTTATAGAGTTTAGATTCAATTAATTTTTAATGAGAAAAAAATATAGGGATTAACATTGTATAAATTTTATATATGTTACATTTATAATTAATGTTTAACCATCATTAACTCAAAAAGTAATACAAATAATGATAGATGATATAATGATTGTGTATAAGTTTTTACACTAAAAATATATAAATATTACATTATTTTTTAATAGGTATCTTTGTGCTAATGTGAACCGTTTATTGTGCCTTTAAACATTTCAGCACATCGTTGTCACATAAATAACATGTTAGAACATCAAATGAAAATCGTTTCTAAGCAAACAATATAATAAGCTTATTTTTTAATCTCAAATAAACATGTGTTGATGCACATAAAATCTCTTTAAGGGTTGCCAAACACACTTATCAAATGAAAAATAATCAATATAAAGAAGTTTTGTCCCGAAAGATTGTAAATGGGTCTCAAAGCAAAACTAGTTTGTAGGAGTATAGCTATGAACTTCCTAACTGTTTAAACTAGAGTTTTTTTATAATAAAACTAGACATGAAACTAATTAAAATTTATTAAATTACTAAAAAATATATAATATCTACTGATTATTTGTTTAGTTGTTTAGTAATTAATTTATAATTATTAATTGAAGTAATCAAGTATGTAGATACTTGAATAATTATATATTTATTAATAAATTGGTGAAATTATTAACAATTTATAATAATTATTAGTAATGTGGAGAAATTAATACTAATTTTTTAATTATTATTTTTTAACTATCTAGCTAATTTACTATAATTATGAGTAATTATTTATAATATTTATTTGGTAAGTTATTTATAATTAATAATATTCATTTTGATGTGATGTGATTTAATCTAATAGTTCATATTTATTGACTAATTCAAATGATGAAAAGTTATGAATTATTAAATTTTCAAGGAATAAATGACTAAGATGTGAATTATGTTTTTTTAACTTACTCATAGAATAATTAAACTCACATCCAAAATTTGAAAAGTTAAAATTGAAATAGATTACTTAAAACTTTTTAGTTTTAAAAAGGTATTTAAAATAGATTTCCAAAAAACTACCTACCGGACTTTATATATTCAAATCAATTTTCATTGAGGGAAGGTTCTAATAATTTATTACTTGAGTGAAAATAAATAAATATAAGATAGCCAATATTTATGGAATGCTTAACTTTTGTTTTTAAAGAATAATAAATGTCTATTTCATTCTCTCATATTTTATTAGTTTGATTCATGGTAAATAAAGAACATAGTTTCCAAAAAATTAAATCATATATTATGCTAGAAATGATTAATTTTATTTACATTTAAATTTTTTAAGACCATTTTAAATTTCTAAATTTTTAAATGATCGAATTATTAAATTCGAAAAATAGATTGAAATTAATATTTATTCTAAAAAAAATGTTGTTTACTAAAGGATGAGAATATATAAAAATTGAAATAGTAAGTCCACGTGCTTGGAGTATTAAACGAATCCCTTATCATTACATTATTTTTTAGCTAATTGGTTTTAACATTTTCCTTAAAAAGATTTGAATAAAAAACATGAGTGAAATCCAAAGTTCCTCACTCTCTGTTTTTCATCTTCCTTTCACTCTCTCCTACGTCAAAATTCCAATTTCCAAGTACTTCAAAACAACCTTCCACACTTCTATAGTTATAGCACTATTCCTCTTCTCAATCCTATTCCACTAACCCAAAACAATGGCATCAAAAACATAGTACAAAAAATACTAAGCTAAGTTTTAAATCATTAACAATGGTGGCAGAGCACGATAACAACAACAATGGTGTATGGTCACCAATTGGGTCTCCACTGAACAGAGAAGAACATCAACAACAACAACAACAACGATGGAGTAACTTTGAAAGTTCAGTAAATTCTGTTTCTTTTGGTTTTGTAGCCACTGCTATTCTCATTTCCATGTTCTTAGCCATGGCTATCTTCGAGAGATTTATCAGACCCTCTTCGACTCCGGCGTCTTCCGGTCGCCGGAGAACCGTTGATGTTGAGTCTCAGATGGGTTTCAATGGCAAGCTCACTCATCCTTCACCAAAAGTGAGTAAAGCCTTTAACTTTTCTCATGCTACTAGTGGTTTCTTTGTTTAGTGTTTAAAGAGGTTTCTCGTGTTTATTTCAGATTTTATAGTGAAATGGTTTCATATTGTTCAAATGTGAAAAAGCCTTTAATTATTCTTAGCATATTTACTATCATATTTAAATAACTCTCTCATTTATACCCTTATAGTTAAGGAAATTTCTGAAGATTAATATAAAATGTAATGAAAGTGGACAATGTAAAAGGTCGATAGCGTATCCCTAATGCATGATTCATAGTGGATGCTCATTTTTCATTCGGGGTAGTTATTTTGCTTTCTGGATAAGTGATGATTATTTCTCTGACCAAAAACTAAGAAAATAGATAGAAATTTTCTATACACATGCCATTATTTTTTTTAACGTGACTGTTTTTATTGCGCATAGAATATTTCTTTCAGAAAAAAAGAGTTTCTGTTGCCTAACTTTGTGGTTTCTAGGTTGCTCTCCAGTTTTCAATATTATTCTGGATCTTGGGTATTTATGAAATTATATCTACTCTTCTCTGGAATTTTTTATTCTCAAATGTTCTCCATCACCATGATCATCAATATGTACTTGAATCTTGATCTCCTTTAGAATTTTTCTATGTTACGTTTCCTTGTTTCATTGGCTCTCTTATTTTCCTCAAATACAAAAGGGTCTTCAGTTAGAGGTTTTCATAGACCTTATTGGCCTAACAGTAAAATTATGTCCTTCAATAATTAAGGCATAAAATATTTCAGTTCTGAATTTTAGCATCTCTCAAACCCACATTTTTTATACCTGTGTTTAGGAGTTTAAAATCCACATTAACATTGCCATTGTTTGTAGTTCAAATGGTCAACCTTTTAAGGCTGGACTAAAAGAGAAAGTAACCCTTTGATGTAGTGTAATTTTAGTATCCTACATGTTTCTTCATAGCTTATACAACTTTGTATATTTTAAGTTTATAATATGGCATCCTATAATGATGAGATATGTAACAATTTTGTTGTCTACCTTGTGCCATTCCTTTTGTGGAACACACTGGGCCCACACCTACTTATCCTACCTTTGTTCAATAGGAATGCACAACTTGATTGGGATAATCCCTATGGGATTGTTTCTTTCATCTCTAACAAAATTATTAGTGATTCTTTATTATTAGCCAATGGGGTTTTGGTGACAAAAGCTCCCTATTCAACTAGCCAAGAATTTCATTTCAAAAGAAGATCAAGAATCTAATAAAATTACATGTTTGGCATTTACATCACAATCATGATGTTAATGGAATACAAAATATGGGGTTAGAGAAAATGGTTCAACCACTCAAGCTTCTGAGAAGGATTCTTTTTATTGTTTATGGTAATGATAGTATGATACTTCTCAATTTCTGTGGATCCATGTCTTCTGATATATTATCTCTAAATTTTTAAAATTCAGGTTTTCACATGTAATGTCTTTTGAAGAAAAAAATGATGTGACTAGGCACCTCTCAATGAAGTATTGTTCTTTCTTGTCCTCAATGAAAATTTTCTAGCTTAGCTCTTGTTTGGTTATATGTTTAGATCTAAGTGGTTACATTTAATGTTTTGCAGTATAATGTATTAGATGTCAAAAACAAGAAATAAATGTTGGTGCCTTATCTAACATGACCAGACTTAAAGAAAAAAGAAATAGAAACAGTGTGAACATGTTGTCTCTGGATCCATATGCATTGTCTGTTTATTTATATCTAAGTGGTTACATTTAATGTTTTTGTATAATATATTAAAATCAAATATATGTTGGTGCCTTACCCAATTTGTCCATGCTGAAAGAAAAGAGAAATAGTAAAAACTTCACTATATCTCTAACATCTCTCACACTTGTCAAGGTAAATACAGTTGAACATTATCACCTAGTGGAACTAAGACGTGGTTATTGTTGTATATTATGACCTTGTTGGATTCAATTTATGTGTTGTTTTTGTTTTGTATTTACTTTCTTTCATTTCATTTGATTTACAAGTGAAGTGAGCCCACTAGGAGAAGGTTTTGTGTACCTTGTGAATCTTGTACTGTAAACTTTAATCACTTTGATAATTGATAGATTGTATTTCACTAGCTTGATCTTGCTTTATAAGTTTAGCATCAGATTCAAATTTAACAGTCCATTTCCTAAAAGAAAAGCAATTCAATTCTGTTCAAAATTGTTCCTTTTACTGATACTCATTTTGGAAGACTCATTATATGGCTCTGAAGATTTTTCTTTTTATTCATTTCCCTCCAAAACCCAACTTGTAAACGAGCCGTTAGTAGCGTACCCTGAATGAATAAGAGCACTCATGAGGTGGTGTTTCATTGGTTCTACTTGTTTCAAAATTTATGCAGATGAGTGTATATGCCAATGAAGTTTCAGTTCTGATGCCTGGAGATGAGATTCCAACATTCATTGCACATCCAGCTCCTGCACCATGCTGCCCAGAGAAGATTTCATGGCCTTCTCATCAAAATAACACACTACCTTGTTCCACTTCCAACACCTTGTTGCATAATCTTAATAATATCAATTAAGTTGGAGTTAACTGAATATGTCAAAGTTGTGCATATTGCATCAAAGGTGTTGGTGCATTTTCTGTGAAGAATATACTGTTCTTGGGCTTTGCCTTCCATCTATTTTTACTAAGTGTAGCTTTCTTTATAATTTATGACATGTATAGGGTTTAGTTTTAGAATGAGATCCATCTTTGTAGTAGAAAATCAATCATCAATGATTTTATGGCAAAATGCATTCATCTTTGCTTTTATTTATTCAAAGAATGAAAACTTTGCATAGGAAATCCCAATTTTAATATTTTAATTAATATAATCCAAAATGGTAGAATTATGGATGGCACCATACAAAATTATTCATCCCACAAATGCACAAAAGAATTAAAGGTTTGATATAATTTTTTTATGACGATGAATTCATTTACTTCAAAGTAAACTTACTCCAAGAGTAAAGTAAGTTTTTTAAACTTGTTTTACATCTTAACCATCAATTATAGGGAAATCCAATGGTTTAGATCTACTCATTAATTCAAACAATTGGATTTTCTTAGAATTGATGATAAAAACTTACGGTTGGATCCCCTCACATTTTTTATTTAAATAAAAGAGGACAACTTGGTATGAAGTTGTATTCATTGTCCTTAAACGGCTACCAACATCGGTTCCCTCTATCCTCAAATCAAATTCAATCTTACATTCTTAGGAGGAAAATTATTATACGAAAATTATATGAGAATGTAAATTCCTTATAACTTCTTATTATAATCTTACATTATTCATACATTATACGGAAATCGAAAGTAAAATGGAATAGTGATAGAATCAAAAGAGTAACAACCTTATGAAGTTATGTAAATTTATTATTCTACTTAGATGTTACTCCGGTATACGACACCGACCACGAATGCAAACCGCAGCACAACACAAGTCCAGACAGTCTTTGTTAGTCTTACATGGGACGAGTTCTTTGATGATTTCAAAAGCAAAGGATTGTTAGTGAAAGGTTAAAGAATGAAAATAAATATAAGAATATGTTTTACTCACCTTTGGTTACAAGAAGAATGAGAGAAAATAAGAGGGTCATAACATAAACAAATGCAAGATTTTTACACATATTTGTCTCCATCTTCATCTTCATGTAATCAAACAAAAATATTTGGTCCCTTTATAATGTAAGTAAGAGCCATGCTTGGTACACATTAAATAACAATAATATCATTATTATATGTCTATTTATATATCACAATTTATTTTTGTCCCTTTAACACATTTAAATTATCATTCAACTCAAGTATTAATATCTCGTATAAAATCTAGCTTGTTAGTGACCTTTACTTTTTACTCACCTTTCTTTCTTTTTCATTTCTTTCTTCAACTTTTCGTGATAGGCAGGAGCAAAAGCTCACAAAGAAACAACATAATAATATTAATTATTTTATATGATATTTGTAGGATTGGTGTACAAATGATGTGCAATGTATTTTATGAGTAAATAGAAAGTAAGGCATAGGTGATTTATTTCCCCACCTTAATATGCTTTCTAGTTAAAGTCAAATTTTTAATTAAGTATATATAGAGTATACTAATTTCTTTAGTATTAATTAATGACATGAGTTGTATGAGATTCCTATTCATTAATGAAAAGATAAATTATTAATTTTGTTTTTAGTTTAAATGAGAGAAATGTCATATCATTATATTTTAATGGGTAGAAGTGTATTATTATATTATTTATTTAATTTATTTTTGATGTACTTCCTTCTCCACTAATGTTAAGGATCCTCACCCGAATTTTAGTCCCTCCAAATGGCAGATTGGTTAGTTGCATGGTTATCTTTCTTTTTAAGCTAAGATCATGTGTGATAAAGTAATATTATGCATACAAATCTCCCTTTCTTTTTTTTTTCTTTTATGTTTTTGTTAGAAGTTGAGCAAAGCCCCAACTAAATATTGAGATATTTGATTATTATTTCCTAATTTTTAGGGATTTTATATCTATAAATTAGATAAACAAATTAATTAGAATGATTTGTGATATAGTTTTATTATAGAGTATTCCTTAATACTATATATATTTGCATTCTTTTACCAAATAAGCGAATAAGATATACATTTAAACACTAAATTCCTACAACTACAAAAAAGAGAAACCCTAACAAAGACTGAACAATGCTGTTAAAGAAATTTCCACCAAACCTCATTACAGGGTTTCTACTTGCAAACATTACACCCTGTTGCCTCCTAGAACCACAAGTGCTAGTCTAGAAACCATGAAATTAATTCAACATTTTGGATATAGTTTCCTGAATATCTTTGTTTCAGGTTTCTTGAATCAAAGCTTGAACCCCTTATAAGACTTAGAAGAATGAGAGAAATATTTGAATGGAGATAAGAGAAAGAATGTATTCACTAATAATGTAAGAGTTTTATATATTGTAATAAGTTGAATCATTATTGAATCTTCAAAAAAGTAATACAAATGAATGATAAATAATGTAATGATTGTAATACAAATATAAAGATTTTATTTTGAAAATTAATATTTTTATATGTTAAGTTTGTTTTTTTCTTATTAATTTTTTACCACATTTGTTAAGACAACCTTTAACAAACTACTTTATTTTAAGCTATTCTATTTCATTAAACTTTACTTTTCAACCATAAGTTACCCTTTAATATACTTCTTTCCCATTCTTTTTGTTGGAATTTTTATGCTGGAAAGATAACATTGGGCTCACACCTACACCATTTGGGATATAGTGAGAGATTGAGAAAGAGATTGAAAATGAAAGGAAGAGAAGGTAGAGGGAGTTCAGCTGTGATAACTTTGGTGACAGAGTATAAGGTTGGAGGTATCCATGTAGTGATAAATTTCATTAAATGAATAATTTAATGATATTGTGATTTTTGGATGATATAATTTACTATTATTTTATTTGTATTATACTAAGTCTGATCATTTTTACAAGGTTCTTTTGTGTCATTTCACAGAAATTTAAAAATACGATTAATTATTAATATCAATTGAATTTATCATAATTAGATATAATTTATCTAATTTGTCATATTCCTTTATTAATCTACTATTTTCACATAATTAGCCTATATTTTTTAATAATATTTTTGATAAAAAATAATTTAGTTAAATAAAATTTTGAAAATAATCCTATAAGAGAATGAAACTAAAATCTCAAAATGTTATGTAAATTATTAGAATTATCCCACCCGAGTTTCAGTGTACTACATCCTAATAAAAAAACACAACAATAAAAATGACTATTATTTCACTTTTAAAAAACTAGTAGAGGAAATCAATGCATTCTTTAACATCATTGTATTATTCGGTTACTTTTACTTATTTAAGAGTAGTAAATACATGATAATGAAAACAACCCATGAATATCAAGAGAAAAACATATCCCATAATATAAGTGATTTTTCCATTATTGTTTACGATTCATATTTATTTTCATACTATCAATAATATCATTTCATCCCAAATTCTTACAGAAATCAAACATTTATATATTAATAATACAAATCAAATGAATGATAGAGGAGTATGGAGGTATATTGACAACTGATATTATTACATATATTTTTTATATCTGTTTGAATGCACTCCTGGTGTAATACAATGAACAAACAAGCTTCAAAGTGTTGGTTGAATACAATGAATGAACAAATTTAAGTGTTGGTTTTGGTTTTGATCAAAAGAAAATAGGAAATAGGTGGTAGAGGAGAGTGGAGTATAAGGTGTCATAAGAGTATTGATTTTGGTGATTGGAAAAGCCACCATTCTATTCTTGAGTAGCCACGCATGTAGTTCAACTTCTCTTTCAGCCTCTTGTTCCCTTTAAACGTGGCCCTTCACTCTATTTTTTCGCTCTCTCTTTCACCATCTCTTTCCTTCATCTTTCTTCTCGTTCCTCATTGCCTTTTTTATCTCTCTCTGGGTATGTCTTGTCATCATCAAAGTTTCTTTCTTTCCATTTTTTCATCATTACCCTTTTCATTTCTTGACATGTTTAACATCCCCATTGCTTTTCATCTATCATTTACTCTACTGGGTTGGAAAATTTGATTCAGGGGTTGATCCGTATGCTACAAAATTTGAAATTTTGTTTAAAAAACTGTTATTTTGGGCTGAAGGTTGAAACTTTACTATAATAAGGAAGAGAATCTAAAAGGGTTAGATCTGTCTGAATCGCTGAATGAGTTTTTTTCTCTCTTCTTTAATGTGAAAAATTAAAGATTTGATTATCTTTTTAAGATACTGCTTCTTTTGTTTTGTTTTGTTTTATTTTTATTTTTTCCGGGGATAGCAATTGGAATTCGGTGTGAAGATTGGAGTTTTGATTTTCAGGTGTAGATAAATAGTTTAGCCACCTTTCTGTTTTTTCATGTGATCCTTAATCCTAGGTGTCTGTTAAAGATAAATCCAATGCATGCAGCTACTTTTTCATGTTGTTGGAGTGCTTATGTTGTATCATGTGATGCCACTTTCTGAAGTTGATGTCTTTTATTGCTGTTTCATGTGAAGGTTTGGCTTGTGTTGAAAACGAGTGTAGATTCAGCAACCTCGGGAATCCTTATGCTACCATTGCCAATACTATAAGCATGCTTCTCAAATTCACATGTATTAGCTCTTCCTTTGTTTATTATCTCCATTATCCTGCACAAAACTAAATATGATTCTATGAAACTCTCATTTCAGTGCTATTTCTTTTATGTTTTGGACTTTAGGCTATTTTATGATGTAATAGTTTTTGTTTCTGATGTTTCAGAAAGCAGTTTGTGATGAAAACTGAATGAATAAGAGATTCAATTTTCTATGAAGTCAATCAAATCATGGAGGTGGCTGATGAAAGAAACAAGTGGCTTGTCTAATGGTGTGCCCTTTTTCTTCAAATCACATTACTTTGGAATTGGATTGTTTTAAAGATGATTTATTGTGTACAATTTTTAATTGTGGAGTTCTTCTGTTTGTTATTTCATTTTTTAACATGACTTTTCTTGGAGCAGGGGAAACCAAGTTTCAAGATAAAACGGCTGTCTTTTATGGCAGTTGTGTGTACAGTAATGTTGTTCATTGTGTATAGGACTGCGAAGTATCAGTATTACGAAGAAGAGGTATGGGTTGATGCCTATAGAATTCTTTTAGATACCATCTTACATCATAGCTAGAGACCTAAAATGTTGATTATATGTTTGCCTAATTTCTATTTAGCATCAGGTTAGAGATATTTTACTACTATAAGTTTATAAACATGTTTGTATTTATTTTGATCAGAAATTTTGTGACTTAAGTTCCCTAAACATTAAACAACCAAACCGTTATCATTAGAAAACGGTATTAAAGAGTAATCTCAGCATAAAACTTGGTAGCTTCATTCGGTTATTTTTTCCGAGATACTAGTATGGCGTACATTCAAAAGCCATTTTTGTGGCAGGTGGCAATTACGTGGCTCAAGCTTTGTAAATGTGCATTTAATTAATGACATTGTATTGTTGTGCTACATTAGCAAATTTTATTTTTTCTTTCTATGTTTATCATCTTCCATTATATCACCTACAATTACATCAAGTTTTGTCTCTTATAATGTGCCTTTAAATGACATTGTGTTCTTGTGCTATGTGTGCTAATTTAAATTCTTTGTTTATCATCTTCCATTATCTCAACATTTGTCTTATAATGTTCCTTTAAACGGCATTGTATTTTTGTGTTACATGTGCTAATTTAATTTACCTTCTTTGTCTATCATCTTCCATCATCTCAATCTTTGTCTTCCTTATATTGTGCTTTAAATGACATTGTATTCTCGTGGTACGAGTGCTAATTTAAAATTTACTTCTGTGTTTATCATCTGCCATTATCCCAAGCTTTGTCTTTCATACAATGCCCCTTTAGATGACCCTGTTTTCTTTTGCTAAGTGTTCTAATTTAAATTTCCCTTCCATGTTTATTATCTGCCATTATCAGAGAGACAAAAATTGGAGTATCTGGGGAGAAGGAAAGGTATACTCTGATGTTTGTTTAACTTTTCTAGTTGGATTTCTGTTTCTTTTCTTCAAATTTGGGTTTTGAAGCATTTAAAACAAAAGGCCCTGCAGGTTATATTACCTTCAGGTTTAGTAAATTAAGGCTATGCCCGCTTTCAAAAATTTGATGCACCTGCCTATTTTACAATTCTGCATTAATTTGATAACGTGACTTGGATGCTTATTCTTTATTGACATTGGTATTTTTGATGCCAATGTGCAGTCATATCCATTAAATTCTGGTAAGTTGAAAGGCTTACCACGGGGTATAATACACGATACTTCAGATTTTGAGTTAAGGCCTTTGTGGTTGCCGAGTAGTTCAAGATCAAAGGTGAGCATCTATGCATTGCTCTTTTACATTATTGCTCTATTGAAGCTGATAGATATTAGCAATAATTTGGTAAACTATGACAAGCTCTTCGACAGTTACAAAGGCTGCTTCACTTGATCTAGCAAATTTAATGATTGCTTGCTTGTGATCATTTAATTTCAGGTTACTGTTTACTCAGATCGTAACTTGCTAGCGGTTCCAGTTGGTATTACACAAAAGGATAATGTAGATGCCATGGTGCAAAAGGTACTTTGACGATTCATTAGGTTACCAAATAGTATTTGAATCAGCATTCCTGATCTAACTTCATTGATTTCAGTTTCTTACAGCAAATTTTACAATTATTTTATTCCATTATGATGATAATGTGAATGGATGGTGGGATCTTAGTTGGAGTAGCAAGGCCATTCACATAGCTGCTCAGAACCAAACAAAGTGGTAAGTGTGTGGCTGTTTACAGATATGTGCTCTTTTGTCTGAAAATATTATATCGTGAATCATATATTGGTCATCTTATTTCGCTTGCTTAACACTTGCACTTTCCTTTTAAATATCATATGTATGTGTATGCGTACATACTTGTCAAGACATGTATTTTTCTCAATGTAGATATTAATTTCCGAGTTCTTTCCCAGGTGGTTTGCGAAAAGATTTCTACATCCAGATATAGTTTCTGTTTATGATTATATCTTTCTTTGGGATGAGGATTTAGGGTTGGAGCATTTTTCTCCGTCGAGGTATGATTGATGTTTTTGTTGCTCTTTCTCTGTTGGTGGTATTTCAACATTTATCTGTTTTTTGCTTCATCTGCTGATGGCATTGGTTGCCCACTTAATAATTTATAGCCCTTGCTTGTTGATACAATATATATTTAATGTAATGTTGATTCATAAACATATATACACACACACATCTAGTCATGTACAAGATTGCTTACAGCATAGTTTGTTGAATGCCGTGTCCTGTTTCAATATAAATACGGATCTGTGTAGGCCTCATTGGTAGTTTTTCCTTTTTTTTATAAAATGCTAATGATTCCTCTACCTCTTCCAACATTTTCGCGATTTATACAAGCTATAACCTCTATATTATCCTTAATAATCAATAAGGTCAAGTTAGGTTCCTAAGTATTTCTTACTTGTCTGGTATGGTGGAAAAAATGTGTTTATTAGTCGGATTTATACTCTTTGTTCTTCTTTTGTAAGGTAGTCAGTCATATCATGGCAGGTTTCTCAATTCCCATCGAAGGAAAGAAAAAATCAACATAGACTTCTGTTTTTGCAGATATATTGAAATTGTAAAGGAAGAAGGATTAGAGATATCTCAACCAGCTCTTGATCCAGATTCAACTGACATACACCATAGAATTACAGTTAGAGCTAGGACGAAGAAAGTTCATAGGTGATTTATTGTTATAGACCATTGATATATACTTTCTAATCAATAGTTGTCATACTTACACTTCAGTTTTCATGCATACAGAAGAGTCTATGAACTCAGAGGTAGCACTAAGTGTTCAGATGCAAGTCAAGGGCCACCATGCACTGGGTAAGTGAGCGATCATGCTGCAAATTTTGCAAGATTTTGTTCATGCTAGATCTTATACAAGTGGTGTTATCATCCTTCCATCTTCCATCGAGATGGGAAACTTTTATATTTAATCTGTCAATGTCGAAAAGCTAAATTACTAAAATTAATAACTTTTCCTATTTTGATGATTTCTGACAAATTTTGGTATGCGACAATTATCATTTTGTGAATCACAAAAAAAATTGAATCCAATTGGTGCAGGTTTGTGGAAGGTATGGCTCCTGTTTTCTCTCGATCTGCATGGTATTGTGCTTGGCATCTTATACAGGTAATTTTTTCCCATGGTGAATTTTTTCAGAGTTATCCATGGATTGTCTCCTATTCAATCACTATTGTGTTATCTAATCTAGTGTTCTTAAAAAATGTGAAAATTCATTATTTATTAATTATATTCAGTCATTCAGTTTAGCAAGGTACACAAATTTTGCGAATAGGTTTCCAGGGATGAAATTGTGGAATGTTCTTCCCTTATCTATAGCTCAAAATAGAAATCCCAATTTCATCGGACTAACTTGCATTTTATTTTGGTTGATTTCCCGAGGAAGTTTAACCTTGTCTATTTTGTAAATTCTAGGATTCAATTTTTGCTTTTGACGTAATTGATCAAAATCGGTCATAATTTTGGTAACTTGACATTGGCATTTTCATTTTCTCAGAATGATCTTGTCCACGGATGGGGAATGGATATGAAATTTGGATATTGTGCACAGGTGAGACTTACACATTTTTGGTGGTGCTGGGAAATCTTTTTCTTTGTTATTTCCCTCTCAAATTGTGTCTTATTTTGATTGGTAGGTTGCATTCTGTATGTTTCTCATTGCCATTCAAAATTTTCTATTTGTTAATGTCTCGAGTATTGATAAATATGGTCAATCAAGTGTTTGCTTCAATCCTTATGTGAGGTACTAATTCTGCATGACAAGATTTAAGCCACTTGCTTTAGTTTCTAATATCACATTTATTTAAGATATTGGGTAATTCGTTTTGCCTCTGAGGAGATATAGAGTGGTAGAATATTCTTTTAACCATATTCGTGTGCTTGCATTAGTATGTCTATTTGGACTGTGTCATGTTCTCTATTCTTTTAACCATATTCGTGCTTATGTTTACACTAGACTAGCGTGCTCATACTTTTCCTTTTTCTGAGGAGATATAAAGTGAATGTAACTTACGATTAACTGTGTAATCGATGTCAATGTTTCAGGGAGATCGCACTAAAAATGTGGGAGTTGTTGATAGTGAATACGTTGTTCACCAGGCAATACAAACTCTCGGTGGTAGCAGTGGCCAAGATACAACAAAAGTATTTTTCTCCTTACTCTCCAAATGTCTGAATTGATTTTGTTTCCATTATCTTCTTTAGGTGGTTTTTTTTTTTTTTTTCTGTTTTCATTTTCAACAAACAAAGTGAAAACAAATAGTTATTAATGAAAACACATCCACCAAAAATGAAAAAATGAGAACAGAAAACATATCAAACACCCTTTTATCTTGTATATTTGAACACTAATGATATTTTCACATTCACTTTTTCTCTACACACTTTTGTTTACATTTGAACTCTTGACCCTTTTCCATATTCAAAATGGGTTGGCAATGGCAATGATAATGGATTTTGAGAGTATCTTTTCATTCTTGTATGGTTGATCTTAAAATTTTCTATTTTTTCCTTCTGCAGGTTTCAAATCTTAAAACAACAGCTATGGTATGGTATATACATTTTTTTTCAAATACAAAACCTTCTAATTAGATTTAGACAATTCTTTTCATAATCCTATTTCATTAACTAGCCAAGTTAATCTGAAACTCACTTTCTTTATTGTTGATTTTTAACCAGAGACACCACCCTGGAGCTTTGGATATGCGAACCGAGGTCATACTTTTGAACTGCTTTCAAAACCCAGTCTTATAATGATCACAAAGTACCTTGCAAATTAACTTGTTTTACATTCTTACATGGACCTATACAGATTCGAAGGCAATCGGCATGGGAACTTCAAATCTTCCAAGAGCGATGGAACCAAGCTGTTTCCGAGGACCGAGGGTGGGCTAACCCAGTTACTAATAATAGAAGACGCATAAAACGTCGTCGTCGCAGCAGCCATCGGTTATCTTAGCAGTTATTTTAGCATCTTTCACATCCCTTAGTCTTATTTATAGGCATAATGTGGTTTATCTAGCTGAGCACATCTTTGTTTTATATAATTTTGGTAAAACATGTTTTTTGTTTTCTTTTTATTCTTTTCTTATGATCTCCATTTTGTTCCTATAATGCAACATAGGCTTAATTGTAAGCAACAACCATTAGGAAACAGCTAAATAAAAAGTCAACAAAATTTGCAACTCAAAACATCCTCTTGGGATTGTACACTATACCTCATCAAATCTATCATTGTCATTATATTGTACTATATAACTATAGGTTGCTTGGTTTTTTTATCCGTATGAGAAGTTGAACATCTCCTACAAACTTAGCTTCCTTTTTAAAAATAGATTCTGGGGAATAATAGCTTTTCAACTTTACTATCATTATACCATATTTGCTTCAGATTCATTTTACCTGCCCCTTAAGTGATTCACCCCACTAATTGTTATGCAAATGATTCGAACAAATTTATTTAAACTAATATTATCATCATTATCAAACTGAGCTCTATGTCTTTAGTGGTATAAGATCTTATTAGATTCTGAAATATTAAACTAAGCTTAAAAGGTTAAAAGTTCGATTTTTGATAGCGATTATTGTGGGGAGTATTTCTCTCTCCATTAATTTCGATGTATGCCCATACACACTGTCCCAGCATAGTGGCAGAGGGCAGAAAAAGACATGGTCAAAACCGTCAAAGTTGTCCAAAACCAGTGGCAAACCGTGTAAATTTATCCAGAAACAAGGGCCAGTTTGGAAACCTGAATCCTATATAAACAAACTCCAAAGCTGAACTATAGTCACCAAACACAAACATCAACATACATAGGATCAATTAAAATATCTCTTGTATTGTTGTTCTCTTGACTCAATCAAAGAAAAACACAGACAAGAAAGAGATGAGAAGGAAATGTGTAAGAGGTAGTGGCATGATGAATGGAGGAAGAAGAAGCATTCCAATGAGATGTTCAGGGCGTCCAATTCCAAAGAGGGGACAAGTTAAGGTTGGAATAGTGGTTGGTCTGGCTAACTCTGTTGTTTCAATCTTCTCTCATAGTAGAGCTAGATAAAGAGAGTGTAGTGCACTTCTTCTCGTTGTTCATTAGTTCGATTATGAGTCGAGTTTTAGAGGAAAAATATAAAACTTCATAATATTTCATAAGTGTATTTCATCTTCATTTTTTTTTTTGATGAGTTTGAGTTTGTACAAATAGGGTGTTTTTTTAGATCTCCTTCTTTATGTTATTATTATATAAAAATCATCTTCTATCTATTTACTTTTTACCCAGTTTATATTTTTAGTTAGATCTTTAAAAAAAGACAAGTACTTAAAAGATAGAACAAAAAGGCAAGTTAATAAGATTTAGACTTGGCAAACAAGTGCTTAAAGATTGTGTAACAGAAAAATTAGATTCGCCATATGTTAAAATATCATCTCAAAGTTTTATTTTTCTCTTAGACAATTTCTAACATTCCATGAGATTTATTAAAAGAAAAAACTTATCAAGCGATTATAATGATTTTAAGTGTTTCTTACCGTAAAGTTTTACTTCAGTATAATTTTGTATTTAAGATATGATAAATATATTTTGATACTCACAAACACTTATAAGTACAGACATAGCGGTCCATTATATCTGATAGATTCTGTTCATCAATGAATGAGCTGAGAAACATAGAATGAACTTGCCACCACATTGCAAATTATAAAATCATTATTTATTCTTTGTGCTTAATCTATAATTTCACTTAAATCTACTTAGAATTTAATTATTAACATCAAACACTAACTATTAATGTTATTTTTGTGTGTAAAGACATTCATCTTATTATTCCATCTATTTCATTTCGTCAGGCTGGTAACAATACTAATTTCTGACATGATAATTGGGTAGGTTCTAGAAATCTCATGGATTGGTTCTGTTAACTTTACAACCTCAGTATTAATAAAGACACATGTATTGTCGATTTTGGTTGTTGGGATTATGGTGATTGGGTCTGGAACTTATCTTGGCATCGCCCCCCATTTTCTTGGGAATATGATCGATAGACTCCTCAATGATATTAAGAAGTGTGTCATCCAGAGTAACACTAAGGACTCTTGGGAGTTGTGTCACGATAAGTCCAAACAGTACTTTATTAAGTCCGCTTCTTCACTTTCATGCTTTTTTGAATTTCAAATCTTATTCGAAGGTTATCGCATTTCCTTGGCGTCTCTTCCAAGACAGACTATCAACAATGTATGCCATGCTTAGGAGATGATCAATTTTCAACATGGTGGTGGCCCCTTATACAATCTTTATAATGAACATTATTAATCCTCACAACATTTGTTTTTTTCATCCACATGGACTTACCAATCAACCCAACATGAGGAACCATTGGAGCTTTATTTGGATGACAATTGTTTGGTTCGTTTGGATATCCAGAAATAACACCATTTTCAACTTTAAGCAAGTTTCTATCACAAACATTGTTGACTCTATAAAGGTGGAGATGTGGCTTTAGATCAACAGGAAATCACACAAACAAGACATGATCTATAACGATTGTCTGACTAACCCCTTAAATTGGCTTTCACTTTTCTCTTAATATTTGTCATATTTACTTTTCTAATTTTTATCTTTTATTCATATGTAACATTTTAGTACTTTTGTACTTCATTAATAAATGAAAAGAAAAAGTTAAACTTAGAGAGGCAAGTAGCAATAAATAAATTATAAATTATAAAGATTAGTGGAGTGCAGCTGAAAGGTGGTAGGAGCCATGTTTGAATGTAATCAAATTTATAGCAATGTTTTTTTATTAAAAAAATAAAATTGTATGCAGTGGGTGATAGGGCCTTATGCTAATAGACAAAGCAACACCAGAAATTGTTAGGATTCTTATAGAGTAGAAATTCACTTACTCCAAAAATAAGTTTTTTAAACTTATTACACATCTTAGTCATCAATTCTAGTGAAACTCAATCGTTTAGATCTACCTACTAATTTAAATCATTAGATTTTCCTAAAATTGATAACTAAAATATAGATTAAGTTTAAAAAATTTACTCAATATATCCCTCCTCTTTCTCCATTATCAAAAGTGCTTGCTTTTTACAAGGGGGAAAGTGCACGTGATATTGATGCAAGAAAAGTGATTGATATATAATATTTCATGGCTTTTGAGAATATGGGCACATGATAATTAATATTTTAACTTCTTAATGTATGGTTTTATTATAACACACGTTAACTAAAATCATATATTAATACAACATGCAAAGCTAGCTCAAGCTTATCTTCATCTCCTCAAATTTAATTATTTAAAAGGATTACTACATTAAACTAAACCTGCAGCTCCATTAGCCTTTTTTATATTAGAGCAAAACTATGTCTACTGAAATTGAAATCATGATTAAGATATTAATTATTGTGTTTGATCTTTTTATATTATAGCCATGCAACGCAATTATCATTATATTTTTTCAATCAGATTTATAATAAAAAAACAGACAATCATATAAAAGGTAGTAGTATTTTTTATAGTAAGGCCAACATGCTTTTAATTTCCAATATATATGCCTAATCGTTTTATTAATAATTAAGAATGTAATATATATGTTTGTACATATAAAATTGGTTACATGATTACTATATCATCTATCATTTATTATATTATTTATTTAAAAAATTAATTAAATGATGAATTATAGATAATATGATGAGAAAGTAAAATATTCTAACACAAATAATACCTTAGCTATTTCTCTCACTACTTAAACTTTCAAAACAAAAAAATTAATCTTTCATCCATTATATTTAAAAATACTAAAATAAATTAAAATTACTCTCAAATTAAGAGTAGAAGATATATTGTGCAATACACTTTAATTATATATCGTCTCTTTTTCTTATTGTTTTTAGAATTAAAAATTATAGCCTATGAAAGTTTGACTATTAAGTATGACCGGTTTTCTTTTCAACAAAGTATATATCTAACTTCCATAAATGAATTTTTTCTAGTTAATTAGTGTTGACCTTTGACATTACAGCTTGAAATATTAGTATATGTTCAACATACGGTACCTGACTATAATAATATTAGTAATTGACTATTGACCCTGTTATAATTTGAATAAAACACTGCTTATAATATATTTTTAGTTTTATCTCTTTATAAGTAGTACTTTGTAGCATTCTAAGACGATACAATAGAAGAGTGTTACTGTATTCCTTTATCAACAAAACGTTATAGTGGTAGAACACATTAGATTCAAGCAAAATTAAAGTTCAGATGTAGGTGTACTATTAGTTAACATAAAATATTTTCAAATTTAGTAATTTTAAAGTTGTTGTTGTGCTATTAGTTTCTCTTTTAATTTATGTTCTAATAATAATTTGACAAAAAAATATCCTTAAGAATGAAAAATATTTTTTGTTCACTGCGAAATTCCTCAACTGATAATGGAACACTAATCTCTTTCATGATATAAATTATCAAAATGGATTTTATGTAATTATATATATATATGACATTATTCCTATCAAGCTCAATTATACATCAAATGTGTTTCATTTTGATAATAAATCAAATATTTTATTAACATATACCCCACAGAAAACAAGAAGCTGAAAAATATAATAGAACATTAGAATCTTACTCGAAAACTGATTATATAGTATAGTGAAGATATAGTAGATTAAGCATGTTAAAAAAACTCTAGACCAATGGATGCTAAACTTCAACTTCAAAAAAAAAATACTAGTGTCTTTGTTCCTTTTTAGTACTTGTTTTAACAAATTGGATGTGCAACAATCTATCTATCTCTTTAAAAATCAATGAAACGTTAATGTTTGTTTTTACAACTCTATAGTTACCTGATTAATGATAAGAAAATAAGTAAAATTAAATGAGTATAATTATTACAGAGATAAAGAAAATAGTAATAGAAAGAGATAGTACTATTTTAGTAGTGATGAAGTTTGAGTGTTTATTTTTTTCATAAATAAAGTGAAGCATGAAATGTTGACGAACCAAGGGTAGGTTTGACTATATACCCAAAAAATAGGTACACGTAAAAGAAAAAGTAGACAACTGGCAAAGAAATGAAGGTCAAAATCGTCACCACACGGCCAATTATTCAAATCAAAACCATGAGCCCAATACCCATGAGAGCTTTCTTACATTATGAAGACCAAACTTTATTTTAAAAATGCTTTACAATTTTATTATAAAAATTGAGAAAAAATGTATGATATTCAATCATCATTAATTTTTTAATAAAATAACACAAATAAAATATGAATAATGTATTGAATTTATATAAATCTTCAATAACAAGAAATGATTTGATAAACAATAGTAATTTGTGCAGCACCGATAGGATTTCAGGTCGATTGATTCCAAAGAGGGGCCAAGTGAAGTTTGAGATTGTGATGGGGGATGAATACCAATAACAAGCTCATACACATTCAATATTTTTTGGTACTATGAATGATACATGGAGTAAGAGTTTTTTATAATGTCATTGTATCATTTACACCATTTATATTTAATTGTCATTAAATAAAAGTAATATAAAATGAATGATGAATGAAACACTAATTATATATAAATTTTTAGGCATAGATATTACACTATCACCTGATCATAGTAAAAAGTGTTTTTTTATATGGAACCAACCACATAATAACTTTCACGTTACATACTTGCATAAAAAAGACTTCAAAAAGAATTAGTCTTTGCACAATTTCGTTTTTTACAGTTATGAGGCAAAGCCCCGACAACCCTACAGCGAAAGGAAATAGCATCCCAACAAGTATATATCTACAAACTGTCTTGAAACTATTGGGTTAATTTTATTGGTTGCTAACTACACTTTCAGTTTTCTACCGTAAATTTCATACATAAAGACTTGTATAAAGACATATCTATATAAACATAATATAAAAAATATAAATGCATTTGTCTCTCGATATAACAAGTGGGATATTATTGATTTAAGATAAGAATGGTTCAAGCAAATATGAGTTCCAAGTTCCAACCAAGCTATCCTCATCTTAGACACATTCCTTATAGAACTTGTTAAAATGTTATTTCTAATTATTAAATAATTTCATAGCCCCAAATTATTTATATTCAGATTTAAC
Organism: Lupinus albus; assembly: GCA_009771035.1. Taxonomy (NCBI): domain Eukaryota; kingdom Viridiplantae; phylum Streptophyta; class Magnoliopsida; order Fabales; family Fabaceae; genus Lupinus; species Lupinus albus. The sequence goes on along the minus strand of CM020014.1, from coordinate 4,177,508 downwards.
AGTATGTGCTTAGGACAAATTCATTGACTACTACTACCGAACTGCCAATTAATTTTATTTTTACAAAAAAAAACGGCAAAAATCAGCTTAAAAGTGGAAATTACAATACCCAACAAAGTAGTTTATGTTTTCTCTTAAATTCATTTGAAAATTATGTAACTAGTTGCTTAAAAATGTTACATACAAAACAGCAACTTCCAATAATTGACAGATTCATCTACTAAATTGAAATTGCCAACATTTCTTATACATTAAATTTCCTCAAGGACACACCGGAACAATAGAACAAGGATACAACAACAAAACTTTTATCCCACCGAGTGAGGTCGGCTACATGGATTGAATGACATCATAAATCATGTTCGCCGACAAAGCATTAATCTCCAATAGAACAGGTAGGATAGATGCAATAAATCCTAAGCCCTACCCATTCAAAGGCAGTTTGAAAGGATGAAGCTTGTTGGCACATGTAGATATCAATCCTATTACATTAAGAAATTTAAAATAAGAACAAATAAACAAAATCTAGTTGAGAAGACAAACCATAGCTTCAGAGAAGAATGCTTTAAGCATATCCAGTTAACATAAAAAAGCCTGAGACACACAATTATATTCTCTAAAATAATGATGAAAGAAAACAGGAACAGAGTAATTGGTTAAAAGCAAAGATAGAACTTTCAATACTTAGGAAAATATTACCAATGAGATAGAAGTTAGAGCTTGCAAACCTTATCAGTAATTTTCCATAATTTTTTTGAAGAGCTGCTTTGGAGCTGAAAATGCAAAAATAGAATTAAACGGAGAAAATAAGACTTCCAAACCAATCATCTATCAAAAAAATTTAGATTCAGCTTACCTGGCATTCCAGTAAAGTTCTCAAATTGCCCATATGCTTGTCCGAGAAACATCTCCAATCCTGTTACAATAGTGGCTCCTGATTCTTCTGCTTCCTTCAAGAGTCTAGTCATTTTGGGCGTGTAGACAGCATCAAAAACCAGGGAGTATGATTTCAAAGCATGCTGCAAAAACATAAGAATGATTGGTTCTCTGGCATTCAACTTGCTCATGTTCCATATAACGACGTGTGCCTTCTTCATAATACTAATAATATTTTACTGTGAGACCCATCTAGAACAGAAACACCACATCTTAAATGTAAATAGTTGGTGGAAGTGTGTGTATATGAGCCAAAGTTCCATTTCCAATTCAAGAATGAGAATAATTTTGCTGGTTAAGTTTGGCATTTGTTCAAGTTGAGTTCAACTATATCAAATGAAAACACAGTCCTAGAGAGCATCAATATTTCAAATCAAAAGGTCAAAATCGCATACAAGGCTTAGGAAGCATTTAGTCATTATTAGTCATATTTGTTCCCAACAAAAAGTTCAATTAAGTCGGGACAATCATTACATAACGAGACCAGAATAAATTAGTGAAGTATGTCACGTTCAACACCTAGACATCAAGTAATGAAATATGGATCTTCAGAATCAATAATCATATTTCATTTGAATAAAAATCCAACCTTCTTAATCATATATAATGGTCAATAACATATCAAATTAAAAATTCCACTAACAATATTATGAGACCCTAATTGCTATAACACAGCAATGTTTAAGGAACAAACCTTAGAAATAGGTGTTTCATCAACATTTGGTTGCATTCCAATAGAGGTTGTGTTTGCTAGAATCATACCATCCTCCGGATGGTAATTATCTAAATCAGCAAGGGCTAAAGCATCTCCTCCAATTACATCAGCAAGTTCTCTGGCACGATCTATATATAAATAATACACATAATACATCGGTGAACACAATACTGATTTTGGGGGCATTGGAAAATATGCCACAGCATGTGATATTATTATGTTGTGCATATTATAATGCTTGATATGCACCGATGTTGGAAGGCACAATCATCACATAGTCAGCTATCTCCTACATATGGAGTTTTGTCCACAAGATCCTAGAAGAACCTCTAACAATGAAATACTCTGCAACTTTAAGTAGGAAAATGAAAATAATGGAGCTTACCATAGGTGCGGTTTGCAATCACAACCCTTGCTCCTTTCTCTTTTGCACCATAAGCAAGTGCCTTCCCAGCACCACCAGCTCCAATAACAACAAACACCTTACCAGCTAATGGTGAAACAGCTGTGCCATCACCATTATGTCTATCTGCAAATAAAAATTGAAGTGCACATCTTCAGAAGAAAAGTGATCAACAACAGTGACAACATAAAATGCTTAGGCACTAAAATTTGAGAGTTACCTCGTAGTCGTTCTTCTATAGCAAAAATAGCGCCAACATAATCTGTGTTATATCCAATCAACTTCCCATCAGTTGGTCTTCTTATAACACAATTCACAGCTCCTATCGACTGTGTACATAACCAATTTGAAGAATTTTAAAAACTATATAATGAAACTCTTCCAAATACTGATCAAAGAATATCACACCTGCATTGTAACAAAATACAAGCTAATAACCAAATACCTTAGCCACTGGGTCAACCTCATCACAGCACTTAACTGCTGCCTCCTTGTGAGGAATGGTGACACTGAAATATATATATCAAATATCAAATTATTGGGGTCGCCGTGTCATATGTTTAACTATCTAACACACAAAAATAGTTGAAATTGAAAGAATTTAGGAAACCTGGACAATAAAAATGAGATAGGAAAAAGAAAGAAAGAAATAGTAGAGTTTAAAAGGGAAATTTCATGAGTTCAACAATGGGAAGATATTGATAGAAGAGGAAGAAAAATTAGTTCTCATAAATAAGGTTCCTTCGACATCAAAGGAAGGTTTTTATTGTATTACACAATATAAAGATACAACATCGCATCTGTTTAACTTTTCTTACTTGTATGCCCGTAGAGCCTAGATCACTAGCCTAGAGTCAAAAGGACTACAGTTTTATATATATATATATATATATATATACATATACTTCAGGATATCTTGTGCTCGAGAAGTACTTGCTTTAAAATTAGAAAATCAAATAATTTCCCACTAATATATACATATAGCTGAATGCCATATCAAAAGTATCATAAATGATGAACATCAAGTTACCAACAACAGTAGTCTGGCACCATATTAGAAATAATAAATAAAGATCCATCAACTATAAATAACAATGTAAGCTAATTTAAACAAATTCTACCCTTCAAATTAAGTTAATAATGAAATGACTACATGAAAAGGACTAACAGAGATTCTGCGTCCTTATTGGATTTGTCAAATCGATGCTTGAGTTTTAAATTACTTTGACAACCCTTTCTAAGTTCTAAAATGTTGAAAAGTATCCTTAACAATCAGTATAAGTGTAACATCTTATTGATAACGTATGACAGAAAGTAGCAAACCCATGAAGAGGGATGCTAGCAACAAACTATTCAATACACATTTTGTTATTGGTGAAATACGTATGGGACCCATTAAATTAGAGAACATGTGATAGAGTGCATCTCACATGAATTCTACCAATAACAAAGTGTGTTGAAGCGTTTATTCAAAACAATGTTGCTAGCATTTCTCAACCCAAGAAAGTTGACTAGCATGTGGAAAGAATCTATAGCATGTTACCAAAATGCAACAACAGCAGACATGCAAAAAACATCAAAATAGATTACACAAAATTCAAAAACTCTTCATAATGAGTTATAACCTGAATCCCACAAAATCTGTTGATGAGTAAGTCCTGAGAAAATTGGAAAGGTCATCCACCAATAAAAATACATAAACTCCATCAAGACCAACTGACTTGAAGGCTTCATTGAACAATATGGGTGATTTACTGTGAGCAACAGGCTTTCCAATAATTCCATATACTTTTGTATCAGGTCCCACTTGTCTAATATTGTATAGATCCAATAGATCCTTAATTGTAGGTTGACCAGGAGCTGAAACTAATCCCGACTCAAGGGTACCAAAAGTGAGATAACCACCAAATTTTGCACAAAGTATACGTGAAATTAATCCCCTATCACCCATAACAAGTCCAATAAATGGAACCTGGGAATTCCAAAAAACAGTCATGCTAAAATCATTTCTCATCATATAAAAAAGCCTCAACATAAATCACAAATTTATGTGTGGCAGTCAGAAACAGAGGTGTATTGCTTGAAGTGGCATAGGAGTTCAAATTAACAACATAAAGTTTTCAGCATTAACAAATGAGACAATCATACAGCCCAAACTTATTTTATTCTTTTCTTTGATAGATATGATGCAAAGGTAGACTGCTTTAAGATTTTTTCTCTACTACCCTCACTAGATGATTTTAAATGGTTGAAGCCAACATTTGATTGAATTTACATTGGCTGCAATTACAACAGTCCTTATTTATTCAGAGAAGCACCTTCACACAAAAACTTGACCTCTCTTCCTCAACTAAGTTGTCTATAAGTAATGAGAAACTCGTTCCTAACCAACCTTGAAGTAGTTTTATCTATATCATGTACTAATTAAGTTCACTAATGTGTAAGGTCAATAGCTTATAAGAGATAAAAGAGGTGCATTTAAATTAAAATTTTGTTCAAATTTTCCATCGTTAGAATGATTCATGAGAAGCTAAGAAATTATCATCTTAAATTTTGTAATACTATTGGTTCAACCTCCACTCCTGTCATCTGACACAATATGCTAGCAACAATGTATGAATTTTGTAAGAAATTAAGTTTGCATCTAAGAACAAAATTACCAAAGACCAGAATGTTACATACACGTCTTACTTGGGAATGGGCCATTATTTGAAACATGCGTGCGACATCAGTGATCTCCACGGCAGTTGTTGCAATCTTCACTATGTCGGCACCGGTTGCTTGTATTCTTGCTACAAGGTTGCCAAGATCCTCAACTGAGGGAGTATGCTGATAGTTATGAGATGAAACAATGACCTTGGTTTTATTGAATGTCTTCCCACGTATAGAGTCATAGAACTGATCCGCAACCTTTGTAGATGTGTCAGAAATAGGAAATGTTACACTAAGTTTCATATTTCAGACATCAGAAAGCAAATATTGTGAAGACAGCCTCTGGCTTCACCAAATTCGGGGGAAGTTTTAATGGCAACAAGAATAATTTATTTGCTGTAAGGTCCACTATCTTATATTGCTTAATATTAATTTGTTTATTATATATTAGAGAAGTGACAGCCATTCAACCTGCAGTTGAGTTCTGACTTCTGAAGGAAAAGCTGAATGCTAAATGCTAGAAGGATGAGATATACCCTAACATTTCTACTAGAAACATAAAAAAGACTAAAATTTAACCACAAATAATAAAGCCAGCAGAAGGTGTATTTGGGATACAAATTTTCTAAAGCATCATCAAGATGAATGACTGATTCATAATGCATGGAACCGATAAACTAAGAGCATAATACATGAGAATGGAATATAATAGTACAAAAAAGAAACTAAACAATTACTAGTTCAACATAGCAATTTATAGTCTATAGAGTACTACTGCATGCTCGACACAACTAGCATGCTAAGAGTTACACAAACTTAGGTAGGCAGAATCATGACATCAACAGAACCCACCATGTATTTGTTCTCTTGAAGAGAACTCCCATTTGTTCAAATTAAGAGCACGCTTGTTTATGCTTTTTCTTTAAAAAACAAGAAGTGATTTTGATAAATAAATAGATAAAAAACTTGTGACATTTGCACCTTTGTTTGGTCTGGCTTTAGCAAAAAAACAGAAGCTGCAAAGTAACCAAAGAGAAGGTATATTTTTCAGCTTAACAAAAAATTAATTTTGTAGAATCACTTTTTTTAGGCCCATTATATGAATAGAATGGTAGGTTTCTAAGTATTTCTTCTATTAAAATGAAGTTGTCACTGGAGTGGAAAGCTGGAATTATATGTAGACAAGGGGAAAACAACCTGAAGTTCAACATCAATGTAATCAGCTCCCAATTCCATGGCTAACCGAAGCACATCCAAGCGTTTGTTATCATCACCGTCGTACATACCACCTTCCCATTTCGGCCTTAAAAGAGATATTAAATTTCATTATTTCCAAGACAATGTTCATACCTAGGTAGCATTTCTTAGATGTATCAAAACATGACGGAATAGAACATGTGGGTACTACTTTATGTTTGGGCAATTTTATAAATAGAATAGAACACACCAAACATTTTGGTTTCAGTAAAAGGGGCGAAAGCAAAAGAAAATAAAAACATAACACTGTTCTGTTCATGCACCAAAAGCAATCACAATAATCAACAATTTAGGATTAAAGAAGCCCAAGATTGTGATACCTGTAAGTAAACAACAGAGGCAAAGTGCGGTGTTTAATCAGAGCATTGAGATCTTGAGAGGGGTTGAAGTTCTTCAAAGAATCTAATCGAATTTCAACGACGTCAGCACCAGCAAGTTTAGCTTTGTTCATATCAATTTTCATTGTATCAAGTGAATCCCCCATTATAGGAACACAAATTAAGGTTTCATTCATCCTCATCCCTGAAGAAGACGGCGATGTAATCTGAAACATCACAAAGCAAATCGTAAATTCATAAAACCAAAAGGAGATAGAGAATGAAAGAATGATGAGTTTGGTGAAGGAGTGAAATTGTGTGAGGAGAGAGATAGAAAGAGGAGAAATTGGTACTAAAAAATTGGAAAGATAAAGAGAATTGTCTTTCTTGGTTGGTTGGAAGCTCTCGAAACCTTGATGTTTTGGACAATTACGGACAAATGTGGTCGATGAAATCGCAATTTCGGCCGCAATATTGTTTCAGTGACTCTCAAAACCTTAACATATCGGTTATCGGGTCCAAATTTAAAACCCTGTACATCACTGATTGTTTGGTGTGGGTGTGGTAGGTGGAAAAGTGGTTGAAAAAACATGTGACTTTTACCGTACTCCTTATTTTCTTTAAAAAAAGAACCAGCTATTTAAATATTTATTTTCAGAAAAGATAATAAAATGATTGGTAATGGCGTGGTGTTGTGACCTGCTCCTGCGTGAGGTGGCGGAGGGAAGAATGGGGCGTCGCGGGTTGGTGAACGAGGCGGCAAGGGGTGGAGGATGCGGGACGGTGACGGCGACTGGGGTTGAAGAATGTGGCGGTTAAACGGTGGGTGAAGAATTTGGTATGAAGCGTGGAAGGGTAAGATAGTTGTGGTGGTGCGCGCAGGAACTGCATACTTTAGATCTGTTGCTCAGTGAATGTGTGCAAAGACAGAGAGAGGGTAAGGACATGTAACGGGTCAAATGTCAAATCTCAATTTTTGTTTAGTAGAGAATACCATATACTTTACTACAAATCCACCTACCACTAATATGTGTCATAATTTGTTTAGTACATAAATTGCATATAAGTTCTATAAATTTCATTAAGATTTTGAACTATTTTTTATTCATAATTATTTATTAGATTATTACTACATAATAATAATGTTAAATATTATTAGTCCACTAAGGAATCTGTTCTCATGAAACTAATAACAGTAGCAGTAGACAAATCACTCCAACAAGAAATATCCTCAAAATATAAATTGGTTGGGAAGAAAAAGATAACTAAGTTTTAATTGAATTAAAAGGGAAAATATAATTATATTTATATATATATATGAAAGGAAAATAAATAATAATAATATGATAGTTGAAATTGAAAAAATACATAAATGATATTTTTTAGTAATTTAATATTATATTTATACACATATAAATTTCACCCAATAGTGAAAGTTTAAGGGATATTAAAAAGAAATAATAATTTTAGTTACTTACAAAAGACATAAGGTTTGGAATGGAAAAAACATTTATAGGTTGGTGATAAAATGAGAGCCCTAGGGATAAAATAAGAAGAATGATAAATGTTGATAGACATTACAACTTAATTTATCCAAAATGGGAAAAGAATGGGAAATCTTTGCTTTTTTAAGGATTCATTATATCTTTTTTTTATTTTTTATGTACTCTCTCATTTTCACTATAGGAGAGTATCTTCATTATTCAAAATGTTAGAAGATATTTAGATCGATAGAGAACTATCATATTTAGGATTTAGTTAGTTTCATTTTATCTGAGTTTATCTATAGTTTATGTTTATCATATTAGTTATTATTCGAATCATTATTATCTTATTATTTATAACAATTTTTTATCTATAATAAACTAATTGAGTTGACTTATATTTGAGTTTGACTAATTTTTATATTCCTAAACATTTACACCTTTGCTCTTTTCTCTCAAAGTTTTCCTCATCTCCACTTTGATAATCTTCAATGCATTGGGAGTGAACATCTCGGTTCCAATGATCATATATTTCTTGGCCAAAAACACATATTTCGAATCCTCTAATGCTTCAAGTCTTATTATCTTATCCTCATCCTCAATGTTTTCATTATCATATTTATCCTATAATAATATATGTGATTATGTGAATATTGAAGTATGAAAAAATATTAAAAATTAAAGTATATTAACACTTGTATCCTTTAATTTATACTGAAATTATATTTTTAACTTTAAAAATACACTAAAAATAGCATCAGTGCGCATCAAGTGCTTCTTTGAAAATGTTGTGGCTCAACAACTCCATCAGTGCGCATTCACACCAACCACTAGCCAGGTTGTCAACATTGACTAAGGCATACAGCATGGAACTTCTCTCCACAATATAATAAATATACCCAAACTCATCAACCTTATGTCATTCTTGTCAATCAACCAAAGCCCATGTTATAAAATTTTATCAAAGTCTATGGAAAGCTTTTAAGACTTCTTATATTCGTATTAAAACTTAAGTCTTGATGATGTCTTTCTTCACTTCCATTAGATAAAGTAATTCCCTTCTTTTCCTCTGTTTGAGAGAGGGTGAATACTTTTATGATTTGGCATTTCTTTAGCTCTTCAACATAAATTTTAAATAATGGAGATAAGTCTATAACACCCCTAAACTTTATGTATTTTGCAAATAATTATTATGAATTATTTTTCTTTCTAATTGTCATATTATTTTTTTTTTAATTTTAATTTTTAAATACAAAATATTATTTTAGTGTCCCTAAATATAAATAATTCTCCCTCACCTATTGATATTGACTAACATTCATTATTGTGTTGTTAATATTATATATAATGACATTTGTTTATTTATTGTCTTACCAATAATTTAATTATCTTTATGACCACTACTTGCAAAACCATAAATTTTCGAATTTTTTATGCATTTTTCCTAAATAATGGTATTAATTAAACATAATCTCTTAACTTATAGTTGGAGATTCATCCCTTCCACATAAAATTATTTATGTGTGACAAAGTTTTCCCCCTCATACACATAAAGTAAAATTGAATTTCTATCCACTTGCTATCTTGCATAAATAATGATTTTGGTTTCTCTTTTTATTTATTTTACATTCTTTCCAAATCTAGCATTAAATTGGCTTAGTTACAACCCACTAATCCAAATAGATCATGTTGCTAGCCAGTGCATTGTCACTAAACAATAATGCAAAATAGTCTTAATCATAATTGTGTAATCATCAAAATCTGCTCTTAAAGGACATTATCAACTACTGAATTGTTGAAATTTTGTTATGAATGTCCCAAATTCATATTCATTCAAAATTAGTGGAGGTGGGATTCATGCTAAAATCAGGTATGAGCTGCACAAAATGTATACCTAATAACAAATTTTTATTACTCCATTTGTTACTAATGAAAAATAATTGCCTCATTATAATTATGTTTGTTTTCATTAATGGTAGAAGAAGTGTTGCACAAAAAAGTGTTTTGTTACTAAGAAAGATTATATATTTTTAAGTGTGTACTCGTTCTTTATCTTGAGTCGATTTGATTTTAATAAGTAATATAAAAATGTTACATTTTGTTTTTAAAATTTTTCCTTCTATTTATGTGATAATATTTAATTAGTATAGGATAGGAAATGAGACACCATTAAAAATAATTGATCTCTCCTCTTTTGTTACAAAATACTTAGGTAAGGTTGGTTCAAACCAGTGTTGTGATAACCAGATCGAACCAGACGGTTCAGTCGGTTCGATCGCTGACCGGACTTGAAAACGACTTCGTTTTGTAGTCTTAACCAAATGAGTAGTTGGACCGCTTTGAACCGGAGAAATTTCGATCGACCATGCTAAACCCGGTTAAACCAGAATAACCCGGGAAAAAACCGGACAATTCACTTAAAATTTATAAAAAATGGAACATTACTATAATGTTTTGTTTTATTTTGGTCCAAAAAAGATAGAGATATGTTACTTCAATATATTTATATAAAATTATTAATTATATATAATTTTAAATTTATATATAATTATATATTTATAGATAAAAATTATTAATTATATTTAAAATCATCTGGTCCGACCAGACGGCTTAAATATTTAAACCAGTTATACCTAATACGGAATTCTCATCTTAGAAACAGCAAGAAGATAGACGTGGCCCATAAGGCTGAAAATAGAAAATTGATGCTTTAATGAGATTGCTTAATAGTCTTCCAAAAATAACAAATGCCAAACAAAATAATTAAATCACTTTAATATCTACCTCTAGTAAAGATATATAATTAGTATATTATCTACCATTTATTTATATTAAGAATTAATAATGATTAAACATAAATGATAAATAATACATTGACAATGTAAAAAACTCTTAGATCCATAAATTTTTTTCTCTAATTGTATTATAACATGACATGTTCCCATCATTTTCCACATGCATGTACTTTGATTTTCACACAAATTACACGTAACAAGCTTTATCATTTTATTATATGCTAAAATCCCCAACTAAGTATTTAAAAACCTAATAATTTTATGACAGAAAAATAAATAACATGGAAATTAGGAATGACAATGTGAGTAGGGACACAATGCACTAATAGTACTTTCTCACTAGCCAACATTTATGTTGAGTGTATTGGAGGGGATTATGACTCTCTCAATATCCTTATTTAATCAAACATAATTTTGTAGCTCTATTTAGTTAGAGTAAATTTCCAGAAAAACTACAACATTATAGGTCTTGTTTTGGGAACCCTCTTAAAGTAACTTATGTCTACCATTTTTACAACATGCAATCATTTTTTCAGCCCAATTTTCCAAACATAGGTAGATCCTCATCTATAATCCCAAGGAGGATGTGAGCACAACAAATATATACATGAGTATTTAGCAATTCATGAATTAGGATACACCAAAAAAATAAATTTTAGTATCACACTTCATAATGTCTTCATATAATTTAAAATACATTCAAAGTAGAACAATAAATTATGTCAAGTTCAATAGGATGTCATTCATTCCTTTATTAAGTGTTGGTTTTTAATAAAAAATTATCCATATTTATTATTCGTTTTCAAAATTTAATGTAATATTAATTATTTTTTCAACTATATTCTTTACCATGAGAGAGAAAACATTTGTTAGGGTAAATTGAGGAGATAAAATTATTGTAAGAAAGTGGTTACTAATTTTATGATTTTTTTAATGTTTTTCTTGTTAGTGTGGAAAAATCTTAAATAACACTTATTGTATTATATCCAATCTATATAATGATTAGTTTAACCTTTAAATTGTCAAATACTTATTAAACTTCTCACTTTATGTTTATACTTATCCATAAAAATAATCCATTTTGATTTTAATTGATCCTCTCGGTAAATGACTAACTTCTTACTATCTAACTAACTTGTGGAAGGTAAAAATATTAAATTAAATTTAAATAACTTGAGAATGCATATATATCCATTTTTTAGAGTAAATTACACTCACACCCCATGAATTTTAGTGAAATTATACAAACAATTCCTCCTTTTTTGTTCTTACACGAACCGTCCTACCTCCAATACGAACCACCCATACTTTTATATATATATTACACTGACTATCCATGCATGTTATAAAAATGTAATATTTTAAACAAAAACGTGTGGTGAATATAATTAATTTAAAAAAATATTATATATTGTGTAACATTTCAAAAAGTACAAAAGTCAATGTTTCTATATTATTTTTGTGTCATTACAAAATACAATATACAATATACATTTTTATTTAACTTTATTACACAATATACATTTTTTTGTTTAAAATATTACACTTTTATATTTGCAGAGTACACATGTATAAAATTAAGGGTGATTTGTGTAAGGACAAAAAATGGAAGGATAGTTTACATAATTTTACTAAAACTCAGAGGTGTGAGTGTAAATTACTCTTTCTTTTTTTTTTTTTTTTTTTTTTTTTTTTTTTTGGGAAAATGGTGACCCACAAGGAATATAATCTTTATGCATGAGAATCCCGTAATACAGTTAGTTAAATCATAAATGGGAAGCAAGTTGCAACTGCTACAATACAGCTATAAAGCAATAATAGTATGTGTGAGCCCACACGCTACGCAACCCTGACCCCTCTCGCGCTCTTTTACGGTTTTACCCGTACAATACAATGCACCGTACCGCACCCGATCACATTTCACACCTTCAATTCCCAATCTCTTTCTCTACTAAATCAACCTCTCTCTCCATCCATTCAATCCTTTCGCTTCTTCTCGTAAGCCCTCTCTCTTTCTCTCCCTCTCTATCTATATTTATATTTCCATAATCATTCATAACACTTTCTCTTAATCTATTGTTTTTATCTTAGTGTTTACCTATTTTGGGTTTCTTTTGATCTGGGAACTAGATTCTGAGCTTGCCTGTTTTTTCACATCTACTTGTTTGTCCTCATGATTTGTTTGTTTTTTCATCATGTTTGGTTGCTATGTAAATGAAAATCTATGGTAGCATGTGGCAGAAACAGGATTCCAAAATTTTATTTTTAACCCTTTTTTTTATTGTATTTCCAATTTGAAAGGAAATTATAGAAGCCCAGAATGCATAATCAATGTTTAGTTGTTTATCTGATAGAAAGTTTAGATTTTTGGATTTTTTATTATTGTGGGAATCTGATATAGTATTAGTTTTTGCATTTTGATGTGTGTTGTAACTAACTAATGATCTTAGTTTCCCTTGTAGTGTTGTTATATCTTAGCAGTTATATTCTGACTGTGTTTTTATGGTTTTGTTATGCTTTTTCTTCAGTGAAGAAGGAATCTTTCTCTTTTGCGCGTGTCCTGGTCTCTTCTCCAATCCTCCACCATTACAGAAAGTAGTGTGTAATTTGATACCTGAATAGTGTGTATTCATATATCTATGTCAATCGGTATGGAGGTTAAGCTGTGGAATGACAAGCGCGAGAGAGAAATGTATGATAACTTTGCGGAGCTCTTTGCCATTATCAAGGCCACTGAGAGACTTGAGAAAGCTTATGTTAGAGATATAATCTCACCACAGGAGTATGAGTTAGAGTGCCAGAAGCTAATAACTCATTTCAAAACCTTAGCTTCCACCCTCAAAGACACTGTCCCGAGCATTGAGCGATTTGCAGACACTTACAAAATGGAGTGCCCGGCTGCAATTAACCGCCTTGTGATTTCCGGTGTGCCTGCTACCGTCGAGCACCGTGCGGCTGCTGCTGCCTCTACATCCACCTCAGCTGCCATCGTGGCTGAGTGTGTGCAGAATTTTATTACATCAATGGATTCCTTGAAACTTAATATGGTGGCCGTGGATCAGGTGTACCCATTGCTCTCGGACCTTTATGGATCGCTCAATAAGTTGGCAATTTTGCCGCCTGATTTTGAGGGGAAAACAAAAATGAAGGAATGGATTGCAAGGTTGTCGAAGATGAGTGCAGCTGATGAGTTGACTGAACAACAGACTCGGCAGCTTCACTTTGATCTGGAGTCTTCTTACAATTCCTTTGTGGCTGCTCTGCCCAATGCTGGTACATGATTGAGTATGTGTGCTTGTAAAAATTAAATTGGACTATCTTTTTTCTTCTTGGTTTACTGATGCTGTTGATTGGAGAGGAATTTTCTATTTGGTGACAGCTTAAGCCTATGTGTTTTAAGGCTGGTTATATACAAAATTATAGGTCTGTGATGCTCATTGAAGGTTGGTTTTATTTTGTGGATGAGTTTTTAAGCTATGGTTATATTACCTATACTTGTTTGGTTTGAGTTCCTGGTACATTTCAGGCAGGTGAAATCTTAAAGAAACTTTAGTTTATAGTTTTGTATATATGTATCTGTCTTTAATATTACTAGATAGATTTCAACCCTACATTCCTAACCAAACCTAGAGATATCAAAGGTAGTCTAAATAATTGACATTTGACATCATAAGTAATGGGCAAATCATCAGAGCCTCTAAATCTTTGTTACACAATGACTGGCTTGGTTTTTCTGAGAAATTTAGGTTTCATATATGAGCAACTTCACTGAAATTTTTTGGTATGTTTGCTATACTTTGTTGTCAATTATCCAAAATCTGAATGACCTTTGCAATTAAACTTGTATGTTCCTAAAAACATTGGTTGGTCTACCAATACGTTTGCTTATCTGAACTAATGAATAGACTTCCTAATAATTTTCCTCTCACCCCTTTCTTTTTATCAGTGATTTAAATTTCTGATTACAGCCAGGATTATAGTAGAAACAATCTATGAAAGATGCTGGAGTGGAAAAGAGGGGCTGTGTATAAGGGTAGGGGTCACCTTTCCGCAATAGTGTCCCATTTTCTGGCTCGAACCAATGATCTGTTGTCACATGAATAAAATAAATTTGTTTAAAAACAAAAAACAACATTTTGATTGGTTTGAGATAGAGAATAAAACACTGTTGGAGACATCTCTGTCCATGTATAAAAGGTGGATGGTGCAATTAATTCAAATCACTATTCACAGGATTTTATCATGAAACCTGATATGAAATGTTAATTTTATATTTCATAAATGGTTTACATGTAAGCCTTCTAATATTCCAAGATTCAAGAAAAATGTGAGATGATAAATGTTACATATAAAAAGGAAAGTGAGAATTAGGTAGAGTTAGTTTTCTAAAGTTCAAGTCAAAGTGAATTGGCGAGTTATTGATTCATTGATGTGATGGTAATGGTTGAAGATTTTTACCATTTCGGCTTTGCTAACAACAATTATATTCGGCTAAAAACACACCATAACAAATGGATGTGCCGTATCATGTATGCATGGTAGCATCAAAACATGTTAGAAATATGAAACATGTAAAAAAAATTGACATACTATTTCAATAATGAATGAACAGTATGTAATATTTATTTATTAAATTATAGTACCAAAATGAAACGACTGTAAAGAGAAAGTTCCTAGATATTAGTCCAATTTATAGAGAAGTCAGAAAAAGAAGAATTAGAAATAACATTCTTAACTAATAATAGAACATGAAATGATTGTCTCACAAAGTTTCTCACTCCATGCATTACTACTCACCCACCTAACGAGACTAGACTAAAGTTTAATTAAAGAAACTTAATTATAATTATATATGAATAATAGATAATACAATAATATTGTATAAAACTTTTATGTTGTTGGTGTATACATATTTTTCAAGTTCTAATTAAAGGAGAAATTAATTATTTAAATCAATGAGTCCAACAAATTGAGAAATGGAAGTTGTGGCACAACCCATGACCCAATGTGGTTGATAGGGCACAGGCCCAAAAGCAATGAATGAAGGACCTCAAAGGTAAAAGATGCAATGGTGCTACGACTACCGTTGCATTGTAATCGCATGAAACATGGTTATAGGAATAGGAATAGGAGGCGATGTGGAAGAACCAAAAGGAGTGCGGCAACATCGGAAGAAAAGAGCTTTAAAGAACAAAGGTTTATCTGTTACTTTCAATGAGAAAGATCTCAATGACTATGTCACTGGTTTTCACAAACGCAAGAAGAAGCGTAGAAAGGAAGCTCACAAACAACAAGAAGTTAAACTAAGACGCAAACGCACTGAACAACGCAAAAAAGTATTCATAATATTTTTTGTTTTATATATTTGTACATACACGAAATTGTTTCGTTAATTTCATTTAATTTTATTCTGTATCTCTATTTTTTTGCAGAGGAAGTTGGAAAGAGAACTTGTTCATGGTGGTGGTGTAATACCAACCTCTGATGAGCCTGAAAATGATGAAATAGAAGCTGTTGAATCTATTGCTGGTGTGTTTTAGTTTTAGCATTTGCATTTGCATTGTGTGAATCATATGACCTAATTTGTTTCTTTACTTATCTTCTATTTAGGCTTTTTGTTAGTGATAAACTTGAATGCTCAATCATATAAACACTCTCTTGTATCAGTGGTTGGATTTGCTTTGTTCATAATTGTAAGATGTCACATTAATTTCACATAGGGCACGTTTGGTTGGATTTGCTTTTATCACATTAAATTATTTTTTTGGTATAACCAAGCTTATCTCGTCATCATGTTGATAAGGGAATAATATGTTTGGAGGTGTGTGACTGCCCCTTCTAACAATTGTTGCTCACGAGAATCAAACCTTTGGGCTAATATGATACCTATGGATCCAAAGGGCCTTACACCACTCGACCAATGTCTTGTTGGTTAAAGGGGTTAATTAAGCGCTTATTTAATAATTTTTTAAATAAGCTAAAAAGGGTTGTTTTTATAAGCTTCTTCTTTGCTAAGCTTATATGAGTAAAGCAAAAACACTTATATGAAGGTCATAAACTATTTTCATAAGCCTCAGTAAGCTCTTCCTAACACCCCATGAGAATTTCTATAATCTTTTTTAACTCATTGCATAAGCTTATTCGATAAGTTTATTGCAATAAGCTAAAATGACCTTATAGGAAAGGTCATAGCTATTTTCATAAGTTTGTCCATACACTTTTTTAGTGCTTATATGATAAGATAAGCCTAAATAAGCTCTTTCAAATGTCCTTTTATTCTCCATAATTGTACATGCTGGATATGATCCATTATCATAGCATAAGTAATCAAACTTCATAAGGTTATCTGCTTTTGTATTCACCTATGGGCTATGGGTTTATCTCTTGATCCTGGTGTTTTTTTAGTGTGATTCAAGTTGCTTGAAACTTTGAGTAAAACTGTTTGAAGCTTCTTTTATTATGAATGAGTAATGAGAGGCAATTTGGTGAAATTTAAGTAATGCTGTGTGATTTCCTTCATGCTTTTGATTTATGGCTTATTTGATAATTGGATTTACCTTTTATCGTTGAAAGGAACAAAGACATATGAAAATGCTGATTTGAAAGTCACTGTTGTAACAAGTGAGATCAGTCCTGAAGAAGAATTTCATCCTAATGAAAGGAAGGAGCCAGCACTGCCCGTTCAACCTGTTGTAGCTGATAAAAAGCAAGTGGTACCGATAAGTAATAGGAAACCATTTAAGAAGGCTGTGAAACACTGGTCACGGCCGAAGCCAGCAAGTAAGAGAGATAAAAAGAAAGGAAACAAAAGGGGCAAGAAGTAACAATACCTGGGCACTTTGCATCACCAGGACCTTTCCAAGTCTACAGAAAAGAGGTGATTATTGAATTCAGTAACTTAGCTGCTGAGATTCATGCTTCAGTGTTACTGAGTTTTGGCTTGTTTTGTAGTTGAATATATACAATAGTTGGTCAACTGGTTCCTATGATGAGTGATGACTTGATTTTCTTCTGTAAGTGGTCATACTGCCATCTTTTCTCTTCCTAGTCCATTTTGGGGATTTAAGAGTTAAGAAAGAAACTATGACAATTGACATAGACTCCAACACTCGAGGATTCTTTTCCTCTTCGTTTATCAATAGTTTTATTGTGTTTCATAGTTGCACATATTATTCTAGTTATGTAAGTTTTTAGTTGCTCATCAAAGGAAGCCTTTTCAGTTTTTTTGTCTTCAGCACTGTGATTGATCTATTCATGGGGTTTCTGAGAAATGCCTCTTATCCCATGTTAAATTGGATCATTGATGGTAAATTTAATGTCATCATCTACTTTATTTTTCATGGGGTCTGGTAAGTTAGTGTTGGTTTGAAAATCTGGCCACACTAATTACCAGGTAAAACAATCCTTTTACATCCTCCCTTTCCAAACCTCATTTTGATTCATGGAACCATTCGCTTAAGATTTTGGAAAAGACTCAGAACCGTTGTCGATTTTGATTCAAGACATGACATCTTACTTATATCTCTTCATTCTTCCTATGCCTGATAACAATGGGTTTCCTCGATGGCTCTGCAGTTGGGGATGGAGGGGATGGATCCTAGAACATATTGTTGGTGCAGCAGAAGAATAAATAGTATAAATAAGAAGACAATATAGCTCTATATAACTATACTGATATTAAACACATTTATTTAATATGCTCTTGAAATGCTAATTAAGATAAGATGAGAGATCCATTTATTCCAAGAGTTTTAAACTTACTCTACATCTTAGCCATCAATTTTAGGAAAATTCAATTGTTTGAATTAATGAGTAGATATAAACCATTAGATTTTCTTAAACATAAGAGGCGTGTTAATACATGAGCACGAAGCATATATTATTGTAAAATATGCATGATGCATTAATTAAGGGGTGTTTATCCCATGGTTAAAGTGGCCACGTGCTACAAACCCTGAAGAAACTAGGCCACATTCCAAGCAAAGGGATACGTTAGACAAGACATTGATTGAAGGGAAGAGGGATGGTTGAGCAGAAATAGAAGAACATGGGGTTCTTTAGCTTTGGGGAACAATTGGGTATATGGGTCTATCTCAATTGAAAGTGATCAACCTTTAGTTTACTATTCAGAAACAGATTGGTGTTTTCGGCTTAAGGTCAGGGATTTGATCCAATAAACTCTTCCATGCCTTATCTTTTATATCAAACTAAAAGGATCGGAAGATAGGGGCATGAATTAAATGAAAAATGAACACTTTTTTCAATATTTGAGATATAATTTTTTTTTTGAAAGGGGAAAAACTTAACCTCAGATACATCACCGTACAAAGTCCTAACAAATTCTGGTGGTGGGATATCGAGAATATCAACCTCATAAAATATGATATCAACACAGCAAGCCAACCTTATGCATGAACTTCAGAGTTCATAGTCTTGCCACGACTCATCTATCGGAAGTGGAAAGACCAACTGATATACTTTCTACCAACAAGGCAAGATAAAGATTTACTTTTATTAATAATAAATGAACATGTAATCCAGCTTGAAATAAGTCAAAAATTTGTCTCTAGGATTATATGGTGTAGCAAAAATGATTGAAAATCATATGTCACAAGTTGATGTTCTTAACTCTTTCCCCGTTAATAACATAGTGTTATATAGGAATTGTTGCAATGAATATTGTTTTACTGGTTTAGGCATGTTAAATGTGAACTGAAATTTTAAATGATGTGACATTATCTTATTGGACGATCCATTCTCACATAAACATCTTTAAAGATTTCCTTATTCCTCTAGTTCCACAAGAACTGACAAAAATAGTATGCCCCCAAGTCCTCATAAAGATTAGCACTAAATTGATAATATTTTTAGCAAGGAGAATTAATGAAATTGAAAGTGATTGGAATCACTTGTTTCTTTCTCAATTATCCAAAATTGGAATAGAGAAATAGAACGATTTCTTTTTTAAAAACGGATAATAATGATTATATCTAAAAATGGGACAGTATTTAGACGTAACTCCTCTTCCCTTCTCTATTTTCCTTTTCCTTCTATCTATATTAATCGTATTATGTTCCAATCCATTTTACAACCTCCGGACTCCATAAAATACCATAGTTTTCAATCATATCTCATGTATTAAAAATGTCATTATATACATATGAAATGACTAAAGTGATAATATAGTTATTTTTGAATGATAAACATTAAAAAATAAATACATATGATTTTTTTCAAGTGATATTGTAATCATTAACTAACTTTTAAATTTAACCAATATTCGTAGTTATATAACCAAAATTATTATTTACACAGTTTTTTTAGCCACTCGCTTAGGGATGAGGATTACATGTCCTCATTCAGGTCTCACTTTGTTTACCAAATCAATTAGAAAGTTTTATTCAACTAAAAAAATAACAAAATACTTTAATATTATTTTGTGAAATTTAATTAGATAGGGACATAGAGACAAAAAAAAATTGTACCCACATAGGTTCCTTATCCCTTGCTTAGCCTATAGTGGTTTGAGTAATTGTAAGGGATGAAGATCACCCGTCCTGAACGGTGTCCCATGTCATGTCCTAGACCAATGGTATATTACTATATGAATAAAAGAATTTTTTTAAAAACCAAATGTAACACTCTCATTGGCTTGAGACAGAAAATGAGACACCGTTTGAGATAGGTGATCTTTGTGCCATTGTAAGAGCTAGTTAAAATGATTAGATAGGAAGGAGTGGGGTTCCAAGTTGCAAGCATTTGGTTGAGTGAGCAAGGGGTAATGATGTTATAGCCGCAAGATTGTTGGCAAAACTAAGAATTTAGCTAAAGAATAGATCAGTGTATTATGATGGCTCTTCCATTCCAAAGAAATTAGGTTGGGTGCTTATGCTTTCTTTAACCTAACCCTACCAAATTCAATGGCTACACAATTCAGTGGGAAATAGGTTTTGATTATGACTTATGACACCAAAAAAATCTAAAGATGCATACCTATTTTTTATTTTAGGGCTCAAATTGTTTTTATTATGAGATTGTTCAACAATTAAATACTTGTCACAAATGTTACGAATATGAGTCACTCCTATTCCACCTGGAGTTAGTTCTCATAACCAAAGTTTTGTTCATACGGAAGAATATATTAAAATTTGATGGAAAGTTTTTTTAATTAACAGACTCAATTTAAACTGTTATGTGGGTTATTGCCATTTATTTACTTATACATTCCATTATGTTACATTATTGTTAATATACCTTCTTATTACTTCATATATTCCCTATTATCGGTTTATTATGATATAAACGTAGAAGCTAATGTAATTAATTAGTATAGTTAACTCACATTTTTCAATTTTTCATATTTATCATTTACCTCACCATTAACTATAATTAATATTACTCTATAAATTTTCATTCTAACTAGCTATAAAGTGGCTTATTAAACTAGAATTGTTCAGTAAAACAAGTTTTTTAACCAGTTGAAATTTAAAAGTGACTAAAAATAAATGTATTTTTTATTAATTGAAATAATTAAATGTATAGATAATTTAAAATAATCATTTATTTTTTATATTTTAGTTATAATTAATATGTAACATTTTATTTATTTATTTTGTTTTAATTGATGACATATAATGTAATTTGTTAAAATATTGAAGGATAAATTTGGAACAAGAATTATTGAAAGTTACTTTTAATTTCTAAAACGCTACTTGAAATATCTTTCTGAAAAGTAGCTTTCAAACGCTACAAGCTCTTTTTTTTAAAAGTTACAAACTACCTTCAATTTTTGTTTATCGAACGCCTCTACTAACTTTTTGAGTGACTCAGAAAACTACAAATTACGTGAAAAGTTACTTTAAATGTTTACCAAACTGTGCCTATAGCAGGGCAGGTAGAAGTTAGTAGTAACGATTTATGCAATCAAAAATTAATATAAAAGTTCATAAGATGTCATAATTTTATGCATTGTCATTTATATACGAAAAAGGCACACCCACATAGGCTACATTTTTCCGAGTAGGGCATACAAATTTCGTTCATTTTCCATTTATCCTTGCTCTTTTGTTCGTCATGTCGGCATGCATTTCTATTTTGAGCAATGCATATGGCCCACATGCATAATTTAAGAGGGAAAAAAAGAAAAAAAATCATATAAATTATTTTGTAATGTGATTTTTAATGCTTCCAAAAATTATGATGTAATGTGATTTGTTCAACTTCTTATAAAATATCAAAGTTTCTTAATTTTTTCTCTTCAATTACTTTATTTATTTTTTATTTTATTATACGAATATTTTTTATTTTTTAATTATTCACCAATTCCTACAAGTTGTTCCCATGCCCGTTAGCCCAATTTAAATAGGCAGGTCATATAATTTTGTCTATTAAGATAATGTAGGTATGCTCGTGCTCGCTTACGTCTTGTCGGCACATGCAAAACGAATTGGGTAACCCATTTTGTCATCCTATTGTCCGTGTAAAAATTGATATGTAATACATCATTCATATTTCATTTATTTACTTTTTTTAATTGGTAAATTGCAACTTATGGAGTCAATTAACTATTTTGGTGCGTTGCATGCTAAAAAAAATAAATAAAGATTATAGCTTTTGAAAATGATGAAGTAGTTTAACGATTTATTTTGGAGAATTGTATTTAATTATTTTATTTTATTTTATTTTGTACCAAAAAATAAATAAAATACTAAATAGAAAAGGAAACATATTTGTTCTCTTAAAAATATAAAGTTGAAATAGAATCTTTAATTCATTTAATATTAGGAATATTATTAGTCTAGGTGTACTATTTTGTCTCGACCCAAAACTAATTGTTCTACATTCAGATTTTAGAAATTAGGTTTTTGTATTTTTAGTGAAGCTTGATTAGGAACATCTCAACTTTAGATGGAATATATTCCTTTTAAATATGAGAGCAATAGCTATACATATTAAAAAATATTAATTCATTATTCATATAATAAATGATAAATTTTTTATTACACTACCTTAACACAAGAAAACATTCTAACTAAATCTAGAATTTTATTAAGGATGTAATAAGGAATCAAATGAAAATATATTTATTGGAAAATTTAGAGTAAACTTTAAAATGAAGTTTGGATTCAGTCACGAACAACCATGCACTAATATATTAACTTTGATGCATAGTTCGTACATGGACAAATAAGAACGTTATACTTTCAGAGAGAGAATATAACCTTATTTATGAAAAGTGGTAGATACAACAAATAAAATATTGGAAATATATTAAAAATTAGAATTAAATAATAATATATAAAACATAAATACTTGTATATAAATGGACAAGTTTGTCTCATAATTCCATATCCAGAGTCATTATCTATGTGGCACTAGGAGTATAATACACAGGGATATGTAATTAAATTGTCCACTGTTTTAAAACAAATAAAGATTCTCTCTATTAATAGAAATATAAGTACTTCAAAAAGCAAAAAAAAAAACATAACATATTAAAATATTTTATATTTTTTTATATATATTGAAATGATATTTTTACTATTAAAATATAAGTAAAATAATTATTTTTATCTTCATTAATAAATAGAATTATTCTTTTTTAAGACACTGAACTTCTGAGCTGGATCTACTGCATTCACCCATTTTAAGGTGGGAATGGAATGCAACTTTTTTCTTAAAGAAATGATTGTGAATGAAAATATTTGGAAGGGTTCAGATTTGATGCAGCCACTTGCAGATCCACTTCAGTGAACTGTTCCCTTTTTGCAAACCATGAACTGCTTGTGTTTGCTTTTTGTTTTTTTCTTTTAAATTATTATTATTATTATTATTATTACAATATATAATCAAGAAATGTGATATTCAAATTTGATGGTGTAGACTTCCACCTTAAATCAATCATATCTCATCAACAAGGTTTAGTATAATGTATTGATAGTTGATTTTTTTAATCGTGATGTTAAAAAACTTGATCCATGACACATATATAATTTTTTTTATAAGGATAAAACACAATTCAATAATCTATACACCTCGAAAAAAAATTTAGTCTTGGGCAATACGAAAATTGGAACTCTCATTCACTTACAAAATAAAAGTTTACAAGTTATTAAAAATGTCGTAGAACGGTGAGAATTTTTTTTTACAAATCTACATTATATAGTACTCCTATAATTCTCTAAAAAAACCCACAATGTAACAATAATAGTAATAGTAATTATTCACAGCATTAACAAAGATGATTAAAACATAGTTGATATAATTTATCTTTATTATATTTTATATTTATCATTAATTTATACTTTAAACTTATATCATAAAATCATTTATAATCCATTATTGAATAATAACATTTAATCTATTATCTCTTTAAAACTAAACCTTACTTCATTATTGCTTGATAATTTATGTGTAACTAGCTTAGATTATATATATAAAAGAAGCTATTCGTTTTTACAAACCTTCAAATAGGGTGAGTTGATCATTTTTGTACATTATAATCTCATTAGGTGTGAGTCTTATCAAGTAATCCACTCTTTATAATCTCAAGTCTTTTAAGTATAAATAAATATAATAATTTATTAGATGACATAAATTAATTTCTAATATTTTATCTATATTAATAATTTATATTCTCAAATTACATTATATTATTTTTCTAAAATTAAATTTATTATTATCAGTATCATTATCAACTTAAAGTAAACTTTTATCTATAGAATTGAACCATTAGTCCATAAATTAATAATTCATATTGTTGGCAAAGATGTAGTGACACATATCAAAATCAATTTATATATATTCATAGAATAAAATAATACCCTTAATTATCATAATCCATATTATTAATTTTTTTGAATTAAAGGTTTTAATGATACACAAATTTGCATCCCAAATGTAAAATTTTTAATAATATAATATATTTTATTATAATAAAATATAGAGTAAATTACACTCACACCCCTGAGTTTTAATGAAATTACACAAACCACCCATCATTTCTTTGTCCTTACACTAACCACCTCTCTCTCTCTCCTACACAAATCACCCCTAGTTTTATACATATATTACACTGACTACCCCTGCATGTTATAAAAGTGTAATATTTTAAAGAAAAATATGTGAAGAATTTAATTAAGTTAAACAAAATATTGTATATTGTGTAACACTTCAAATAGTACAAAAGCGAATGTTTCTTTATTATTTTTGTGTCATTAAAAAATACATTAATAATTTCAAAGAAATGTTTAAATAAATCTTATACTATTTTATAACGAGCCAAATAATGAAGACGCATTGACTCTTATATTATTTGAATTTGTCTACACAATATACAATATTTTGTTTAATTAATTACACACATCGTATGTTTTATGTTTAAAATATTACACTTTTATATCATGCAGGGATAATCAGTGTAACATATGTACAAAATTAGGGGTGGTTCGTGTAAGGACAAAAAAGTGATGGGTGGTTTGTGTAATTTCACTAAAACTCAAGGGGTGTGAGTATAATTTACTCTAAAATATAATATAATATAATTTAATGCAATATAATATAATATAGTATAATGTAAGAAACTATAGTATAATATTTAATATATATTTACGTTCATAAAGGAATTGATATTTTATCCTATGTTTGGTAGAGATATTTTTTTTAATTTTTTTTGTATCATTTGATTCTTTTATGACCTAAGCTTGTTTGGATAACTAACTTACATTATATACAAAAGTTTTTATTTTATAAAAACTATCATCTGAATATACATCAACCCATATTCTTAATTTTTAATATTAAATATTTTATTTTATATATTTTATTTAAGATAATTATATTATAATTTTTATATTGAGTGTATAAGATATTATAATTTATGTAATAGAAAATTATGAAAATGAATTGTGATATTATTAAAACTTACATTAAAAATTGTATTGGTGGTTTGATATTTTTGTGTATGTAGTTTCCTCTAACTTTCATTAATATTTCTTTTATTGTAAGAAAATTTTATAATAATAGTTAATTACAAGAAAAAATAGGCAATGAAAAATTATATCATATAGTTGTAAGAGTGAATCTTGTACAGTAAATTTATTCTATACTATAACATATTATAATCATAAATATAATTTGTCATACTTTATTTATACTAATAAACTATATTTTAAATTTACATTCTATTATATTTCTAAAATCAAATCTTTCATTACTACTGTCATCTTAAAATCAACTTTTATCTATAAAAGTATTAATATATAAACCAATAAGGAATTCATTTTATTTATAGGGTCTAGCTTGATCTCTAGGTATATAGACCAAAGTCCCATGTGTGAGTAATATTTTTATGAGATATATAACCATATAGCTTAAATTGGATTAATTCTTATCTATAAAGTAAATAAATACATTTGATTATCATAAAATATTAATTTATAATATTAAATTTATTAACTTAACATAAACAAATATCATTGGTATGATAATAAACTTAATGAGAAATAAATGGAATAACTTATTGGAATAATTATAATAATTTAAAGGTGAGAATTAAAAAATCTATATGTGAAGTTATGAATACCCAAAAGTTTAAGGAATTTAATACATTTCCCGTTGAAATATAGTAGAAACCTATAATGCAAAATAATAATAAGAGTGAAAGTTCACATGGGTCCTTATATAAAGTTCAATGAGTATCAATTGATCACTCAAAAAAATAAAATAAAATTGATAGTCAAATAGTCATTATCACATAGACATAAAAAATGTTAAAAATAACTAACTTAACTCTTTGATATTTATTGAACCATTGATATTTAAAATTATTAACTTGATATAAACAAATATCATTGGTATGTTAATAATTTAATGAGAAATAAATGAAATAATTTATAGGAATAATTGTAAATATTTAAAGATGTTGAAAATTCTAAATGCTGAGTTATAAATACTAGAAAGTTTAAAGGGGTTTAATACATTTCCCATTAATACATTCATAAATAGGATAATGCATGTAATAATAATAACAATGAATATCCACATTGATCATTATATAAATTTTTGCGTGTATCAATTTAATTCATAAAAAATAAAAATTCAAATTGATACTTAAATATCTTAAATATGATTTAAAATAGTCACGAGACTCCTGTAGAGTGATAATAAGGACCAACTTAACCTAACATTTATTGAATCATTTTATATATTTCAAATTACTAGCTTAATATAAAAATATATAGTTGGTATGTTAATAATTTAATGAGAAATAAATGAAATAAATTATATGAATACTTATAATAATTTAAAGGTGTGTTTGTTTTAAAGCATTTAATAAATTTTTCCTTTCAAATATATGAGAACAGAGTTTTTCATTTCTATTTTAAGAGGAAATGTATAAGTTTATTTTAAATGAAAATTGATATAAATGTTAATTTAAGTTGTTTTTCCTATATATTTTCCAGTACTTTTACTGGAGATGAGTCAGTCTCCTAAAAATAAGAGGGAATAACCACACAAGACAACGATCCTCTATCCCAAAAAATACATTTTGATTGGTCCGATACACTATTGAGGACACCAAACAAAACAATAAATCTTCATTCATAACCACGTCCCCATTCTATAATTTTTGTGTGTGTATCATTGATGTGTGAAAAATAAATATATAAACTAATACTCAAATATAAGTTAAAATAGTCATTATTAGAGGACCATATAGAATACTAAAATGATTAATTTAATTTATATTTAATATATTTTTTAAAATCTGGAGGGCCAAATTAACTAGTTAATATAATAATAAAATATGAGAGGAGATCCACTTACTTCACGAGTAAGTAGAGAAAACATACTTCACATCTCAACCTATTGGATTTTCTAAGAATGAATTACTACGATATAAAATAAGTTTTTTTTCATTACTTGTGATAAAATATAATGAAAATGTCATTCTCTTCTCTCTCCTCTACTTTGTTATAATAAGCCATAAGTGGCAAGTGCTTTTGGTCCTTCAGCAGTTCAACCTCATGACAAAAGTGACTTAAGAGCTTTGGTTCATAGAAAAAGATCCCAACTTTCACTGGCCCCAATTTCTTCTTTCTCTCTCTCTCTCTTATCCATGTGATAATATATACATATCCTCTATCTTCTTCTTCCTCCTCCTCCTAGATCTTCTTACTGTCTTTCTTTCTGAGCAGTTTTTGCCTTTAACTTCCTTAAAAGCTGTTTTTCCTCAATTATTTCTGTGTTGAAAAAAAGTGCTAAACATGCAAGAAATCATTTAGTTTTTCTGTCCAAGAGTTAAGGTTAGATAACATTAAAATTTTCAGATTTGAGATTAAAAAAGTGTACTTTCAGTCTCCTAGGACACATTGCTTTATTACTATTACTACTACTACTTGACAAAAAGTTTTATCTGGGTTTGGAAAATTACTTGTACTTGCCAATTTTGCTTTTTTATATTTTGACTTTGCAGACTCTTTTACCTTCATTTTTATGACCAAGTTGGTTACTTACAGATGTCATTGTTGATTTGATTCAAAAGGGTGGTTCAAAGTTTGTATATTTGAGCTTGTTTTGTTGATCATGGAGTGCAACAACCGGAGAAAGATGGAATCTCCTGAACAAAACCAGTGTTTAAATCAAGCTTCAGATTTTCCATATGAGGCTCTAGAATGTGTTCTTGGTGTGGTGGAATCACGCAAGGAGAGAAGCACAGTTTCTTTGGTGTGTAAAGAGTGGTACAGGGCTGATAGTTTTTCAAGGAGGAATGTGTTCATAGGGAATTGTTATTCTGTGTCACCTGAGATATTGGTACGTAGGTTCAAACACATAAGAAGTATTACTCTGAAAGGGAAACCTCGTTTCTCTGATTTCAATCTGGTTCCTGCTAATTGGGGTGCTACTATTCAACCCTGGCTTGTGGTGTTTGCTAAAGAATACCCTTTTCTTGAGGAGTTAAGGCTAAAGAGAATGACTATTTCTGATGAGAGTTTAGAGTTTCTGGCTCTCAATTTTCCCAGTTTCAAAGCACTTTCACTTCTCAGTTGTGATGGATTCAGCACTGATGGCTTGGCTGCAATTGCCACTCATTGCAAGTAAGTTATTTTTCTTAAAACTCTATTCAATTTGGAAAGACAAAAAATTGTTTTTAATCTTTCATTCCGGATATGTAAGATCTTATAGCTCTGAGAAGTAAAAGGTTCGGTGTTATTCTTATGATTATAAATTATATGGTGATGCTTTTATTTTCAGTTTCTATTGATCTGGTGGTGTTACTCTTTTGATATGAGAAATAGTTATTTTTTTACTTGTGGATGATGTAATAACGTAATTGATAATTTAAGTGTTTAACTATTCAATAATTTTAAACCTGATTCTCTGGTTTAAGTTACCTGTTATAAATTTCCATTTTTATCTCCCATAAATTTGATTCCTTATTTTCCTAGGTTCTTTATTTGTGTGCCGTGCTTGCTTGCCCTTTTCACATGCTTTTCTTTGATACAAATTGATTACTGGTGAGATGTTAGTGAAATATGTTGTCAGTGGAAACAGAATCCCAATACAAAACTATTTCTATGAGGGCCACTTCTTTTATGAGTGGTGAAATTAATGTTTGAGAATCAATAGAATGAGAACATGTCGATATTCCTTAGTTATTATGCCCATAAAAGGAATACTCGGCGAATCAATTACCATTTTTATTTCTCTAGAAGATGGCATTTGTCGTTGCCTTGTTTGGAATGAGAATAGAGAGTGGTGAATTTGGTTAGTTCATATGCTTGAGATGGTACTTATTCTTTAGCTAGAGCAAAGTTGATATGACTATTGCACTGTGAGCAAATTCTATAATGCATATTTGAGAATCACAATATCTCATTAATTCGTTGATTAGTTGATTTGGAATTCACTGCGATAAGGTGAATTTGTAAAATATACAGTAGATTTTGATTTTACTAACAGTTGTGTACTTGTGATGTGATGTAATCTGGAAGCGTTCAAATTTTTCCTCAGATGTTTAACCAGAAAATTGAAAGCATAAGCAGTGTGAAAATTATTGATTACATTAATTATACCTATTTTTTTTGCAAGCTTTCCTACTTATGAATCTAAAAATGGTAACCCATGATAGCATAAGTAATTATACACTAGGTATTATCTTCACTATGATGGCATTCCTTCCTTAATCTTTAATTCGACAAATAAATAATCTTCTTTATTCTACTCGTTTGCAGGAATTTAACCGAGCTCGATATACAAGAGAACGGTATAGATGATAAAAGTGGTAATTGGTTGAGCTGCTTTCCAGAAAATTTCACATCATTGGAAGTACTGAACTTTGCCAACCTTCAAAGCGTTGTTAATTTTGACGCACTTGAGAAACTTGTCATTAGGTGCAAATCATTGAAGACTTTGAAGGTTAATAAATGTGTAACACTAGAGCAGTTACAAAGGCTACTTGTTCATGCTCCTCAGTTAGGTGAGCTTGGTACCGGTTCATTTTCGCAAGTGCTGACAATATATAAGTACTCAGAGCTTGAAACTGCATTCAAAAATTGCAAAAATCTTCACACCATTTCTGGTTTATGGGTAGCTGCAGCAGAATATCTCCCGGTTCTGTACCCAGCTTGCACAAATTTGACTTTCTTGAATTTTAGTTATGTTCCCATTGACAGTGATGATCTTGCCAAGATTCTTGTTCACTGTCGTAAACTTCAGCGCCTCTGGGTATGCATTTCTTTTCTGTTTTCTTTATTATGTGGCGTCATTGATAGTGAAGTTTCAGCAAATAGAAACCCGCATGTTCGTACATTAGCAAGAACTGAAACTTGTCTATAACCCACATAGTTGGTTATAACTTACCATCCATGAGCAAAATTTCCGCTCCTTAATTTATGATATTTTTTATGGAACTACTTGATATTTAAGATCTTGAAACCAGTTGTCACTGTTAGTTTCAACTTTCTACTCATTAATTGTCCAATATTTATCCTGTTTTACGCACTCAATTTTAATTCAACTCCTTTTGTGTATCTATATGGACATACACATATCTACCATCAAAGATTAAGCAATATGCACATTGAATAACTGCATGGGGTGGCAGATTCAATCTCAGTTTTCTTTTCCTTGCAAATGTGAATGTGTTCGAACATCTACGATATTGACTATATAACCGATACAGGTTGTGGACACAGTTGAAGACAAGGGGCTAGAAGCTGTTGGATCATACTGTCCATTGCTTGAGGAATTGCGTGTTTTCCCCTCAGATCCCTATGAAGAGGGTATTCCTCGTGGCGTTACTGAAGCAGGATTTATTGCTGTCTCTGAAGGATGCCGGAGACTTCGCTATGTCCTCTACTTTTGCTGTCGGATGACTAATGCAGCTGTTGCTACTGTTGTGCAAAACTGTCCCGACTTTACTCATTTCCGGCTTTGCATTATGGACCCTGGTCAGCCAGATTACTTGACTCATGAACCTATGGATGAGGCTTTTGGAGCAGTTGTTCAGACTTGCACTAAACTCCAGAGGCTTGCAGTATCAGGTTATCTGACTGACCTAGCATTTGAGTACATAGGGAAGTATGCCAAAAACTTGAAAACTCTTTCAGCGGCTTTTGCTGGAAGCAGTGATTGGGGTATGAGGTGTGTACTGCAAGGCTGTCCAAAGCTGACAAAGCTCGAGGTAAGGGATTGCCCTTTCGGAAATTCTGCTCTTCTGTCCGTTTTGGGGAAGTATGAGTCAATGAGGTCGCTGTGGATGTCCGACTGCAGAATCACGATCAATGGCTGTAAATTGTTGGCAAAACAAATGCCAAGGCTGAATGTTGAAGTGATGAAACATGAAAGTGAAAATGGTCACCCTAATAGACTTTATGTTTATCGTTCCATTGCTGGGCCGAGAAAGGATGCGCCTCCATTTGTTCGTATTCTCTGAAATCTTATCTCCACTCATACTTTGAGCATCAAAAGTCCTTGGTAATTTATCTTTCTCTTGCACTGGAGAAAATTATTTAATTCCATAGGATCATGGCTGAAGGAATTTCAAGTATACTTACTCTAGACATGTTTTAATAAGCCAAAGTTTCTAGTCATTGGTATATTTAGTCATTTGCTGCTTACTCTAGACATTTTTTGTTGCTGATTGAAATATTTATTCAGGATAAGACAGTTTCCCTTTGTGATAATTGCAGAAATGAATGTGATAAATAAAGTAAGAAGCGGTTTATGCATGTTTCGATTAATTGTAGTTGATAATTAACTAATCTCATGAAATAAAGATACTTTACTAGAACTGCATTGTTGGTTTAGCTAAACATTACTATAATAACGAAATATCATACTGCCATAAGCTGTGTAAGAACTAAGAACATGTGATGCAAAAATAAACGTTGAATTTATATGAAGGTGGAAGAATGACGTGGTGATGTGGAAAAAAAATAGAACACATGCTTATAGTTAAAATTAATTAGATGGATTTTAGAGAGAGATTAAATGAGATCCAAAAAAAAATGTATAAAAGTAATACAGAATATATGGAATGTAAATTTAAAAAGATATATTCCACATCTTAACCATCCAAATTTGGAAAATTTAATGGTTTAGATGTATTCAGCAATACAAATCATTGAATTTCTCAAGAATGAATGATCATGATATAGAGTAAGTCTTTTTCACTTACTCTTGGAGTAAGTAGATCTCTTCCCAAAGAATTATGCTACTTTAAAATAATAATTTAACTAAAGAGAAAAGCGCGTAATAATAATAAGGCAAAAGTTTGGTAATGGCGCACTATTATAATCACATTGCTTTACTTACGATAATATATTCCTTTACGTAAATTTTCATCTAAGAAATTAAATTTAGTAACTTCAGCCTAAAGTATTAAAATGTCTGCTATTACAGGAAAAAACTTTTCCTCCATTGTTTTCATCATCTTATAATGCTGATGCGCTCTGCGTGTAGAATAACGTAGGAGTTTATTGAAAAAAACGATGTTTTACAAATTTTAAGAACAATCTTTTTGCACCTAATTCATACGACTATTTCAATTATACGCATATGTATATACTAATCACTTCTTTAATCAAGCACTTTTCATACAATGATTGCTAGTGGTGCTTAATAGATCTATGATTTAATTCTATGATCTGATTTCTTATCATTTTACTTCACAAGTCTTATTCTCTAACTCCAATTTCAAGCTATAATAACTTGAAAGTTATGTTTGGTAAGAGGTCGATTTTTATTTTATTTTTTAATGTTTTTCTAGTTTTTCATCACTGAGGGCAATGCTTCTACTTATATATGACACAATTTAGTAAAATTTGGAATTACATACAGAATTTTTCTTAATAAATGTCAAAACGTTAAAACCTGTCGGCTGTGGTTGACAGTTTTTTTCAGTTAAATATTGTACACTAACACAGTCTACACATCATGCATCCAACGTTTATATTCTTGTATTTGATTTTTAATTTAAAGTTAATTTAAAACATGAATTTAAATTATTGTTAATTGATGAATAATGACATGGGTATGCAACATTTTGGTAAAAGCCATATCTTGTTCAAAAATTCTTGCTAATAATAATAACAGTATCAGCCAGCCTTTGGATTATGCAGGCCCCATGCAAGGTCTCTAGAGGGTAGAAGCACATCATTTTCTTTGAGTGTAAGACGTTAAATCAAGCACTCAAGCTTGTCCATTACCATACCAATTGGTCAAGATACCGAAAAGGGGTCGAGTATGCTTCATACACTTGGGGTTCTACTCATTAAATCACTTTTTCTCAGCTTTTTTTAATGGTTTGAAACTAAATTAAGGAAGAATAAAAGAAAATTTAAACATTATGATCTTTTGTGTACTATTTTTTATAGATAAAATGATTGTATATAGTTGTTGGAAATTGTTATAGCTAATGCCAAAGTATCGATGTCAATGGAGAGATTTGAACGCTTGACTTTATTATGATGGATCAAAAATGACAATGGTAATTTGATCCTATTTAGACCATAGCCATGTAATTAAGGGACACAGTAATTAAGAGCCTACAAACTTTGAGCAACTGAAATATGAAAATGCATGCTGATCGGTTTAATGGTTAAAGTGCCCAATTGTCTTTAATTTTACCCTTAATTGAAATGTTAAAAATAATAAAGTGTGTTAAGCAATGGGCAATGGGAAACTGATATATAGAAACAGAAACTGTAATAGTAATACCAAACAAGAGTTGACACTTAGCGTGTGGTTGGTTTATTCCTACCAAGGTTTCGTCAATGACTCAATTGTATTGGTGGCAATGTCATAAGTGATAATATGAATCATTTAGGAACACGATTAAGTAAAAGGTTTGATTTCTTAAACCCTAAAACATGCATGTTCATAACTATAATAATTAGCCTATTTCTAGATAACCCATCTTCAATCATAGGTGGAATGATTATGTGACACTGTTAGTATTATAAAAATATAATACCAAATTGATCCATATAGCAGTATAGCCATACGAAGCAATCTCCACTAGTATTGTTGTTTCCGAATTTGGTATACATTAATTGGTTAGGAATCACCTTGCTCCTTAGTTGAGTTTATGAACACAATATAATAGTTTATATATCTACTTTTCTCTTCAAAGCTAAGACATTTTTGGACTTTTTTACTGCCTTAAAATATGCTTCTTCTCTACTCAAAGGTAGCATGCCATGGCTTTTTGCATATGAATGACATATTTCACCTAACATATAAACAAAACAAAAATAGCACGGTGCTTTTGTATTCAGATGGAGAAGGGTTAGGCGTAGATACCCCTTTTCGTTTCAACAGTAAATTTATGACAACTGATCATGATCACTACTTAAACTTGTGACAAGTGGTAGAAGCCTTAAGCAGCTAAAGATGACTTATGCCTAGCTAGATTCATTTAGCTTTATATATATATATATATATAAATGAAACATCTAAATTAGTTAGAGCAAAAGACCCCACATTGCTTCTATGATATAGTGGCATACTTGGAAGATAAGGGTCGGTGACCCCTGAATTAAGGCATGTGCAGAACTGCAACTCTCAATTATACATGGGGAACATTATTATATGTCATTTTTTTATTCCAAATGATTTTTGGGCCCTATGATCTGAAGTTACTTAGCTTAATTTGTACAATGACTTAATCACCTAGCTGAATTGCTTTTGATCATGTAAAGATAGTAACCCTAAGGTTAATTTGGTCTAAAGCATATATTTGTGGTCATATTACATACAATCAGTATCCATGAATAATGGGTAATTTGAACGTTAATCTAACAGTATCCCTGACTTTCAATTTTGTTTTTACCTGGTACTAGTATCTCATTTGTTTAGTATGAATGTTTTAAAAGTGCACCTTGATCCGAACAAAGATTCTCTTTATTAATAGAGAGACAATTACTTGTTTTCCATCATATTTTCAATGACAAAAATATGATTTCATAGTAAATAGAATGATAAAAGTATCATTCATGTTGTCTTTTGTTTGTTGTCGTGTGGTTCTTGCCTCTCCGGATCCTTACTCCCTTGATCCATATTTCCCTAACTAACCCCCGTAAATTCTGGAAAAGTTCATCTTCTTGGTTGGAATATGATCAATATCTTAATGCTTTTTATTCGGCATTGTCTTTACATGGCCAGCTTTAAACTTTTGCTTTTAGCTTGGGCTTTGGATATTACCGTTTATGCCTTCTATTCATGATCTCTCGTGAATTACCCTCATTTGACTCTTGTATTCATGAACTCTCGTGAACCCACCTTTGCCTCTTGAAACCATGCAGAGTTCTTAAGAATGAAAAATATATTATATCACCATGCCTTGACGATTGATAATGCTTTTTTTTATCAGCAACATGATTCAATAAAATAAAAATAAAATGTGTATTGTATATTGATATTAATTACCACTACATGATATACTTAAATGTATATTGTACAATCAATATATATTATCTAGTTATCATGGTCCAATTTTTGAGGTGTGAATAACAAAATTGTTTTAAGATGTATACACCATTTAATTTGAAGCAGATCATGTGGCTATGATTTATATTGAAAATATTCTATAGTGGAAATGCATGTATGGTAGTGCTTCCCCTTTGGCTTTTGGTGGACTCTTCTTCTTTACTATTGTATAATTTACTACAACCCACAAAAAGTGTTGTAAAAGAAAGCAACTTTCTCTAAATTAGTTAAGTGATTGCTATTCTCCACTTCTTGTTCAAAAGGTCATTGCTTGCTCAAGGCATCCAACAAAGAAGGGCTTCACATGGTGGGGTGTGTGCTGAGTATCAATGTCATTTCAATAATGTTACTAGTATTTAATTATATAGTGTAATATATAGATATAAAAATTCATATACAATCAGTGCATCATCCACCAGTAATATTTGTATTTAAAAGCAAACTGTGATTGAAATTGAATGGTGAATGATATAATAATAATATAAAAAACTCTTACATTTTCGGTATATACATCTTTTTCTCTTAATTATATTTGGTCTAAACTTATTTTTTTCCTCCATCGATACTTCAATTCTAGCACCTAAACAGAAGTTATGTGAAAGAGACGTGTCTATATATTTTTTTTTCCTGTTATCACCATTCCAAGGTAATTGAAAGCTACCCCCTTTTTTGTTCACCTAATCAAAAGCACTGTACTTGTCCTCATTAAGGCTTGGTCCATCTATTGTTGGGGCACTAGTTCACCACTCTCTGTTTTGCTCATAATCATATTTCTCATAAAACACTTAGAAACAATTTTCTTATTGACATGAACAAAATGAGTAGCTTCCAATCACTTAGGAGCAAACCCATTTGTTATTGGGATGTGTGAAGAGTGAACATATATGGTGTAACACCATATTTTAAATCAAACCTTCAAAACAATGGTTTATAGACATTTTCCTTGTTGTTGGACCCGTCTGCGACCAAGAAATCAATAACCACTAGGAAGAATAAAGATTTAGTGTGAGACATTTTGAACTAAAACTTTAAGTCAAAACTTTTATAGGTTTTTTCCACTTACAAATTCATCATCCCATATTCACTCCAATATAGGATTTCAACTTGAATATAGTGAACCATTCTATAGTAGTATAGGGCCTCGGATTGAATTCTAGTTAAATAAATATCTAATATATTCAGTCAATTTTATAAATTCAGTCATCAACCTTGTGGAACCAATGCAGTAGAAGAAATTTTATAAACTCTAATATATTATGAACATAGAATCAGATATTAATTCATTTTTTCTTTCCCTTTGGCAAATAGTTCATTGTTATTAAGTACTAATTAAGATATCAAATCCAATTTTATAAACTCTATTATTCTGGTGAGCTCAAACTTTGCATCCCTTTAATTATGTCAACTTTTAATTAGAGTAAGAAAAATAAGGGTTTTTAAGCTACCAACTAACCTTCTAGTATGTTTTTTAATGCAAAAGTAACAACCAACTAATTGTTCCTAGTACTAAATAACTACTATTAACTGAAAACTACCATTATTGTGACAAAATATATATTAATATAAGCATGAAGTTTTATAATGCACCCATTGCTTGTTCCTTACCTTTTGATTGTTGATTCATAATTTACTTCCATCCCTGTCCTATGTTGAAGTAGTTTATGTTCCAATATGCATAACGACAAAGCCATCTTTAGAACAACCACCAATATAATTCCACATGCAAACAGGTACTCATAGAGCTCTCTGGGCCTATGTTGTCTTCTAAGTTACCTCCAACTTCCAACAGGATCAGTTGCTCTAGACACCAACATAATTACATAATTGTCCCTAATCTAATGTTACTTGTCAAAATTAATTGATTACGAAAAGAGTACCCCAAATGACTATTTAAACCGAACAAAAATTTGTTGTCCAAATTTTGTCCCAATTGTTGTCTAAGGCAAAAATACTCAAAAAAAAAAAACAAAAATAATAATGAATGTTTAAATTTTTTATCGACATGACATTATTCATTGGTCCGGAACAAGGTACGAGACAAGATGTGATACAACATATTTGTGTTCATTTACACCATGTCTAGGATAATGAAAACATGTGGGACCAAATGATGAGTTATCTTTGATTCATTATTAAAGGTATCTTTTGGCTCATGATAAAAAAAAAAGTTGGACTCTGATTCTACCATGTTAGAGTTCAATCTCAAAACCAATTGATTATAAGATGAGTAAAACAACAAATATTCAAACTATAACTATAGATGGCAAAACGGGTGATGCCTATGGGCCCATCTGCTTAGCCCATAATTTTTGCGGGCAGTGCATGCAAAAATTTCCATTTGCCCGTCAAGCCCGTTGACATTTCTAATAAGCTATGATGTAATGTGATTTAATGTCTAAAAAAAATTATGATATAATATAATTTGATCAACTTTATATAAAATATCAAACTACTTTTTTTATTTTATGCTCTTTAACTGCTTTATTTAATTTTTAAAATTTTTTATTTTTAAATTATTAATCAATGCTTACCAGCCACCACATGTTTAAGTATAACTTGGAGAAGGAGCGAAACAATGTGTGATTTAGTTCTCATCTTCCCAATAACCAGTAGTACACGTCATCATTGTACATTAAAGTTCAAAAGGGTATAATTGTAAATGCAAGATGTAGTCTATTTCTGTATCAGCTGCAACACAATCTAGAGATAAGAATAGATCTTCAGAAACTCTCTCGCTCATTACTCAGATATCAAACTCTCCCAAACTAACTACTTTTATCTCTCGCCGGAATATTCGTTTTTCTCCACCGGGAATGGGTTTGCGCCAAAAATACTGATCGTTAAAATATGGGTGAGGAAGACTTCACCGGAGAATCTAAACCCTTTCACAGCTCGCCAGAACAACTCACCGGAATCTCCAACCTCCGGAAAACCATCGATTTCATCTCCTCCTTGATCCCCCTCTCTCACTCCGTCCGTGTCTTCGCCGGAAAATGGCAACTAATTCGTAACAAACTGGGGGAGCTTTACTCCGGCCTCATCGCCGCCGAGAACTTCGATTCCGGTGAGAATCCATCACTCTCTGGCGTGGTCCTTTCTATATTGGCCACAACAAGCGAGTGCTACGATCTCGCAAAACGGTGCGTCAATCTTTCATACAGTGGGAAGCTTCTTATGCAGAGTGATTTGGATGTGATTTTTGCAAAGTTTGATAATCACGTTAAGAAGCTATCTGAGATTTACAAGAAGGGTATTTGGTCAAATGGGTATGCACTTGTTGTGTCAAAACCGAGTCTTGGTGCTTCTAAGGAGGATATGAGGTTTTACATAAGGGACTTGTTGAGTAGAATGAAGATTGGTGATTTGGGTATGAAGAAGCAAGCTTTGATGAATCTTTATGATGTTGTCGTTGAGGATGAGAAGTATGTTAAAGTGATTGTTGATGTTGGTGATGTTGTTCATGTTTTGGTGGGGTTTTTAAGTTCCATTGAGGTGGCAATTCAAGAAGAGAGTGCTAAGGTCGTTTCTGTTATTGCAGGTTTCGATTCATATAAAGGGGTTTTGGTTGCTGCTGGGGTTATTGCACCTTTGGTAAGGGTTTTGGATTGTGGGAGTGAGGCAGGGAAGGTTGGTGCTGCGAGTTGTTTGATGAAATTGACTGAGAATTCGGATAATGCGTGGTGTATTTCGGCACATGGAGGTGTCACTGCTTTGCTGAAGATTTGTGGTGAAGATTGTAAAGGGGATTTGGTTGGTTTTGCTTGTGGGGTGTTGAGGAATCTTGTTGGTGTCGAAGAGATAAAGAGGTTTATGATTGAGGAGAGTGCTGTGTCCACTTTTATTAGGCTTCTGAGGTCCAATGAGGAAGTAATTCTGGTGAACTCAATAGGGTTCATTCAGAGTATTATCTATGGCGATGAGCTGGTTCGGGAAATGGTGATTAGAGAAGGTGGAAATCGTGCATTGTTGAGTGTGTTGGAACCTAAATTGAGTTATTCATCTAAGACAAGGGAGATAGCAATGAGGGCTATTGAGAATTTGTGTTTTTCTTCATCCACTAGTGTAAGTATTTTGATGAGTTATGGTTTTGTTGATCAGCTGTTATATTATGTTAGAAATGGTGAAGTTTCAATGCAAGAGTTGGCTCTGAAAGTGGCTTTTAGATTGTGTGGAACATCAGAGGAGGCTAAGAAAGCAATGGGTGATGCCGGCTTTATGGCTGACCTTGTTAAGTTTCTAAACGCAAAATCATTTGAAGTTCGAGAAATGGCAGCCGAAGCACTCTCTGGCATGGTTATGGTATCTAAAAATAGGAAGAGATTTGTGCAGGATGACCATAATATTGCCCTTATTCTGCAATTGCTTGACCCAAAGGAGGGAAATTCAGGTAACAAAAAGTTCTTAATCTCTATCTTAATGTCATTAACAAATTGCACCAGTGGGAGGAAAAAGATTGTTAGTTCTAGTTATGCCAAAAACATAGAAAAACATGCAGAGGCTGAAGTTTCTTCTGATGCCAAGAGACTTGTAAAGAAGCTAACCGCAAACCGGTTCCGCAGTATGCTGAGTGGAATCTGGAACTCATGAATGTATTTTATTTTTCCTTCATTTTTAACTGTATATTTTCGTAAGTATCTTACAAGTTTTGCTAATTTGTTTTCCCCATCTTATTATGTTCTCTATCTTATTTCATTTTCCTTGTCCTTGACAAGAGTAGCATAGCTTTGTGCTGAGATTGTGACACCATAAAATCTTTGTTGTAGATTTTCTTGAGGATACTCTACCATTGTTGTTTCCCTTCAGCTATGGTAGTTTGTACCAAAGAAAGAAAGAACTTTAGTAGTATTATATGACAAAAAAATTAATGTAATTACTGATTACAGATATATTCATCTCAGTTTCTGTTTGGAAGTGTTGCAAAAATATTATATTTGCATATGTATTTGTTAATTGTGTGTGACCACATGGAGAAAACATCAATCCTTGGTAAACATGTGACTATGTGAGTAGTGCCAACCTACCTTTTCTCTATGCAACATTATATGCAAAGGAGATAGTGATAGGTGAAGTTTCCCTCTGTATTGCTTTGTCTCTTAGCAAGATTATGTGTCTTTTTGTGATAGCAGCTTCCTAGTTGTTAATGTAGAATGTAGTAATGTACACGGTACACATGCTTGTTGCTAAGGAACTCATGATGAGAGAGGACATGTTAAACCAACATCATTACCCTTTTGTTTATTCTTTCTTTGTTCAATTACTGTTTTGATTTTGAGTTGTAATTAACATGGTGAAACTGCTAGTTACAGAATCTGGGTTTTGTGAATAGTGTGGCAACATGTGACTGTGAATCAATTACAGAATAGGAAACATGTGATAAGGCATTTAGGATGAATAATGCTAATCACACATTTATAACTCACATTCCAAAGTGAGTCTTATTAAGGTTGATACTTTTAACTTGAAAATCACAAGTTTAAATATAGGAAACAACGTGTTTGCTTCCACGATAAGGCTGAATGCATCTACCATTCCATATCGTCGGTGCTCTTTTGATTCATCTCGCCTGAAATGTGTGCCAAGCATTATTCTTTAGTTCACAATTCAAAGATTGTTTTATAGAAGTAATATAGCATCAACAGTATCCAATGGATGGAGAAATGTGCATTATGCATTAAATTGGTGTGCTTTCCATATGCATTGGACATTTTTTTAATGGTTTATATTATACACCATAACAAAGCAATCAAAGTAATTTTCATTTTTAAACATTCAACACCTGTGCTTTCCATTTGCACATAAAACAATTGAAAACTAACAACGACCATAATGTCTAATGGATTCTCCATTTTTATATATTATATTATAGTTTATTATAATTATCCATATATTAACATCAGCTATTTTTCATATATTTGCTGCAATATATGAATTTTCTATTTATTCTCTCTCCTTCATTGTGACCACACTGAACAACAAAAATGTTCTTGGATAAATGACTTAGTCATGCCAACAATATGGACTACAATTATCCCTACTTATTTAAATTCCATGGTTTTTATTGTTTATGTTCAGTCTGTTATCTTGAAATAACTAATTTTGTCGCCACTATATTACACTTGAGAGTTTAGGAAGAATTTTTTAGATTTATTTTATCCTATTATATAAACACTTAAATATCTGGTAGGAAGAGTTTGCCTGACTATTAGATATGTTTTTTTTCTATAAATAAGGGTATTCTATTATTATATGAATAAGGAACTAATATCTTTTAAGATGTTGTTCGCAGAAATCGAACATTTAATATTTTGATTTATTTGAGAACTCGGTAGAATCTTAGACCACTAAATCAACGTCTTGTGATGAAAATGCATGTGGTTTATACCAAAATAGTTTGAGGATGAATCCATTAACTCTCACTCCACATCTTAGTCATAAATTCTAGGGAAATCCAATGATTTGAATTAGTAAGTAGATCTAAACCATTAGATTTTTCTAGAATTGATGGTTAAGTTTAAAAAACAAGAGTAAGTGGATATTCACCCAAATAATTTAGGAAATAACCTGTAATGTTTAAGTTTGCGTTGCCTTAGGCATTGGGAATTGTGAAGTATCTTATTTATTGGACTTTCAAAAGCCCAAGATCCGTGGCTCTTATTTGGGCCACTGGCAGATTTTTCAGAGATGTGCTGGTATTAGAAAAGTACAGATAAATAAATTTCTTAAATTAAATCTTTGAATGTTGTTGTGTGTCATTGTTCTGCGATCAATATACTCTGAATAAAAATAAGTAAAATTTTTTACGGTTTCATGAGAAATATCAGTTCTCTTTGTATGAGAAAGCTTGTAGAACTAGTTCTTACAATAGTAATCTATTGTTGCTCAATCGTTCTTATTGAAACAAAATTAAGTAACCAATTTACAAGGCTCATAATGGTATCTATTTATTAACACTAATAATGACCATTAGTTTATCACAATTAATACATGCAAACTACATATACCAAGCAATGGCATCAAATATATATGATGTATCGTCTTTCTATGTTACCCAACCACATAGTTGGATGTTCATATTTTTACCATGGTAAATAGAACATGAACACAATTACAATTTAAAGCATTACAAATGTCTTTGAAAATACACCACCACTTGTTTGGTAGCCTAGAAAGATTGAGCTATCAGTAAAGAGTCGAGGTTCTTTCTAGGAAATGAGGATCAGTTGTCTTAAGTTGATATCACTAATTATGTTCTGCCTAATAATATAGCGTCATATCATTTAAATTTTCACCTGATATTAAACAAATCTAAGCCAATAAAACACTACTCATTACAAAGGTTCATGTTTGACACTATATTATTGAACATGATAAGGTTAGGAACACCAACTTAGAATAAATGGTCTACCTTCATTGTCAATCAAGCGCCTCAACTCCATACCATCATCCTAATCCATTTAAATAATTTTAATATTCATTTGTATCTAAATCAAATCAGTTTTATATGTTCACAATAAGTACTTTCAAATTTATTATCTCATTGAATTATATTGAATTTCTTGTTATAATAGTTTTTAAAATTATATCTATGTCCATTTTCAAAAGTTTGAGCCTTATATAGTAGTGAAGAAGTATAAAGGGCAAAACTTAAATATAAATTACTTGGATGCTCTTCAGGTATATGCTTTATCTAACACTTGTAATTTTTTATTTTCTATGTATGAGTGAAAAATTGGATTTATTTTTGTAGAGTTATCTTGATATTTTTTTTGGATGAGTATTATGTCTTTTGAACAACTATCCAATAAATTTATGATTTTTATTATTTTAACAATAATTTATTTTTAATGGTTATCTCACAACTAAGTCAAAATAAGTTTTTTTATGTACCATAAAAAATCTATATCTTTTAAAAGGTAAACTTTTGTATTAAACATATTATTTTAAATATATTGTGAGTTATAAATATCATTATTAAATTATTCAAAATTTTAGAAGCACCTACATGTGAATTTGCATTAAATATATTTTATGAGTATTTATTGATAGAGAATAATGTATCTCCTTGTACCAGGAGATAACTTACCTTCTTCAGCCAGTAAAAGAATGACATGTGTATTGTTTTGTTTAGTTTTAGAAATATTTTTTGTAGAAAATGATTAAATGGTACACATGTCACAATTTTAGTGGTTAGAGAAGATAATTTATCTCCTTATATCATGAGATGCATTATTCTCTACATTTATTTATACTTATAAAACATGGTCAACCATAAATGTATATAATTGTTTTTATAAATGATATAAATAAAATATCTATAATATTATTTATTAGTTTTCAAAATAATTATAGTGTAATATATTTATCCACAAACAATTTAATTAATGAAATATTCATTAAACTATTATATCAATGTGTGAGTGTATTAACTAGTTTGATGATTCATATGATATTGATTATACTCATATTAGTCGTTAATTTATACTTATTATTTGTACTACTAATTAGGTAAGAGTAGATTTGTAAGGATAATGATTTATGTTACTTTTATTTTTAAACAAAATATTTAGACTACTATTCAAACGTAAAATGTAATACCTCCTTTACTCAATTAAAGCTTTATTGTAAAAACTATGGTGATACTTGAAATAAAGTTAAATTCAAGATTTTAGAAAATCACAATAAATTGAAAATCTTTGGAATGTCATGTTGAAAATGCGGAAA
Organism: Lupinus albus; assembly: GCA_009771035.1. Taxonomy (NCBI): domain Eukaryota; kingdom Viridiplantae; phylum Streptophyta; class Magnoliopsida; order Fabales; family Fabaceae; genus Lupinus; species Lupinus albus. The sequence goes on along the minus strand of CM020014.1, from coordinate 4,133,235 downwards.
CATCTAGTAGTAATTCAACTCTAAATATGAAGCATTAAGTTAAACCTCAAAACTTAACCATGCTTTATCTAATTACCACTTTTTAATTATGAAACTTTTAAAAAAAATATTAACTTAATTTTATCAACATAATTATAAAAGAAATTATATGTGAAAAAAAGAATCTTTCATATATATATATATATATATATATATATATATATATATATATATATATATATATATATATATATATATATATATCATAAAATGTGAACCGTATAAAATTTAGTTGAAAAATACAAGAGTTTTTTCAAGAAGATTTATTTTTAGGGAGGATATTTACTTACCTTGATAAGTTAAGAAACATACTATACATTTTAGTCATTCAATCTATGAAAATCTAATAGTTTAGACATACTCACTGATTCAAATTGTTAGAATATGCATTTTCAAAAAATATATAACAATTGCAAACAAAACATAATTGGAATCATAATATTTCCAAAACTACACCATTGCCATAAATAATAACAATAAGCTACCAAATAAAGAATCAGACCTATAACATATAGTCAGTCATATGAAATAATTATCAACATATCATACATACTCACATAAATTCAAATACAATTATTTAATAACCTTTCATGACGATATAATACCATAAGCAAGTACTTAACATTATGATAGACACAAACAAAATTATTAAACATGTATATTACCAACAAATCAAACATATAAAACTCTATACATCGTCATGAAGAAGATTAAGAACTCTTACATGGAAAACAAGTTTTCATGGAAGTTCCTAATCTACAAGGCTATTGACTTTAGTGGGAATAGAAGATAAGAACTTCAACAAATACTCTAAAACAACCTTGGTCATCTTGAAGCCTTACTCGCTTTATCTCATAACTTCAATATTAATGTACGATCATAAATGTCAACGCTAGCATCCACTTGATCCAAGCGCAATGACCGACCACAATCAATTTAAAAAGACCCAAAATACTTTAACATTTTTCGGACAAAAAACAAAGTTACACTTATGTGAAAACCAATTTTATCTATAAAACAAACATTTGTAACATTTTAAAACTATTAAAGGAGTATCCAATTTAAACCATAATAATAATAAATAATAATCGGTAACACTAATAACAATAAATTTGAAGACTTTTTAGTAAAGATGAAGATGATAATTTTGATTCGAATGAGAGTGGGACAAGAGTATTACAAAAGTATTCCTTAAAAATTATATAGCATCGAGTTGTATTACTATAAGTATACGAGTGATAATTTTGGTGTGTAGAATTTGAAATAAGGTGTTTAGTGAGGTATATGAGTGATGAGATTTTGTATGGCCATTAAAGCGAATAAATAAGAAGTAAAATTATTATACATGGGCTAAAGAGGCAATACATGCATGTTAAGGATTGTTGATACAATGAATAAGACCAATGAGAATGAGATTGAGAGAATTGAAAGATTGAGAAATGCAGAGCTTAGGATATCAACCAATTAACTGAGGCAATATGATTTACATTTATTGAAGAGGGAAAAGGGATTGATGAATCAAATGGATGTATATGGTTGGTAAATATAAAATATAAATATAGATGGAAAAACAAAAAGGTTGTGGAGATAGTTGAGAAAAAGAATAGAATAAGACAAAGAGATATGATAATAATATTAATAAAATAAGAGAATAAGACAAAGAGATACGATAATAATATTAATAAAATAAGACAATATGATAAGTACTCTATAAAATAAGACAATATGATAAGTACTCTATGTAACACCCCAAATTTTAATCTTTAAAATCAGTCCTGGAAGCCTCGCTTGATCGAGAGATTCTCGCCTGAAGGCAATTTTGGGCGGTGTAATCGATTACACAATACTGGTAATCGATTACATGCTGATAAACTAATCAGACCTGTGTATTTTACATTATGTAATCGATTACACAATACTCGTAATCGATTACAACATATTAAAAGCATCAGATATGTGTATTTACATGATGTAATCGATTACACTATACTCGTAATCGATTACAACATATTAAAAACATCAGATATGTGCATTTTTCACTTATGTAATCGATTACATCATACGGTAATCGATTACATTTATTCGTTGAGCGAGAATGGGCTCGCTTGAGCGAGAATCCGACAACTGCTCTTTAAAATAGAAACCCCAAACACATTTTAGGGTTAGAACTTTGAAGAGAAGAGAGATAAGAGAGCTTTTCAAGAGCAAGGAGCCTTAGGACTCATCTTGCTTCTAACTCTTCTTCTTCCTCTCTAACTTGTTTTGGGTGTGGTGGATCTATTTTCAAAACATGAGAAACCATGGAAACTCATTCTTTAGAGTTATGGTTCGTTTTAGGTTGTTTTTCTCTTGTAAACTCTTGGTTTAGAGTTGGTATTTGATGAATGGAAATGTTTTGTGGGTTGTTCATGAAAATCCCAAAAACCTCAAAATGAGAATATGAATAAAAAGAGAAATAGATGGGATGTTAGATATGAATAGGGATGGCAAAAATACCCGCACTCGTGGGTACCCGTCAAAATACCCGCAATGGGTACCCGCAAAAATAGCTCATGGGTGGGAATGGGTATCATGATACCCGCCCCGCGGGTACCCGCGTACATATTTTAATTAAATATTTTTTAATTAGTTATTATTAATTTAACAATATATTTGTTTATTTTATTATTACTTCATAATAAAATTTAGTAATGAGACTATAATCATGAAATTATCATATACATGTCATATTATTTAAGTAAAAAATATTTTTATAGATTAATTATTGTAAAATATATAAAATATAATTAGAATGAAAAACCCATTGGGTACCCGCTACCCGCACGGGTACCTGCAAATTGTGCGGGTACGGGCACGGGTATGCACTACCCGTGCCCGCCCGTGCCCGTTGCCATCCCTAGATATGAATGATGAGTTTGTGATTTAATGTTGATATATGAGATAAGCATATATGTTTAATGATGAAATATGAGTCGTTAGGTATTATTTTGAATAAATGACTGACATTGTTGTTGTTGGTGGGAATGAAAAGAGATCCTAAGGTTGGAGGAGATCGTGGAGGAAACTGGTAAAGTTACTCACAAACCGAATCCCAATATTCACCGAGGTAAGGATAAGTCTTTCATTTTGCATTTGAAATAGAAAATGTGTATTTTCTGGTTATGCAAAGACTAATTGTATGTTACGCATTTAGTATAAACATATATGGGTGTGTTTATATTAAAGAAGGCGTAGATTTACGGAAAGGGAAAATGTGGGTATTTTCTGATTATGAAATGACTAAGTTGTAAATTACGCATTTAATATAAACATATATGGGTGTGTTTATACTAAAGTAGGCGTAGATTTACGGAAGATGGAAAATGTGTGTGTTTTCTGGTCATGCAATAATCATATTGTGAATCACGCAGTTAGTATAAACATATATGGGTGTGTTTATACTAAAGATGGAGTGAATTTACCGGAAATGATTGATGGTGAATTCAATGAAAAGAAAATATATTTTTAGCCGACTATGAATGGTTAGCGACTCTGGCTTGAGTATAGAAGCATACACTCTGGCTTAAGTATAGAAGCATACACTCTGGCTTAAGTATAGAAGCATACACTCTGGCTTGAGTATAGAAGCATACACTCTGGCTTGAGTATAGAAGCATGAAAATGATTTAAGAGGAGATCGATGAAAGGAAAATATGTTTTAGCCGACCATGAATGGTTAGCGACTCTGGCTTGAGTATAGAAGCGTAAACTCTGGCTTGAGTATATAAGTGTGATTTGTTTTAAGAGAAATGAGATTCTGCTTTTAGCTAACCCTGAGGGGTGTAGCGACTTTGGCTCAAGTTATGCAGCAAGACAAAATGAATTTCGAAAATGGTTTACTAACCCTTTTTCTAATGTGGATTATCTTATAATGACGTTTATTGAAATAATGATTTACTCATTTGTGTGTTTTGTACTTTGGTCATTGATAATCCTATTGCAGGTAAATAGATGAATGAAGTATGCTAGGTCGAGAGCTTTAGGAGCTTTAGACTTTGGATTCACTATTTATGTTTTTCGTATTCTAAATGACTACTTGCGGATTTAAATGATTGTAATCATGACTAACCATTATTTGGATATTTGTAACCATGCGTAATGTTATTTTGGAGGATCAGAACCTTTGAGGTCTTAGTACTCATAGGGAATGATATGAATGAATTATGTTTTTCTGCAAGATTAATTGTATGATAATATAATAGGTTATAAGATTAATTCCATGAATGATTCATGAGAACTTCTAAGTAAAATGATTATGTATGTGGTTATTGATTCATGGATTGAGTATGAGGATGGGAAATAAGATTTTGAATTAAGGATATTAAAATGGTAATGTGAGTTATGAGTGATTGAATGGAATTGAATTAAAATGAGAACAATTTTCAAGGGTAGATTTGGGTCCTTACACTCTACGGCTCATGATAAAAGGATACCATTTAGATAAAAATGAATTTAAATACAAGTTCATAACATCATTATCTTGAATAACTAACGAATAATTTATAAATAGTCATAAAAAATAATAGATTATATATTGTTTATAGAAAAGATAAAACCTAAACTTACCATACCAAACATATGATATATTTATATAATATATATTGATAGGTGCACATTATAAAAATATATATTATAAAGTTTATGCAAGGAAAGTAGTTACAAGTTGTTGTGTGTGTATATATATAAAATAGGATAAGAATAGTACTTCAAGGGGAAAAGATAACAAAATAAAGAAATAAAAATATTGAGAAGATGAAAAGGTAGGGTATATAAATACTGTAGAGTTATGAATAAGGAATAGAAGATAAATATTATTATTATAAATATAAAGAGATAAAAATACAAAAAAATATCATATTATCATCATGATATTTTACTATAAACATTATAATAATTATATTCAGTCTAATCAAAAGTTAAAAGGAAAATAATGTTATAATACAATAATAAAGGAGATATTAAAGGAAAATAATGTTATAATATAATAATAAAGGAGATATTACTTGATAACGTATTATCAATACACATGTTATTCTTTTACTGGCTAAAGGAGAGACTTGATATAAGGAGATACATTAAATGTAATGATGTTTCGTTAGATCCTTCACAATAGTATTTTTGTAAAAATCAAGGCACTTACACATTTTTCTTCTAAGTTTAAATTAAAGCCATCCATTTTTTACCACTTTTTAGTTTTGACTCATGATATTACATTACATGATAATTATTATATCACATTGATATAGGATCCGGTTAAACCGAAAGATACTATCTAATTTTCATAACTATAATTATCATAGAGAGATATTTTTGTAAAAACAAGGCACTTAATAGTATTTTTGTAAAAATCAAGCCACTTACACATCTTTTTGTAAGTTTAAATTAAAGCCATTCATTTTTCATCAATTTTGACTCATGATATTAGATGGTGAGTATAATTTATTATATCACATTGATATAGGGTTTGGTTAAACCGAAAGGTACTATCTAATTTTTCATAACTATGATAATTATCATAGAGAGATATAAAATATAAACTATTAAAATATTACATAGATTTAATACAAACATGTATATTAATTATATTTCTTATAATGTGTAATACAACCTCATCAAAGATAGTTAAATAAGAGTGAATATATTATATAAAATGGTTTTGAAAATCATTGTCCTTATAAGAATAATTAAGGAACCCAAAATGATAAGCCCATCTTTAAAAAAAATTAAATTTTATTAATGTTATTAAACTCGAATTGATCATTGAATCAATTAGGATAATAATGAGTTAGTGGTTGGACAATTAGGTTAATGGTGGAACCGAATGACTCAAGTTACATTGTTTTTTTTAAATATTCATAATAATAACTAATATTATTTAATAATTCTATAGTCTTTTAAAAACATTGCCATACCTAATTAAATAATTAACTACTGCTATAAAATGTCACAAATAAGTTAAAAACATTATAAAAAAACACAAGTTTTATACTTTAATTAAAACAAAAGTACACAAATAAGTTTGAAATTTAATCAAGATTTATACATGGTTTTTAATTGACTAGACCATTTCAAGTGGTATGATCATCCAAGTCACCAATCATTCCAACTACAATTTTATTTACTACTCCTCTTTTTCCACCATATTTCTTCATTCATTTTTAATTTAATTTTGGATGTGAATTAAATATAGTTATTTTAGTTAAATTGTATCAAATTTTATATTATTTAATCGAAATCAACAAAAATAATATCCTCATAATCGAAATTTATGGAATGAAATAAATTTATTATCATAACATCTAAATTTGTGTAGTAAATTAATATTATACTTAGTTTGTGAATCCAGTGTATATATCTTTATTTTTTGTTACAGTGTGTATTATATAATTCTTAGCCAACTGTCTCAATAAATTGCAGATAATGTGCAACTCATATATCAGCAATGGTTGTATGCGCAACAGTACATGAATATTATGCGAGAGAAAATGTATATATATATGAGTTTTATATATTGTCATTGCATCATTTATTATTATTATTTTAATTATCATTTATTCTTTAAAAAGCAATCTAAATGAATAATAAAATTTGTAGTGTTTATCTATAAATATTTATACTGAATATTATATTCGGTATATGGTAATCATATGATATACAATGAATATTATCCACCTACAAAAAAAGAAAGCATATTTTCTACTAAAAAAAGAACGCATACCAACAAAAACTAAAAAAAGAAATTGAGAATTTTCCTTACATATTCATTATCTCGTTGAAATTGAATTTGCATCCTCACCCGAAAAGAGGAGTCAGCATCTCTATTACAAGAAAATAATGCATTTTTTAATTCTTATATTTATTTTATTAAAAAAATAAAATAAGAATCATTAGATATTTTTTGTGATAGATATCCTTTTCTTATTCCAATACTGAATTCTTACACGATTTATTCTTAAAAAAGAAACAAAAGAGCACGTCCCTTGTTTTTTTATTTTTATGATTTTATAATAATACAAAAATTAAAATACATATAAAATAATAAGTGAATTTAAGAACTATTATATGATATTTTGAGAGCATGAGACACTGGATTTTCCACAGTTAATTGGACATTATCCAATACCACTCTATAATCTTTCCTAATGAACCAAATGGATAAATCATAATCTAGTAATTACAATCGTGAATAATGACTCAGCAGTCACATCCATATAACAAATGGAATCTAAAAAAGAAAAATAAATTTAATGCACTCACATACTAGAATGGAAATTCGTAATAAAACTTGCCACTAAATAGATCTCATAACCTATATATGAGTATGACGTGTGTGTGGTTTGGATTACATCTGTAAAAAAAATCACCTATTTAAGAGTCAATTTTATTATAAATCTTTTAAATAAGTCTACCCTCTTAAATAAACTATCATATTTGTTTTTAAATAAAACATTTTAAAATCAACTATCAAATTATATTTTTATATTCAAATTCATACCTAATAATTCTAGTTATATTAAAATAGTACACTTATATAGATTGACATGTTAGACATAAGAGACATTTCAAATGACTTGAAATGTGAATTATTATACATAGGTATTTTTACGAAGATTTTTTTTTATCGGCGAATGTTATTATGTTAATATTTTGTTGTGGGGTGAGACTCGAACGTTCAACCTCATTTTCTCTCATTCTCACTATATCAAATCACCCTAAAACTTTATTTTTAATTTTTTAAGAAGACTTATCTCACCTAATTATGAAAATGAATTCTAGCCTGATCTAAGTCATTATAGATTGAGTAATAGATATTGTTATTAATATCATATCAGTTATTAAATCGGTTATTGTGTTGATATGATGATACAATAGTTTAACTAGTGATATAGTGGTTCAACTGATAATTTAATGATCAAACCGTATAATGATGAAATTAGATATACATAAATATCATATTAATATTGATGTTTAAAAATTAATAAAGAATACAATAAAAAAATTTATTTTCATTACGACCGGTAGAGTTTAATTAAAAACGTACCAATTTTAATCAATATACCATACTGAAATTAAAACTATTTCATCAATTTATCACTTGAACGGATAAACACGAATTAATTTTTACATATATGGTAATAAACATTTGAGAAAGGATATTATGTGACGTGTGATCCACACCCATTTTAAAACATATGATTTTATAAAATATATAATCAACAAAGCCTTTAATGGTAATATTAATAACATTTTATAGAAATATTTTTCTTTTTCTTTTTTTGAAATCTATCCCATATACTATTTTATCTTCATATCATTGACAGCTCAACATTTTATGAGGGAGTGAACCCTATCCATTATTTGAGATGAGTCTTACTCCTCATTCATAACATGTATATATATATCAGAAAAATAGTTCCCTCCTTAGTCTGCTATATAAACATACACTATCCAGTTCTAATAAAAAGGCTCTATCTTTTTTCCCTTTCTCTCTTTTTATCTCCAATATAATTTACTACTATTTGTTCTTCTCCATCTTATAATATATTGGAGAGAAAATGCCTGCTGGAGGAATAAGTGTTGGAGGTAGTGGCAAGGAGTACCCTGGAAACCTCACTCCCTTTGTCACTGTAACATGTGTCGTTGCAGCCATGGGTGGTTTGATCTTCGGTTACGATATCGGAATTTCTGGTATGTAGTGCATTTATCACACACTATATTATGAAAAACAAGTTTTAATCAACTTTTAACGGAACAAGTAACTTCTTATTAATGGAGAGACAAATACTTGATTTTATTAGTATTTTTAATGATAAAAATATTATTATATTGAATATTAATGGGGTTTGACGTTTTGTTTAGGTGGAGTGACGTCAATGGATCCATTTCTGATTAAGTTTTTTCCATCGGTGTATCGGAAGAAAAAGGGGGTGGAATCTACGAATAAGTACTGTCAATACGATAGCCCAACGTTGACTATGTTTACGTCGTCGTTGTACCTGGCGGCACTGTTGTCGTCGTTGGTGGCATCCACGGTGACGCGTAAGTTTGGGCGGAAACTATCCATGCTCTTCGGTGGTGTGTTATTTCTTGTTGGTGCCCTCATCAATGGGTTTGCTCAGAATATTGGGATGTTGATCATTGGTCGGATCTTGCTCGGGTTAGGTATTGGGTTTGCCAATCAGGTATACCTCACTCTTTCTCTAACCTCCATATGTGACATACATCATTTGTTTTCAACCAACGAGAATATTACATTTTATTATTGGCGTGAAAGAAAGAATGAGACATAATTCGATACAATTGATCCTATATCATTCTTTTATATTGAGGACAATGTCTCAAGATTATTCTTGATATGACAATATTCTCAAATCATATTTAAAACTATTTACGCTACGTATCAATTAAAAATTAAATATTTTTTTTATGTTTTTGTTTTAATGTTATTTGCGTATGACATGGTTTTAGATATTATATCTTTGTTCTGATTTGACTATGACAACCGCATTACATTGTAATTTGTGTTAACTTCGAATCACAACGCCCAACATAATCTTACTAATTCGCAGTTAGATCGGATACATCAAAACACATCAATTTGAAAAATAGTTTTTAAATAAAATAACTATAATCATAATTTAAAACATTTTAATAGACATAAGAAAAAGTATGCGTAAATGTGTTCCCGATTTAAAAAATGAGGTTTTTAAAACGGGAAAAAAAAATATAGCCATTGCTTGCAAAGCAAACATATAGCTTTTAGGTAGTTTGTAGTTTTTGACCGAGTCAAAAAACTATTAGAACAATTTCATAAACAAAAATGGAAGGTAACTTATAATTTTTAAAAAATGAGTTTGTAGCATTTGAAAGATAATTTTCATAAAGCTAATTCAAGTACCATTTAAAAACTACATTAAATGACATCAATTAAAATCTCAATTTAAAATTACATTAGATGCATTTCAATATTTTCCTACTTTTTTTTATGTATACATTAGTCTTGCATTTAATTGTTAGATGAATGTATAAAATATTTTCATATTGTAAATTTTAATGATATAATGTTAATAGTGAAAAAATATCATAAACTTATATAATTTAATTGGTTTTTTGAATAAATATATTGAAAAAACATATATTAAAATAAAACGCACAAATAAATAAAATATAAAAATAAATGATTATTTCAAATTATTTATGTATTTAATTACTCCAATTAATAAATAAATAATATATATTTTTAGTTATTTTTCAAATTTTAGTTAATTACAAAGCTAGTTATACTAAACATCTCTAATTTAATAAGCTATTTGTACAACTATAAGTTTTCAACTATATTTACAAGTATAAACTTTAAGCTTCATTCACTAATGTAAGCTGAGTTACATTCACATTTATAACCTAGGTGGTAGAACTATAATTGCAAGATGTGAATGTTGATTTATTTTAATTTTTAAGATTGTGAATAAAACTAAAATGAAAATACTTTTTTTTGTGTGAAAACTAAAGTGAGATCTGTCTAATTAATAATTAAAATATTACAGATGAAAATAAAAAGGTTAGCAATTGAAATCACAAAATATGGGTATGTATCCTAATCCAGACTATTTCCGAGTTAAGATTTGGATGAGAAATAAAGTTAAAAAATCATTTTGGAGTCAATATATTAAAGTATTTTATGATTCTCAAGCTTTTAATTTCATTTTATTCTCTTCTAAAATTCAATTCAGAAACACATTATTGCTGTGGGAATGGCTCTGTATACAGTCTTGAAATGTGAAAACAAAAACCCTGTGCTGTTTTCAATTCAAGGGATAAAACCAAGCCATATGCGCTTATTCCTTCAATGCCGTTTTTTCCTATTTTTTTTATTTTAAATTTAACTGGATATCGACGAAGCAATGCGTTCAATATGTCTGTTCTGTACTATTTTATTGTTATTATTATTTTGGTATTTAATTCCTTCTAGATCTGATTATAAGTTAAGTTTATTTTTTTTAACACTTAAAATAAAATGCACAACACTTCATATCTAGTAGAGTCCAGAGAAACTATATAAATGCAGCCTTGGCCTGTTTTCGAAAATTGATTCCGTGACGTCTTATAACTTCCAATAATAACAAATAATCTTCCCTTTACGTAAAGACACACCCTCTAGTAGTCAAATAATTCTCAAGTATATTAAATAGCTGATATTCATAATTTCATATAAAAAATATTTCTTATAAATTATAGGCTGGTTTTTCATTTTTTGCTTCACATGATGGGGCTTTTAACACAAAAGAGACAGTATTGTATATACAAATGAAATAGCTTGGGATCATTTAATTAGTATCCATGAGTTTTTTAAATTGTCATTTGTAAAAAGTTACCCATACCTATTTATTGTTATTTATTCAGCCCAAGAGTCAATTACTATCCCCCACTTTTGATTTCTGTAATCTATTATGTTTCAGTTAGATTATATGCTATTTCAAATAACCCGGTAGTTCTTGTTTTGTTGCTAAGAAAAGAAATGAATAAGCATCCTTAATTCTTCTATTGAACATGGGATGAGAGTGATGTCTTAATGTGGGACAAATATATAGCTTACTTGCATTATATTAATAAGATGAGAGATCTATTGACTCCAAGAGTAAGTTTTTTAAACTTACTTCACATCTTAGCCATCAATTATAGGGAAATCCAATGATTTAGATCTACCCACTAATTCAAACCATTGGATTTTCCTAAAATTGATGGTTAAGACGTGGAGTAAGTTTAAAAAACTTCTAGGATACCCATCTATTAATAGTGGCTTAATTATTGTGCCCACGTTATCTTCACACCTTTTCTTGTTCTCACCGCCCTTTACTTTATTTTGCGAGTATTCTCCATTAACGTATAGACATGTGCTTCAAAAATTGAAGGGAAATACAACTTTTAATAACACATATATTCATTTGATTACAATAAAATTACACATTTACCGTTAAAAATAAAGAGAAAATATGCATTAATTTCTTATTTTCCAAGGTGTTTGATTGAATAATTAAATGTATAAAATGAAACAAAAATAAAGGGAACATATCAATTGTTATATTTATGGAAATCATTTACATTTGATTTAACTAGTTATAATTTCTTAATTATATTGAAATCAATTGGTACTAACCAGTGTTTTAAATTGCGGTAACGGTTGCGGTTATTGCGATTGTGGTCATTGCAACCGTTGCGATGCGAATTGCGGCAATTGCGATGTGAATATTTTGTAATTAAAATAATATTTTTGAATCCGATGCGGTTGCGTTGCGGCCACAACAATGTTTTGTTGCGGTTTTTTATGTGAAATTTAATCACACCGCAATTACGGTGCGTTGCCGATGCGTTGTCAGCCGCATCCGCATTCTTGCGTCCGCATTATGTATTGCGGAACGCATTTTAGAACACCAGTACTAACCTTTGTTAATTTTGTATATTTAACAGTCTGTGCCACTATACCTCTCTGAGATGGCTCCATACAGATACAGAGGAGCTTTGAACATTGGTTTTCAAATGTCCATCACATTTGGTATTCTTATAGCGAATATATTGAACTACTTCTTTGCAAAACTAAAAGGTAATTTGGGATGGAGGTTGAGTTTGGGTGGTGCAATGGTCCCTGCCCTTGTAATCACAATTGGATCATTAGTCCTTCCAGACACTCCTAATTCCATGATCGAACGTGGCAATCACGATGAAGCTAAGGCACAACTTCAGAAAGTTCGCGGAGTAGATGATGTTGAAGAAGAGTTCAATGACCTTGTTGCAGCTAGTGAAGCATCTAAGTTAGTGGAACACCCTTGGAGGAACTTGTTGCAAAGGAAGTATAGACCACACCTCAGTATGGCCATATTGATTCCATTCTTCCAACAATTTACTGGCATCAATGTCATTATGTTTTATGCGCCTGTTCTGTTTAACTCAATTGGGTTTAAGGATGACGCTTCTCTCATGTCAGCTGTGATCACTGGTGTTGTTAATGTTGTCGCTACTTCGGTTTCAGTTTATGGAGTTGATAAGTGGGGTAGGAGAGCCCTTTTCCTTGAGGGTGGAACCCAGATGCTTATATGCCAGGTACCCTTTTCCTTAACCTTCAATGTAATATTTATTTGGATAAATTATTGACTTAAATACCTGATTTGAGATAGTTTATTGGTTATTGAATTATATTTAAAGCTTAAAGTTTTGAGTTTATTCAAGTGTGAAAGAGTTAATAAGTAGAAAATGTGCATAGAACTAAAATCATAAGGTTTTGGTTTAAGACTTGGTGCCTCACTTATGATTTTTCACTCTTTCCATACCCGCTAACAATGAAACTCCTCGAGGTTTGGTCCAACAAGTGTTGTTCGAGCCAATGGTTCGGTTAGGACATGGTGGACTTAAGGGGTTTAGTACCCACGCTTGAGGGGAAGATTATTTGGTTTATTCAAGTGTGAAGTCTCACATCGGATATGAGTGAATGAATGAAAGGTTTTAAGTAGAAAATGCACATGAAACTAAATTTTTAAGGTTTTGTTTCAAGACATTTTGTCTCACTTATAACTCTTCACTCTTCCCATACCCCGGTAACAATGGAACTCTGGAAGGCTCACCTTCCCAGTATGCTCCAACATAAAGCTTAGAAGTTAGAACAAGTCCTAAATATACATGGTGACCTTATATCCTATTAAATTGTTAACCCAATGTTTGTTGATGTGCACAGGCTGTAATTGCAACTGCAATTGGAGCCAAGTTTGGAATTGATGGAAATCCTGGTGAATTGCCAAAGTGGTATGCAGTAGTTGTGGTGATTTTCATATGCACTTATGTAGCTGGGTTTGCTTGGTCATGGGGTCCCCTTGGTTGGTTGGTGCCTAGTGAGATCTTCCCCATGGAGATTCGATCGGCTGCTCAAAGTATCACTGTATCGGTCAACATGCTGTTCACATTCCTTGTTGCACAAATTTTCTTGATCATGCTTTGCCACATGAAGTTTGGATTGTTCATCTTCTTTGGTTTCTTTGTATTTGTGATGACAGTTTTTATTTTCTTCTTCTTGCCTGAAACTAAGGGCATTCCTATTGAAGAGATGGGAAAGGTATGGAAGGAACACCCATATTGGTCAAGGTTCGTTGAACATGAAGATTATGGCAATGGAGTTGAGATGGGAAATGGAGCTAGAACTACTAAGGATTTGTAATTAGTGCTGGTTTTGTTTTCTTTTTATTCTGGAACTAGTATTCATTTTTTTAGTACAATATATTACATGTGTGAAGGATTTTTTCTACAATAATCCAATTGCACAAATTATTCTCTCTGAGCTTGAAATTCCTCGTTTTCATTTCATAAAACGTGTACATAAATCTATGCTCACTAACACTGCTACACTGGAATTCTCTGATGATTGGAAGCTCATTGATTATAGTCTGGTCCAACATATGGAATAAATAGAACTAATATTATCATACTTATTTCAATTATCTCTCAATTGTCAAAATAAATTATTTAAAATTATATATATATATATATATATATATATATATATATATATATATATGCTGTTTTGTATTGGAAGTTATAATTTACACGTAAGAGTTATGTCAATCATATGAGGTCCTGCTGCATCCACATATATTGTATACTGTTAAAATTTTGGAAGGGAGAATAATATATCTAAAATGAATTAGTTAGCCACTATGGGTTATTGGGATGATCTTGTTTAACAATAAAATTTCTATTTAATTCTTAAAAAAGTAATGGTAATTTAGTTTGAGTAATGTTTTAAATTAATTTTGACAAATTTACATACTATGATTGGATTTGAGTAAAGAGTAAAATATCTATAGTGTAAAAATTTGTATTATTTTTTTAAAGAATTAATAATAATTAAATATGAATGGTTAACGATACAATAGTAATATATAAAACTCATACACTAATATTAATATCACTGCATACATCTTTTTATCAAACAAAATTGTTAGGGCCAACATTGTCAAATCAATTTCAACAAGTAACATTTATTTTAAAAAAAAGTTATTTCAACGATTATCTTGGCAGTAACTTTCTGTTTTTAATCTAACAATGTGACGAACAAGCTATGTAGTTACTAGTTAGCTTATATTTCCCATATAAAAAGAATCTAAAAGAGAATTGGTATATTATAGGATAATTAATTACCATTACTTTGTACTTTTGTTCCTAATAATGTATTATATATAACCATCAGTTTTACTTTTTTCCTTTAAAAAAACAAAAAACTTTTGCTTGTTCTTTAGATCGAGGATGTGGGGTTAGGAGAAAACAGCCCAATGTTTCATTCGCTTCAAAAATAATTCATTGTTCTAAAAAACATAAGTTTTGGAAAGTTTTTATGGACCTTTCCCTTTGACTAAATAGTACATACCAATAAAAGTTATTACATTTCTTGATTTTTTTAAATGTTATAAAATTACCATCTCATCAAAATTTAGTATTTTTATTTAATTAATATTCATTGGAAACCAACAAATATAGAGATAGTAAAACTTTTAATATCTACATATGACAAGAAATAGTAAATGTTGGATAAAAAATGAAAAATGACTATAACATTTTTCTAGATTATCATGATAAAAACTACAGAAAGTATCTTATTCTAGAAAATCTAGAAATATTAATTATTTATTCCTCTTTCACTATGAGACAACATTTGTGTGCATTACCTTAAACCACAATTAAGAGTGGAACGATTTGAGAAAAAATATAAATTTAGGAAAGAAATTATACCACCTTTGATCCTTTTATAAGATCTTTTATTAGTTTTATTAAATTAAGAAAGACAAAAAATATCATTAAATTTGTCAATAGTTCAATTATAATTACCAAAGTTATCATCAATGGAATTAAATCATTTTCTTTTTTTCACATAAATAATTCAAGTAAATAAGAACATTTTGGCAATAAACTTATTTAGTTTACACAAACCTTTGAAAACAATCCTATGAATAGGATAAAACAATACCAAAATGGTCTTATAAAAAAGACAAGAGGTGATACAATTGAAGCCTTATTTTCCATTAATATTGTTTTATTGAGAAAAGTCTATAAAAATACTCTAAATTTATGTTCTTTGCAAGTAATTATTATGAACTATTTTTTCTTCTAATCACCCTTTAAAATTTAAGTGTTGTTAAAATTAATCCTCAAATAAAGATAATATTAAATTAATAACTCTAACTATCCATTTTGTTATAGCTTAAATTAATAAACCATTATTATCTTATTCTATTTTTTTATTTATAAATAACAATATTTTGTGTTAAGTATTTTTTAACTCTGGAGTTTACTTACATCTTGTATTTTGTTGAGTTTTCGCTGAATATTAATGTTGGCTAATGTGAATCTGATTGTAGCAATTTCTATGTTAACCTATTAATAATTTTAAATATATTTATACATAGATCAATTTCATCAATTGATAAAGTTTAAATAATAATTAGGAAGAAAAAATAGTTTATTATATTATTTATAAAAGATATAACTCGTGAGCTTTTATGTATTTCCCCTTTTTATTTCATACATTTCTTAATTTAAGTTAAAGCATGTATTGAGGACTGAGGTAGAGTATTTAGTTGCAATATAAATATGTATCAATGAGATGTTAGTTTATTGGTATAAGGTTCTGCTGAATCCTTGCAAATACAAAAAATATCAAGACTTCAATTTTTGAGAGATACACTTATTTGAAGAGGCAAACATGCACTCTGAAAGAAAATAATTTCTTACCATTAGGGTGAGAAAATATCCTTGATAATAGCAACAAAAAAAAACGGGAAAAGATATATGTTGTTTAGACTAAAGAAGTATGTGCTTTAAATTTATAAAAAAAATTTATATCCTCTTAGAAAATCAACTTAACAATCTTCTTCACGATACAATAGACTTGTGTCACTTTCTACTAAGAGTATTTCCAAAATAAAATTATTTTATAATGGACATCACACATTATTTTATAATTTATTACACATCCTTTTAAATTAAGAATACAATTTAATTTTCTCTATAATAAAAAATATCACTCTTATTCTTATTTGAGTCTCATAACTTATATACATTTTTTTATTTAATAATAATAAATGATTTCTCTATTCTCCTTTCTGCATTTGGGTAAGAATAAATACATAAAATTACTTATGTAATGATTATTCTTAAGAAATAAGAATCAAACAACAATAAATAAAAATAAAGATGCTATAACACATGTTAAGTCATTTTCTATAGTTAAGAGAATTTATAAGCAAATTTGTTAGGAGGGTATAATATTATCTTATAAAATTACTCCTTGTTTGTACCTTTATATATGTCTTGTAAGGTTTGACTACACTAACCAAAGAAAACACTATTTTTTTCAACAATAGGGGATGATCTACATATTTCAATAATAAGTGGAAAAAACATACTTCACATCATAGCCATTTATTCTTAGAAAATCTAATGACTTAGATCTATTAACTAATTAAAACCATTAGATTTTCCACAACTGGTTTAGTCATTATTTATTTTTGTTAGTCTATTTGGTTTTAGTGCTTAGATGATCTATCAGTCTCACATTTTATAAGATCATCACTTAGTATGACATATATCACATGTATCATCACTTGTGCTCTAAAGTTATTTTAGAGGTTCATTACTTTGAGTTAAGTTTGGGAAAATCTATTTTTAAAATGATAGATATTCTCCTAATATCTACATTTTTATTTTTTAAGGATGGAGCCATTGGTTGAGAGAAATTGAACTCATTTTCCTGTAATAATAAGGTTAAAGTGTAAGCTCATTCTTTTGCAAAATTGTAGATTTGCTTAGCATGGAAAACATAATGATGATGATAATAATAATAATATAACAAGCAGGAGAGAAATATATTTATTTTTTATTATAATTTTTGAATGGTACTAATACAAACTCTAAATAATAATAGAATTTGAGCTTAATGTACCATTCTAGTGGTCAACCACTCCAACTAGCCCTTTTCTCCCAAGTGATGGAATCCGAAGAATGAAAGAAACCATCCAATCTAATCAACCAATTGGAATTATGGTCTTTGTCACGGTCGTCACGTGCAACAAAAGAAGCCGACAAATGATCATATACTACATAACATTTCTCTATGTTTCCAAAGCCAATATCCCACATATAAAAATGACCAATTGGTACCTCAAAAGTTCCTCCAAATACACATTTAAAATGCACTTTCAATGAACTAGGAGGAAGATTAATATGGACGGTTATTCCATTTAAAAAAGCAGCTTCATCGATGTTATCAATGGCTTTGTTGAATTGATTCCCAGAATCAATAGAAGCATTACATAAACAAAGTGCAAGGAAGAGGGTGACATAGAATATGGGTGACATTTTTAATTTTCAAAACACACAATGCAAACTTAGATGAGGGAAGGCTTGCATTTTGTTTGTAATATATATAGGAAATACTTAAACTACTATAATTAAGGTCTGGTAATATATTATACTTATATATATTATATTTATATATATATTATATATATATAATATATTATATATAAGCTAATATTTTATGTTTATTGTTGTTATATTTATATTATATAATTTTTTGATGTATTTTTAAAAATTAATTAATTACTTTAGTTATCTAAATGAACCAATTTGAGTAAGATGATAGTTCGTGAATTTTAATCAAACTGAACTCGAATTAAAAAATAACACTATCAAACTTAAGTTAAGTTTTGAGCTGAGATATGGTTAGAAGGACCGGAAAATGTATAATCTCTTGTATGAAGGACTATTAAAATTTTCTAGAGGTGACATATTCATAAAATAAGAACGAGAATTTGATAAAATTAAAGGATATCACATTATAAATGAAGATAAAATAATATGTACAATGACGAATCTTAATCTAAATTTTAGAAGATAACAATATTTAATTACAATTTATAGCTAAAATTACATTATTTAATTACATAAACAAAGTGCAAGGAAGAGGGTGACATAGAATATGGGTGACATTTTTAATTTTCAAAACACACAATGCAAACTTAGATGAGGGAAGGCTTGCATTTTGTTTGTAATATATATAGGAGAATGTATTAAACCTCTTTTAAAATTTTGGTTATTCCAGTAAATTGATACCATGAGCTTTTAAATTATCATTATTGACCCTTAAACTACTATAATTATAACTCGTATATCATTCTGTTCATTTATCGTTAAGTTGATAAAAAATATATGCAGATAAGTTTAGATACAACTTTCAAAAAAAATAGCCCAACCAACCAATGGGTTTAGATCCTCTACAGTAATGGATAGTTCAGTACTGAAATGTGAGTTCCATGTTTATTTGAATATTAGAAAAAAAATTAATTGAAAAAACTTAAAATTTGTACCATTAAAAAAATTTCAAACTCCAACATGTCAACATTTCTGCCTGCACTGGACCCTCAAGTACAGGAGAGCATCGTATTCCATGCAATCATCATTAATTTAGTTTTTAGTTAAATTTTATTATTTCTCTTAGAATAACTTATTTATGAGTTTGGATCCTCTATTGTACTGGAGAGTCCAGTACAGCCAGAGATTGTGACATGCATTACTTACAAAAAATTAATAATACAGATTTTCATTAATTTTTAATTAAATTTTATTTTTTAATGTTTAGAATTTTATGGACCTCATGTACTGGAGAGGATTCAAACCCCTTATTTATAGAAACTAAGCATTCATGCTTTAAAAATAGAAATAAAACAAGGTTTGAATATTGAAATCTATACATTCAATATACATTCAATGAATGAAAAAAAATCAATGAATGAATAACAATAAACCAAATAGTCAACAAATAGATCAATATGTGAGTGATTGTTGTTGAAAGGACAAAGTGCATGATGACTGTTTAGTTATGTAGTTGGATGTTAAATGGAAAATAAAATAAAGATGAGATGTACTAAATGCATCACATAAATAAAAGTTATGAGATAAAGATTTGTTCACGTCATTTTATCAATATTAATGGATAATGAATATTAGATTCAATGATTTATTGTTATAATTGTATTAGTTTAACGTCAATTGGAATATCTAAAAGTTCATAACTTTAATTTACAATGGTTGTTATTTAATATTCATCTTTATCTATCTTATCACTTATCTCACTCAACTATGTTATCCTTTGAATTTAAAAAAAAAATGAATGAATTAGATTGAATTTAACCAATGCTATTTAATTTGGGTGTAAATTGATCTATCCTATCTATATATATATATATATAGTATCAATACAAAATACTAGGAAAAAATGTATATAGAAATTAAAAAGTAGAAAAAATGTTCAATGTATTTCTAAGTATAAAATGTTAAATATCATTTATATAAAAACCAACACACTTAAAATTAATTATTTATCATTGAGAAGATATAAATATTTATTCATTTAAATTAATAATTAAGTCAATATTAAATTTGGTCTTTTAAACATTGAAAGTCTAGTATATTGATATATTTTATTAGAAGACTAATCTGATAACAAATTTAACATTTGAATGACTAATATGGTGGAAAATATATCTCAATTCTTAAAAAAAAAAAGTATATATATGATACATTACCCATCAGCTTAGCTTGGGAAAGAAATTTGTCATCATAGTAGTAATTATATTTGCCACTATATTAGTCCAAAAAAAACTATATTAATCATTGAAAGATATTTTCCACCATATTAGTCATTTAAATATTAAATTTATTATCAACTTAGTATTCTCATAAGATTTGTCAAGATACTACACTTTCAAAGATTAATTTGTCATAAATAAAGAAGCAGAAAAAATGTATCAATTCTTATTAGATTAAATGTAGTTGTTTAGCTTATTTCTCAACTTCTTTATAAAATGTTGAATATCATTTATACAAAACATCACTACCTTTGAATTAATCATTTATGATTCATAATATTTAAATGTTAAATTACTTAAATTAATAAATAAGTCAATATTAAATTTGGTCTTTCAAATATTTAATACTAGTTGAGTATATGTGCATTCAGACGAATCACTCCGTATTGACATTAAAAAATATATTTAATATTTATAATTCAATGAAATATCTAAGTTTTTAGTTAAATAGAGTTATACATTAATTTAATAACACAATATAAATATTAAAATTTTATAATTTAGAAGCAAAAAATACTAAGTCAAAATAGTTACTATGCAAAAGCATAAAATAAATCATGTATTAGTAGTTAGGGAAAAAATTATATTGATATTGCATAAAAACTAAACTCATAAAAAATAGTTATATAAAACAGAAGTAACTTGTTGAGCTATTCTCTATATAAATATATATTTTATTTATAGTATTATAAATTTATTTATAGTTAGTAACTATTTAATTAATTTTTTTGGTATAAATTAACATTTTCTATCTTAATTTTAGATCATTACTTTAAGTTTTTATACAATTATTTTTTACATATATTTTTCTATATTTGAAAATACATATGTAACATATGGAATATTTGGTATATTTTCTAACATTGAATCTATAATCATGAAATAAATATGGTTATGTTTTAGTTCTAATTGTTATGTGATTTTTAAAATCCAAATATAATCATTTCACCTTTTGAAATTTGACTAGCGTTTAGGGTAAAATTAAAGTAGTAATATTTTCATAATGCCTCTTTTTTGTCTTTTTAAAAAATAAACTAGTAACATTTCCATAATGTCTCATTTCTTTTTAGTGTTACCTTTTATATTGTTAATACATAAAAACTAAACTAATAAACTAAACTACATAAAATAGAAGTAATCTCTTGAGTTATTCTCTATTTATATTTTATTTTATAATTTTAGTTATTTTTATTTTCTAGATAGTAAATATTTCAATTAAATTTTGTTTGTATATATTAACATTTTGTATCTTTTAGATCATTATTTTTAGTTTTTATATGATTATTTTTTATCTATATTGTTCTACACTTGAAAAATATATGTAACAAGTGGAATATTTGTTAGAATTTATAACATTGACTCTATAATTATGAAATATAGATGTATGTGTCTATGTTTTAGTTCTAATAGTCATTTTATTTTTAAAATCCAAATATAATCATTTCAACCTTTGAAATTTGAATAGCATTGACCGTAAAAATAAAAAAATTAGTAACATTTCCATAATGCCTCATTTTAAAGCATAGTTAGATTCACAATCAATTCCATAATGCCTTTTTTAATTTTTATCTTTTTAAATCATATTTTTCATCAATTTAGTGTTACTTTTTTTACTATTATTGTTATAAATATCATTATTTAAATTTAATAAGAATTTAGAAATAATACAAATATTTTTTATAACATCAATATGACCCATTATATTTTTTCATTTTCGTAATAATTACTTACTTCCATAATGCCACATTGAATAATCAATGATAAATAATTATGAATAGTGGGGAATGATTAATAATATATAAAACTCATACACTATCAGTGCATATATTTTTCTCTTATTTTTATCAATATTTTTATAGATTTGAAAAATACTATTTTAAAGTGGGGTGATTATTACCACCCTGAAATATCTATTTATACTATTCATTGATCAATTGCAATTTTATAATTAAAAATAAAAAATATAATTATAAATAGATAATTTGGACTATCAGTATTTTCTAACACTTATATTTTTAATTATAAGTGATCTTATGTTTCTATTTTCACGCAATAATTTACTATAAGAGTATTTTTTTTAAATTAATTAATGCATTAGATATTTTGGATGACGTATTCGAAAAAGGGTTCAGAACAAAATTAGATCCTATGAAAATGGAGAGTAAATATACTTATATAACAATCATATTTTCAAGAAAATATATACTATACGAAATTAATATCAAAACATTAATAGGGAACATTAAGTTACCAAAACATTATTATAAAAATAATAAATATATATTTTATTTGAACCCATCACTTCAACATTCATGTATAATATTAATTGGATTCCTACAGTTTAATTTTTATAAAATCATTAAATAATGTTAATTGAGAACATTTTAAAATCTATTTAAATGTGTATACTTTTGATGTTTTAAAATATTTTTAGAATAGCCAACCCAAAATCAAACACAACAAGTTATCCTATCGCTATCAACATTATGAGTGGATGACAAATAAGTTACCATACTCTATGGAATTCTCCTTGAACCCGTCATTCAATTCAGGATACAATGAAAGATGGGTGACATTTACTAATATGGTTTAATCTCCATGAAAAGTAAAAATCTACACTTCTAAGTTCATTGGTAGATAAAAGAAAAGATAAAATAATTAAAAAATAATAACACAATTTCCACCATATATTTGTAGTATCATTATTAAGATTTAGAAATAAAGAATTTATACAAAATTAATAATAAAACAAGAGTAACAAAGGTTTGTATAAGATGATATTGAATATTCATAATTTAAAAATTAAACAATTTAAAACTTCCAAACAACACAAAAGAAACCCATAACAGACAAATGACTTACCAAGATATTGATGATGAAAACTGTTTTAACACCGAAACCCTCGTTTATTTGAAAAATAATGCTTTATATTAGATTTAAACTCTAGCAATAGTTAGTTGTGAGATTCCAAACATGAAAAGTATTTCAATGTTTTCTTTTATGGGTTTTATCTCCTTGCTTGGGTGAAAAATGAAATTTATGTTATACAGATAGGTGACGGATCGGTTCATGAATGATGAAGTTCTACGAAAAATGGATAATGAAAAATAAAATGAACATAAAATCATATCTTGTTTGACGACCAAAGATAATAGATTTGTGAAAAAAAATGAAAAAATATTGGAGATGTAGTTTGTGAGTCTAAAATGGAGAGAATGTGAAGAAATAAAGTTGGAAAAAAATTAGAGAGATCAAAAAGTAACTGAATGGATATCCACCATTCACTGCAAGATTAATTTGACGAAAATACCCTCTTTTTTAAACACTTATCACATATATTTAGGGTGTTTAGTTTAGTAATTTTACCCACCTTTATATTCATTCATATTAAGACAAGATGGCAGCAGATTGTGAGCTCAATTTTTCAAAAAAAATTGTTATTGGATACATTATACATTAGCTTAGTTCTGTAAAGAAATTTGTCATCATAATAGTCCCCATAAATTATATTTGCTATCAAATTAGTCATTCATATATATTTGAGACCGTATTAGTGATTCAAATGTTAAATTTGTTATCAAAATTGTCTTCTAATAAGATTCGTCAACATACTAGACTTTCACATATTAATTTCTCATCAAAAATTAAGAAGCAAAATAATGTCTCCATTCTTATTATAGATTAAATGTTGTTGAATGTATTTCTCAATTTCAGTATAAAATGTTAAATATCATTTATACAAAACCACTCACTTTGAATTAATCATTTATAATTTATAAGACTTAAATGTTTATTTACTTAAATTAATAATTAATTCAATATTGAATGTGGTCTTTCAAACTAGGGGTGAGTAGGATGCGGTCCTACCCGCACACTCGGTATGGTCCGATTGTGGTCGGGCTTGAAAAGGGTCGGGTCTCATCGAGTGTAGGGCCGGATTCGGGTTCAAAAATTAGACACAATTAATATTTAGGGTCGGGTAGGGACCAAACAAGACTTGTCCTGACCCGTCCCATTTTCACTTTCTCATGATGTTTGTATGTGTCTCTGTTCAATTATATACAGAGTAATGATACTTTTTTTGGTCGAAAATATCATTGATTCTTTAATTTTTCATCATATATACATGTTTAATAATATATATACACATATATTATTTTATATGTCAAATTACATATTCGCAATAATAAATAATATTTAGAAGATTTTATGTAAAAATGAGTATACGTCATATTTAATCAGGTCTAGGGTCGGATCCGGGTTTAAAGGCTGACCCTGTGAATATTTAGGGTCAGGTTAGTTCCGGGTCTAGGGTCGGGTCCAGATTCATAAAAATGACTCGAACAACATTTAAGGTCGGGTAAGGCCAAACATTAACCCGTCACGCTCACCCCTATTTCAAACATTATAATACTCTCAGCTCAATTCTTCAATAGAAATTTGTCATCATAATAATCCTTATAAATTATATTTACCACCAAATTATTCATCCAAACATATTTAAGATTGTATTAGTCATCAAATATTAAATCTGTTACCAACTAAATCTTCTAATAAGATTTATCAACATACTAAAATTTCAAAGATTAATGTGTCATCAAAATAGTCTATCTATTGAGTTATTGTTAATTGATGGGTTACATTAAGACAGTTGTGAAATGAGTTATTTAAAGAAATCTTCAAAGATTAATGTGTCATCATATATGTTATTCCTCATTTCTCTAAATGTATATGTATTAAGTTTTGATTATATTAAATACAACAATATTTCATTTAATGATTGTGTTAACAACTGTCTTTAAAAATAGTGTTTAAGGAAAACAAAATGAGTAATTCAATTGAAAAACTAAATCAATATTTTTAGACTTGTTAAATGCAACATTTCTATCCATACATCATTTTACTACATTTTACTACTCACATGGGTGGTAACTTTACGGATAATAATCTTTTGTGATTGGTGTCAAGCTTAACTAGAAGGGTGGATCATCTTTTTTCCCTTACCATTTTTCTTATCGAACTTTCCAACTATGATGTTGCCTTCAACAGGTAAAACTCACTATTTTCCACATTTTTTGCCGGTTAAGGGTCGTGCATTGAAAGGATTTTGTTATGTACTTTGGATGTCTATAATTTGGACGTTTTCAAAAGGTCGAAATGATGTCATCTTTAACAATAAAAAGGTGTGTATGGTCGTATGGAGGAGCTTGTGGATGATATAAAGTTCAAGTCCTGAATATAGATCAAAGGAAGAAACAAAAGCGCAATTATATCATGACTTGAATGACTCTCTAATCCCATTTTGTGCTTGGATTATTATTGTTAGATCTTTTTATGTTGGTCGGGTGATAGATGTTCCCTTATGTCTCTTGTTGGGGTTTTTTCTTGGTTTTTATATTAGATTATTCTGTTTGTAATTCTGTTCTTTTTTAATAAAATTTTACTTCTCAAATAAAATATCACAGCAACTTTTTTATTGAATGAAATTATTTGGGATTAAATCCCCTCATAATTATTTAGAATTGGCTGCGCACGTTTCTAATTTTTTCTGGTCAGTAAAATAGCTCGAAGCCAACAAAATGTGCAGTGCATATTATAGGTTCTACGTACCATTTTTAATTTCTATCTTCCTTATTTATCTAACCTTTCTATTATTACAGATGATGACAAATAAGCACTAACTGATATTGTTGAGGACCACATGGAAAGATTGACTGACTTCTTTTTCTTATCTGAGAATCTCTGTAGATATGAATCATAAAAGATGTGAAATTTGGAGGGCCTTTATGGAAAGACTTCATAATAGTCTCTCTTTCTAGTAGAAAATGAACTATTTCTTTCGATAGTCAAATCATCTTGATTAATGTTGTCATTTTCACTTCATATGTACTCATCTTTTATAAAGATCACTTTGCTATTGTTTGTTCAAATAAAAAAATTTCAAAGAGATTTTCTTTAGGGAGAGACTAATAGTAAGAGGAAGATTAATTAGATTAAATAGGATAAGGTTTGCACTCCAGAGTCTAAGGGTGAGTTAGGGGTTAAAAATATCAACCTTTTCAATCTTGATTTTCTAAGGAAATGGAATTGACATCTCATTAGCGAGAGAGATAATATTTGGTGCATGTGTTGAGTTATAAGTATGTCAGGATATTTATTGCTAATCCTTCGGGATTGGGTTTAGAAATTCCCCTTTTAATAAATCTGTTTGGGTCAAAGATTTAGGTAATCTTCATACTAGGGGCACCGATAATAGTCATTGGTTTTGGCAAGGTATTGTTCATCGTGTTGGGGATGGGACTAAACTAGTTTCTAGCATGATAACTGGCTTGATCCAACCAACTTGTTCACTAGGTATAGTAGACTTTATTCTCTTAATCTGCATCTGAATACCCATATTAACGAGTTAGGAAGTTGGTCAGGGAGAACTTAATTATGTTTGGAACTTCACTTGGAAACGTAAGTTTTTAATTGGAAACTTGAACTAAGTGATAATTTTTCGAAGAGACTTCTACAAGTCGTGTTATAGGAAAACATACTTGATTCTTGGGAGTAGTGTCATGATAAATCCAACCAATATTCGATCACGTCTGCCTACAACTTTCTCACTTAGCAAAATGACCAATAAGCTCTCAATAACAACCATCTTCATCTCCTTTGGAAATCCAAAGTTGTTTAACAATAAAAAATTATCTTTTATTCTTTAAAAAATAATGGTAATTTAGTTTTATTGATATTTTAAATTAATTTTGACAAATTTATATACTATAGTTTAATTGGAGAAATATTAATGTTTATTTGATCTTGTGCGTGAATAATTAGATTTTATCTATAATGTCCAATAATCATTTAAACAAAATCTTTAGGACCAATGTCAAATCTATTTCAACAACTAACTTCAATAAAAGAAATTGGTACTAAGAAGAAGTATAACTGACCCTCCCAACAAGTGTTGTTCCCATAAATTGAACATCTAACATTTTGATTATTTTGAACATCTAACAGGACTTTACACTACTAGATCAATGTTTTATTGGTAACCTCTAATAAATTATAAGAATATATTTATACTTACATTTATAAAAGTTTTTATATTCTATATAACATCGAGAGAATATTAACATTTTAAAACAAATTATTTGAATGATTATTTTGCCAGTAACTTTCTGTTTTTAATCTAACAATGTGAGGAACAAATTATGTAGTTAACTTATCTTTCCCATATAAAATGAATCTAACAGATAATTGGTATATTATAGAATAATCAATTACCATTACTTTGTAATTTTGTTCCTAATGTATTAAATAACCATCAGTTTTGCTTCTTCCTTTTAAAAAAACAAAAAAAAAGGAAGAAAAAAGTTTTGCTTGTTGTTTAGATCGAGGTTGACGGGTTAGAAGAAGACAACCCAATGTTTCATTCACTTAAATTATTGGTATCATCAGCTTCTTCAGATCTTGATAACATTCTTCCATTTAGAAGTTCAACAAACGTGTAAAAACCAATACCAAAATGTTCACTTTCCTTTTTCTCTTCCCTTATTTTGAATTTGTGTTTTATTTGTTGCAGTAAGTCAGAGATGGGGAATTTTCCCTAAGGAAAGCTTGATATTTTGCTCTTTCCAATTAATTTTTTTAATGTAATCTTATTGTTCAAACAATAAGATGAATTAAAATACTATGTCTAATTTGCTATATATATATTAGCAAGTATATTTTACTAAGGGTGGAGAGTTAGTTTTTTTGGGAATAAAGGAAATGGATTGCTTGATAGCTCAAATATTTTCATTTCTCTTATTAATCACCACTAATTAACTCAGAAGTATACTGTATAAAGTTAATATACACTCATATGTTGTATAAATAAGTTTATGGGGATGTTAATAAGTGCTTTAAGCCCAAAGGATTAGGCTTTTGGATTGTCTGCATGTGTTCAAGCCCAAATGGTTGGTTATGTTTTAGAAGTAAAACCAGTTTAAAACTTCTTATCTTCCTCTAGGGTTTCTCTTCATAGCAACTCACTACTGTCATTTGTAGGGATAAAAATCATTGTGTCCTCAATAATGTCTCATTTGTTGTTCCGACTAATTATAATGTTACCACGGAAATTAAAACAAAAATTAACATTCTGATTGGTTATGGAAGGAAGCTTGTATTGTTTATGTGTCTAACATGTATGGAAACCTCAATTGTAGATTCTTGAGAAGCTCTTGTTTTCAAACAAGAAAGTGAGTTGTGGGTATTTTGAATGAATAGATAAGAAAGAATACAATACATGAGAGTGAAAACATATTCATGAAATTGGCAGGAAAGAAAATGCTCATGAAAATAATAGGTTTCTATTTTGACCGAGAATATTTGCTGAATTTAATAAACCATTTATTTCATTGCACTAATGTAATTGATTTAGTACTAGTTATTTATTTAATCTTACCACAATTAAAATGGTAAAAAGTAGGGGCCAAGTGGCTTATATAGATTTTAATTATTTTGAAATGGCACACTGTTTTGTGTAGGGCAATGGTTTTCTTGTTTTGCATAATATTTTAAAACATGGTTATTTACTTATTTATATGTAAAAGGAAGATTATAAGTGCCCCATATTACATGTAATTATAAAATAAATTTCGGGTGTTAAGATATTTTGATATATTGTTTTGAGAAAACCCTCAAATTCTATGAATAATGAAAGTAGGCATGTAAGTCACCCTTGTTTGTTAGTGTAAAATTTAAATAAGAGGAGAATAAATGATTAAAAATGCAAGAATATTATATAACTTTTTTTTAAAAAATATAATTAGCAATCAGGAATGAATAAGAACGAGATTATAAAATTTTAGTATGGACATTTTGGTACCTTAATATATTTGTCTTGAGAAAAATGTCAAAATAGAAAACCATAAAAACAAGATTTTAGAGATCTATAAAAATTATCCAAAAGTTTTTTCCTCTATTTCATTTTACTGTCCAAGGAAAAAACTTTTTTCTTCCATTTTGACAGTTAATTACCATTGGGGTGCTAAATGTTCTATTTCTTTTAAAAAAGAAGATAAGGTTTCAAATAAAACATAATGATTTTAACAAACATTTCAATTAATTTAAAAGGTCACATCTTATAATTCACATTAGACTTTCACATAAATTGGGCCACCCTGCATCGAGGGTGGAGGAACACAATGAATTGATAGATTCCTAAGGATATTTTTTGGGTTTTTTAGTTAGCCATATTATTTTTTAGTAAATGAAATAAAAAATATTAATTTAAAGAAATAAAAATGACACACACATCGATCTTATATGTCTCTAAATTTCTCTAATCTAAAAGCCAAAATTGCACCTCACAGGCACTACCACACCTTTATGGCCATCACATCTTACATAATGTCCTACCATAATTTTTTAGTGTCAACATGCTCACTCAACAACTAACTAAGTTGTTTTTATATCAGAACCTATCATCCAATTTCATTATCTACTTTAAGAATTAGTATCACTTCAATTTGCCGCCCCTTGTTTTATAACATAGAAAATGTGACTTCATCAATTAGGATAAACCATTTGTAGCCACCCATTCCTAGCAACACAAACCGGATGATGTGGAAAACAAACCATTTTTATGCTTATGGTATAAGGAACGGATTTTATTTTTTATTATAAGTCTCTCTCATATTTCTATGTCAATGGGTGAGTCCGCTTAGATCGAATATAAAACAGATACAAATGTGAAGGATGTTATGATTTATTGTGGTTTGATCTATATAGACATGAGGAATGAGATGATTTTTTTCTGATAAGGTTATCACTTTTACGTACACATTTTGGATTTGATCTAAGCATGATCCTGCCATTGGTTTATTCTAAAGTTGCTGATCATCCAAAAATTTATATTATTTTATCTTCTAAAAAAATCATGTTGTGATCTTTCGCATGTATTGGGTCAGGACTCCTTGTGCTGTGCTGCTTTTAATAAAAAAAAATTATTAAAAAATGATGACAAAAATCCTAGTTTCCTATTTGTTGACATTTTTATTTTACTTTGAAAAAAAGTTCTCTAGGCCGATTTCCCATCATTTTCACTAATAATTAAATAACATTGCAAAGAGATGTGTGTGCCCGCAAAATATATTTTGCATATTGAGGGAGTTCTCCTTCAATCTAATTAAGTTAATTTTAAATTAAATCTGACTCAGACGCCCTGAGTTTATATATTTGGACTTACTCATTGTTGTTTATACTTTCTAGGTTAAAACAAGTGTTGGGTAAGAATTAGTTCCTTTGTTTTTTCTGTGAGATACGTTATGTTTTTTATCTATAATTTATTATGTTGTATTTATTGCCCATATTGAAAATTGTGACCTTCTCTAAAAAAAATTGTCATCTTTGAAAAAAATAGTAAATCACATTAGCACTCATAAGATTTACTGAAATTAAACACTTATCTATTTATTTTTTACATCAATAAAAATCGTTCATAATTTATATACATGCATTACAATGATCACATATGTACAAAAGGCGAGTCTAATATTTTAAACGAAAGAGGTTATGGGTATAATTAAAGTAAACTTTACATGTATCAATCTAATTTACTCTAATAAAAATAATGAATAAAGTTACCGAGAAGTTCAAACTCAATCTCCCATACTTTATTTTATCGTTAATAATTACGAAGATGTTACTTAAATACACATTAATGAATAGTGAATTCATAGTCAAATTTTATCTTCAAATGTCAATTTATGATAGCGAACGTATAATTAAGTAATTTGGGTAAATAAAATCGACACCCTGAGTTTAGTTTAATCACACTCTCACTAATTTCATTTAAAATATTACACTCATCTCCCCTTTAAAGGTACAAGTGTAATGTGTGCATATAAATTTGAGTAATTTATGTAAATGAAAAAAATGATTTATATAGTTTCCCTGAATATAAAATAATATGAGTATAATTTATTCTTAATAAAATTATTAATTACATAGCCATATTAAATCATAATAAGATTATGATATTACCCATTATAAGCCTTTAAGATCCCCTTGCCAATTTCTTTTTTCTCCCCCTTAATGTAATTAGTTTTAAGGACATAGCATGACAAAACTAAAAGTATTAATAGAAGGTAATAGTTAACAAAATAAAATTGCTTGCCAAAGAAAGTCACACCTACACGTCCAAGAAAAATGAACAAAGACGAAAAACCTTTATTAATAAAGACAAAAGAGAAAAGCTCTATGCTAAAAATTGTACGATTGGGAAACCAAGGAAAGGAATCTTAAAGTTTATAATGGAAAACATAAATGAGAAAAATATGTAAGTGAGATTAAACGGTAGAGAGATGAAAAGTGCATGAGATTAATATGTATGTGAGATTAGTATCATAACTATTTTATATATTTTATGATATAAAAATGGGTAAATTACACTCAAATCAATGAGTTTTAATAAAATTACACAAATCATTCATTCATTTTTTGTCTTTACACAAGTCACACATTCCTCCTTTACGAACCACCCATAATATTGCGTAGAAAAATTCAAATAATATAAGAGTTAATGTGTCTTCATTGATTCGTTACAGAATAATATAAGAGTTATTTCAATATATCATTGGAATTATTAATGTATTTTGCCTCTTATACTAATTACTCTTAATTATATATATATATATATATTATAACGATTACTTCTAGATATAAGTGTAATCTTTTAAACAAAAATGTCTTATAAAGTTAAACAAAACATAAATGATTTATATAATTTTATTACTCAAAGAATTATTGTTATTAATACCATATCGATTATCAAACCGGTGTGGGTACTGATATAGCGGTATAGCGGTTCAACCAGTGGTTCACTAATTAAACAGCATACCAGTGAAATTAGATATACATATATAATATATTAACATTGAAAAATCAATAAAAAAACAATAATTTTCTTATTTTCATTAAAAAATTAATTTTAAATAAAAATCGACCGGTTTGACCGATATAGTTTAATTGAAAATTGGCCGGTATGACCAGTTTTAACCGATATAATTATTATACCATACCAATATAGATATCAATTCAACCGGGCGATATAAAACGATTTTTACAACTATCCAAAAGAATAGTTCTTTAATGGTTAAACAATATTAGTCATATTTTGATACCAGTTACATTATCTAATTTTATATGCAAGTAATGGGCAAGAATGAGAATATGAGACACCAAGTGGGTGAGCCCAGGGACCCTTATATATGTTGATTGAGCATGCAGAGCTGCTATCGTTAGCGGAGAAGGTACAGTTCTCACTCTCACAATCGAATCCAATTCTTTCATATTTCTCCGGTCAATGACGTCACATCACCTCCCTGAGTTCGACACTGACTCAGTCACCTCTTCCCCTCGCTCCGACCACTTCCATGAACCACCGCCACGTGTCCGCTTTATGTGCAGCTTCGGCGGCAAGATCCTTCCCCGCCCCCACGACAACCAGCTCCGATACGTCGGTGGCGACACCCGAATCGTCGCCATCCACCGCTCCATCTCCTTCTCCGCACTTCTCCTCAAACTCTTTAAACTCTCAGGTCCGTAACCGCCACTTATCTCTTCGTTTTTCCCCTATTCTTTTTTGTTTATTGATTTATAATTATATTTTCGTTGGGTTTGATCGTGTACAGGCATGACTAACATAACAGTGAAGTACCAGCTTCCAAACGAGGACCTTGACGCGTTGATCTCCGTTACGACGGACGAAGACGTGGAGAACATGATGGATGAATACGACCGCGTCGCACGGAATCAAAACTCGCGATCGGTTCGTCTTCGCCTTTTCCTCTTCCCCGAAACAGAACCTGAACCTTCTCGAACCAACAGCATAAGCTCACTCCTAAACGGTTCAGCAAACCGCGAAAACTGGTTCCTAGACGCACTAAACGGTGGCGTTTCAAGTGGACTTGAACGAGGACGCTCAGAAGCTTCTTCAATGCTTTCGGAAGTACCCGATTACCTATTCGGATTGGATCATAACTCAGACGAAACACAACAACAACAACGTGAACCACGACTCAAGGACCGACCCGTTTTACAAGACAACGTTTCAAATTCGGATCCGGGTTCTCCTGCCCCGATTGTTTCTTCACCGTTTTGTTCTTCATCATCAGCGCCTTCTATCCCAAACCTTCCACCGGTTAAAACTAAACTCTCAAACTCTTTTACCGAGTCAAAGGAAAGTCAAGTTGAAGCTGAAACGGGTGGGCAAATAAACCCGAATCTATACCCGGTTAACCATGTAGTACACTACGCTCCAGATGCTGCTTATTCAGGTCACTCTGTACAAACGATTCCGGTTTATTATATTCCCGGCCCGGTTCAACCTGGTACAGTACCGGTTCAGCCGGTTCCTATTCAGGCACCATATCCATATGTTCAACAACAACCATATCATCACGCAGTTGGACCGGTTCAGGTTCCATATGGGTACCATCATATGGTTCCGGGTTCGGGTCAAATATATGGGAATGGGCCAGGGATAAGGCATTTGACCCCGGAGCATCCATACAGTCCCTCGGCTGCGGTGGTTCATAGCGGAATGAATCAGCATATGTATCAGGCGGCGGCACCAAACTCCGGTGGGGTTCCGATTTATTCGGCAATGACAATGAGAAGTGATGAACAAAATGAAGGTGGAGCAGAATTTGACGGGTCGGGGCACCAGCTCGTTAAATGACTGAGACTTGTTTAGCAAATTTAATTTACTTTGCTTAATTTATGTGTGTATCGTGAAATCAATTTATGTGTGTTATGACTTGTGCACAAGTTTTTGCTTTTTATTTGTGTAACGCACTAAAAGCCATGAATAATATTAATTGCTTAATTTGTGTATTACAATAGAAAATGTAAGATAGTTGGTATAACGTTAATATATATATATAATACATGAATGATTACATATTAATTGGTTATATTTATATATCTTAAGTATTGGATTCTACTATCATAGCAGGCGGGTAGCATAAAAATCAAATGGTTCATTTGGAATAGGGATTTTCTGTCTCAAATGGACTCTGTCTCCGTCTAATAAAAATACATTAAATAATATAAAATATTAATTTATATTTTTTATAATTTTTTATTTTAATTAAATGACACACTTTAATTAGTCGGAACACTGTTGGGGACAACATTGGAATAGCAGATCTTCCTTCGTTCATTGTGCCAAGTATTTGAAGACAAGGTGGTATTTGCTTGGACCACACTTTGAGTGGTGCTTAGCTTGATATTGGTTATGTTTGGGCCACAGCTTAAAAAAACTATTGGTTCATAATCTCTTAATACTTGGACTAGAGGATATTATAAATAGTGGGATTTACACTTATGGGAAAAAACACTTGGACATTTAACTGTGATTGAAGTTTGACATTGATGAACTATGATTCCATGAATAGTTTGAAGGCCTTGTATGTCTATGAATTGATAGGAACTAATTACTCAAGTTTTTATAATTGCAAATTTTCTATGTTCTTTTATTTCTATCTGAAGGAAATTTTCTTATGTTAAAGATTTGGTCTAATCAGGTGAGGAATTCTACCGAGTTAGAGATAAATACTTGTTCATTTAAATTTTTAAGCAATGTGAGACTCCAATACTTTAATAGTTAATATCTTATCTCGTTCAAGACTGAACATCACCTTGGTGATCCAACATTATACCGATGATCCAACATTGTAACTTACCATGGCATCATATTATATAATAATCGAGTCTAACCCTCCTTCAATACTTTAATAATTTTCACTTTTCTTTTGCAACCTTTAGATGAACTTACTTTTTTTGATAATCAAAAGTGGCAAAACTACATAGAAAAACTTCATACACATACAAGAATAAAAACTAAAAAAAAAGGAGCTCTTAATATACTAACATATGCATGTAAGAAAATACACTAAATGTTCATAACTTCATACTATTATTAAATGGTTTTTCATTTTCTTCTTTATACAAAAATATATTAAGAAACAATGTAGTTTTACAACAAAAAAATAAGCAAAATATGGCCAATGCCTTTGCCTCATTATCATCCTGGAAAATATGTTTAATTCTCATATACAGTGTTATGGTAAACCATAGTTCAGTTCACAACAGTAGCCTATATGAAGCAAATAAAACTTCCATTGTTCCATAAGCAATTCTAAGAGCCATGACCTTCAGCGAACTTCAATCATAGTCATACTTACCTCATTTACTGAATAAATTCCTTCACTGGTTGATGGATCTGAATTATCATGTGGAGTTTTCTTGAAAATGAATGCAGGGTATTTTGGTGTAGGAAGAGTTGATTCAATATTACCCAACATAGAAACAACTATTGACATAGATGGTCTATCCAAGGCATAATCTTGTACACATGAAAGCCCAATTTGGATGCATCTTTGGACTTCATGGTCAGAGCATGATTCTCCTAATGATTTATCTACAATCTCCATGGCTTTGCCTTCTCTCCATAGATTCCATATCTACATTAATTGAACAAACTAGAATAATTAGAGTCACAAAATTTAAGTTTGGAATGTAGTTTCTCTCAAATACATACATGACCAACTAGATTTGTGCATGTAATGTCCTCATATTGACCACTATTTTTTCTGCCTGTAACAATCTCTAGAAGCAAAACTCCGAAGCTGTACACTTCAGACTTTATTGAAAAATTTCCTTCCATGGCATATTCTGGTGACATATATCCGCTGCAAAAGCAGAAAATGATAATCAAACACTAAATTCTTAATTTTTGTAATGTCAGTTCAACTTTTTGTAATGTGAAGTTCATAACACAGGAAAAAGGATGGTGTATTCGAATTGATGAGTACTTACTAGGTTCCAACCACACGATTTGTGTTTGCTTCAATTTGTTCTCCACCAAATATTCTAGCCATACCAAAGTCTGCAATTTTTGGGTTCAATGCAGATAATGATTGTGTTATGAGAGGTTTATCGGTGATAAATGAACATGATTATGTTGTGGGTTGCTTTGTTGTGGTAAGGAATGAAATATACATTATGTTTATGACATTGACGTAATATTTTATGTTATGGTGAAGTTATGATGTGAGATTAAGACAATGGAAATACTTATATTGTGGTTGTTGTGTTGTTGTATGGAATGAGACTTAAGATGATAGCAGTAACGATCTTATGGATGAACAAAATGAACATGATATTAATGATAAATTGTATAAATGAGTTGTTGTATTGATATGGCTACTATCTGAAGGAAAAATTATGGTGTTCTTAACACACAGCGGAATAAATTATATTTAAAATTATATATAATAGAAAACTGCATATAAAATGCGTACCCAGTTGTAGTTTCTAAATCTTTAAGGTTGTTCTTCAAAATTATAAAGACTCAACGCGCGTGTATAATTTGGTTTTGAGTACAAATACATTGCATAGTACAAACAAATTAAATATGCATACATTCATAGAAAGAGTTCTTTTTCAAAATTGTATACTGTCTCCCTTTCTATAAAAACATTGCATCATATGCATATTCATAATTGTACCAACAATTACACAGAAACTTTTTCATTTTTGTACTCTTAAATATATAAGTCACAAAGAGTATATATAGCAAAATAGATACCAAACATATATATCTCACCAGCTATATATATATATATATATTCAAACATGAAACATTTCCATTCACTTTATAATATATAATATATATAAAAATCATGATAGCGAGAGCAATAATATGTGGCCAATGTCATAAAAACATAACTATCTCCTGCGCATAGAGAGACTGCTCTCTCTCTTTCATAATATATACATATCTAAATAAGATACATAGGCTTTCTTAATTATATAAGCTTATGCATTCATATAAAGGTTAGAAGTAGATAAATTTTCTTTCACCGTAAAAAAAAGAAAACAACAGCACATGTGCACAGAGGTTTATATTTCTTACGTGCTGTTTATATACAAAAGCAGGTATAAAGTATATAACAAAGTATATACATGTACAGTGCCTTCAAGAGATTATAAATATATATATATTGTTTCGGTACAAACAGTATATTCATACTGAAGAGAAAAAAATGTACAGTACATACATACAACCCATCTTCACACAAAATAATTATATATAACTTAAATACAAAACTTTGCTATGAAACCAATTGAAGGAAAAATTATGGTGTTCTTAACACACACAGCGGAATAAACATAGATCTATTTGTGTTTAAAATTATATA
This sequence comes from Lupinus albus, assembly GCA_009771035.1. Taxonomy (NCBI): domain Eukaryota; kingdom Viridiplantae; phylum Streptophyta; class Magnoliopsida; order Fabales; family Fabaceae; genus Lupinus; species Lupinus albus. Next base: position 4,095,233 of record CM020014.1, on the reverse strand, counting down.
TAATAAAAACTGCATATAAAATGCGTACCCGATTGTAGTTCCTAAACTTTTAAGGTTGTTCTTCAAAATTATGAAGACTCTATGTATCAACACCGAGACCAACCTTTGCTATGTCAACTCTTTGAACGAATGGAGCAGAAAATAGAAAATTCCAGAACTAGGAATATATTACTCACAAAACTCCTTTTGTATGTAGTGTGTAGGAAAAAAAATGATATAAAAGACAACACAATTTGTCTTTCCTTTCGTGTAACAAAACAGTGAATGAAATTCTCTCATAATGCCTTTTTGTTTTATGCACGGTCAATTTTCTCCCTTTTCTGTAAAGAAACAGTGAAGGAATTCTCTCACTCACATTGCTTCTCTTTCATACACTATGATTTTTCACACACTGCCCATTTCTTTTTCTTTGTCTCTTTTTTATATACATATAAAACTGTGTTATATATATATATATATATATATATATATATATATATATATATATATATATATATATATATATATATATATATATATATGAGAGGCTGCTTGCTTGTAGTGAGAAACAATTTCCCTCTACTATTTTGTACATCAAAAGGCACCTCTTCATATTATGATATATATTAAGTGATATTTATTGGTTGAAATGTTACAAACCAATTATCACATATTATTTCATAAAACAACACCATAACTCATATTTTATTTTTCAGCTACATATGAATATTTTAGAATGCCCTTTATTTATTATTTAAATTCTTGGGGCTAGCAAAGAATTAAAATAATATTTCATAAAATTATTTATTTGATCAAATTAAATTCTCCAATTTAATTATCAAATAATATAATTATTTAGCAAATGTTAGAACATTCGTTAGTGTGTGACCCCATAGGTTCAATAATAAGCTGATAGTAAATCAAATAATTAATTTACTAATCAAGTTTGACGTCTAATAACACTCCTTAACAACCAGTTAGCATGAAGTAATATATAACTCACTTTCAAGAACCATTAGAAGATTAATTAAAATATTTCTTTCCATCTTTAGAGCTCTGACTAACTTAAAGTATGATATAATTGTCAAACTTTAATAAGTTGTCATAATAACTCAAAGAAACTCATTTCTTTATTTATTGTAATACTTTGGCCAATGTCTTGTTTTATTACCGAGCTTAAACTCATTACCAAGAGTTGATGGATTCCTTCTTGATTAATCACCAATTCTACGAGCATTAATTCATACTTAATATTCATTCAAATAACATCCTAAGACATTATGTGTCCGAAATCAAAGTATGATAAATAATATGTTAATTACTATGTAATCTTAGGTCAAAGGAAACTATTTCATTTCTTCTTGAGAATTTCCTATTGACAATTTAAGGTAATCTTAACCATTAGGAATTCTTAGTTGGGTCAGTTCAATGATCATATCCACATATACATCATCTATATGTGCAATTTAATAAATGAGATCTATTAATATTTATCCAATAAATACTATTACACATATATTGATCTGTCCGAGTCATTGATGTCCTATTCTCAATGATTCTATGATCAAGAACAATTTAGACTTAAAAATTATAAGAGACATGTTTTTCATTATTATAATCTCTATTATAATAACAAATCTCTAATTTTCAATCAAGGACCTTATCATATAATATATTTAATTAAATAAATAATATGATAAAAATAAATAAATACAATTACTTTAAATGTACTTAATAACAGATTGAGTCTTGGGCATAAATGTAGGAATATACAAATATATTTCCAACAATCTCCCACTTGCACTAGACCCAATCAGTAGTTATATCATTCTCATTTCTCACTTGTGTTTGTCAAACTCCTTTAACTCAAATGGCTAGCTTGGTGAATAGATACATAACATTAGGTTGTATATAAGTTATGATAGCTCCCACTGCACTAGCATATGGTATCATATTCATGTGTTCTCTATCTTTAAGAATCTTTATACAATTCTCTCTATTTAAAACCAACTCCAGTTGCTATTGGTAAATAGTTTCTTGTGGAGTTTTTCCAAGTTATACCTCTTTGAGATAATATCAATATACCCAGATTCACAGAGAGTCTTAATAACCTTTTAGATCTATCTCTATAAATCTTTATTCCTAGAATATAGGTTGCTTCTCTTCAATCTTTCATGGAGAATTGTTTAGATAACCAAATCTTTGTACATTGTAATGTTAGTACTTTTTTTCCAATAAGCAATATGTCATCTACATATGGCACTAGGAAAATATTTGTGCTCCCATTAATTTTCTTGTAAACACAAGTTTCTTCTTTACATCTAACAAAATTGAATTTTTCAATTGTTTGATTAAAGCGAATGTTCCAACTTCTAGAAGCTTATTTTTTTTTTTATTCACAAGAATGATTTTTTTACATCTTGTAAACTTTATTAGGATCACATGAGGATATGAATCTTTCATGTTGTGTCATGTACACATCCTCTTTTAGCTCTCTATTAACAAATTTCTTGTTCACATCCATTTTCCATATTTCACAATCATAGTATGTTGCCTTTTCTACCTCAACACAAAATATTTTGAACATTTCAAATGATTTAGATTTATGTCTTATGATATATAAGAATCCATATCTAGACATATCATCACTTGAAAGTAATAACATAAGATTATGCTCCATTGACTTCAATTTTCAATGGTACATATACATATGTATGTATTAGTCCTAGTAATTCCGAAGCTCCCTATCCACTTCCTACAAATGGAGATTTAGTCATTTTTCCTTTAAGACAATATTTACAAGTTGTATATGATTTATAATCATATTGGTAAAGATAATCTTATGTATATGATTCATAATCATAGTGGTCAAGGTAACATTCCTTCTATAACCATGAGAAGTTTATAGTTCATTGTTTCTCATGTTTCAGAAAATCAAGATACTTTTTGCAATTTCTTTTAGAGGAGTTTCTAACCACCATGACAGCTCCACTTTTATTTTCAAAGGCAAATTGACTTTGATAATCAATACATTATACGCATCTCATGCAAATCACAAATTTTTTTTGGTATTTAAATTAATAGTAAATTATGAAAATGATTTTGCCAATGATTGAAGAGTCAAATCTTGAGAAAACCTTTTCCCATGTTTGCACTCCAACTTCTCAAGTTATTCATTGAGATCAATCATTTTCAGCACGCGAGGTCCAACTTGATCCTTTGTAGGTATTGAGGACCCACACAATATTTTGGATAATTAGTATCTTGCATTCCTTCTTTGACCACCATACATCTTCTTAAAATGCACAATGATAGCAGTTGGATCCATATCCTCTTGTTGCCTCTGAAGTTCATAAATCATGGATGCCAAGATAATGCATTTAGCATTCAAACAATCTTCCTTGTATTTCTCATACACTTCAATTGCTTCAGCGTTATATGGGTTTGCTGAAGCAACCATAGCGGATCCATGAATGATGTTAAGGAGCCTTTCATGCATGAGAACTATTCTCAAGTTACGGTACCAAACATCATAATTGGTTCCAACCAGTTTGGAGGTTTCAAGAATAAAGCACAATGATAAAGTAGACATATTTAGAAATCTAAAGGCAATAAGTACATATACAATAAATGTCACAAAGTAGTTATAAAATCAAAGAGATCATTATTTCTTCTAATTGAAATAAATTCATTTAAAAATATGAATGAGCCTCTTGGTTGTCAAGTCGTTTCTTCTGCATACTTTTAAAGTATTAAATTGTATCATATACAATCTTATTAAAGAAACCTATACCAAATAGTCCCCTGTTTGTTAGGTTGTTCCTATTAGTATATGTACTTTAAATAATTTAATTTTACAAGTCCCCTGATTGGCAGGTCTTTGTTATTAAATTCTATACAAACATCACATGTTTCAATTATTTTAATTTACAAGTCTCCTAGTAATCAAGTTGCTCCTTGTTAATAAACTTTAAACAAACATCGTATGTTTCAATTAATTTAATTTACATGTCGCATGTTAATCAGGTCGCTCCTTGTTAATAAACTCTAACAAACATCATATGTTTCAATTAATTTAATTTACAAGTCCCCTGTTAATCAGGTCGCTCATTGTTAATAAATTCTAAACAAACATCATACGTTTCAATTAATTTAATTTACAAGTCCCATGGTAATCATGTCGCTCATTGTTATTAAATTTTAAACATCATCACACATGTCAATTAATTTAAGACACCACATATGTTAACTAATTTAATTCACAAGTCATCTAGTATTCAGGTCGTTCCTTGTTATTAAATTCTAAACATCACCGCATGTGTCAATAATTTAAGACATCGCATGTGTTAACTAATTTAATTTACAAAGCTCTTGTAATAAAATTCTAAGTAAACATCACATGTCACTCTTTAACAGATCAATGAGGTTTCTATAACATTGTCTTAAAATGCATAAGCATATAGAAACACATTCAAAAGAAGAAAATTACTAATTTATCTTTATTATATTTTCTTCTTCTTTCAATTGCAAATAACATGTGCACAATGCAAATTTCTTTGAAAGCTAAAATATACATATACAAAGACTTTTCACTCTCAAGTATATATATATCTCCTTGTCTATGTATGTGTCCAAACACAAACACAATATATAGATATAATTTATTATTTTTGATTCATAAGATTTAAATATTTATTTGTTTAAATTAATAATTAAGTAAATATTGAATTTAGTCTTTCAAATATTATAATATTGTCAACTCAATTCTACAAAAAATTCCTCTTACATTACCCACCAACTTAGTTCAGTTCATAATATTCCGCATAAATTATATTTACCACCAAATTAATCATTTAAAGACATTTGAGACTCAATTATCTTACTCATTCAATTCTTATGAATTATAAATGACGAATGGAACGTCATTGGTTTTTTGTATTAATAATATTTGACATTTATACTGAAAAGGAAAATTGCATTAAATCTTTGAAAGTCTAATATGTTGACAAATATTATTAGAAGACTAAGTTAATAACAAATTTAACATTTGAATGACTAATATGGGGGAAATATAATTTATGGAGACTGTTACGATGACAAATTCATTTGGATAACTAAGTTGGTGGGTAATGTATCTAGTAGCCATTTAGTTTTTGAAGAATTGAGCTCACAATATTATAATGTTTGAAAGACCAACCTCAATATTGACTTAATTATTAATTTAAGTAAATAAATATTTAAATCTTCTAAATGAGAAATGATTCATTCTAAGTCAATGGTTTTGGATAAATGATATTTAAAATTTAAACTTATATTGAGAAATACATTAAACATAATTTAATCTATAATAATAATAAAAAATAATTATGCTTCTAAATTTCTATTTACATTTTCATTGTATTATGTATTTTTACTATATATATGGAAATTAAGAAATAAAAAAGAATGTATTCATTCTTATTATGGATTAAATGATGTTTTATATATTTCTCAATTTCATTATAAAATATTAAATATCATTTATATAGAATCTGTTGACTTAAAATTTGTTGTTTTTTATTCAGAAGATTTAAATGTTTATATACTTATATTAATAGTTAAGTAAATATTGAATTTAGTCATTCAAATATTATAATATTGTAAACTCAATTCTTCAAAAATTTCCTCTCATTTACATTACCCACCAATTTAGTTCACTAAAGGAATTTGTCATTATAATAGTCCCCATAAATTATATTTACCACTAAAGTAGTCATTTAAAGATATTTGAGACTCTATTACCTTAATCATTCAAATATTAAGTTTGTCATCAACTTAGTCTTCTCATAAGATTTGTTAACATACGACACTCTCAAAGATTAATTTGTCATAAAAAAAGAAGAAGCGGAAAAAAATATATCGTTTCTTATTATAGATTAAATGTTGTTTAGTTTATTTCTGACTTGAATATCATTTATTCAAAACATCACTACCCTTCAATTAGTCATTTATAATTCAGAATATTTAAATTTTTATTTACTCAAATTAATAAATAATTCAATATTGAATTTGGTTTTTCAAACATTGTAATAATGGTAGAATATATGTGCATTCGCACGAATCATTCTGTATTGATATTAAAATGTATTTAATATTTATGGTTAAATGAAATATCTAAGTTTTTAGTTAAATAGAGTTATGCATTAATTTAATAATACAATATAAATATTAAAACTTTATACGTAAGAAGAAAAAAATACTTATATAAGTCAAAATAGTTAATATGCAAATAAATCATGTATTAGTAGTTAGGGAAAAAAAATTGTATTGATAATGCATAAAAACTAAACTTATAAAAAATAGTTATACATATAAAAAGAAGGAACTTCTTGAGTTAATCTCTACATTTTTTTATTTTTAGTATTATACATTTATTTATTGTTAGTAAATATTTAATAATTATTTTTTATCTAAATTAACATTTTTTATCTTAATTTTATATCATTATTTTAAGTTTTTATACAATTATTTTTTTACATATATTTTTCCAATTTTGAAAATATATATGTAAAATATGGAATATTTGGTATATTTTATAACATTGAATCTATAATTATGAAATAAATATGGTTATGTTTTAGTTCTAATTGTTATTTGATTTTTAAAATCCAAATATAATAATTTCACCATTTGAAATTTGACTAGCATTTACAGTAAAAATAAAGTAGCGTTATATTATTTTTTTACTATTACTGTTTTAATTATCATTATGTACATTTAGTAAGAATGTAGAAATAATATAAATAATGTATTATATTTTCAATCCTTCTAGAAGTTTCTATTTTATAAAATATATTATTAAAAAAATAAGATACAATTAACAACTATCATTCTTTATTGCTCATTATCTCTCTTTTCCCACTAATTGTACAAGTATCATGCCACATTTAAAAAAATGATGTGTTATTTTAAACTGTGTCATAAACTATGTTCAAGATCTATAATATTTATACGTACAAAGTTATAATGTTAAGTTTATTTACTTGATTCTTTACTTAGCACATTTGTTAGATCTCTTGTTGATTAGACCTCTCTCATTCCTATGTTGTATTAAAGTCAAATAATCCAGTGAGACAAGATATAAATAAGCAATATGAGTTACTGAAATATTTACTCTCATAATCACCCATCTAAATACCACAACTCCTATTATATTATCACCACACTTTCATTCATTGTTACTACCACCACATCATTAATATCTGTATTTTTTAAGGATGGAGCCATTGGTTAAGAGAAATTGAACTCTTTCCATGTAATAAGGGTAAAGTGTATTGCAAAATTGTAGTTTTGTTTAGCATGGAAAATATAATGATGATGATAATAATAATATAAGAAGCAGGAGAGGAAGACAATCATTTTTTATTATAATTATTGAATGGTACTAATAATACAAACTCTAAATGATAGTAGCATTTGAGCTTAAAGTACCATATATATATTCTATCGGTCAATGTCTCCATACATACAATCTCACCGGAACGGGGCGGATTTCCGAATAATAATAGAAACCATCCAATCTAACACTCCAATAGGCTTTAGTGCCTATGTCATCGAAGGTATGTAAAGAAATAGAAGCTGACAAATTATCAAATCTTACTTCACATTCTTCATTGGTATATTTCCCAACATCCTCCCTATAAGTTTCACCAACTGCTACGTCAAAATATTTACCAAATAAACAATGAAAATTCACTTTCACTGAACCAGGAGGAAGATCATTCTTTAGGATTATTTCAACTAAAGGAGGAGCTACATCGATGTTATCCTTGGCTTTGTTGAATTCATTCCCAGAATCAATAGAAGCATTACACAAGCAAAGTGCAAGGAAGAGGGTGATATAGAATATGGGCGACATTTTTAATTTCACAACACACAATGCAAACTTAGATGGGGGAAGGTTTGCATTTTGTTTGTAATATATATAGGAAATATGTATAAAACCTCTCTTAAAATTTTGGTTATTGGTAAATTGATAACGTGAACTTTTAAACTATCTTAATTGATGCTTAAACTACTATAATCATTAACTTCATTTATGCTAAGTTAATAAAAAATGGAGGGGATTCACTTGATCCAAGAGTAATTTTTTTTATTCTATCTATCAATTCTAGGGAAATGTAATAGTTTGAATTAATGAGTAAATTTAAACCATTGTATTTCTCTAGAATTGATGGCTAAGATATTATAGTATATGAACTTCACTCATAAAAAATATGTAGATTAGTTTAGATATAACTTTTAAGAAAATAGCACCTGCAATCATTATTAATTTAGTTTTTAGTTAAATTTTATTATTTCTCTTCAAATAACTTATTTATAGAAACTAAGCATTCATGCTTTAATTTAAAAAAACATTTTAGAAATAAAACAAGGTTTGAATATTGAAATCAGAACACTCGTGCTATACATTCAATGAATGAATAACAATAAACGGATCAGTCACCAAAAAAGATCAATATGTGAGTACGTGATTTGTTGAAACGACAAAGTGCATGAAGATTGTTTGGTTATGTAGTTGAACGTGAAATGGAAAATAAAATAAAGATGGGATGCACTAAATCCATCCCTTAAATAAAAGTTAGAGTAAATTACACTGACACCCTGAATTTTAGTAAAATTATACAGATCACTCATTAATACATTTAACATTTGAAATGACTAATATGGGGGAAAATATAATTTATGGAGACTATTATGATGACAAATTCATTTGGAAAACTAAGTTGGTGGATAATATATCTAATAACCATTTATTTTTCAAAGAATTGAGCTCACAATATTAATATTATAATGTTTGAAAGACAACCCTCAATATTGACTTACTTATTAATTTAAGTAAATAAATATTTAAATCTTGTAAATGTGAAATGATTCATTCTAACTCAATATTTTTGGATAAATGATATTTAAAAATTTAAACGAGAAATACATTAAACATCATTTAATAGTATGTAAATTATGCTTCTTAATTTCTATTTACATTTCCATAGCATTAAGCATTGTTACTATATATATGTAAATTAACAAATAAAAAAAGAATGCATCCATTCTTATTATGGATTAAATGATGTTTTATATATTTCTCAATTTCATTATAAAATATTAAATACCATTTATATAGAAACTGTTGACCTAAAATTTATTATTTTTGATTCATTTTTAAATTAATAATTAAGTAAATATTGAATTTAGTCTTTCAAATATTATAATATTGTGATCTCAATTCTTCAAAAAAATTCCTCTCATTTAAATTACCCACCAACTTAGTTCATTATATGAATTTGTGATCATAATATTCCCCATAAATTATATTTACCACCAAATTAATCATTTAAAGACATTTGAGACACAATTATCTTACTCATTCAATTCATATGAATTATAAATGATGAATGGAAAGTCATTGGTTTTTTGTATTAATAATATTTAACATTTATACTGAAAAGGAAAATTGCATTAAATCTTTGAAAGTCTAATATGTTCACAAATATTATTATTAGAAGACTAAGTTAATAACAAATTTAACATTTGGATGACTAATATGGGGGGAATATAATTTATGGAAACTATTATGATGACAAATTCATTTGCATAACTAAGTTGGTGGGTATTGTATCTAATAGCCATTTAGTTTTTGAAGAATTGAGCTAACAATATTATAATGTTTGAAAGACCAACCTCAATATTGACTTAGTTATTAATTTAAGTAAATAAATATTTAAATCTTGTAAATGAGAAATGATTCATTCTAAGTCAATGATTTTGGATAAATGATATTTAAAAATTTAAACTTATATTGAGAAATACATTAAACATCATTTAATCTATAATAATAAGCAAAAATAATTATGCTTCTAAATTTCTATTTACATTTTCATAGTATTAAGTATTTTTATAATATATATGGAAATTAAGAAATAAAAAAAGAATGCATTCATTCTTTTTATGGATTAAATGATATTTTTATATATTTCTCAATTTTATTATAAAATATTAAATATCATTTATATAGAATCTTTTGACTTAAAATTTTTTGTTTTTTGATTCAGAAGATTGAAATGGTTATATATTTAAATTAATAATTAAGTAAATATTGAATTTAGTCTTTCAAATATTATAATATTGTGAACTCAATTCTTCAAAAACAATTCCTCTCATTTACATTACCCACCAATTTAGTTCACTAAAGGAATTTGTCAGGATAATAGTCCCCATAAATTATATTTTCCACTAAATTAGTCATGTAAAGATATTTGAGACTCTATTAGCTTAATCATTCAAATATTAAGTTTGTTATCAACTTAGTCTCCTTATAAGATTTGTTAACATACTACACTCTCAAAGATTAATTTGTCATAAAAAAAGAAGAAGCGGAAAAAATGTATTGTTTCTTATTACAGATTAAATGTTGTTTAGTTTATTTTTCACTTGAATATCATTTATTCAAAATATCACTATCTTTCAATTAATCATTTATAATTCAGAATATTTAAATGTTTATTTACTCAAATTAATAAATAAGTCAATATTGAATTTGGTCTTTCAAACATTTAATAATAGTAGAATATGTGTGCATTTGCACGAATCATTCTGTACTGACATTAAAATGTATTTAATATTTATGGTTAAATGTAATATCTAAATTTTTAGTTAAATAGAGTTATGCATTAATTTAATAATACAATATAAATATTAAAACTATATACGTAAGAAGCAAAAATACTCATATAAGTCAAAATAGTTACTTTGCAAAAGCATAAAATAAATCATGTATTAGTAGTTAGGGAGAAATTTTTGATATTGATAATGCATAAAAACTAAACTTATAAAAAATAGTTACATTTATAAAAAGAAGTAAAATCATCATAACTATTTTGACTACAGTAGTTTCCATGTTGACCTGTTGATAATTTTAAATATACTTATACGTAAATCAATTTCACCAATTGATAAATTTTAAGCATAATTAGGAATAAAATCTAGTTCAAAGTATTATTTAAAAAATATATAAAGCTTAAATGGAATTTATGTATTTTCCTTTTTATATTTCATGCATTTCTTATTTTAAGTGTAAAATATTAAATGTCATTTATTGAGAATGTTGGTAGAGTATTTAGATTGGTGGGAGCGGGAATGTCTTTGGTAAGTAAGAGAAATATGCACGAATAAGATGTTAGTATAATGTTATAAGGCTCCGTTAGAGAGCATATTTGTTGGGAAACAATTACACACTCCGAAAGAGATTAATTCGTTATCAATATATTGAGGTGATAACCTTGATAGTAGCAAAAAAAAAAGATATATTTTGTTTAGACTATAAAAATATGTGCTTTAAATTTAGAAAACCTCTTGGCAAATCAACATAACAATCTTCTTAGGTATACAAAAGAGACATGTATTACTTTCTACTCACGAGCCTAAAAGTATATCTATTACAAAATAATAATTTCATTTTTATTTGGGTGTCACATATTACTTCATAATTTATTACATATCCTCTTAAATTAATAATAATATTTATTTTTATATATAATAACAGACATTTGTATTATTCTTATTTGGGTATCAGAACTTATTCATATTTTTTTATTTTATAATAACAAATTATTTCTTTATTCTTCTTTCTGAATTTGGTGTAAGAATATATACAGCAAATATTCTTGTGCAATGATTATTGCTAACAAATAAAAATCACATACAACAAATGAGAATAATGATGCTATAGCATATGTTAAAAGTCATATTCTATATTTAAGAGAATTTATAAGCAAAATTGTTAGGAGGGTGTAATATTATGTTAAAAAATTACTCATTTTGTACACTTATATGTTTATTTTCACATTATCATAATAAAGTGCTCAATTAAGATAAGGATATAAATGTAATTAATATTGTCTAAATTTAAAAATAATATAAATAACATTTTTTTCTAAAAAGAGTCAACTTAAAAAAGGAGTATATGGAATACTTTTGTTTTACCAATTTTATATATATATATATATATATTATAAACTATCTCTTATATATATATTATTTATATTTGTATATATATTATTTATATTACATATATATATATATTATAAACTATCTTTTTTGTTGTTATACAAAGACTTTAAATTACTTTTTTGTTTATTAATATTATATTTATATATAATTTTGTGATATATTTTTAAAATGAATTAATTATTTAAGTTGTTCAAATGAATCAATTTGAGTTGAGCTGGACATCTTATGAAGAAATATTAAAACTTTATACTTAAGAAGAAAAAAATACTTATATAAGTCAAAATAGTTACTATGCAAATAAATCATGTATTAGTAGTTAGGGAAAAAAATTTGTATTGATAATGCATAAAAACTAAACTTATAAAAAATAGTTATATATATAAAAAGAAGGAACTTCTTGAGTTAATCTCTACATTTTTTTATTTTTAGTATTATACATTTATTTATTGTTAGTAAATATTTAATAATTATTTTTTATCTAAATTAACATTTTTTATCTTAATTTTATATCATTATTTTATGTTTTTATACAATTATTTTTTTACATATATTTTTCCAATTTTGAAAATATATATGTAAAATATGGAATATTTGGTATATTTTCTAACATTGAATCTATAATTATCAAATAAATATGGTTATGTTTTAGTTCTAATTGTTATTTGATTTTTAAAATCCAAATATAATAATTTCACCATTTGAAATTTGACTAGCATTTACAGTAAAAATAAAGTAGCGTTATATTTTTTTTTACTATTACTGTTTTAATTATCATTATGTACATTTAGTAAGAATGTAGAAATAATATAAATAATGTATTATATTTTCAATCCTTCTAGAAGTTTATATTTTATAAAATATATTATTAAAAAAATAAGATACAATTAACAACTATCATTCTTTATTGCTCATTATCTCTCTTTTCCCACTAATTGTACAAGTATCATGCCACATTTAAAAAAATGATGTGTTATTTTAAACTGTGTCATAAACTATGTTCAAGATCTATAATATTTATACGTACAAAGTTATAATGTTAAGTTTATTTACTTGATTCTTTACTTAGCACATTTGTTAGATCTCTTGTTGATTAGACCTCTCTCATTCCTATGTTGTATTAAAGTCAAATAATCCAGTGAGACAAGATATAAATAAGCAATATGAGTTACTGAAATATTTACTCTCATAATCACCCATCTAAATACCACAACTCCTATTATATTATCACCACACTTTCATTCATTGTTACTACCACCACATCATTATTGCCAGATAAGAAACTTGTGCTCTAAAGTTATTTGGCAGGTAGTTAAGTTTTGGGGAAATCTATTTTTAAAATGATAAATATTCTCTTAATATCTGTATTTTTTTAAGGATGGAACCATTGGATAAGAGAAATTGAACTCTTTCCATGTAATAAGGGTAAAGTGTATTGCAAAATTGTAGTTTTGTTTAGCATGGAAAATATAATGATGATGATAATAATAATATAAGAAGCAGGAGAGAAATGATTCATTCTAAGTCAATGATTTTGGATAAATGATATTTAAAAATTTAAACTTATATTGAGAAATACATTAAACATCATTTAATATATAATAATAACCAAAAATAATTATGCTTCTTAATTTATATTTACATTTTCATAGTATTAAGTATTTTTACAATATATAAGGAAATTAAGAAATAAAAAAAGAATGTATCATATTAAGAATGATGTTTTATATATTTCTCAATTTCATTATAAAATATTAAATATCATTTATATAGAAACTGTTGACTTAAAACTTGTTGTTTTTTATTCAGAAGATTTAAATGTTTATATACTTAAATTGATAATTAAGCAAATATTGAATTTATTCTTTCAAATATTATAATATTTTGAACTCAATTCTTCAACAAAAAAAAAGTCCTCTCATTTACATTATCCACCAATTTAGTTCACTAAAGGAATTTGTCATGATAATAGTCCCCATAAATTATATTTACCACTAAATTAGTCATTTAAAGATATTTGAGACTCTATTAGCTTAATCATTCAAATATTAAGCTTGTTATCAACTTAGTCTCCTCATAAGATTTGATAACATACTACACTCTCAAAGATTAATTTGTCATAAAAAAAAGAAGCGGAAAAAATGTATCTTTTCTTATTAAAGATTAAATGTTGTTTAGTTTATTTCTCACTTGAATATCATTTATTCAAAATATCACTACCTTTCAATTAATCATTTATAATTCAGAATATTTAAATGTTTATTTACTCAAATTAATAAATAAGTCAATATTGAATTTGGTCTTTCAAACATTTAATAATGGTATAATATGTGTGCATTCGCACGAGTCATTCTATATTGACATTAAAATGTATTTAATATTTATGGTTAAATGAAATATCTAAGTTTTTAGTTAAAAATAGTTATGCATTAATTTAATAATACAATATAAATATTAAAACTATATACATAATAAGCAAAAATACTCATATAAGTAAAAATAGTTATTATGCAAAAGCATAAAATAAATCATGTATTAGTAGTTAGGGAGAAATTTTTGATATTGATATGCATTTTTTTAGAGGAAGGTATTAAAGCACCACAATATTGATAATGCATAAAAACTAAACTTATAAAAAATAGTTATATATATAAAAAGAAGTAACTTCTTGAGTTATTCTCTATATTTTTTATTTTTAGTATTATAAATTTATTTATACTTATTATATATTTAGTTGTTATTTTTTATCTAAATTAACATTTTTTATCTTAATTTTAGATCATTATTTTAAGTTTTTATACAATTATTTTTTTACATATATTTTTCCATATTTGAAAATATATATGTAAAATATGGAATATCTGGTATATTTTCTAACATTGAATCTATAATCATGAAATAAATATGGTTATGTTTTAGTTCTAATTGTTATTTCATTTTTAAAATCCTAATATAATAATTTCACCATTTGAAATTTCACTAGCATTTACAGTAAAAATAAAGTAGTAATATTTAAATAATGTCTTTTTTTTTGTCTTTTTAAAAATAAATTTGTATCATTTCCATAATGTTTCATTTCTTTAGTCTTTCAAATATTATAATATGGTGAACTCAATTCTTTCAAATATTATAATATTGCGAACTCAATTCTTCAAAAAATTCCACTCATTTACATTACCCACCAACTTAGTTAACAAAATGAATTTGTGATCATAATATTCCCCATAAATTATATTTACCACCAAATTAGTCATTTGAGACTCAATTATCTTACTCATTCAATTCTTATGAATTATAAATGATTAATGAAAGTCAGTGGTTTTTTGTATTAATAATATTTAACATTTATATTGAGGAAAATTGTATCAAATCTTTGAAAATCTAATATGTTGACAAATATTATTAGAAGACTAAGTTAATAACAAATTTAACATTTGAATGATTAATATGGTGGAAACTATAATTTATGGAGACTATTATGACTAGCATGTTGACAGACACTGTCAACGCGCTTTCATATCATTTGTAATGTATAATTTATGTGTAGTATATATCTAATGAAACAACTCAAAGTATAATATTGTTTATACATCAAATTATGGAGGGGTAAGAGTTGGATAAATCAATATAAATTATTATGACCGTAATATAGAACAAAAACTAATTTACATTTTCTAACTATTGAAATATTACTAAGATCGTCATGAAATATAGACTTTATAGGAAAGCGTAACTTGTAACTCATAAGTTATGCAATTGTCATTAGTACATGAAAGAAAAGAGAAATACATTAAGGTCAAAAGAAAATCAAAGAGAAAAAATGGAGAGGGAAAATGTATATAATGGGAAATGAAAGTAAAAGTGAATCAAAACTTGAGTGCATTGTCTTGTATTTTTATAGGCATAACTATAACAAAAACAACAAAACATGATTTGCAACATGCATGTTAAAAAATGAAAAAAGATAAATTGATGTGTTCAAATATTGTCATGATACATGTTCCATTCAAATGGAAAAATTACATCAACAACATAAAACATAAAATGAGGAAGTGAGTTATATGATTTTTTGGTGGAGATTCATATGTTAAAGATTTGGTCTAGTCAGGTGAGGAATTCTACCGAGTTAGAGATAAATACTTGTTGATTTAATTTTTTAAGCAATGTGAGACTCCAAAACTTTAATAGTTAATACCTTATCTTGTTCAAGAATGAACATCACCTTGGTGGTCCAACATTGTACCGGTGATCCAACATTGTAACTTACCATGGCATCATATTATATAAGCAAAATAAGCAAAATAAGCAAAATATGGCCAATGCCTTTGCCTCATTATCATCCTGGAAAATATGTTTAATTCTCATATACAGTGTTATGGTAAACCATAGTTCAGTTCACAACAGTAGCCTATATGAAGCAAATAAAACTTCCATTGTTCCATAAGCAATTCTAAGAGCCATGACCTTCAGCGAACTTCAATCATAGTCATACTTACCTCATTTACTGAATAAATTCCTTCACTGGTTGATGGATCTGAATTATCATGTGGAGTTTTCTTGAAAATGAATGCAGGGTATTTTGGTGTAGGAAGAGTTGATTCAATATTACCCAACATAGAAACAACTATTGACATAGATGGTCTATCCAAGGCATAATCTTGTACACATGAAAGCCCAATTTGGATGCATCTTTGGACTTCATGGTCAGAGCATGATTCTCCTAATGATTTATCTACAATCTCCATGGCTTTGCCTTCTCTCCATAGATTCCATATCTACATTAATTGAACAAACTAGAATAATTAGAGTCACAAAATTTAAGTTTGGAATGTAGTTTCTCTCAAATACATACATGACCAACTAGATTTGTGCATGTAATGTCCTCATATTGACCACTATTTTTTCTGCCTGTAACAATCTCTAGAAGCAAAACTCCGAAGCTGTACACATCAGACTTTATTGAAAAATTTCCTTCCATGGCATATTCTGGTGACATATATCCGCTGCAAAAGCAGAAAATGATAATCAAACACTAAATTCTTAATTTTTGTAATGTGAAGTTCAACTTTTTGTAATGTGAAGTTCATAACACAGGAAAAAGGATGGCGTATTCGAATTGATGAGTACTTACTAGGTTCCAACCACACGATTTGTGTTTGCTTCAATTTGTTCTCCACCAAATATTCTAGCCATACCAAAGTCTGCAATTTTTGGGTTCAATGCAGAGTCAAGCAAGACATTACTGGCCTTGAGGTCTCTATGAATGATTCTTAAACGCGAATCGTGATGAAGATATAAGATCCCTCTAGCAATTCCGCAAATGATATTGAATCGTGTTCCCCAGTCTAGCAGTGGCCTTTTAGTTTCATCTGGATAAAAAATTCAAGGTATCATGAGTTATTATGCATGTTTGTTCAATTGTTTTAATGTTTGGAACTGTGAAAATGTCTCCATAAATTGAAGTTACATGACTATGACTACTTCCTAAATGAGTTAATGCAGAAAAGATGAAAACAAGACATACCAAAAATGAAAGAGTCCAAGCTTTTGTTTGGTAAATACTCATAGACTAACATCTTCTCCTCTCCTTGAACACAACAACCTAAAATCCTCACAAGATTTCTATGTTGGAGCTTTGAAATCAAAACAACCTCATTTTTAAACTCTTCAATGCCTTGCCCAGAAAACTTTGACAGTCTCTTCACTGCTATTGTCAATCCATTACTTAATTGACCCTGAAATCATTATCCAAAATCAACTTTTTGATGGTTAGCCTTTGACATTGTTGCAATACATTATTACTTGGCATATATTCCATAAGTGAGTTCATTTATGTTTATGTGAAGGGTATAGTTATGCTACAATTAAAACATGGCTACCTTATAAACAGAACCAAAACCACCTTGACCAAGTTTGTTATCAGTTGAAAAATTATCTGTTGCAGCAGCTATGGAGCTAAGATCAAAGAATGGCAAATCTGAATTATTTGTGTTGTTAAATTCATGTAAACTAGGAGAATCCTCAAGGCTAAGACGAAATGAATATTTGCGATCCCTTCTTTGCCCTATCATCAAATACAGAAACAAATACACTTGAACACATTAATGGTATTAAGAACCCCAAAACTACATTTTTTTGTAAGAGTTTAACTTACATTGGTTTTTGGCTTTCACAAACCAATAACAGAAAATGACCACCATAAATATTAACAAGCAAATAGAAACTGACGATATTGCTAATACCCCCTTCTTGCCAAGAGAACCATAAGGATGCTTTGCATATTTAGCTGCATATGCAAAGATATCATAAGTAGAGAACTAATTAATGACCCAAAAAATAAAGTATAGGCTTTAAAATTTAATGCTAATAGCAAAAAATAAAGCATTTAAGAATGAAAATGTTTCTTGCATTGCATGCATGCAGTCATAATAAGACAATCAATCGGACACATATACTCTATGCACAAAGTTTATTGGAGATATTTCCAAAATATCTGAGTATATAAATGTTATGGATGATATGTGAAACAATATATCAATTGGTGCACCGGGATTCGAACTAAGTAACATTTACTAGCCAAGCAGTATAGCCGCAGCTAGGCTATACTTCTTGTTCGTTTAAAATTGAACCATTATTTTATATATATGTTCGGATCAACTAGTGTAGAATCCCAAAAGTGTTACAATCCAACAAGCGACATGAATTTCTCTATAAATAGAGACACTTGAAGACATAATCAAAATACTAAAATTTTCATCTCTTGAAATCATTCTTCATTTCTCTAATCAATTAGAGAAGTATAGGAAACATAAATTTATAAACTAGTATTGAAATATAAGTTTGTTGTGCTTGTGCAAATCACATCAAGGTTTTCCAAGGATTTGTTCTTCATCTCATTTGAATCCGATATACTTAAATTGGTGAATTGAACCTAAAGTTTACACGTTTTGGGAGGTTTATGTGTTAGGGATAGAGCGCAATGTGGAAGCACAAGATCGGATCAATTGAGAACAAAAGAGAAGCAAGAAAATAAGACACATGATTTAACGTGGAAAAACCCTCTCAATGTGAGAGTTAAAAAACCACGGGTGCTCAAGAACAAAATTTCACTACGTAAAAAGGGAGAGTACAATAAATCATCTTTTAGTAACGAAGATAAAGAACAATATTTAATCTCACAAATACTCTATCAAATAGAACAAAAATTCTCACCAAAATACACTTGTGTAGGAAATCTAAAACTCTCTGTAATTTTGATGTTATGATAATATGTCATAGCATTGCCCTTTTATAGGCAAGTGAATAAGAGATAAAAATCTTATAAAATTTAATAAGATTTAATACACATATGAGGGACACAAACTTCTCAAAATACAATCAAGAATCTTATTAAATAATATTTAATAAAATTTTAATATATGAGAGGAGAAACTTCTCAATTTATAATATATAAGAAAGGAGAAGAGTACCTAATTCAAGTTTATCCACACGAACATATAAACTTTGTCCCACTTGTGCATATGTCCTTGTATCTTCCATGTTTCCATGCCAACTTACACATCCACTTTCTGAAATCTCATTGGCACTTGTATACGCTGCACATGAACAATCACTCAAACATTTCTCCCTGCACTCTTTCAAACTCAGCTTCTCATCCACACGTGCCATTGAAGTATCTGGCACCTTAACACGTGCTACTTTCACAAACCCCTCCCCACTTCGACACGTGGACACATTGTTCTTCCTCACACACCCACCTGACCCATCTCTAAGGTACCATTCTCTCTCGAACCTTGGTTCAAACCCAGGTAAACACTCACACTGAAACTTATCCACATTATAAGGGTCACAGTTTGTGTTCGAACCACACCGTTTAAAATTATCACATTCTTCCTTCGGAGCAAACCAGATTTCGAACCACCTATGTTCATGAGCTTGCCACGTGAGTCTTCTCACGTGACCCGTTTCTTCAAGCACCATTATGGAGAACACGTTGGGGTCTTTCACTCCATAAGTTATGGAAACTTCATCAGCGTTATCAATGAAGCTAACGTTGAAGATGAAGTTCTTCGTCATTTCTGGCACACCGGTCCATCTTTGACCCGTCCATGACCCACCACGCCATAGTGGAGAATTGTTCTTGTTCAAGAACAGTTGAGGGAACCCAGAAGGTTCGATCATGTAGGTCAAGTTTCCGGTTCCTGGGTCGGTTGGGGATATCCATGATCTTAAGAACCGGTTTAACTTGGTTTTTCGGTCCAACCCGAGCTTCATGAAAGGGAGAAGAGTGTTACCAGGATGATCAAAACTCTGCCATATAACACTGTTTTTGTTGCTTGCACTTTGTATCAAAACCAAGTTTCCTGTGGAATTCAGAAGTTATTAGATTAACATAAATGGGAACGATTTAAATTTGGGTCCGCAATAAACATATCATACTAAGCAAATCAATTGTATATGACTATATGCCCACAATTGTCCAAAATGAAAAGGTTTTAGAAATTTCTAAACATTGAATCCACAACCACTATATCAAAATGCTTATTTCAATTATAACTATAATCACTACCAAAATATTATTTGTGGAAGAGTTTAGGCAAGCATATCATGATCATATATACTGCAATCATATTGGCTTCTTTCTTCAACAGCAATTTAAATCATGGTCATTTACTTAAAACTTTGATCTTATTATCATATTGTGATGTGATTTTGACTTTAGTAACTATGGGGTGAAAACATATAACATGTATATAATAAGAAGATATGTTTATCAATACTAAATTTCAGCTAGTGAAGAGGTGAGAACAAATCCTACCTCTATAATCATCAACTAACTATACATGAAAATTAAAATAATAAAAAATATTTGCATAACTGCTTCTAATTTTGATATTTCATATAACATAATATTCAAGATTCAAGGAAGGGAGGAAGCATCCTTGCCTGTGTCTAAAAGCTTAGCTGAAGTATTGATAGATGAGACAGAATCGTTTGAAGACCAAATAGGGTTAACGTTTCGGGTGATGTTGTCGTGGAGTACAAGGTTTCCATTGTTATTGATTGAAAGAACACCAGAATTGTGATGGAGAGGATAGTCTCTATTGGCAACCCACACAACCGTTTGTTCTGGAACTTTGTTGTACCAAATCCCAACGTATCTGCTACTAGAATTTCCAAGGCTGAAGAAACCCAGTGCAAAGGTTCCTCGGTTGTTGGACACCAAAACGTCACCGTCTTTCATGGGGTGTGTTGAGTTTATAGTGTCTAGTGAGTGGTAACAAGAGGTCAAAAGCAACACCATCAAAAATGGACTCAGACAATTGAACATCATTGTTGGTCGTAAATGTAGGATTATGGTTATGAAAACTTATATACATAATACAAAAATGTCATATCTAGGGGTGAAATAATTTATATGTATTCACATCAATCATTTATGCTACTTATATTTTAAAGTTAGTAATAATTGAATATAAATTATATATGATAACATAACATACAATATATAAAATTCTTATACTTTCCCACTTATGCTTACACATAAATTTGCTTACATTATGTTTCTTTACACCATTTTGATATTATTTTTTTGGAAAAGGAAAAAAAGGCCTAAAAATAAAGAAAATGCATAGCCCTTTTTAATTTTTCCAACTTTTGGGTGTACAAATAATATTATTCATAAGTATCTATTCTATAGTATAGTTCATATGGATGAGTTGTTCCAATTTGGTCCACAAAGAAGGGAGTGTGATTGAGACACACAACTAAAAATTGAATAAGTGGTAGTTGAGTGACATTAAAATCCAGAGTTTCGAATCTGTTGGCAACAGATACACATCTACTTTGCTCCCTGCTTTAATTGCCTAGTTGTAGAAGAAAATCTAACTTTGGATGGCCATGAATTAGGCTCAATCCTTGTGTTAGTTACTGTTCACTTTGTTAGTACATGAAATATCTATATAGTGGTAGTAATTAAGATACTTATCACTATCATATCTTATTATTAATGAAATTAATCAGGATCTGTATTCTCCTTTTCTTTGGGCCTTTAACTTAGATAATTAAACTTCAAAGACAAATGGAAAGTCATATGAACATATAGGTATGATGTTATGATTATCTCAAAAACTAACTTAAAATATGTTCTCTTATAAGTTCTCATTTGCCTTTATGAAAGTGTACCCACTTTGTATTGTAACATAGAAAGCATATAAGTTGAACAACACTAAAACAACGTAAAGCCTATAGTCTATTGTAATTTGATGGATAAATGAATTAGAAATAATATTTCTAATAATTGTTTGATGGATAAATGAATTAGAAATAATATTTCTAATAGTTTCCCTAAGTGGCACTGTTAATATCTTTGAGCACCTCTTGAGTTTGCTGAGCTTCAAGTGTTTCCCCATCCATGCCCTGAAAAATAAATAAGATAAAGTTAATGCACATTAATAATATAATATTAAAGCATGTGGTAAAGTTTTTCTAACCCTCTTCTCATGAGTTTGATAGTATACGGCCTTCAATACTCTTATAATCGTGTGGACACTCCTTATGTTCTCTTTACTACAATTTGCTTATCGAAAAAAATATTGCAGTTGGTAATATGAAAGAAGCTACATTTAAATTTTCATTCCTTATGTAAGAGTTACCCTTATGCATGCAGTAATCAGAAATGCTCCTTTTATGGATGTCACACTGGTGTCTATATACTCCATGCCAAAACCATTCATGGCCTCCATCAATTTCCGGAATCTTCCCCTTTTCTTCTCAATGACCATCTTGACCCATAGTTTATTCTCACCAATTTGTGTTACCCTAACCTCTTCCTGTGACAGAAAAATGATGTACTAAAATTACTAATTGAAGTTATAGAGAAGATTAATTTAGTTAATTAAGGGTAGGAACTTTTTGATAACCTGTATACCCCAATTCTTCATCTCTTGTGCATCATCAACTTCAACAATCTTTGGCTCTGGTATTTCCTCCAAAGTTGCATCTATTTCATAAAGCTCTTGGCTGAGATTCTGTACTTTGTCTTGCAGCACCTTGATGTATGTGATAGCATCATCAACAATGGTTAATTTGTTCATCTAAAACCAAAATTAGAATTTATAATCAGATCCTATTCCTCATTTGTTCTAGTACTTTTTATTTTTATTTCTACTATTTATCAAGTCCAATGAAATGAGCATTTAATAAATCATTATATAAAGGACTATATATTATATAAGATAGTTAAATTTAGGTGGTTACATTTGTGATGATAGGTACTAATGAACGCAGCATCAAAAGCCTACTACTAAGTTTCTCCCTCCTCCTCCTTTCAGTTTCAAGGTTCTTGGATTTGAACACTGTTGTTTCACCATTATCATAGTTCTTCTTCCCCATCCTTCCCCTATTGCTACCATTTTCACCATTAAAATCCAACAACTCATCTAGAGACACATATAGCCTATCATCATATGCATGTCCCATTTATGGAAAATTTGGTTAAGAAGAAATATCAGTCAATATCAGAGGCAAAGTATAAAGTGTGTAGTTGGTGGCTTTATAAGTGCTTCTCACAAAGGCATCATGTCAGAGACAAGGTACATTGTTGTGTGTTTGGAGGTGCTTTTCTAGTGCAGGTGTTTCTTGTGAGAGAGAGAATGATATATTCTAGTTTTAGGTCATATTGTTTGTTACATGTTTGAATGTGTATAACAAAACTAACAGATCGATGTGGTTATAGGGTTAATTGTCATGTTAAAAAATAAAATGAGAAATCGAATTTCCTTTTTTTACATAAACAATAAATGGAATTAACATAGAGAAATGATAGCAACACATTTCTTTTTACTCTTGTTAACAATGGTCTAGTATGTCCTACAAGAATTTCATCCTGTGACAAAAAATCTAAGGATTGACTGATATTTTACTCTTGTTAGCATAGAAAGAAGCAAAATTAATATTTTAGCATACTATTTTTCATTTTGGTAAGTTAAATTTGCCAGCAGATTAATAGAAATGTTATAAAAACCGTACCGTACCTGCTGGTTCAACCGGAAAACCGGTGAACCGGACCCCTAACCGGTACGGTACATATGTTATACCGCATATGCAATAGAACTGGTGAAAACCGGTCAAAACCGGTGAACCGGTTTAAACCGGCCGGTTTGTACATTATTTTTTTTTTTAAATTTCAATTTTTCAATTCTTCACCAATTCTTCAACTTCAATGATTGATACTTGTGTCATTTATTTGTATTTTGCGTTTGTTAAGTGATCATTTTGGATTAATATATGTTTTGGACTTTAGACTTTGATTTTGTTAAAGAATTAATGTTGTTTGTTTGTGTAAATTTGGAGTAGATTATGAATATGAATTATAAATCTGAATACCTATTTATTTGAAATTTTTTGTTATAAGTTTATATATATAAGCAACTATGTCCGGTTTAACCGGCATGCGGTTTAATTATTGAATCACTTGTTGAACTATTGTACTACTATACCAGTACCCTGACCGATTTGATAACCGGTACGGTTTTAATAACATTGATTAATATAGTATAGTAGCTTATTTATTTGTTTTGTTGTGTCTATTGTTAATCTTGCTCTTTAAATCTGCTTGAAAATGGCACTACCAATGTCATTGTACAGCTGCTAAACTTTTCCTCCTACTCAATTTCTTCTTACTTGTTTTAGCTCATAATTTCTTCTTACTTTCGTGAAATTGTTATTGTGAGAATTAAAAGTAGTAAATCAGATCTTATTAAATTAAATGACCGAAAAATTATATCAGAAGATAATTAACATGAAGGATTTTGTATTTGACTAGGGATTTGATATAATCAAACTAATTGAAAGTTTAAGGTTATTTGATGCCACCAAGTTTTTGTTGGCTAAAAACAAGGGTTTAGAAGGTGAAGGTATAAGTACAATGCATGAATAAACTAGGTTGCGTAATCATCATATCATATGATAAATGAGAATGTAGAATACTATACATTCATTAATTTGGTTTGGATGTTTGATAGTGTTGTTAGTTTGGATCTTTTGACCTTTCTGATGAAAAGAATAATAAGAAAACGGAGACAACTTATTAATTAATATCAGTGTTATTGCTACTAATACATTTAGGATTTTAAGCATAAGAAACTAAAGTTAACATAGCATTTGAGCTTATTGCACCGTCTATATCATTAACTAGAACACAATTTGTTGTTCATTGTGCCCAACTAGCCCTTTTCTCCCAATTCAATGAAGTGTCCCAACGATGAAAAAAACCTTTGAAAAAGTAATATTCCATGCAGTGTTACTATTTTTAACTGAAATGTATATAAAATCCTTCTAAACGTTATATTTTTTATAGGACTGTTTTTTTTCCTTAAATTTTATTTGTTGGTAAAGTTGGTTTGTAGTTTTAAGCTATTATTAGTTTAATAAGAAATTTTTTATCATCATACTCACAACATTAGAAATGTAATAGTTCATATTAGATTACTTTGATAGCTAGAAGAAACCACCTTCAAAATATAAATTGCTTAATTAGGAATAAAAAAAATTCTTGTTACTACTTATAAAAGACATAAGTTTTGGGGAATTTTTATGGACCTTTGCCTTTTTGGAGTTGTTACTTTTCTTGATTTTGTAAATGTTAAAAATTACCATCTTATCACAATTTAATATCGTTCCTTAATTAATATTCTTTCAAAACCAACAAATATAGAGATAGTAGAAACTTTTAATATTGACAAATGAAATCATTCATGGATGGAATTAAATCATTTTCTTTATCACATAAAGTATTTAAGTAAATAAGAATTTTTTGGAAATAAACTTATTTGTTTTACACAAACCTTTGAAAACAATCCTATAAATACTATAAAACAATTCCAAAATAGTCTTGTAAAAAGGACAAGAGGTTATACAATTGAAACTCTTAATTTTTATTGAGAAAAGTCTATAAAAATACTCCGAATTTATGCTCTCTTTTTTTTGTAAGAAATTATCATGAATTATTTATTTCTTCTAATTACTTCTCAAATTTTAAGTGTTGTTAAAATTAGTCTCTACTTCTAACTCATGCATTTTGTTATAACTTAACTTGTTAGTCATTATTATTTTATTTTATATTTTATAAATAACAATGTTATAGTGTTAAGTACTTTTAACTATAGAATTTACTTATTATTTTCTTCTCAATCTTTGTTTTTTATGATGGTTTCTTCCGAATATTAATTTTGGTTAACCTGCACTATTGCGTTGCTACTAATGTGAGTTTGACTATAATAATTTCAATGTTGACCTATTAATAATTTTAAATATATTTATACATAAATGAATTTAACCAATTGATAAAGTTTAAAGCATAATTAGGAAGAAAATCTAGTTATAGCATTATTTAAAAAATATATAAAGCTTAAATGGACTTTATGTATTTTCCTTTTTATATTTCATGCATTTCTTAATTTAAGTGTAAAATGTTGAATGTCATTTATTGAGAATCTCGGTAGAGTATTTAGATTGGTGGGAGCAGGAATGTCTTTTGTAAGCAAAAGAAATATGCACGAATAAGGTGTTGGTCTAATGGTATAAGGTTTTGTTAGATAGCATATTTGTTGGGAGAACAATCATACACTCCGAAAGAGATTAATTCGTTATCAATATGTTGAGGTAATAACCTTGATAGCAGCAGAAAAAAGAAGATATATTTTGTTTAGACTATAAAAATAAGTGCTTTAAATTTAGAAAAAAAAAATTATATTCTCCTAGCAAATCAACATAACAATCTTCTTGGCCATACAAAAGAGACATATATTACTTTCTACTCACAAGAGCCTAAAAGTATCTCTATTACAAAATAATAATTTAATTTTTATTTAGATCTCATATTACTTCATAATTTATTACATATCCTCATAAATTAATAATAACATTTATTTTTCTATATAATGACAGACATTAGTATTATTCTAATTTTGGTCTCATAACCCATCCACATTTTTTTATTTTATAATAGCAAATTATTTCTCTATTCTTCTTTTCTGCATTTGGTGTAAGAATATATACACGAAATATTCTTGTGCAATGATTATCGTTAAGAAATAAAAATCACATACAACAAATGAGAATAACATATGTTAAAAGTCATATTCTATATTTAAGAAAATTTATAAGAAAAATTGTTAGGGGGTATAATATTATGTTAAAAAATTACTCATTTTGTACACTTATATGTTCCTTTTAGGGTTTGACTACACCGACCAAATATAACACTATTTTGTTGTTTTCAACAAAATATATTAATTGCTTTCTTATTATACCATTATGAGTGAGACTCATCTCCATTAATGGAGAGACAAATGATGTGAAAAAGTAAAGGAAATATAACATGCATTGACATTTATATCTTTTTTATTTAAAAGAATATTCACTTTTACCCTTAGAATACTCATAAAAAAAGCATTTGTCTCTCCATTAATGAAGAGAAGCCCTACTCAATATCATTTCTTCTCTTCACATTATCATAATAAAGTGCTCAATTAAGATAAGGATATAAATATAATTAATATTGTCTAAATTTAAAAATAATATAAATAACAATTTTTCTAAAAAAAATCAACTTAAAAAAAGAGTATATGGAATACTTTTGTTTTACCAATTATATATATATATATATATATATATATATATATTATAAACTATCATTTATATATATTATTTATATATATATATATTATAAACTATCTTTTATGTTTATTGTTGTTATATTTATATAAAATTTTGTGATATATTTTTAAAAATGAATTAATTATTTAAGTTGTTCAAATGAATCAATTTGAGTTGAGCTAGACAATTTGTGAAATTCAACCGAGTAGAACTTGAGCTAAAAAATAACTCATATTGAATTCGAGTCGAATTTCGATTTGAACAAATCCTTATTAAACTACGCTGAACCGAATTAAACTTTGATTAAAAAACCACGAAGAACTATATAATCCATAGTATGAAGGACTATTAAAATTTTGTAGAGTAACATATTCATATAATAAGGACTGGAAATTGATAAAAATTAATGGATATCACATTATAAAGAAGAGAAAATGAATTATGCATTAACGGATCTTAATCTAAACTTTAGGGGGAATAACAATATTTAATTATAATTTATAACTAAAATTAATTGAGTAACGAGAAATATAAAGAATCATACATGATTTGATTAGTGGTAAAATTTACAGTTATTTCATTTTCAATATAATAAGTATATTGTATGCAAAAGTTAATCTTCTATCTTACTACGTAACTTTGTTTTGTTGTCTTCATTATTGTTGAAAAAAATATCTATGTAGTAGTTGAACCACAATAGCAAAGATATCACAGATAATTTGATAAAGCAATATATGACTAACAACACATGGTTGAGAATTTTTCAATTTTGAATGGTTAACGACGTCAATAACAAAATGTTGAAATTGATATCTCAAATTAATCTTCTATTGCTAATTGAAATCCATAGAATATAATTTTTGGACAAAAATGCATATATTATCAATATTAAATGACTTATATACATCTTTGGACTATATATTATCGATACATACAAAATCTCTTTCATCAAATATAAAATCATTACAAACTTAAATGAAGTCATATTATTATAAGCAACATCAACATCTATATGTTTTAAGATAACTTATCCATTACTTATAATTTTTACAATCATATTGCATATGATAAAGGGAATATAGAATACTGTAATTCATTAAATTTTGTTTGAATGTTTGATAGAGTTGTTAGTTTGTCGGTTTTGCTTTTGGGTCTTTTGACCTTTCTGATGAAAATAATAAGAAAACGGAGACAAAACTTATTTCTTAATATCAGTGTTCAATGCTACTAATACATTTAGGATTCTAACCATAAGAAACTAAAATTAACATAGAATTTGAGCTTATTGCACCATCTATATCATTAACTATAACACAATTTGGTGTTCATTGTGCCCAACTAGCCCTTTTCTATAGTTCAATGAGGTGTCCTAACTATGAAAGAAACCTTGGAAAAAGGTAATATTCCATGTAGTGTTACTTATATAAGATATTTTAAACTAAAATGTCTATAATATCCTTCTAAACTTTATGTATTTTATTATTTTTCTTAATTTCCTTAAATTTTATTTGTTGGTAAAGTTGGAATATTCATAAAGGTAGTTTTATACTACCAATAAGGAGATTATTATTATCAAAAAAATAGCGTAAGAAAATGTCTTCAATAAAGAAATTGTATGATTAGGAATAAAAAATAATTTATTATAACTACTTATGAAAGACAATTTTGGGGAGTTCTTTTTGTAAAATGAAGGGTATACTCGTATGGAATTAATCTCTTTCGGGATACACATGACTATCTCTCAATAAATGTTGCTCTCAGGAATCGAATTCTTGACTTTTCGATCATCTTAAGAATCTAACGGAGCTTTACATCACTAGACCAATACCTTGTTGATAGTTTTTTTTTTTAGTTTTTATATACCTTTTCCTTTGACTAAATAGTACACACCAATAAAAGTTGTTAGTTTTCTTGATTTTTAAATTATAAAGTTACCATCTTATCATAATTTAATATAGTTCCTAAATTAATACTCCTGAAAACCAACAAATATAGAAATAATATAAACTTTTAGTAGACAAATGAAAAAATAATTTTATAAAGAAAATATAAAATGACTACAAAATTTTTCTAGATGATTATAATAAAAATAGAGGAAGTATATTATTTTAGAAAATCTAGAAGTGTTAATTATTTTTTCGTCTCTGAAAAAATGGAAATATAGGAAAGAAATTACCACCTTTAATTTGATCATTTTATAAGACTTTTTTATCAAACCTATCATTCATTGCGAGATAAGATGTTTGTGAGATAAGATATTTGTGCTCTCAAATTACTTCAGAGGTTCATTACTTTAAATTAAATTTGTAAAAATGTATTATAAATATTCTCTTAATACACATATTTTTCTTTTCTACGGATTGAGCCACCATTGGTTAAGAGAAATTAAACTTCTTTCCATTGTAACAAGGGTAGATTGTAAGCTCATCCTTTTGCAAAATTCTAGTCGGTTAGGAGCAAGTTGTTTATGTCACTTCTCTATGTGCAACTAATGATAAATTGACATGTTAATTAAAGTTGCACAATAATAACTAACCAAAAGTTAACAAAACATAAATATGAGTTTGTAATTGGTGACATAGAAATGACATAGAAAAGTGACATAGACAACATGTGCTATTTGTTTAGCCTGAAAAACATAATGATAATAATAATAATAATATAACAACCTGAGAGGAAGGTATTTATTTTTCATTATATTTGTTAAATTGTACTAATAATACAAACTCTAAATAAGAGCAGCATTAGATTTTAATGTACCATTTTGTGGTATTTTCCAATGAACCCTAATCTCCCAACTTTTGTTGTCAGAACTGTGATAGAAACCATCCAATTTGATCAACCAATAAGAAATACTGTTTAAATCATCAGAACCACGTGCAACAATAGAAGCAGACAAATTACGATATGTTACTTCACATTTCTCTCCAATTTCAGCACCCCATGTATAAGATTTATCAGTTGCTACATCAAAACTTCCTCCTTCTGTACATTTAAAATGCACTTTCATTGAATTTATAGAAGGAAGATTAAGTTGGACGTGTATTGCATTTGTTGACTCAGAATCATCGATTCTATCCATGGCTTTGTTGAATTCATTCCCAGGATCAATAGAAGCATTACATAAAACAAGTGCAAGGAAGAGGGTGACATAGAATATGGATGACATTTTTAATTTTGACATGACACAATGGAAACTTAGATGAGGGAAGGTTTGCATTTTGTTCGTAATATATATAGGAAATATGTATTAAACCTTCTCTTGAAATTTTGGTTATTCATAAATTGATACTATGAACTTTTAAATTATCATAATTGATACTTAAACTACTATAATTAAGGTCTGGCAATATACTATATTTATATTTATATTATATAAATATTATTTATATATATATAATTTATATATATTATATATTTATATATAATCTAATCTTTTATGTTTATAGTTATTATATCATGAGTCATATTTATATATAATTTTGTGATGTATTTTTAAAAATTAATTAATTATTTAAGTTGTCTAAATGAACCAATTCAAGTAAGTCGAATAGTTCGTGAACTTTAACCAAACCCAATTTGAAATAAAAAATAACATGTATCGAATTCGAGTTAAGTTTTAAGCTGATCAAATTCTTATCGAGTTGAGCTCTGGTTAGAAGGATCGTGAAATGTATAATCCCTTAAATGAAGGACTATTAAAAATTTCTAGAGGTGACATTCATAAAATAAAGATCAGAATTTGAGGATATCACATTCTTAATTGATGTTTAACTACTATAATTAAGCACTGATAATAAATGGAACCAATTTGGTATTCGTTCGAAACTCGATTCATTATTTAGCTCAACAAACTTCGTTAATGAACCAAATGAGTCAAACTTTTGTTGGAAATTGAACTCGCTACATATACTAGCCGAACTTTTGCTAGAAATTGAACTCACTACATAAACTAGCCGAACTTTAGCTAGATCGATATATGTATATATATATATAATATATTATTTCATTTGTTTAACAGTCCAGTTTACTTTTCGAGTTAATATGGTTTAACTGGGTTTAATACGATTGGACGGGAATTTCTCCGGCTCAAAGCGATCAAACTCTCATTCGGTTAAGATTGTAAATCAGAGTCGTTTTTAAGTCCAATCAGCGATCAAAATGGTCGAACCGTCTAAGGAATTTTGATTTTAGTTATTCGATATATTTTTTTCCGATGTTTAATCATTATTTTAGTTATTCTAATTGGTTTTAGTCCTCAGAAGATCTATCAATCTCACATCTTATAAAATCATCACTTAGTATGAAACATAACACATGTAGGTTTTATTCATATTATAACTAGAAACTAAAACAAATATTTTAAAATATATAAGGACCAAATCCATAAAAATGACATTTATATGAATTATAATCGCAATTGGATTTTGGAGATCAAAAACTTATTTAAGTAAATATTAATTATAATTTATTGCAAAATAATTAAATGAAAAATAATTTATTAAAATCAATAATCTCTTATAAATTATATATAAGTAGCCAGATTCAAAGATGACTAAAACCAATTACACTAACATACATATGTGATTCTTCATTTAGCCAATTTGTTTGAAGTTGATTTGACCTCTCTCATTCCTAAGTTCAGTAAGTTGTATTAAAGCCAAATGATCTAGTGAGACAAGTTAGAAATAAGGAAGATGAGTTAGTGCAATATTTACTCTCACCATTACAACCATCACTTCATTATTACATAAGACCCTTGTACATTAAAATTACTTTAGAGGTTCATTACTTTGAATTAAGTTTGGAAAAATCTATTTTTAAAATGATAAATATTCTCTTAATACCTATATTTTTCTTTTCTACCGATTGGGGCATTGTTTAAGAGAAATTGAACTCCTTTCCGGGTAAAATGTAAGCTCATCCTTTTGCAAAATTGTAGTTTTTATTTAGCATGGAAAAGATAAAGATGATAAATATACCAACCTAACAGGAAGATATTTATTTTTTATTATAATTGTTGAATGGTATTAATACAAACTCTAAACAATAGTAACATAAGGAAAATGATATATCTCCTACTAAATTCTCATATTAATCTTCTTATATGCAAGAAATTAACATATGTCATTTGTAAACCAATCATTAATAAATAAAGTATCACTTTGTGATATATGTCACTTTTTTGTGAGCAAAATGATTAATATGAGAATTTATTAGGAAAATATAACCTTACTCATAAGGTAATGAACCATTGTATTGGTCAATATCTCCAATCAGCCTTTTTCACCCAAGTGCTGTTGTCCGAACTAAGATAAAGACCATTCAATTGGATCAACCAATAGGAAAGACGTCGTGGATCACTTGAGTCACGTGGTTGAATAGAAGCACTCAATTTTTCAAATATGAATTCACACCTCTCTTCCATGTTAGCAGCAAACTTATAAGAACCACCCATTGCTACAATAAAACGTCCTCTTTTTAAACATTTAAATTTCACTTTCTTTGAAGTATTAGGAATAAGATTAATTTGGAAGATTACATTAGGAGGCACATTGTTGCTATCAATGGCTTTGTTGAATTGATTCCCAGAATCAATAGAAGCATTACATAAACAAAGTGCAAGGAAGAGGGTGACATAGAATATGGGTGACATTTTTAATTTTCAAAACACACAATGCAAACTTAGATGAGGGAAGGCTTGCATTTTGTTTGTAATATATATAGGAAATACTTAAACTACTATAATTAAATCTGGTAATATATTATACTTATATATATTATATTTATACATATATGTTATATATATATATATATATATATATGTTATATATATAATATATATTATATATATATAAGCTAATATTTTATGTTTATTGTTGTTATATTTATATTATATAATTTTTTGATGTATTTTTAAAAATGAATTAATTACTTTAGTTATCTAAATGAACCAATTTGAGTAAGATGATAGTTCGTGAATTTTAATCAAACTGAACTCGAATTAAAAAATAACACTATCAAACTTAAGTTAAGTTTTGAGCTGAGATATGGTTAGAAGGACCGGAAAATGTATAATCTCTTGTATGAAGGACTATTAAAATTTTCTAGAGGTGACATATTCATAAAATAAGAACGAGAATTTGATAAAATTAAAGGATGTCACATTATAAATGAAGATAAAATAATATATACAATGACGAATCTTAATCTAAATTTTAGAAGATAACAATATTTAATTACAATTTATAACTAAAATTACAATATTTAATTACATAAACCAAGTGCAAGGAAGAGGGTGACATATAATATGGATGACATTTTTAATCATCACACAATGCAAACTTAAATGTGTTAAACCTCTCTTAAAAATTTTGCTATTCATAAATTGATATCATGAAATTTTAAAATTATCTTAATTGATGCTTAAACTAATATACTTAAGAAATAACAATAAATCGAACCAACTTGATATTCGTTCGAAACTCAATTCATTATTTAGCTCGAGAAACTTCGTTAATAAAACAAATCAGCCGAACTTGTACTAGAAATTGAGCTCGCTACATAAACAAGCAAACTTTAGCTAGATCGATATATATATAATATTTATTATATTATATTTATATTATATTTATATATAATAATATGTTTATTGTTATTATTAAGAAGTATGAAATAACATCAAAAAATTAAAACATCTAAATTTTTTAAACAATTGTGATGATGTTGAATTGATATATGACAATCACACAAATTCAAAAAAGTATTTACTAAAATATTGGTAGTTGCGTCCACTACTTGCTAATACTTTCTCTTTATCCTTATTTATAAGTTATCCTTTTTTAGGAATTTTTGTTCTCCAAATTCAAAATAACATTAATTATTCTTTTATCAAGTATACTTTTATCCTTGTGAAGATATAACAAATAATTAATAAGAGAATAATTGAAGGGGGTATGATAAACTAGTAATAACAATTTTGTTAAAAACAAAAAAATAATGATTTTCTCATATTTTTGTAAAACAACCTTAGATAATACTTGTAAATGAACCAACGAGTAGTATACTATATACATGTCAAGAGATTAGTACACACTGCTTAGTACCATAATTATATTAAATGGGCATCTACTAATACCACCATAATTAATTAAAAAAACTAAAATATTTGGGGAGATGTTTGTTCCAGTTGTTGTCAGTAGCATTTTTACACACCCCTTTAGTTATTATATTGATTTACTGATAAAATTACTGACTGTGTTAATACTGTATTATCCTCCAATGAAGATAAACAAGCAATAAGCTGAACCCAAAAAAAAATTATTTTGAAATTTGTAATCATGATTAATAAATTCTCCACATTTTCAAAGTAGCTGCAAGAAAAGTAAAGTTAAACGAACAATTTTAAGCTATGCTTCATGCTACAATGGCCTCATCAGGCAACATATTTTTGCTCCATATAGACCAAATAGAAAATTTAGTTTAAGCAAACAATAAGGGGCAAGAAAAATAAGTGAAACTTGGTGTTTGTATAGTGCAATCATCATAATTAATACTCCTCAACTAGCAACCAATCTAATCTTCATGTTTGTGAATGATGGAGAAAATAGTGAAAGCCATAGCCAGTCCATTAAGTCATCTGCAATTCCACAATTTGCATGAATCCAATGCTGACACCATGAAATAGTCTCCATATGAATCACAACTTTCCACATAATCATCAAAGACTTAATAACCATTAATCTGTGGCCTCGAGGTAGGACTAACGAGCCGTGAAAAAGGCACTTGCATCCGGCCGGTGTTCAGACCCCTTTGATCTGAAACCCTATCATTAACTTTTGGATCTGATACAGATCTGGAGAATGCTTGGGCAAGCTCAACTGCTGAAGCTGCTCTACCGTAGCGCACACCAACACCACCAGGAGATGATTTTGGCTCATTGACAGGCTTACGCCATGTCTCAGGTGATTTTGGCCTCTCAATGGCCTGTGGCCTATCGGTTTCCTTAACATTTCTCCTATTATCACTACGCCAATTCCTTTGTGCATGCACCCTCTCGGCGTCTACCCTTTGCTCCTTCCTTTCTGGTTTTCTGCCAATCCCTTGATCATGAAGAGCATCAT
Organism: Lupinus albus; assembly: GCA_009771035.1. Lineage (NCBI taxonomy): Eukaryota > Viridiplantae > Streptophyta > Magnoliopsida > Fabales > Fabaceae > Lupinus > Lupinus albus. The sequence continues at coordinate 4,059,426 of CM020014.1, read as the reverse complement.
CAGTTTTTTCACCATAACGAGTCTGGACTGGACGATCAGTAAGTTTCTCGGTTCTTAAAATATCATGTCCAACCCTTCGCACAACACATAATTTATTAGCAAACTCATATTCGGATCACCATTGGAGGAAACTGGAATTACATACCCAAAAAACAAGTATGTACCTATGTGAATGGTCAACTACATCATAACTGTTTATTGCAGCATCATCAACCCCTCGCTCCTTCAATACCTGAGGAAAGATTAGCAACATTATCAAGCTGTAAACATGAAATGTAAGCCATAATTTAAGGCACATGAAAATGGAAATTAAGACATTCTACCCAGGAGGAGAAAAAGGTTAACTGGAGATAATGAACTACACGAAAATATTATCCCAGCCCACAACATTGAAAAAATAATACAGCATAAATTGTAACTATATTTATGATATAAATGAATGAAGTAACTTACAAGTTCCCGAGGACGAGCACCACCAAATAATGCATTCCTGAATCATTTGCATCAGTTGTTCCATTAGTAAAGAGGAAGGCATGAATAATTTACCCAATAATCTTGCTGAAAGTAGTCCATGCTATTTCATATTTAGGCATTAACCAAAGACTACATATGATTAAGACATTACAAACTTTAACATAGTCATTCCTTCACAACACTTCAAAATTAAAACAAAAGCAGAACCTTTCAAATTGATAGATCAGAAACACAGTAAACATGATTCAAGAATCCGAAGAGATGCTAGTTTGTTAAAGAGATAAGGATAGTAAAGCAGGCCATCAATGGCAAGATTCTCATAATACCCGCGTATTATGAGAATTATAATTGCAAAAAGTCAAAAACCACAAGTGCCACATAACTGAACGAAACCGAAAATATGCAGTCTCTATGTGATGAGGCTTACTAACAACCAACAACAACCAAACCTTATTTCACTAGGTGGGGTAACAAAATTAAGATCTAGTTTAAAAATTGAGAATGATAGTGTTTATTTATTCTTTAATTCCTTGGAATTGTTATTACGAACTCCGATTAAACAAGAAATTTGGACTTCAAGGGCCCATTTCCAATAATCCAATTCCAAGAATGAAACAATCCCTAAGCCTACTCTTCATGAACTGTTGCAAAAAATTTCAATGCACTAATTACTAAATTTGAAAATGAACCATGAAAACAGAACCATAAAATTATTACTACTTATAAGACACATCCGTATTTTATATGCATAAATGTAATTCCATGGTTTCTTTTTCAAATTTTATTTAACAAATTAAGTCAATTTGTCAAAATGTCATGAACAGTAAACTTTATAGGTAAGGAACTTAGAAGGAGACAGAAGAAATTGGATGAGGCCCATCACGAATATGTTAGTCGATGAGCAGTCAAACTTGAAAATGCAGGGATAAACATTTTTATGTTTATATATGGAAGAATGCTAACTAAAGTGCTAAGTTCCATCCTCTTTTGTGCACGATAGCATCTTCCACTTATTAAAATATCAATCTCCGATTCTTTAAAGCAAATATACACTGTGGACGTTTAAGGCACTTTGCTAGGGTCAAGTAACAAATCTAGCGAAATATTAACTATAATCATGTTTCCTCCTTTTATCTCACCTCCCTACTTTTCTTTATCATCTTTGCAATTTAATGCGCAGACAGTTTTTGCTCCAAGATATATAGCCTATAAAACTAACAAAACCACAGGCAAAACTGTAATTCCAGTTTAATGGATACTAAGAGGAAAAGAAAAGGGGAAAACACAGTTTTTATTTACATGCACATAATTCCCTTTTTGTCTAGAACTGGCTATAAGATGTATTTCCACATCCATTATTGGAGCATGAGTGTGTATGCCTCGCTGGTTAAGTGTAGGAACTAGGAATCACTCTCCCTCTTCCTTCTTGATCTTCACTTTCTCACACAGAACACTTGAAACCTCTTGCCAACATGGCACATGAGCATTCTTCACTCTGCCAAGAGACAAAGGCAACCTAAACCCCTTTATATTATTCATCATAAGTAGCTTGTATTTAGTTTTGGACTTAATTGGACATGTGAAATGACCTGAAAAACCTATATGGACATGGAGTATTGGGATCAGGGTTTGAATGATTACTAATTAGCAGCCACTCTTTGAAATCATCATCAATCAGAATAAATTTTATATGATTTGCCTGTGAAAGTAGGCATACAGGCTACAGCTATGGCTCACTATAGGTTGAACCAGCTGGCAATGGTTCTGAGACAATATGCGCATACCCAGCACGAAACAGATATATAGCATAGTTAAAAACTTCCCAACTTACTGTGTCATGCAACTAACCTCTCTCTTTCAGCATTTCCTTCCAACCGTTCAAGTGGCTGTGACCGAGGCTTCAAATTCAGCTTCAGGCGCTGTCCTACCTCCTTCCCATTCTCATTTCCATTTGAGACAGGCTTCACAAAATTGGCATGGCCTTGCACCTGATAAATAATTTCAACATGGCTAGAGTCATTAACCTGACAATGTCCCTACCATGGAGCGAATAAGAGAATTCATAAGAAGAATATATGAATCAATAAAAACAGTGCCCTGAATAAGTGAATCTCATAGTTTGGACATTTGAATACCTGTGCATTTTCTGTAACATATGGTTCTTTTCTTTCGAGTGGTTTTGCCTTAGGTAGCAACTTTAGTTTAGGTCTCTCAGTTGGTTCAGAAGGCACTGGATGCTGCAACTCAGACCCACTGAGTTTGCCATCATTTTGAGCCAGCTGAACCCCGTTGGCATGATGAGCTATACTTCTTGGTCGTACTTCTGAATACTTAGGAACCCCAGACCTTTCATAATCTAGTAACTCACTCCTACCACCTCGCATCGAGCTATCCATACCGAAATCCCTTTCAGCATGTCTTGCAAGCGTTGCATCGTAATACTCCCTCTCACCCACTGCATCCTCCCTATTGTAGGCATTATAGCCATTAACACTGGCACGTGGTCCACTCTCCACTTCAGAGGATCTAACCACCTCAGGGTCTGTGTGATGATGAACTGCCTTTGACTGCCATCTACCAGACGACACCTTCTCAAGTGCACTTGCGTTCTCTAACTTGGAGACAGCATTAGGACGAGACCAAGAAGATTGCTCTGGTTCAACACTACCGGCCGCCTCCTTCCTCATTGCCCATACATTTGTATGACCCCCACCACCAGAAGTTCCATACTCCTTATTACTACTACCTCCTACACTCCGAGAATTCACCCCCACATGAACCGCTTCAGTAAGCCTCGCTGAGTACGAATTAACTGTCCCGACATGAGACACTGGAGCCAATTGCCTGCCCAATGAACTCCCTCCCACTCCATACTTGGGCTTCACCTCAACGCGAGAAGGCATTGCACGGATGCTATCATCACTGGTTGTTCTCCACGGAGCTGAACCACCATCCAGCGGCTTTCGCTCATCCTCATCAAAATTCCTGCCAATCAAGGGTGTGTGTGGGAAAAACGGAGTCCTCTCATCATAATGCCTAATCGCTGGCGAAGTGTGTGATCGAGACCAATGATCTGGCCTCCCCATCGGGGCTCCCCGTGATGAAGACCGGTCATAACCAGAACGATCTGAAGTCCTCACAGTTCTGTGGAAAGTCAAAAATAAAGATAAAATAAATCAAAATAAATAAATAAAAACTAATAAGGATGCATATTTCCATAATCAGATAAAGATCGATCAACTAAAAATAGTGATACAAAGCATACACAATCAGAAACCATAGATCTGATTTCTAGTATTATATACTATTTTTCATCAATTGATGTAAAATAAAATAAAAAAACACCCATTTGCGAATAATCGAAGGTAAATGAAAGAAAGACAAAAAAGATTAAAAATTTAAATGATAAAGATAAAAGGGGTGTTTATGCTTACACGCCAGGAGCAGAAGGGAGAGGGAGATCAGAGGGGATAGAACCGCCATGGAAGTCCTTCAGCGTCATGGTGCTGCCACTGATTTTCTTCTTCGACATTGTATCTAACCCTTCTATCTCTTACCCAAGAAAATGAAGAAAGAAAAAAAAGATGAATATAATGTTATATAGTAAATTTCAGAGTTTGTTAGTATAGTTGGTGAAGGTTTAGGATTTGTGAATAAAAGAGAGAGAAAAGAGGAGACCCCACGAGTGGGAATCGTTAGAGAGAAGGAACGAATGAAGAAGAACAAGGAACACGGTTGGATCGAATGAGATTCAGTTTTAATTATAAAAATTAATCAACCTAAAGTCTATACAATCTCATATTCAACATTTTAGAATAATGTGTATATGGGAGATACCTCATTTTAAAAGAATGATATGTGTATTGTTTTGTTTTATAAATATTTTTATAAAAAATGGTACACATGTCACAATTTTAATGGCTGAAAGAGATATATGGTCATTGTATAAATATATTTTATATTTTATGTTTGATTATTATTAAATATTCAGAAAATAATGAAAATGAATAATAAATGATATATTTATTATGTATAAATTTTTAGTGATAATGTATAAATATTACCGCGATAATATTATGTGTTCTTTGTATATTAATAAAGAACTAATCTTGCATAGGATTTGATTCTCTCTAAATAAATATTGTTCTTATAAATGAAATCTTTAAATTTTGGACGAGCATAATACATGAATATCTAGTTAGGTCTTATATCAATATATCAATATATTGTTCATCATTAGTATTATATGTTTCATAAAAAATAGAAGAAGTAATACACGTGAGTACAAAATAATACACTCATTTTGTAAAAAAAACAATGATAAATATATATTGAACACTAAAAATAATATATTGTCACTTATAAAGAGAACAAATGTATACATTCTATCATAGTATCATGATTATCTATCATTAATTCTTTAAAAAAATTATTCAATAGTGGATAATATATGATTATATATAGAAATTCACTCGTGCATAAATATTGCACGAGTGAATTTAAATTGATGGAATAAGTATATGTTGGAGAATTATCTATGCTTCATATAATTTTATATAAGAGTCAATAATAATTAATATATAAATGATAGATTGTGTCGTTTCCTAATGCTATATTATTTTCTCATTAATTATCAATGAAAATGTATATATCTTAAAACATATCACATTCATATATGATTTAACTATAAGAGAAAGTTCTAATACAAGCATTTGTGGGTTGAATGTGAAAATTGTTATGACCCTGTGAATTGCGTGAAAGTAGGATACTCCAAATTTGAGAGTCCCCGCTCTCCACCCGTCTTGCTTGTCTTTCTTCCTCCTCTTCTCCTTCGATATGTGCCTGCTACTACAGCAGCTAGAGAGAGAAAAGTACGGATTCGGACATGGGATAACAAGCTTGTTTTTCTGCCTTGGTGCGCTCCCTATAGGTTGGCAATCTCTCTCTTCCTCCTAAATTGCATTGATTTATCCAAAAGATTTCACTTCAATTGGAATTTGGTTATTCACTGTGTACGAGGATTCCCGTTAAGCATCCATGGCTGAATGGTTAAAGCGCCCAACTCATAATTGGCGAATTCGTATTTTGAAGAGGATGTGATAGTAAAACAAAATTAATATTGAAAAATAAAAAATAGTTTATATTGCGTTATTAAATATATTAAGTAAATTACACTAACATTCGTTTTTGTCAAATTATACAAATCATCTCCATTTTAAAACCTAGACAGATAAACTTTAATTATATACATACATTACACTGGTTACCCCTGTAAGAGATATAAGTGATGTTTCTTAAACAAAAAATTGTTATGAGTGTAATTAAGTGAAATAAAATATGATATATTATGAAGACAAATCCAAATAGAATAATAGTCAATATCTATTCATTATTTTGGTTAGTTACAATATAGTATAAGAGTTATTTAAATATCTCTTTAGAATTACTGATACAGTCTGTAACGAACTAATTACTAATATATCATATGTTGTTTGACTTAATTACAATCGAAATAATTTTTGTATAATAAATTACATTTATCTCTTATATAAGGTAATTAGTGTAATGTATGAATATAATTAGGGTGATTTGTATAAGTTTAAAAAATGAACAAATAATTTGTATAATTTAATTAAAACCGATGAAGTGTGAGTGTAATTTACTCTTATTTTTAATATTGATTTTCTTTTGTTGAATTGCTTACACATTGGTATAAGAGCAATAATGAACAAACCAAATAATCAAGATCATACCTTAAATATTATTTTTATGCACTTTTAATTGAACATTTAGTCAAAATATCACAAAATTGGTATCTAACATAATATGTTGTGTGATTTTTTCAATCTTATCTTTTAGAGTGTTTATATAGGTCAAAAGTGGAGGGGGGAAAAAAGGCAAAAATCAATTTTCCGGACAGTAACAATTTGGGTTCAGCGTACAACTCAAGTCCAACGGATTTAACAGTAGAGGAAGACCACACTTAGTGCAAGAGTCACACCGTGCGAAAATGACAGACTCGGGAAGTCATTATTAGTGCAACCATTGCGCCGAGCACTCCATGTTCTGGATTTGCTCAACGGAACAGAGTCATTGGTGAGGTGAAACGTCGAGGTCGGGCTATGCGAAATGTCACACTAAGCGCAATCCATGCACTAATTAAGCAGGTCGTGCAAAAATCAATATCTTCAAAAAAATGGACCAGATAGGGTATTTTACTCACTCATTTAGAAACACTTGGTACTCAAAGTTGTTTAAATATCCTTTAAAAAAAGGTAAAATGTAGGCAAAACATGCCTTTGAGTATTCTTTAAAAAAAAGTATTTAGTGAATTATTTCATCTCTATTATGTCTGTTTCATAATGAAAATCAAGGTAAAACTATTTTTAAATTGTTTTGTTTATTATTTATTATATTCTACACTCATTATATATATAAGTAACTATACTATATTCACTTACTTAGCTATATTTAATATTTAAAATATACTAAGTATATTTGAATTGGAATGGCTATAGACCAACTTATAAGAATATAAGATTAATAAAAATATGAAATTACAAACAAAAAAAGCAGGTACAAATATTAAATTGAGGTTTCCATTCTATGATTATATTATCCTTTTTTTTTTTGTATTTAATGGGCTTATTATTTCCATCGATTGTAATAGTTTATTTATTCTTTCATGTTGAAAAAGGCAAGATTTTTTAGGTAATAGGAAAATCTCATATTTTTTTGGTTCCTAAAAGTTTACATAAAAACAATATGCTAGTTGATGAAAGTTATTTTGGAAACAAAAAATAAATTAAAATTCACATTCATTTGCTTGGGTTATTTATTGTATGAATTCTAATAAAATAGAATTTAATATTAGTTGATGATGAGAATGTATGGACATAACTTTATCTTGATGATAGGATATTATTATCTTTATTTTCTTGTAGGTAAATTAATTTGTCCACAAGAGATCTTAATTTTTTTTCTATGGAATGGTTGATCTCTTTTTTGATTCTTATTTGTAGTGTACAATCTCGTATAATGTTAGTAGTTATTATGATTGATTCAATATAAATAATGTATATTTCTTGTTGGAGATTTAAAAAAATTGCCCACATTTTTCTCTTATTCATTCATTATGAAAGATTCGATATTCAATGCATGGGAATAGAAGTTAAAGATGGTAATAAGTAACTTTTCTTTTTTGGTTTCTAGTTATAAAGTTGTTTAGGTTTTTAAAGGTTATGAGAATTTAGTTTAGTTCGTTAAAAGGGAGAAGAAGCTTCAAGGTTCTTTGATAGTGGCAATGGAGGGGGAAATGAAGAACACATTGAAAGAGAAGAAGGAGGACAAAGAAATTTAGTTAATGATTCTTTTTATAGAAGGACCAACTTATTTGAGATTAATTGCAAAACACTTGAAATAAAATATTGTGAAAAACATTATTTTTGATGAAATATATGAGGTCAGATGTAAATTTTTTTGTGCACAAAGGTTTTTAGGTAGACTTAGAGATATGATCTCTAATTCCATTAATTATAACGTTTAAGTAATTATATCCAAACATGACATAATTTATACTTTATTATAAAAATGTATACATTAATAATCTAAGGTTTTTTTTGCACTTTTTATTTTAATCATTGTTGACTTTTAAAAATACATAATATAATTATATAAATGAATGATAAATGATACATAAGTTTTTCAGTAACAATACATAAGTATTACATTCTTTATTATAAGATAATTTATATAAAATATTGTATTACATTATTTTATAGGTATCATTTATTTATTTCCATTTTTCTATATTAAAATATTTGAATATATCTATTTTCATCTTTTTCAATTTGGTAACACTTCAATTTATAATATTTTTAAAATAAAGTTATTTTATGTTTTATTGACACGTGGAATTTACGTAAAATTACACTATTAGTAAGAAAAATATATATTTTACATTTTAGTTATTCATTTTATGTAAAACTTATGATTCATATTTACTCAATAATTCAAATTACATAAATCATTAGATTTTTATAAAATGAAATGTGTAATATTTTTTTAAGTATATCCCCACTATAGTTACAGTATATAAAGTAACAATTTAATACTAACGTCTTAAGTCATAAATAACATTAATATGCATGAACTATGTTGAATAAATAATTCGTGTGAGTTGACACATTTAGTCAAATCATCTTAGCCATACTTAACTTAACTGTAATTTAGATTTCATATGATTTTCATCATCAATCTTTAAAACTAGGGTAATAATAAAATAAACACAAAAGTAAAATAAAGATTCATCCTTTAATTTATAATATGAAATGATATTTTTTCCTTTTATAAGCAAAAACTTAATTTATTCTTAAAATTCCTCATTTTTACCATTAATATTTAAAACTAGAGTCAGAATGTTATAAACACAAAAGTAAAATAACTAAACTAGGAGATTTTTATTTTTTGATTTATAACGAGATACTATTTTTCCATTAAAAACAAAAATTCAAAAACTTTCTTTATTATTAAAATTACACATTTTAATTTAAGTATATAAATTATGTTGGTATTAAAAATTCTAAATTGGGATGACATGATGGAAATGAAATGGCACGTGATTTGGATATGAATGTGAATGGCGTGTAAATATATGCAAAATACAATCACTTTTTTTCAAAATCACTTGTCCCTGCACGCTTTTCTCTTTCCGCAATTGTTACTCTGTGGTGAAACAAACTCTCTGCATTTCCCAGATCATTATTATTGTTTTCTCGGTACAAATTCTTTCTAATTGAATTTTCATACAACAAATAATTGCGTTGATTCTGAAGATAAAGAAATTTTGCGTTTCTTCCATTTACATTACACCATGATCATCATGTACATGTGTCATTTCATGAAAGACTAGCATTATATTGTTTTTTCTTATTCTTTCTTTCTTGCTTAATTTTTTTATATAATGTTTCTTGATGAAATGTAATTGCTTATTTTCCTTTGTACAATGATTCAGGTGATAGAGTTAAGTTTTTTTGGACTTTTTTTAGTTCAATGATCTTAATTTGATTTTATTTTCAGTCTCTTTTTTTGTTGTCTCCATTCTAGAATTTATGCAAGAGGTGAGCCTGGGTGCAATCCTAATGTTGTCTCTTAACCAAGAGATCACAGGTTCAAATCCGACAAACAACATATCCATCTGTAGGGTAAGATTGTGTACATCTACCCTCATCAGACCCTATTGCACTTAGCCACACTTCTAGAATTTATGCATTGAGAGTAGATCGTAATTCTTAGATTAAATGTAATTTTGAGTGCTTTTATTTTTCCTGAGAAATAAATCTATTGAAAATTTGAAATAACTTATTCATGAAATGTTTAACTAGTTAAAAAAATATGATTTCAGTTACATTTTTTAAATCTTAATAATGGCTATAGATATTCAATGATTATTTATATGTAGCAGTTAGTTTTTCCCTGGTATCTGATGACAGAAAGAAATTTATGTTTTTTGTTATTCAACAAGCAATGCAGTTCTTAGTGTTGGAATGAAATCATTTTTATTAACTTTTGAAGCCTGCATCATTTAATTTATATATCATTTGTGGATCCATATTCTGCATTCTGTCTCACATGTGTCATAACTGCAAGCTTGCTTCAAACTAATTCTGTAACAAAATCTAACAGAAACTGAACTAATTGAATTGACTGAGTTTTCTTCAACATCCAGTAGTTATTGTAACTTTGTAGTTTTTGTGATAGATATAGAAATTAAATGAAAAAATGTATCTTACCATGATGGTTTCTTAGTTTTCTGATGATTTAGTACATACGATTTCAGGTACATGGGAAAACAGTGAAGTAGACAGAATTTATTCTCAATTTGCACGAGATGAGCCAAATTCTCTTGATTTTGATAATAGGGATTGGTATAGGCTTTCTTGTTGGATTGAGTTTGGCATTTTCAATTTTATTGTGCTTCAAGTGTGGAAGGAAGCAGGAACCGGTGGAGAAGTGTTCTTCTCCGAGAGCAGTGGTCGTTCCTGTTGGTGTCAATGGTGTCAGAGGGGTTGATTCCAGAACAACATCAGCAAACTCCTCTAATGTGGGTCTGGAGTCACCAAGAACTTCTGAGTGGAGTAACATGCCTTTATGGTTGGAAGGACTTAGGAAAAAGAATGTAGTTTCAGCATGTGGAATTCCCAAATATTCTTACAAGTATGTGAACTTTTGTTGCACATAAACCTTATAGTTTTTTTACCTGCATTGTGGAGTAGCAGTTCTTGTTAGATTTTAATGTTCAGCCACCAGAACCTATTAACTTATTGAAGAGTGTTCTATACTATTAAACATTATGTTTTGCTTAAGAGGGCAATGTTTGTGCAAAATAATATTTTTGAATATAGGTATTTGCACTGCAGGGCAAATAAAGTCTAATTATTGTGTGTGATAATATTAAGGTGTGTCAGCCTAAATGCTGTTACCTATGAATCAGAGAGAGAAATTTGTTTGCATATTACAGACAATGAGAACATAAATATGCACTTCTCCAATACAGAAATCTAACAAGTAACAACAAATAAAAACGACTAGGATGTATTGTGGAATGATGATAAAATAGCTTAGTGGTAGCGGCTCAATGAAATTTATGACTATAAGTCCCTGAGTTCATGGGTTCAAGTCGCAGAGTAAAGGATTGTATTTAGAATACTTTTTTAGTTTTGTGTTTTCAGATGGAATGTATCAGGTCTTCTACATTTATCAGTGGCCTAATGACTGAAATTGGGTGACATTAGCTATCTAACATTAATGCATCTCTTTATTTTCCTTTAATTTGCCACTGGTGCTGTGGACTTCCGCATGTTTTGTATCTGTGTTTTGGTAACCTTGCGATTCTTTTTCCAGAGATATACAAAAGGCAACTTCTAATTTCACAACCATCATAGGCCATGGAGCATTCGGCTCTGTTTACAAAGCACAGATGTCTGCAGGTGAGACAGCTGCGGTTAAAGTTCTTGGTACCAATTCAAGACAAGGAGAAGGGGAATTTTTAACAGAGGTAATAAAATGATGATATGCTTAGGTTTTTATCTATTTGTCTGCATGTCCATGCAAAGTGCTTATGTATTGAATGAGTAATTGGCTTTTTGTATGGCAGTGTTGATTAAGTATATAGCCTTCAAATATGGATCCTAGCGCTGCATTGTAATTTTTTTCCATTTAAATGAGTAGAATTATTTTACTAAATTCTTACTCATTATTCTTATATATATAAACATATATTGTAGAATGCCATATTAATTTTGTACACTAAAGAAATTTACTTTAACCTTCAATAAAATATCACTATATTGATTTGAAAGGAATTTCTCAGCACATAATTAATTCTGTCATCTTTATTTGTTCTCATTTAAATTTGACATATGAGTTGTGTTAATGTTGAGGGTAATGTGTACTAGACTACAAATTTTCGTTTTCGCTAATGCAATGCTATGTTCTCTACCAGTTCTTGTACTTTATTTTGTGGTAGCGTTAATGATGAGAGCAGACTGTTACTCTATTGCCTACTCCCTCTAATTTGGGATTGGCTACTCTTAACCTTTCCCTACGCCTATCTTTTATACAGGGATTCAAGAATAGTGTGATTAATTGGGAAGATCACACAGCTAAAACTCTCAAGTTTTAATTTTTCCTGTTAACAGGTCCTATTACTTGGAAGATTACATCACAGGAACCTTGTGGGTTTGGTGGGATATGGTGCAGAAAGAGGACAGCACATGCTACTTTACACTTATATGAGCAACGGCAGTCTTGCTTCTCATTTGCATGGTTAGAAAGAGAGCAACTCTTTATTTGTCATTCCATACTACTAGGCAAAATTTGTCAAATAGATATTCTGAGTGTCTAATGTCTTCTTCTTTCTTTTCTATATTGACCTGAATATTTGTTTAAAGTCAGGGAAGCACGTGAGGTTGCTTTGTCTTGTGTGAATGATATGTCAGTGAACTTGTGTAACTCAATAATTTAGAAAATGAGTTGGTTTAACAAAACACTTGCCTATCCTCTGACTGGTGTTTATATTTACTTTCTTAGAAGTGCAATACCGTGGTAAACTACGTAATGTCCAAATGTTCTTGATGCAGTTTTTATTTATTCATCTTAATGTCCAAAATTAAAACCACTATGCCATGTGATAAGTCTAAGTTAATGCAACTTCGACAAACAGAATAATTTTTACTTGAACTCTCCTTGTTCCTCCTTGTTCTCTATTTTACTTCTTGTATGTGTTGATGGTTTAGGCCAAAAACATGAACCATTGAGCTGGGATGCGAGGCTTAGTATAGCATTGGATGTTGCAAGAGGACTGGAATATCTACATTATGGGGTATGTAAGTGTACTCAAATCTTTTTAAGTTAGTAAACTTACAGAGATTTGTAAAGATTAACCTTTGGTTTCTTATTATTATTGAAAACAAATTATTGCAGGCTGCTCCACCTGTTGTGCACCGTGACATCAAATCGTCTAATATTCTGTTGGACCAGTTTATGAGAGCAAAGGTAATCTTTGCATTCAGTTCAAAGGAAGATGTAGAGGGATGTTGACAATACATGAAAACATTCATTGGTGCATTTTAAAATCTGGGAAATATCAGGAGTTTTTAGCAATGGCAATTTGTTGTTTTATTTATGCATCACATTCACCACATTCTACCTATACTTATTGAAGAAGCTTGGAAGCTTTGTTAGGAAGAATTAAACAATGTCATAGTTTCTTTGTCAAAGGATGCTTTTCTGAAATTGATACCGTACTTCTGTAAAGATGATGGTGCAAGTTTCCTTCGTCATTATAACCCTTCACGTTTTTTTCATCCAGATTGAATCTTAAAACCTTTCTTTTCAATATATTTTTAACATGTATACTATACTGAACAGGTCACTGACTTTGGGCTTTCCAGACCAGAGATGACCAAACCTCGTGTAACAAATATCAGAGGAACTTTTGGATATCTAGATCCTGAGTATATGTCTACAGGAACGTTCAGTAAGAAAAGCGATGTTTATAGCTTTGGAGTGCTACTGTTTGAGATTATTACTGGAAGGAATCCACAGCAGGGTCTCATGGACTACGTAAAACTAGTAAGAACTATGTCTGAATGCAGGATTCTATGAGTGTGCTTGTGCTGTTGTACATGAATAACTTTTGATGGATATGAATTTTATGTGTATAGTATGTTATGATTTACAATGTATTTCTTTCTGATTATGATTAGGCAGCCATGGAAGGGGAGGGTACAGTTGGATGGGAGGAAATTGTGGATTCACAACTGAATGGAAACTATGATGTGCACATGCTCAATGATGTGGCTTCACTTGCACTCAAATGTGTGAATGAGGTCTCTAAAAGCCGACCTCCAATGGCGGAAATTGCTCAAGAATTATATCAGTTCCGTAAGAAACTTAATAAAGTTCATAGCAGAACACCTCAAGAACTATCTGGGTTTAGTAGCAAAAATCATAGCAGAAGCAGAATATCTCCTACAGAATCGCAGGAAGTTTGCATTGAGGTGGATCAGCTAAAAGTCCCAGACTATGAATCTAAAGAGTGTGGTTCTTCAATGGAGATGAATAGATTACATATCCGATAATCTTTGTAGTATGCTAGTGAAAGAATGTGTAAATACCTATCATTCTATTTCCTGTTCACGAGGCTTACATAGTTAACCATTAAACATTTGTATTCTTTAAATTTTGTTCTAAGCATTTTTTGTGATAACATTTTGAAACAAAAAACAAACAAGACTTGAGTTTGTCTTAAGAGAAATAGTTACCAAAACCTGTTTTAAAAATAACATATATTCAATTGTACATAAACAAACTATAATTTTTTGTGCCAAATATTTAATTCCATGATCATTTATAACATGTTAGTATTCTATACTTGAATTGCAAGTTAACCTTACATGTTTCACCAATCCAACTTTTTATATATAAAAGAAGAAAGGAACAAATAGTTTCAGCAATCCAAGTATGAAAGGAAAGTCAGAATGTAATGAAACTGATGTCAGTGCAATTTCAGAAGACTAGAAACTTAATTTACCAAGTCTTCTGGATGCAAAAGTATAGTGATGACAGCACAAAAAATAAGAATAAAACTCTAGCTGATTAGCATTATCAATTTGATATGAACTTCCTTTGTTCTCTAAAATTCTCTTCCTCCCAATTGCTGGCATAATCAGAAGGCAAATATATATTTATTCGCATAAACTTGATTTTCCTCATTCATCATTCATCAGGGTTGTCTAAATGACCATAAAGTTCTTTCCAGTAATATGAAGCTTCTTCAGGTGTCCGAAAAGTCCAGATGTGTTTCTGTTCTTTTTCGCGAGCTTCAAGAATTTCCTGCAAGCAGTGGTAATACCATTGTTACAATTAAATGCCAGATGTTAAACCATGTCACTGTGCAACAGCACATGTAAAAATGAATAAAAAACATAATACTGGTAGCTAAAAGCTATTGTTCATTTCATGGCGCTGTATGTTCATCATTACAAATGATAAAAATGAACATCAACTACAAAAGCAAAGGGACAATTAACAAGAAGGACCGCCTAATCATTCTAAAAGGCTATTGCTATTACCGGAATGATTATTAGTCCTTCAACTCTAATTCTGTATTCTTATCACTCGCCGAATTGGTTCTGGTCTTGAGCATTAAACAATCAAAAAGTGCTTTGAATTTATCGGTACAATTATCAAGAACACCAAGCCTGTAATACTGCTGCATTTGATGAACAGGGGCTGCACAGCACAATAATTTGATTAGTACGAATATGAAGACGACCCAGTTGTGGAAAGTGGGAAAAGATTCAAACTTTATTGGAATTATTAGGGGGATTGATAAATTACAGTAGCAGAACCAGAGAGCATCGAAGTATTTGGAACAGCGTAATTTGGGCTTAACAGTGGAGTTACTTGAAGATTCCTTCTCTGATGACATAACTTATCAGAATTGAAGCACCAAATTGATGAAAAGTTGGCGTGAACGAGGGTCGCAATGGAACTGCTTCGCGCAGTGACTATGAGAATCCCAATTTTCTCGGAAAATTGACTGGCATGGTGTAGTTTGACTACACTATGCCAGCTTTGGTGTAGTAAAAAATTTATTTACCGTTTTAGTGTAACTTTTTGAATGTCGTGGATGGGGACCATGACATATGTGTTTGTCGCATTCCCAGTACGCGACAAACTGACAGGAGTCGCATTCCTTGAATGCGAGAATCATGGGGGCTAAGTCGCATCTATGGTATGCGAGATTGGTGTCGCATTGTAGGAATGCGACATCTGTTCTTCTATATAAGACAGGGGCGAGCCGATACTATATTTACAGAGAGACGAGGTATGTTTGCCGATTTTCTAGTTTTCTTCAACATTTTTTGTATTAATGTTTTTATCTTATATTTTGTTTATGCTCATATGTAGATGTGTTTATGCTCATATGTAGATGGTGATTATTAGAGATATTGTCAACGAATTTAGTGATGATGAAGACATTGAGCTATGTTGTGATGATGAAGAAGATTTGGAGCTTGATAGTAGTGAACTAGCTAACATAACATACGGTACTCCTTCGTCATTTTTCGTTACCATTGATTCAGATGCTGGACAAGATATCCAAAATAGAAAAAATAATTTAAGTAATGACTTTGATAATGAACTGTTTATTGGCATGCAATTTGAATCAAAGGATGCAACAATAAATGCTATAAAACAGTTTCATATTAAGAATTCTGTTGACTACATTGTTGTAGAGTCAAGACCGGATAGATATGTCGGACAGTGTAAATATTTTGGTAGTGGATGTCAATGGAGAATTAGGGCATCACTTAATGGAAAGCGAGATTTATGCGAGATTAGAAAAATTAATGGAACACACACATGTGTATCCACTAATATTTCTCAAGATCATACGAAATTAAATTCATCATTCATTGCAAATTGTATTATTCACTTAGTATCGGAAGATCCTGGTATACCAGTTAAAGCATTAGTAAAAGAAATTGTCACTCGTTTTGGTTATACGGTAATGTATAGAAAGGCCTGGACAGCTAAACAAATTGCAATGTCACAAATTTATGGTGATTGGGAGGGATCTTACAAGGAGTTACCTCGTTGGTTTAACATTGTCCAGTGTTATGCACCTGGTACAATTGTAAGATATGCATCATCTCGTCATGATCAGAGTGGTAGTTTAATTCTTGATAGAGTTTTTTGGGCTTTCAAGCCTTGTATTGAAGGATTTGGATTTTGCAAACCGATCCTTCAAGTGGATGGGACATTCTTGACCGAAAAATATAATGGAACTTTGTTAATTGGAAGTTCGCAAGATGGTAATAGACGAATATTTCCTGTTGCATTTGCCATTGTCGAAGGAGAAACTAAAGAAGCATGAGAGTGATTTTTCTACAATGTTCGTACTTATGTTACCCCACAACCGAATATATGTATAATATCAGATAGAGGTACAGGTTTGTTGGGTGCACTTCGCACTGAGCTTTCTCAATGGTGTAATGCATATTCAGTATATTGTATTCGTCATGTTGCAAGCAATTTCAATAAAGAATTCAAAGATGGTGACCTTAAAGAAAAAGTTATTCAAATAGGTATGTAGTTAATGTTAATTATGACCTTAATGTTAAATTTGAGTTACTCAAAAGTTATTCATATTATGTAGTTAATGTTAATTTTGATGTATATGTTGTAGGATATGAGTTGATGCGGTCCCGTTTTGAGCGTATGCTTGATGATTTGCGTCAAAAAAATCCCAGAGCAGCAACTTGGCTAGACAACATCCCTAAAGAAAAATGGACACAATCATATGATGAAGGGAGACGTTATGGACATATGACGACTAACTTAGCAGAGTGTGTTAATGGTGTTTTGAAAGGATCAAGAGCTTTGCCTATCACTTCCCTTGTACAAGCAACATATCATAGACTCAATTCTTGGTTTCTTCACCATAGAAATGAAGCAACAAGTATGATAATGGCAGGTCATATATATTGTGAGGAATTGACTAAGGTGTTAAATGAAAATAACCGTAAAGCCACATGTCAAACAATTCGAACTTTTTCAAGGGAGTCAGGAGTATTTGTGGTTGAGGTTCCGGTAGAGAAGGTAGTCGACATTCGAAGGTATACACAGTAAGACTAAACCAGTACTGGTGTGAATGTGGAGAATTTCAGTCACTTAGATTGCCATGCTCTCACGTCATTGCCACATGTTCATCAATGAATTTAGACTATCGTCAATTCATTTCACCAATATATCGGTTGGATAACTTATTAAAGGCCTACGGACGTGGGTTTGAACCGATTGGTAATGAAGAATATTGGCCTCATTATTCTGGTCCAATGTTCATTCCTAATCCACTTATGCGAAGAAATCGAACTGGAAGACCCAAAACATTACGCATTCACAACGAGATGGACGATTGTGCAACGGAAAAAAATAAAAAATGTGGGTTGTGTAGAACTGAAGGGCACAATAGGAAGACATGTCCATTCAAAAATAGTGAAATAGGTGAAAGTTCAAGACATTAATGTATCAATGTAATATATTATTGTAATTTAATGTATTAATGTAATATATTATTGTAATTTAAAGTATCAATGTAATATATTATGGTAATTTAATGTATTAATGTAATATATTATTGTAATTTAAAGTATCAATGTAATATATTATGGTAATTTAATGTATTAATGTAATTTAATTTAATGTAGTAATTTAAAGTATCAATGTAATTTAATTTAATGTATTAATGTAATTTATAGTAATGTAATACAATTTATATAATGTAGTAATGTATTAAGAATAATGTAATAATGTAGTAATATTCCAAGAGTTTTAATTTTTTCCCGCCTGGAATCCAAGAGTTTTAACTAAAGTCGTGGACGGGGTCCACGACATTCTGCTAGGGTTCCTCGACTTCGACGTTGGCCGCTTCAGTAATGATGGCACTGAACGAATGTCGTGGACCAGGTCCACGACTTTGGAGCAGGCCGGCTCTGCGACTTCAATGTCAAATATATATAAATTAATTATTTATATATTAATATAATAAAAATAATTATTATAAATAATATAAAAAAATTAATATAAATATAAATATATAATGTATCATAATATAAAAATAAAAATATAAATATATAATGTATTATAATATAAAAATAAATATATATTTAATATAAATATATAATTAAAATATTTAATTTAATTATATAATATAAATATTATAATTATAATATATAAACGGGTGGTATCCCATCAGCCGCCTGGAACGCTTCGACTAGGCGAATGTTGTGGATGGTATCCACGACTTTTGAGCAGGCTAGGTTACAGCTACGACTTCGAGCATCTAGGGCACATAATTGAAAGTCGTGGACCCGTCCACGACATTCGTCCTATAAATAACCCCCCAACCCCTCACCGTGTATCTCACTGCTGTATTAAATTCAAAAAAATCAAATTCAAAAAATTCAAATCTCTTTGTGACACTATGAATCACATTGGTCCCGACCCTATCATTCCATCCCTACTTACTCTTCAAGATGATCATGTTTCCACAACAATATGGAATGGTGGTGAAGTTACTTTTAGGGCAAGGTATAACCTATGACCACAACTACCTGAAGAACCGGTGTTACAAGTCATTCGTAACACCGCGTTTGGAAGAATATTAGACATTGGAAGAGCTGAGATCAACAACCATCTGATTACTGCTTTGGTTGAGCGCTGGAGGCCGGAGACGCACACTTTCCACTTACCCATCGGAGAGTGCACGGTTACTTTGGAGGATGTGGCTTATCAACTTGGATTGCCCATTGATGGAAACATTGTCACCGGACCAACAAACATGGATTGGAATGTTGTCTGTCATAACTTGTTGGGTGCGGTTCCTAATGAAAGACAAATTGTTGGACAACACATTCAAATGAGTTGGTTGGACTCCACATTTCAGCAACTCCCAGATGATGCTACTGAGGTTGTAATCGATCAACATGCTCGTGCATTCATTCTGAGGATGATTGGGGGATTTCTGATGCCGGATACATCAGGTTCAAGAGTCCATTTGATGTATCTCCTTCTGTTGGAGGATTTATCTGAAACCTACCAATACAGTTGGGGGTCTGCGGTTTTGGCGTGCCTTTATCGAGGTCTTTGTCGTGCAGCCTTGATTAGCCGTCAAATTGAAATTGGTGGATGTTTGTTATTACTACAATCGTGGGCGTACGACCGCATCCCAATGCTTGCACCAAGATTAAACGTCCCCACTACAAACTTATTTCCACTAGTTAGAAGGTATATTTATTTTACTATTACAAATATTTAAATACATTTCTTCAATTATTAAATTTAATTTATAATTAATTTTTTTTATTATTACATGAATAGGTGGTCCCAACATTTAATCACGACAAATATTCCTGGTCATGCAACCAACATAATACGATCAATGTTGGATCGCTTGCGTGTAGATCAGGTAGTCAAATAATAATTTACTTATATGTTATTTAAATATTTTTTTGAAATATTACTTATTCATTTATATATTTTCTAACATATCTTTATATGTTGATTAGTTTGTCTGGACCCCATATCAAAATATTGACTTTATGGGTCAGATACCAGATATGGCTCGATCACGCGTGCCACTTATATGTTTTGCAATAGTTGAGTGGCATGCTGCTGATCGAGTTATGAGACAATTTGGTTTACAACAACCAATCCTTCAAGATCCAATTAACCTGCAAAAACAACACAAAATGGATCTTCGAGGGAAGAATGACTACAACTGGCAACAAAAGCATGATCAGTGGATCCAAATATGGAATCATCGGGAAGACTATGTTATGAATGGTTTGCCCAATGTACAACCTTTGTATCACTACTCAGAGTACATGCAGTGGTACCTACAAAGGACAAGAAAGTACATATCTCCCGACGGGGCATATTCATCTGGATCGGTAATATTTTTTTCTTCTTTTTTTTCTTCATATTTATATTCATGTTCTTACATTATTATTTTTTTGCAATATAATTTCATTAGATCAATTAGAGATCAATGTGCTCCATCAACCGTTCATGACAACCCGATGCAATTCATACATGGCGTTTACTTGTAGTGCAATGACATGATTGATGCATTCGCTAAACTACTTCCAACGGCCTTCTCCGATAGTAACTATCAGGCACCTCCGACTATGCCAGTTGCACCTGAGTTTCAGCAACAGTTTGAGAGTCAAACTCAAACTGATACTCATCCGCAGGCATTTACTCAGCAAACACCCGTTCCTCAACAACCATTTCAATTTCAAAGTTTTGGAGCGTTGAGTGATTATTCAATCTCTCATCAATTCGGATCTTCATCACATTATGAAGAGTCATTACCAACTATGTTTGGAACGACTTCTACAACACCATTGTCGGCATTCAACTCTGAACAATACTATCAACCTACAATGCCGACACAAGTGGATGATGAAGATGATGAAGATGATGAAGAGGAGGAGGAAGAGGTGCCTCAGTTAGTCAGAGGTGGAACAAGACAACCAACACAACCAAGCTTAAGAGTGCAACCACCTCGAATGAAAAGACCACCTCCATGCGGCACATCATCTCATAGACGCCATTAGGAAATAGATTTTGTTATGTTTTTTATTTCTTTTTCCAAATATGTACTAAATTTGAATTTTAATTAAAATTGTGATTTTGATTATCAATTATTATTATTTGGTTTCCTATTACAAATATTCAATACTAATAAAATAAAACATAAAATACAAAAATAAAAGAAAAACTACAATACATAAAAAGGGGTATTAGGATACATGTAAGGGTAGAAAACACCAAAAACACGCTACTGTTTCAGGTTTGAGGGATGTCGCATTCTAACAATGCGACACAAAAGTCGCATTTCCTGAATGCGACTTACCTCACCATGAATCTCGCATGTTAGAAATGCGACACATATGTCGTGGTCCCCATCCACGACATTCAAAAAGTTACACTAAGACGGTAAATAAATTTTTTACTACACCAAAGCTGGCATAGTGTAGTCAAACTACACCATGCCAGTAAATTTTCCAATTTTCTCTATTCATAAAAACGAAACAGAGTCTCATTTGAATGTTAAATAATAATGGACTGTTATTAAACATTTAAATGGATTTACTTCAGCAAAGAATCCACTTTAGAAAATAAAGTGTAAATGTAAGAAATTATACAGCACATTATTGATATTAAAATCAAGGTTTTTATTATCCATAATATATAGCTTATTTTACATAAATTAAATCCAGGGCCAACATGTTGGTAGAGCTTACTTGATTTTCAGACATTTTACGCATTCAAATATTTGATTCATGTAAATGATACTTATTTATTTGAGTAGATATATACCCAAAATAAATGAGTTTCTTATCCATATAGAATATACTTATTAAAAATATCAGTTTTTGTTTTTTTTAGTTTCTTCATCTCAAATTGATGACATGTTCTATTCTAAAAGGTGTGGACTTCATGTGTTATTATTTATAATTGATCAAAAAAATACTTAATTATTAAAATTTTAACTTAAATATATTTTTTCAACCAATCACAAATGTATAGTACATGAATTGATATATTTTTGAGACAAAAGATGTGATCTCATCTAGACATGTATTTGGATTTTTCATTTTTGTCTTGGTGAATAAATAGGTATTTGGATCATTTCAAATGTACAATGTTGGATTGGAGTAACATCCACCTTTTTTTGGTGGGTGGATTAACAATGACCTAATTAGCAGTACTAAAATAAACTGTGAGATTTGCTAATAAAATTCATTCTGATAATATGAAGAGATTGACAAGAGGTGTTTTTAAATTACATTACAGTATCATATAATCATATTACATTATCATATAATTATATTTCAGTATCATATAATAAGAAATATAGACACTAATGAAAAAAGTGATTCTATTTGTGGGGCCTTTCTAAAAATTGGCAGAATCCTAATATTTATGTCTATTTTTTTACATAATCTTGTTTGTCACATGACAAGTTCAAGTTAAAAGTAGAATATCCATTCTTCATTGCAGATTGTACTTTACACAAGTACTCTTTGTCAAAATTCTTGCACTTCTAACACCTAATATATATCCTAACTTAAAAATGGACCAATCTTATCAACCAAATGAGAAAGTTATGAATCAGCCATCCACATCAGGAAAAACTAAAACCTGATTTGGGTAGGTAATAATAAACTCAAATATTCTTATATTGAGTAACCACAAGAAAACAATCACCAAAATTAGCAATCAAGAAATTGCATTGTACATGCATTATACATTTTAGCTCATAAATATCAAGATAAAGAGAATGTTCTTATGTATGCATATAATACTAGATTACAAACACTGTAACCAAATACTACAATTCAATCTCATATCACCTAAAAAATGAAAAACCTCTCCAATCTCCATCCACCATAGGCTGCAATGAAATCAGAAATGTCAAAGATTTTTTAGTTTACCCTTAGCTTCTGCCTTAAGATACTCCACATGACATGAAGCTTTCTGAGGTCCATTCAACCCAAAGCAAGGGTCACTGGCTTCCCCTAAAGTTATAGCAAAGTAAAGATAGACAGTGCAAAGGATAGCTAGTAAAGTAAGAGCAGATAAGAGGTAACGGTGCCTCTGTAAAAGTGTTGACCAACTACCAAATTCATTCTTTGTAAACTGTTTCCTGAAAGATGATGACCTTAGAGTATGAGGAGATGATAAAATGGACTCAAGAACCATGGCTTCTACAGCTATATATACTTGAGTCCTTCTGAATCTGCATATCATGTCAAACAGTAGTAGAAGTGTGTGAGGAGATTCAGTGCACAATGGTTTCACATAAAATAGATTAATAGTTATATTTATGAGTGGAACAAAAAATCAGTGTCACATTCCATGCAGAACCTATGAGGATATATAAAAAAGTGTGAATCAATAAGATGAAAACATCTTAATAGTAAATAAACTTAAGTTTACACTCATTTCATCGACATAGGGGAAACAATATAACAACAACCAAGCCTTTACCCCACTAGGTGAGGTCAGTTACATAGATCGAACGGCGTCATAATGTTCTATCATTAATCATGTTCATTGTCAAAACATTGAGCTCTGAGTCTTTCTTTATCATTTTCCCTATGATTTTTCTTGGTCTCTCATTTCCTCTAGGAATTGAACTAGCTTCCAACATGCCCCCCCCCACATAAGCCTGCTGGACCAGGCGAAGGGTTACCTTTGACCCATAACTAAAGGGCATCTTTTGACCCATCACAACCGGAAAGAAGTTGGACTTTGACTCTGATACCATGTTAAGGTTTCATCTCAAGACCAATTGGCAATGAGAGAAGTAGTCCAACATGTATTTAAACCATTCCCGAGACAATGAGTATGCGATATGAGACTTACTTCCCAACGCATAATAGCTTTAGAAATCCCATAAACTTAAGAATAAGACACCATATTGTTGAATAAATGGAAAAAAAACACCAACTTCCAGTGCAAATATCCACCGCAATACAAAAACAAGATGGTGAAAACACCCAACACAATGCCTCCACCCTCTGAAGGCATTTTGATACCATAATATAAGCAGATTCAACACAATTTCACCCATTCCAGAATCAGAATATTAATTTAAACCCATTTATCCAATACCAATATACAGAAACCCACATCCATAACCCAATTAAACAAGAACATAGCTAAATTATGCAAATGCACACAATTACACAAGTTCAAATCTGAATCTGGTATAAGATGGCAACTGAATCAAAAGCACTTGGTTTGGGCACAATTGATTAATTGATCCAATACATACAACAACAAAATACATTCTTTTTTCATATCCAATTGAGGGTAGCAGAATTAATAATAAAAAATGACACATTTTTCTAAGAAGAATATGGAAATAAAAAAACCATGGGAAAACTGAGATCACATAAAAAAAGATAGGAAAGAAAGAAAAGAGAAGTTTTACACTATGAGGGTGAATGATGTTGGAGATGGAGGAGGAACCTGAGAATGAAAAGTGTTAAAGTATGAGAAAAGAGTTTGTGTGAATTGCCGTGTGTTTCGTCATAAATTTAATGTTACCATTCCTTTAAAAAAAAAATCCTAGTGTTATAAGACACAAAAGGATATAAATTTAATTAGAAAATGTTAATAAGGTTATTTAGGTATTTTGACTTCTTTTCCCAATAAGGATATAAATTTAATTAGAAAATGTTAATAAGGTTAGTTAGATATTTTGAATTCTATTTCTCAAAAAAAAAAAATTACTCCAATACGAGGAACCGTTGAATTTGGGATCCGGAGGACATTTTCATCTCTTACATTGATATTTTTATCCTTAAGAAAAATGGGATGATAATTTTAACCTTATATATTAGTGCAAAAATCATCATTTGTCTCTCCAGCAATGAATATGAAGTTTTCCCTAAAATAAGACTCCCAAACAAACCCTTAAAAGGCAGGAGATAATGTACTTTCATGCAATTTAAAATTGCAAAATTGCAAACTCTTTTCTTATGTCCCATAGCTTAGTCAATTTGAGTTGCTCACATTATGTTTAGGTTTGTAGTTGCATTTTTAAAATATTGAATATTTGAAGAGGATAAAAATAACAATTTTAAGAATGAACTTGTTAAACTAGAGATGTGAGGGGAAGAATATTCCATATAAGTTTTCCTAACTATGAGAAAAGCTTACCAAGACTGTTTAACTAATGGGTAAACTATCATCTTACACAAGTAGATGAGATCATGAGAATATGTGCATATGAGGTCTTTCTTTATTTACATTTCATTCTTATAGTAATGAAACAATGTTGTTGACATTTTCAGTAGCATTTACATCTTTTTAGTGTAAATAAATTCATGCAAAATATGTTATCACCTATACGAATGAACGGGTAACCTACTAGTTTATGAAGAAAACAAAAAAACAAAATGAAGTTCTCTTACACTTCTTCAACAATCAGTATTATTGGTTCCATTCAATCTCATAATGCTTCAATACCAAGTTACCAACATATTTGTCCTTTCCTTGTTGCTAAAACTCTGCTTTCCGTGTACCCTTTGGAAGGAATATTAGAAAGGGAAATAGAAAAGAAGAATAAAGTAAAGATGCGTTGGACATGATCGGGAAGCCTTCAACTATCGGAAAGTTCCAATGTTATTTGGGTATGGGAAGAGTTGAGAAATAAAAGTGAGACACTAACCAAAACCTTAAGACTTAGTTTTATGAGCATTTTCAACTTATAAACTGTTTCACTCATTCCCTCATATCCAATATGGAACTTCAGATTTGAATAAACCAACAAAATGTAATGAGAAAAACAACTTTTACCCTAAGATCACTTGCTCTCATATATATGATAATACATAGCAAACCTGGCCCAATCTTTATTCTTATTCCTCCATTATTAAGATATGATAGTGCTTCACTTTTAAAGTCAGTAATTATGAACAAGGCTGCTAACATCTTCTACTTGAATTTGGGGAAATGGCAAAAAACTATAGCTTCATTGTGTGCATTCTTATCATGGTCTTGGATGTTATTGCTGGCATACTTGGAATTCAAGCAGAAATAGCTCAAAACAAGGTACTCCTAGAACAAACATATCTATCTTAATTAAAAAATTCATTATTATTATTAAGAACATTAATGTATCATTTTTTTTAATTTTTGGGATATATGAAAATAGGTGAAGGATTTGAAGATGTGGGTGTTTGAATGTAGGGACCCAAGCTATGAAGCATTCAAGCTAGGATTGGGTGCTGCAATTCTCTTGGCCTTGGCTCATGTAATTGCTAACTTAATTGGTGGGTGCATTTGCATTTGTTCTAAAGAAAATTACCAAAGAGCCCCTCCCAACAAGCAATTAGCAATGGTTTTTCTCATATTCTCTTGGTAAGTAATTGACTTTACTTCTTTAATCTTTAATGTGCATGTTCCAAAGGTCCCAATTTCCCTCTCTTGTGTGTTATAAATATAGATTATTTGTCTCATTTCTTGTCTTAGTCCAATCAAAATGATAACTTTTGTTATTTTTTATTTTTAAACTTTTTCTTTTATTCATGTATTATCATTTCCATTGGATTGGGACAGGAAACATGACAAGAAGTGAAACAAGTAATATGTGTCCTTGTGTTTATGTATGCAAGTTAGATTATATCTACCCTATGATGTAATCTAAGTTTAAGTTATTAATATTCTAAGGGTGATTAGATTTGTGAATTGGTGTTCTTAACAGGGTCATATTAGTTGTTGCATTCTCTATGCTCATCACAGGCACATTATCAAATTCAAGATCAAGAGAATCTTGTGGGATATCAAACCATCGATTTCTATCAATTGGAGGGATTTTATGTTTCTTTCATGCATTATTCACTATTGCATATTATGTTTCTGCCATGGCCACAGGAAGGGAAGAAAAGAGGCAAGGGAACCCCCTATAGGTCACAATTAATTATTCTTTTAGTTATCACAAAATATTAAGGGTGCTTATGGAAGTTTTATTGTAGAGAATGGAAGCTGAAATAAAATAGTAATGTTTGCCTTATTCATTGTTTAGCCTTAAGATGTGACTTATAGGAAGAAAAGTCAGTGTCCTTTTGCCTTCATGTATTTTGTCAATGTAATTTTTTTATATTATTGGTCTATGCATTATTGATTATTAACCTATGAATATTAGATAAATAACAATTAAAAAAATTCTTACATTGCATATACTATTTTCTTTATATCTTTTAATTTTAAGATTATAGTTTTTTGATAAGCAAATATTAGTTGTTAGTATTTTAAGACATTAATTATTATTAATATTAATTTTTTTATTCCAACAATGTAGTAAGGTTCATTAAAAAATATTAAATATTAACATATCATTTATTATTTATTTATGTATCCATTATTATTAACTTTTAAATAAAAACAATCTACATAAATAATAAATTATGCTCCAAACTTTTTAAAAACGTTACATTAACAATACATAAATATTAAACTAAAAACATCCAAAGTATTGGTTATTATCCTAAATTATTTGTTCTAAGTGTAAACTTTATTTAAATTGGGTTTTTGTATACTTGTTTATAATTTTTTATAAACTGTAGTAACCAACTTAGCTTATAAATAAAAACATATAAACCAAATATAAAAAAAATAAAAGTAGTAAGTTTGAAAAAAAAAATTGATATATTTTTCACATTTTATAATCTATACTAAACAGTAAACATGTTACTTAGGGGTAAGTAATTTAAGAATAAAAATTTAAGTAAAGACAAATATAATTACTTTTTGGTGCTATCATTATATACATTTCTACCTAAGTCTTTCTCCTGTTTGATTTTTAGACAGGTGGAATGTCCAATTCTGGAAGTAACATTACTTATTGAGAATGAGAATAATACACCAAATAGATTAGTTTGATAATTATAGAAAAATTTGGACCCAAAAAATAATAATAATGTAAACGTTAGTTTCAAAATTTAATTTGAAAATAGCGAAGGCGCACACGCACACTCCTTCCTTAACCGGAACGAATTGAAATCATTGAATCACAGAGCCGCTGCCGAATCCAAATTCAAATTTCACGCTCCACACACTGCCATCGCAATCTCATTCCCATTTTCGATTCCACACATGGCTTCTCGTAACCAGAACAATCCTCCTTGCAGCCCCTCTAATGTAAGCCTCTCTCAATTTTCAATTCAATGATCCTTTTCAATTCTCTCCAATACTCGGGAATTTCAATTTGGTAAAAAAAAATGAGGCATTGAAATGGAATTTTTGTTTTTGATTTCAGAAAAAAGGTGGTAGAACTGAAGAGTTATTTGCAGACAAGCGTGGAAGAATCGGAGCTGAAAAGATGGAACAACGAGGAGGAGCCGTTGGGAAGGTGAGAGCTCCGCTTTCTTCGGTGAAAGTTCGGTCTGATACTAATGCAGGGAGTGAAATTGGAAGTAATGAGGGGATGGAATGTAGTGTTGTTGAGTTTACAAAAGAGGATGTAGAAGCCTTGTTGAATGAAAAGAGAAAAAAAGGGGATCCCTTTGATAATAAGGTTAGTCTAATCTAGCTTCATTTATGTATTATTTGGTTGATTCTTAATTCTTAATTTGATTCATGTTTATTGTTGCTTGTAGATTTTATTTGAGGTCTTTTATATTGGTGTTTCATTGTTTTCCCAACTTAATGTGCAGAAAAAACAGGAGCTGATGGCTGCTTATATCAAGCGGCTTAAGCTTTGTGTTCGATGGTTTATTAAAGTTGAAAATGGCTATGTCCAAGAAAAAGAGAAGCTTCAGTCTGAACTAGAGTCACTTGAGAAGAAGTGCAGTTACACTGGTAAGTCGTCTTTACTTCGTGATTTTTAGAGATAAGTTGATTGGGTATGCTATTGAAAAAATATTTTTAAACCAGTCTTTGGATGCTAGCTTCTCGACTGCTATGGAAGCATTTATTTGATTTTTGAGCATCTTGTTCTGTACTTGTGTTGTAACTACAATATTTATGCACTGTTGTATATCATATCTCTGTCAACAGAACTAGAGATTTATGTGAAGTAGATTACTCAAAAATAGGGACTATCATTCCTCGGTGTTATTATCTAGCGTTTTTAATGGTTTTGTTCTGTAGAAGGCATTTTGTTGATGTTGTTGTTGATATATTTCCTAAACACAACCACATTCTACTTGCATGTTGTCTTTGGTTTAGTTCAAAAATGTATGTAGAAAACAATCATGTAGTCATATGTGTATTTCCTCAGAGATTGAGATGAAAAATAAGATGGGGGAGTTGAATGAGACAATATCTGATTTAAGGAGGACAATTACCTCTTTAGAAGAGAGAATCGTGAAGGAAGAATCGGATAAGCTGGTAAGGTTGTCTGGTACAACATTGTGATTGAATATCTCAAGCAATATTTTTTGAATATCTCAACTCATTTCTTGTGGATTAACAACTAGGAAGCAATTAATTGTTATAAAATAGAAAAGGAAGCCAGAAGTGTAGCTGAGAAAGTTCGGGATGAGAAATCAGCTGAGCTCGAAAAAGTTTTGGATCAGAAATCAGTTGCTGAGCAGAAGGTAATACTAGTTATATTCTTGATAAGTTTAAGTCACTTGCTATGTATTGATTTTGCCACCAAATTCTACAAAATTATTTCACTCTCGGGTAAATTCTTCAATAGATTTAATGGTATTTCATGTTTATTGGTTATTTGATTTGATTCCTTCAGATTCCCACACAGTTTTTCCATTTTGAAATTGTTGAATTTTGCAGGCCATTTCAAATGAGGACTTGTACAACCGATCTCAAGAGTATAACATGAGTTTGCAGCAGTACAATAGTCGTCTTCAGTCAGATCTTGATACTTCTAATGAAGCACATAAGCGACTTGAAATAGAGAAAGCAACCATCGTTGAGAGCCTTAGCATTGTAAGAGGTCATAATAAGGCATTGCAAGATCAGTTGGTATCTCTTAAAGTAAGTTTTTTCAAATTTCAATATGATATATTTTTTCAATGCTAAGTTTATCTTATAGCATGTTTTGTCGATTTAGAGTTTTTAATGTTTCAAATCAAGTGAATTTTCTATGAACATGTTAGAAACTTTTTGCTATTTTGGGCATGGAATGATAGGGATCAGTTCATTTGTTGATTGTTCTGGCATCCTTCTTCATGCAAGCATTTGAATTTCGTTTTCTATAAAAGAATTCTTAACATGCCATGTGTAACCTTGTCAAGATGAAAGAATCTACACTTGGAGCTTTATGCTTTTTGCTTGTCTTTCTTTCTCAGGCTTCACAGGATGAGGCTATAAAGCAGAAAGAAGCCTCAACAAATGAACTCATACGCCTTCGTGAAGAATTAAAACAAATTAGAGATGAACGTGACCGCCAACAGGGACAAGTAAAGGCTTTAATGGGAGAAGTAGCAAAGTACAAAGAATATACAGGGAAATCGTTGGCACAATTGGATACTTTGATAATTAAAACAAATGCTCTTGAGGTTGCCTATTGTAGTTATTCTTACATTTTTTGCAACATTTTATTTTTTATTTATTAACTATGCAGTAGATTTATAACATATTGGGCTTTCTTAACAGGCGACTTGTTCTTCTCAAAAGGAGCAAATACTTCATCTGCAGCAGTTGTTGTTTGCTGAAAAGGAGAAGCTAGAGGTAACACATTTGGCATTTAATTTAACATGAAAAATTGCATACCTTTACTAAATTTGCTGAAAATATAGGATTAAATGGTACTAGGCGATGTTTGGTTGTAGTGTTTTTAGTGCTTATTTGATAACTAGAACTGACACCATATATATTCTTCCTGTTAGATGGCTGATTTATCAGCTTCGACAAGCAGAACAGTATTTGAAGAGCAAAGAAGACTTATAGGTGAATTACAAGATCAATTGGCTGATAAAGAAATTCAATTAGTTGAAGGAGAGAAGCTAAGGAAAAAGCTTCACAACACTATCCTGGTAATGCCTTTTTGCTGTTAATATTTTTCAAGATCTTCCCTTATCAGTTCCAAGGCATAGTTCAATGATACCCAATTTTTCATTTGTAGGAGCTAAAGGGAAATATTCGTGTGTTTTGCCGTGTGCGGCCTTTGCTACCAGAGGATGGTACAGGATCAGACATGGTTGTTTCTTACCCTAATTCAACAGAATCACTTGGACGGGGCATTGAATTGGTGCAAAGCGGTATTTACAAAAGTTTCTTTACCCCTCTCACTGCTTCTATTGTTTCTAATGAGTTTCATGTATTTTATATGCTTAGTGTAGTATGACAATCTCATTCTTTAATGGTATGCAGGGCAGCAGTACCCTTTTACATTTGACAAGGTGTTTGATCACGAAGCTTCTCAGCATGATGTTTTCATAGAGATATCACAGTTGGTACAAAGTGCACTTGATGGCTACAAGGTGATTTTAACTTTGCCTTCTTTTGATCATTAAGTATGAGACACAAACAAAGGTTAACAGGGTAATATTTTAAGATAGAAGAAAACTTGTCAATGGATTTTCTTAGTGCCATGACTAATTCTGGCATTTGAGATCCTTCAAAATTTCTCTAGTGCACTTGTGAAAAAGGACGGCCAATACATGAGATTCCCACCTAATGGGGTCTGGGGAGGGTATATGTATACAACCTTACCCTCACAAGCGAAGAGACAGTTTCCAATCTCCAGGTCACAGGGCAAACAACCTTACCGTTGCGCCGTGGCTCACATTCTCTTAAGTGCACTTTGTAGCAAAATCAAAATGTGCATATTAGATTTTGAACAACAATTTTTTTTATTTCAATCTTATGAGGTGTAGATGGTTGGTTTTGCACTTCATTGAGGGAAATTGTTGTTAATTACTTTGCTCGCCATTACATTCTCGCTGTGATCTTTATCTAAAATTATGCATCGAGTTTTTCCTTCTTTTAATAGTAAAGCTCAACTATCACTGCTTGTAGTATTCTTCTAAAATTGTCATTATATGGCATTTTTGTCAAATTGACTCTTAGAAAACTTTATGTGAGTGCTTCTTTATGTTTAATATCTTGGATGTTTTTGCAACTGACAACTCCTCAGAGTTGGTTTTTTTTTATTAAAGTCATTTTTCCTTCCTGAGATACAAGATATAGTGGCATGGCGTATTAGAGGCTTATTTTTCTTCATATTTCCTCTATCTTTTATTCGTGTTATAAGCTGTGACTTGATTGAGGTCATGGTTTGCTATATGGCAGGTTTGCATCTTTGCTTATGGGCAGACAGGTTCTGGCAAAACCTATACAATGATGGGTAGGCCTGATGCCCCGGATCTGAAAGGGTTGATACCTCGTTCTCTAGAACAGATATTCCAGACTAGTCAGTCCCTGAAAGACCAAGGGTGGAAGTATAAAATGCAGGTTAGTATATGTTTTCATGATTTTCTTGTGATTATATTTAATGGAAACTGAGATACATATTTTTAGGCATCCATATTGGAAATATATAACGAGACCATTCGAGATTTGTTATCTTCATATCGGTCAAGTGGGATGGATCAAGCACGAACAGACAACGGTATTGCTGGCAAGCAGTACACTATTAAACATGATGCAAATGGAAACACATTTGTTTCTGACCTGACCATTGTTGATGTGTGTAGTGTGAATGAGATTTCTTCCCTTCTGCAAAAGGCTTCACAAAGCAGGTATGCTCTTAGTCTATGTGTGGATCCTGCAAATGTATTACTTGTGTGAAGTTATGCTTGAATAAACTTTCTGGATAAATATGTATAAGAATGCATTTTCTCTTCCGTATGAATTTCAGATGATATATTATTCTTTTCCCAACTAACCAGTTTCAAAATAGATTTTACTTTTGATTCTGTTAAAAGATTTAAACTCTTATTATATACCATACAATATGCTCCTGTTTCTTGTTCTACAATGTTACAATCTGTATATGATAGGATTATATTTATTAACAAAACAAATTATTTCCCTCCTATTTTTCAGGTCGGTGGGAAGAACACAGATGAATGAACAATCATCAAGAAGCCATTTTGTCTTTACTTTGCGTATATGTGGGATAAATGAGGTATTTGCTTGGTATGCTTGTTATTTTGTTCTGACTCCTGACAATGATTCCTGTTGCACTTCTATTGATTTTGTAGAATACTGGACAACAAGTGCAAGGTGTGCTAAACTTGATTGATCTGGCCGGAAGTGAAAGACTGTCAAGGAGTGGGGCAACTGGGGACCGATTAAAGGAAGCCCAGGTGTCTATTTTATTTGCATTATTATGAACTTCTGCTCTTTGCCAATAATTATACTTTATGTGATAAACTAGTTACTACCCTTTGCTATCATATTCAGGCAATCAACAAAAGTCTCTCCTCTTTGAGTGATGTCATCTTTGCTTTGGCTAAGAAAGAGGATCATGTTCCGTTTAGAAATTCGAAACTAACATACCTTCTCCAGGTATGTTGACCTATGAAATTTTGCTTATCAGTGATTTGGCCAGATTGTGCCTGCCGTTTAGATTTATCTTTTTATTTTTTTCCTTTTCAACTAGTCAGCAAATTACATTGAAATCACACGCATGGTCATCAATGGATATATTTGCTATGTAAAAGTTAGATTGTATATTGGTTAATTAGTTAAAAAAATCAGGCTTAATTAGTCAAAGTTTTATTTATAAATCATTTTCACACTAGTAGATAGAACTAACTGTAAATAGTGTATGGTGGTATTCTCACTAAATTTCAGCCTTTCTAGTTTTCAATGGCATTTATACAATATTATTGATTTGAAGATCTTACTCTACAATTTGCTTTGAATTTAGTGTAGTTACAAGAACCAAACTATATAGATGTCTTTCTAATGCTGCATAATCATGTTGTATGCGTGCAGCCATGTCTTGGTGGGGACTCGAAAACATTAATGTTTGTCAACGTCTCACCTGATCAATCTTCAACCAGTGAGTCACTCTGCTCTCTCCGTTTTGCAGCCAGAGTCAATTCCTGTGAAATTGGAATTCCACAGCGGCAGACATCCACGTGATCCTTAGAGTCTCCGTTGAGCTATGACTAAAGGAGAGGTTTGCCTAACCCACACGCATTATCAACCATGACAAAAAATAGCAGTTGTTTGTGCTGCTTTAGTGGTGAAGAAAAATAGTATCCTTAAGCTGCTGAGATATAAGTCATAAATGCAAGCTTAAGTTTTTCGAGAATCAAGCTTGTAAATTTGTTGTGGAGGCTTGGCTTTTAGGCTCCAACAAGAATAATGGACTCATTATTTGTACCATTTAGTTGTGACATTATAATTATTACCGGTTGCCTTGTGGCATGAAGATCATGAGTTCAAATATGGGAACAATTTGTTCATCTGTGACGGTAAAATTGTGCACATATACTTTCCCACCCTACTAGGTGGGATCCTAATCAGCCTACTATACTGGGACAACTTTTTTTTATAATTATAATAGCAAATTTACAGTGGCATGTTGATTCTAAGTAACACTTCACCAGTTGGTGAATTGTTTCAGAGGAAAGCTCTTATACACATCTTTTCTTTCTGAGGGTGAAACATAGATTTAGGACATCATGACCAACTAAAAATCAGAAAAACCAGAAAGATGTTATGGGTTCATAGAACTCCTACTGATGGCTATTTTGATCATCTGCACATCCGTTGTCCCAAAAAGTATTACTCCATGTGTCACTTGTTGTGATTGGTCAAAAAATATAATTAAGTTAAAAATTTAATAGTTAAGTATTTTTCTGACAAATCATAATCAATAGTACATGAACACATTTTTTGGGCTCCATGGGGTTATTTTAGTTAAATCTCATCCAAGATTAGTCAACCTTATGAGTTTTATTTGGAAACAATTAATTAATAATTCATCATTTGAAAATGAAGTTGTTCATCTAACTATATAAAATTGGTCAAACAGCAGGCTGCAGCAGTATTAGAGGATCCGTTTCCTATTGTTGGAGTAGTGAACTTAAATTATTTGATTTATATGTACGTCAGTGCAATCATAGTATTAGAAATTGGATTAACGGTCCAAAAAAAGTGATAGAATAGGGTAGATTGCTGACATTGTCATTTTTGCTATCAATATTAACATGTGATTCTAACTATTCTAACTAGTTGAAAAACTAGCATAAAATTCAGTGTTACAAAAACTGACTCACTGATCGGTCAAAATTGTTAATTAAAAAAAAATGTTGTTACTTTCAGATTACCAATATAATCTACCTTCAACTTATTTGTAGTTATGGTTGTTAGTTTGTTTGAGACAACAAAATTGTTTTTAACATGGAAGTTTGAACCCCATGTATCTCCCTGATATATAGTCTCCCCAAATTTGTATGGCTCCAAAGCTAGTCATTAGAACAACACTTAAAGCCATTACTATGCTGATAGAAAATACTATTAATGATGGCCTTCCATAGTTTTGAATTGCTCTCTGCACCATTAATAATCCAACAAGTGATGCAACAAAACATATTATGGTCATGATGAGTGCAAACTCTATATGTTCCATGCCCAACAATAGATATTGCAATGCTGACATGGTAGAAGAGAACAAAACCATGAAACAACATGTTGCTGCTGTCACCTATACAACAAAATAATTTGGTTCCTTAGTTAATATAAGTTTAGTAGACACTATCATCAGCAATATAAAGCCTAATGTATTGTATACAACTTTTCTATTATTAAGAACTGATACTTCAAAATGGTTATTGTACCGATATCCAATACGTGTCAGTGTCAGATACTTCGATATTTTTTAATACTTTCTTATCACTTTTAAGTCTTTACGATTTGTTTCTTATATATCAACATATTTAGCTTAATGATACTTGCCTCAGGTGCTATTCCAACTTGAAGAAGAAATGGACTTATCAACATTCCACCTCCAATTCCAAATACACCACCCAGTGCCCCTGCTAGTAGTGCCATAATTGGAAAGATAAGCTTATTGGACTGGCAAGAACCCTGCATCAAAATTGAAATGAAGTTAGCTTTGATATGATTGAATGAGGAACTAAGTAACATTCAAGAATTAGTTAAGAACTGTTTTTCATCTATGATGTTTACATACCTGTATGAGATTTTGGTCTTGATGACTTTCTTTTCTAAGTACAATCCAGGCAGTGAAAATTACAGTCAAAGGTATTTGAAATGATGAGATAATCCAGTATCCCACACCACATGGCTCTATTGAAATCATACTCTGTACAATTTGAAAAGTTGCCTTATAGAATCTTTCATCAAATGCATGTATTATTGAAAACTATGCAGAAAGTTACATATAGCAACCATAAAACAATGCTCTAGCACTAGATTTTGTGCACCAAATATCCCTCTAATCCTAAACACAATGCAAGGGACTTAGGATTATTCAATCTCAATATCAATGTCAGAATTCACAGCATGCAAAATTGGAAAGTAAATTAAGCATTCAGTTTAATACATCTTTGACAACGCCATTTAGCCATAAAGATTGAAAAAGAGAGAGTACAATGTCATAATTCACAGCATGCAAAATTGGAAAGTAAATTAAGCATTCACTTTAATACTTATTTGACAACACCATTTAGCCATAATAATGATTAAAAAAGAGAGAGTACAATCAAACCTGTCCATTTTTATTGCCAAGAAGAACATAAAGGAAAAAGAAAGAGAACCAGACTAAGACTAAGACCCCCAATTTGAACCAAGGGAACCTCAATTTGCTATTTTCTGCAGGACCTAGAAGAGGTTCTTCAACCCTTATCAACCTTTCATTTTCCTTGTTAACCTGAACTAGCCCATTGCTTTCTTCACTAGACCCATTTTCAAGTTCCTTAAACCCAACTTTCCTAACATTTTCAGATTCAATCTTCCAAAACTTCAAAGCACTGTTGCATGTCCTTGAAGTAGACCAAGTAAGGAAAAGAGCAAACAGTATAGTAATCAACCATTCTGGGAACATAAGGTTGCAAATAACTCCAATACTCACTCCTAACAATATACATGGTTGTGATAAAAGTGCTATATCATAGTTAATCAATGACTTGCCACCAAATCTAGGACTAGTGGCACACATATTGCACATAACATTTGCAAGTGACCCTCCTGTGACCATAAAAGCTGAGAGACTTGAAGCTGTTTTAAGGTCTAAGCCAGCCACAATGGTTAAAATTGGTATAAAAAGACCACCACCACCAATTCCACCAGCACTAGATATAGAGGAAGCTATGAAACATAGAACTGCTGCTACAACCATAGGACCTGATATATGTAGTTGAGTTTCTTGGAATATTTGTGCTCCACTACTTCTCCATTGATATATTTTGTTTATAAAAGGTTTTACATTGATGATTTCTGAAATGGGTTGTGTTTGTTTTGTTGCATTAGATGGATTGAAGGCCATGGTGGTGAGAATCAAGCATATAATAATGTGGATCCTCATTTGCTTTTGAGAGTTTAATAATGGAACAGTGTGGAGTATAAATATACATATCTGAATAGCATTGTGGCCTTTATATAGGGATGAAGAGGAACTCATAACACAAACTTTGGTTATATGTCACTTTTCTATGTGTCACTAATTATAAACTTACAATTAAACTTTGGTTAGTTATTATGGTGCAACTTTAATTGACATGTCAATTTGTAATTGGTGGCACATATAAGTGACATAGAGAAGTGACATAGAAGTGACGTAGAGAAGTGACATAGATAATTTGTGTTAAGGTTCGTGGGTACAACAAAATGGTTGACGTATACAAGTATGTCCATGCCTCACCATGATTTCATTCATCAAAAAAAATACTTAATTATTAAATTTTAATTTTAATATTTTTTAATTAATCACAAGCAAATGATATATAAAGTGGTACGTTTTTTATGATAGAAGATATGCTCTAGTTCTAGTAATGGACTTTCTAGAAAGAGGTTAGGAAATAATGTATTCTTTCCTTACCTCTCCCACACTACACTTTGTATACCAATAATGTCTCAATTTAATTAAAAGTTGTCATTTACTTAAAAATAAAAATCATATAAAATGAAAGTATTTTTTTTATATTATTTGATGAGATTTGATTGGTTTTGAACTTCAGAATAAGAATTTTTTAGAAGAGAGAATTGTTGTTCAATAAAATTACAGAATTAATGGTCAAAAACACATTTCCAATATTGATGATGAATCTGAATATTCTATACCAATTGATATGTACTGCTCTATTTGATACCAATGAGAAACAAAAACTTCCCTAAAAAATAAATTAACTTCCATTAAAAAATTAATAATATACAGTCCACTTAAAATTAAATGAATTACTTTAAAATAAGTGATATAAATATGTTTGAGTTCAACCATGTAATAATTTTTCAATGGGAAGAGTGTTAAATAATATATCCTTACATTTATATGTGTCATCAAAATGTTTGAAAAAATTGAGATGCTATTAGGGAAATGATACTCCTAACATTTAAGTGTTCTAGAAAATGGAGATGCTTTAGGGAAATTTTTTTTGGTATAAAATCAAATGCTTTTAAATTGTGAATAAATGAAAGAATTTTTTTTGACAGAAATTAAGTTTTTTATTCACTAGTAATATGAAACTTTATTAAACCGTTGAATAATTAGGACCGTGTAATTAAATAAAATATATAATTTTGACAATAATGGTGTGAATTTATTACACCAGAACTTGTATAGGATCCTTAAAACCAAAGGGTGCAATGCTTACATACAATGTATAATGAAGCAAATGGATATAAGTCTGAGGAGAAATACAAGCTTAAGAATAGGATAAGATGCCTTGGTGATCACTTCAGATAAAATAAAACAAATATTATATGAATGTAATAACTAGCCTTAGAGTTTGTTTTATACAATTAATACTTATTTATTAGAGTTTAACATCTATATACTATTGTTGTAAAAATTTATATATGATTAGTATATTATCTATCATTTATTTGTATATATTTCTTGAAAAGTTAATAATAATTCAGTGGTAATGTATAAAAGTCATAGAATACATATATATTCTCTATTTATTATCCACATTAACTAATATTTTTTATTAAATAAAAGTTATATAAATGAATAATATATTAATTATGTAAAAGTTTGCACAAATATTACATAAATGTTAAAGTAAAATTATATTTGTATTCTACACTACTCATTTCATATGAAAAAGAATAAGAAAGGTATTTTTCTCCATCTACATTCCAATAAAATATAAATATTAAAATATTGGAATATATAAGCATCCAACAAAAAAAGTAAATTATAATTTAATTAAATTAAAATTTAATATATATTTACAGAGAAATAATGTATTCAAATCAAAAGAATTTAACAATTTTAGAAACAATACAACTGATATTCTAACTAGAAATAATGGCAAAAAATATATTCTAATTAAATTAAATAAAATCAAAGCCTTATTTAAAATAAAATCAAAGCCTTATTTCCCAAAAAAAATGGAATACAAAACAAACTGCCCCTGGATAGATGATGATTCAGGCTCCTCTCTATTATTGGAAAGGGCAGTTAGGTTTTTTAATGTAAGTTTAAGGGTAAAAATGTAATGTTAATGTAAATTAAAGGATAAAACTGTCAATGACTTTTGATTTTTCTATGTATTTCTAGGTAACTGTCTTCTCCATTACTGGAGAAGAGTTTGATTCTAGATAGATAGGATCACTTGTCCCAAAATGGTGTCTTCATCTCTGTCCCGACCAATTAAATATCTTCATCTCATTTAAAAAATACATATTACTTGCATTTCTTTTTTTTCTTGCATTTCTTTCTCTTTTTAATTGGTCAGGACAAGGA
Organism: Lupinus albus; assembly: GCA_009771035.1. Classification (NCBI taxonomy): domain Eukaryota; kingdom Viridiplantae; phylum Streptophyta; class Magnoliopsida; order Fabales; family Fabaceae; genus Lupinus; species Lupinus albus. The sequence goes on along the minus strand of CM020014.1, from coordinate 4,019,498 downwards.
TGAGGACACCATTTTGGGACAGGTGATCCCCATCCCCTAGATGATGTTAAGTATATGGTCTGATGATTAAGACAAATGATTTAAAGAATGAAATGAATGAGGTTATGGGTTCGAGTCTCACTCATAACAAATTTACCTAGTGAGAAGGGTGGAGAGAATGAGGTTGGGGTTCGAATCTCGCTCCACAATAAAATACTAACATACTAACATTTGTCAATAAAAAAAAGATGATGTTGACTGGAGCAACTTTATATCTTCATTCAAATTTTCTTCTCTAACTATACTTGGAGAATACATTTCAAGATTAAACTGATCTTTCTGTTATCCACAACCCCTAATAGAAAAACATATCTAGATCTAAAATTAAAAGCAACTTGAAGATGGAATGGTTTTTCAACTTTCTGTTTGATGTAAAGAGCCAAAGTATAGCCAAACCTTGTAAAAAGAACCTAGTAAACATGTTAAATATATCTAGTTGGGTGTTGCATGTTAGAAAACTTTAATAGAATTTAATGATGGGAGATTTTATACTTAAAGATAAATAATACTAAACATGATGAATATACCATCATCAAATATAGTCAATATATTTTATGCCAAATCATACTAGAGTGGAAGTTTACCTTAATGTACTTGATCATTTGAAAATATGATGAATGAGCTTTAGAAGTCATTTGTCTTGAATCCAAATGCATGTCTATGGTGGAACATGTAGGTTATTTGGTCCTCCAATTATAGATCATCCTACTCTTATCATTAGTTTCTCCTCTAATGGGATGGAGAGAATGACTTGGTTTTATTCTTATTTTGCATGTCTCATGTTGTGTTCTACAATTAGGCAAGAGTAAAGCTATCTTATTTTCTTATTTTCAGTTTTGATCATCATAAAAATAGAAAAACGATTTTTGGTATCTACACAATAATTTTCATGTTAATTATATCGATATTCATATACTTTAATTAAATTATATTATTTTAATTTGACTACTTAAAATAACAATCGTAAACACATTAAACATTTTTTTATCAGCAAAAGAAGATTTTATTATAGAAGAAGAAGTGTACAAAAAGAATAAGAGAAAAGTAGAAGGAAAGTTACAAATTTAAGTTAAGACAATCAATAAGGTTAGTATTAAAGACCCAAAATTTCTTACCTTTTTTACATCATATAGCCATATTTTACGTGAATGCATGTGATTTGTATATGGTATATGCTTAAAAATGGTCGCATATATTTAGTTTAACTATAGTTTTTTATGATGGTGAGAAGGGTAGGTAATGTTGTGAAGTTAAGAATGAGCTAAAGGTAGGTTCAAGCTTCACCTATCACATTCGTGTATTAACATTCTCTTGCCCAACTTCTAGAACCAAATAGTAATTCTTAAATTGTGTTGATTTATTGTTTACTATTTATCTGCCCTTTTTTGTTGTTTGATTGATCTGCACTTTTATCTTTGTACTCTTAGGACAAGCCTACAAATAATATATAAACAAATGTTACTTATTTTTCTTCTTGACCATTGATTTGTATAGCCACCTGACTAATAATATGGGACACAAACATTAGTGGGCAAGAATGTCTGATTCAGCATTTTCCATTGTCAAATATTCAAAAGCATGTTTGTTGATTATTTTAAAGCATTTTGAGATATAGATATTAAGCATTAGACTACTTTGCAAGTGCAGAAAACCTCTTTTTCCAGCACGTCTTTCCAATAAGCTGAAAGTAGATTTATAAAAAAAGTACTTGTACTATCAACATTTTTCTTTTAACCATGTTCCTAAGTGCGCAATGTGGTATATATGAATTGAAAGAGTTGTACATGATATGTGTGGAGACATTATATTACAATTATAATAAGAATCTTCATTGTCAGTTAGTAACTAAACTTTTGTTATTCAATGTTCAATATGCAATTATATTGTAAATATACATGTGGCATCTAATTTATCAGAAGATTATCCCTTAAGATTTGTTTTCGAAGTTTGTGTGTCTATTCATGTTGATTTCTGGCACATGCATATATTATTCATTGCTGTTCCAACTTGCTGGATATTTTGACTCAATAATCATAATCAATATCCACCACTCTTAAATACTTAAACATTGTCATGTGAATTAGTCTATTGCATAAAATGAACTTAGAGAGTTAGAGCTCTTATTCATTTATATAAATAGAATAATAATCATGTTCTAAGCAGTGCATTGATATTATTCTGTCTTAAAAAACCAGAAATTGTTTATTTGAGTGCATTTCTTTCCTGTGATCAACTCTAAAAAGTAAAATCCAGAAATAGTTTACACCCTTCGTGTCTAGCATGTTTTTATGGTCTCCTTTGACTAACAAGTAACACAACTTTTTCCTTGCAAAACCCGGTCCTAATTTATTGAAAACTGATTTTTCAAAACAATATTTATTCTTAAAACAATCATGGTCGAAAAATGATTTCTTTTAAACATGATTATTTTAAAAATTACTTTGCTTAATATTTAAAAAACGATAGGTTGACTATACATACAATCAATCAATGAGTTAAAGGATTTATTGGAATTCATTCCTTAAGTTAGGTTATAATTGAATTTAATACTTTTAAGTATAATTTAATGAATGTTAAATGAATTTGTGGATGTTTTTCATACAATAGTTAGAATCATAATATAAATCCATCTTTTTGTCATCCTTGATTGTAACTACATGAGCTTTATTATGCACATTAAGGAAGTCTTCACTGAAACTATATGCTAGGGAAAGACAAAAACACATTGACAAAAGGTTATTGTGTCAATAGATTTTTTTTGGAGGTGACAAAGAGATAGGAAGAAAGAAAATTGTAAGAAATATATTACATTTTTGTATTGTTTGGTATGAGAGAAAAATAAAAAAATGTAGATATAAATTTTTTAATGACAAAAATATCCTTACAATAAAAAGAATATGAAACAATGTTTTATTACTAATTAAAAATTTGAGAATTATAAGTTTGAAATTTATTGTAAATATTATATTATTGTAATTTGAAATTTTCATTTCAAACAAGAATTATGAACTAATAAAATATTAAAAGAAAAAATAATGGTAGAGAAAGTCATATAAATACATAATAACATATTATAGAGTTATCATAAATAGATTGTTTTGGCAATTCACTATCTCTCACATTTTCTCGTCACATATGGAAAGAAAGAGTTTTGGTAGGACTTATTTATTTTTTACTTCTTTCAAATCAAATATGAGAGATTTTTCATTCTTTTAACTTTCCTTAATTTTTCTTTCTCTTGTCTTTCTACTATATGGAAAATGAGGAGGGTTAAGGAACTCAGTTTTGGCTTGGCAAGTTCTTACGTTTTTTTGTATAAAAAGTTATTCAAAAATCAAAGTAAAATGTAATCTTTAATGATATATATTTCTTTGATTACAATAAAATTACATCTTTTGCCACTAAAAATAAAGATAAAATATGCACTTACCTCTCCTCATTGATCCTAGTTCCCAAAGAAGTCGGTAGCATTCATTGTGAAATTGCACATTCATGTGACATTAATTCGAATATGTGTCCTTTGGTGGAGTATCAATAAGTTATTTATATTGAAGGTAAAAAGTTTTCTCACTATGGTAGACAGACTTCACATGAATCCATGTGTGATGATTTAATAAGAAGGAAAAACATAAATAATTAATATGTATAATATTTACTTATTATTATCAATAGTATTTATATCTCATCTATTATTAATTTTATATTTAAGAATTAATAATTATTAAATGTTAATGATGAATAATATAAGGACATTATAAAAAACTCTTCTTTTACTAGGCATATTTTTTCCTAATAATTAATATAGAAAATAATGAACTAAAATGTTAATTGTGAAATATATGTTTAATCATATGGAGAAAGTTCTAGAAAAACATTTCAAAAAAGTTATAGAAACAGACTTTTCATTGTTTATGGACAGGTTGTATTATTTACTCAACAATATTTGAAATCATATTGTTATTAAAAGAGAAAAAAAAATGGACATATAATGTATGAGTTTTATACATTGTCGATGTATCATCTATTATTCATGTTTAAATATTATTAACTTTTAAAAAAATATAAATGAATACTAAATCATATATTAACTATGTATAAATCTTTATACGAACGGTACATAGATATTATACTCTTATAAAAATATTGTAATCATGAAAATAGTAAATGATATTACACTCTTATGAAATGGTTTCCTTTGTTTTTATTTTGATGAAAATGGTACATGCCCAATGTAAACCTCTTAAATACCAACCGATCGATAGAGAATGATAAATCATTTCTTTTTAAAGAAATAATAAGTTAAGAATAAGGAAAATATACAAATTTGTACAAAGTAGATAGAGATTAAACTCATGAGTTATGAAAATATTAAGGAATATAATTGAGCGGATGTTGAGACAAGAGACACCTCATTGAAAATTAATTTCATTTTTATCGGAAAAGTTGACAGTGTAAAATATATACTTACTACGACAATTGATGTAGAGATATTGAAAGAACCAAATGGGCTTACATCATGATTTTCATTGGTTTGAGAATACATATGATAAGGTGTCCATAAAGGTATATGAAAACTTCTAGGGAAGAAATGAGTTCATATTACTCATATTTGAGCAATAAAAGGATATGTGTGGTAAGTTCAAGATCGGTCTAAGAAGGTAAGATGAAGCTTCATAAGATTTTTCTATTGCTATAGAACTACATCAATGGTTAAAATTGAGTCCTTACCCGTTTACATTGGTGTTGAATGTAATTAATGAGTATATCCAAGAATCGATGTCACACTATATACTTTTTTCGGATGATATCGTTCTAGTCGAAAAATCGAGAGAGATTAAATTAGAAGCTGAATGTGTTGATACAAGCTTTATAAACGCATGACTTTCACATTAGTTGAAGTGAGGTGAAATATATAAATTAAAGTGTAAGTTTAGCAGTAGATGGGCACACCCTAAGGTACATTTAAAGATTGAAGATTATATCATACCACAAATTATTATATCTAAGTATATATATATTGTGTTAATCATACAACACGATCATGAAATTGAGTAAGATATAAATCATAAGATTCAAGTGAGATGAATGAAATGGTGGAGTGTAGGAGACTATCAAATGTCATGTGTGATAGAAATGTGTCACTCGTGTTTAAGGAAAAACTTACCGCAAAGCTATAAGACCTTCAATGTTATATGGACAGTAAAATATTGAAAAGATGAATAAACTCAATACAGTAAAGATTAAAATATTATATTGGATGAATGAATACAATAGACAATATAAAATTAGAATGAATGCATTAGGAAGAAAATTGGTATAGTTCTTATTATTGAAAAGATGGTAGATTGGTGCCTTGATTAGTTTGAATTTGTACGGAGGATATCATTCTATAGAAGTAATCTTCACCAACTAAAATTAATGTTTGGTTGTTAAAATTAAATTGTGAATAGCCTCGGGTACATTTGATAGGCATATATAACTAAGCTCTGGTTGGCACATGAGGCATCACATATACGAGGTGGCTATTTGATGCAGATAAACCACATTGTTAACTATGGCTCAACCCTCTGAATCTGTTGCTAACAGGTAGTTTATGATCTTTCAGATGACATTTTCTTTGAAAGTAGTAACACAGGGTCATGCTGGACACCTTCACTGTAATGTGCTATGTTAAATTTTTTTATTTCTATTTTTATAATGCATACTGTCAGAGTTATTAGCCAATATTTAGAAAAGAACATCTTAAAATGAATCAAGGTTGTGGGAATCATTCATCCATCTAACAGAATCATTCTTTCTTTTCTTTTTCATTTTTCTAGATGTATACGGAATCACTCTCTCAAAAAATTGCCCAAGAAATTTTATTTGGATATTATTATTACTTTATTATTATATTAGGCTCAGAGTAATTTTATGAACTATCAGTTAGTTCCCATAACTACATTATATACATTGTGTATAGTAAGGATCATCTCCATTAATGGAAAGACAATTATTATAAAAAACAAAAGAAAACATAATATGTTAAGATTATATATTGAAATGACACCTATGTCATTAAAAATATAGGAAAAAATAAATATTTATCTCTTCATTAATTAAGAATATTCTTATTCCACACCGGAAGCCTAATTAAAAGTTAAACCTTTTAGAAGTAATAATTTAAAGTGCACATATTTGACCCATAAAATAATAATCAGCATGCATTAGCAATTTGTAGATTAGTCTAAGCCTTATTATTAATTACCGCCTCTAGTTGGTGATTTGTTTTTTCTATTTTTGTCGTTAATGATAAAAAGACATTATATCAGTGTATTGTCTCTTTTCAAAGAAGAAATAAAACGTTGTTTTGTTGGTTTTACTTTTCCCATACACAAGAATAGTAATCAAATATTTTTTTATTCCTTCAGTGTTATTATGATTGAAAATTTCTCAAAAAATAGTTTTAGACATGAAGATTTCAGTTTTAGTCTCAATTAATGATAATGTTAACAAGCATATCATATTAATTTATGATGTGGTCAATTACAACGTTGTCAACAGGAAAAACAAAAATTAAGACCTTCTTATTGCCATTATTAACAGAAGTAAAAAATCAAAATTTTGCAAACCACACATATCCTTAGTATTTTTTTGGCATTGAATATCTTTAGTATTTATTTTTTCTATTTTATAATCCTCACTAAAATTTTGTTTGAAATAAAAAAGCAGTGCTGCTTGTGAGGGATACCCAGACATAAAGTGGGACCAAATTGAATTTGGTATAGTTCCAACTGATTTTATGTATATCATGAAATGCTCAGAAAGAGACAAGTTTTGTGATGGAAGCATCATTCCCTATGGCAAAATAGAGCTTAGTCCATCAGCTGGAATTTTAAATTATGGACAGGTTAGATTATGTTTCATTTGCGCAGGGCAATCTATGAGACAAAATCTAAGACAACATATATTTATTCTAATTTAAAAGTTTTTTTATGAACTTTTCACTTTTTATCATGCATGCAAGATGCCTAAAACCTTGAGATACATATTACATTATATAGGGAATATTTGAAGGACTAAAGGCATATAGAACTAAAGATGGGAGAATAGTACTATTTAGACCAGAAGAGAATGCTCAACGTATGAAGATAGGAGCGGAGAGAATGTGCATGCCATCTCCATCCATTAACCAATTTGTTAATGCAATCAAGCAAACTGTTATTGCCAACAAACGTTGGGTATCTATTACTATCTACCTAACCTAAAACTCTCTCATTTACTCACTCTTTTGATTCATTTATATGGGAAGGAATCTCCTTACTCTAAGAGTGACTGGAAAAAATCTACTCCACATCATAGCTATTTATTCTTGGAAAATCCAATGATTTGAATTAGTGAGTACTCTAAACCATTGGATTTTCCAAGAATGAATGGTTAAGATGTGGAGTAGGTTTTTTCTCTCCATTATATAAGACTCCTAAGCAAGTTTGTTTGTTTTTTTAAATTTTGATACAGATTCCTTCTGTAGGACAGGGATCACTTTATATTAGGCCATTACTTATGGGAACTGGAAGTGTATTAGGTTTAACTCCAACAACTGAATACACATTTCTCATATTTACAACTCCTGTCATTAAAAGTTACCACAAGGTTAGATTTTTGAATCAGAATAATAATAAATTGAACTTGGTTTCTTTTTTCATTACCATTACAAGTAATATAAGTTATATATATTCATTATAGGGTCCATTAAACTTGGTTGTTAAGGATGGACTCTATCGAGCTGTTTCTGGTTGTGGAGGAACTGGAGGGATCAAGAGTATCACCAACTATTCCCCTGTAAGCAAGACAAAACTATAGATATTTTATTGTGGTTTTGTGTACTGCAATTAATTTTATATTATGCAAGAGACAATTCACATCAATCATTTATTAACACTGCATACTAATAAATTATTTGATTTTCATACATTATACCTATATAGGTATTTTGTGCGTGCTTATAATACTTTAATTGGCTTATAAATCAATCGAATAACTTGCTTGAGCAAAAAAAATTGATAACTTATTCTAACTTATAAACCTTTATGTGATAACTTATTGACTACTTTATCCATTTCTTATAAGTGTACGTGATCCTAGGTTATTTTATACAAGTAAAAGAAATCGATGAATTTGTATGTTTTTAGCACTGTTAATATTTATTTCCACTTGACGACAATGAGAGCAAATGTATAATTGATAAAGAAATGATTAAAATTACATTATACTTTGAGAATAAGAGTTAAAAATGAACAATTTTCTTTGTGTAGGCTTATAAAGCAGGGAATGAAGCAAGGGAGGGAGGGTTCTCTGATGTGTTATACTTGGATTCAGCAACAGGGAAATTTATTGAAGAAGTTTCTACTTGTAACATTTTTGTTGTGAAGGTATACAACCTTTGTATAATTGTATTCATACCTACCATCAACCATTCAAATATACCAACATCTTCGAAAGTTGGATTTCTCTAACAACTTCCCTAAGACCACTAGTGTAAATGTGAAGTGATTTTTTACCTTTCCAATGTATTAATTATTACATGTTCTAGTGTATGCATAATAATATACAAGAAATGAAGAACTTATGCACATATGATTATATGAATCAGATAAACAAGACCATCCTTTGAATTTTTGCTAATTCAATTCAATAATGTTTTAATCTTATGAAGGGTAATGCCATCTCAACTCCAAAAGCAGAAGGAACTATTCTGCCTGGAATCACAAGAAAAAGCATCATTGACATTGCTGTTGATATGGGTTATCAGGTGATTTATTTTTCTTTCAATCAATGTTGCCATTTTTCTTTGATAATTTTCTCAAGGTTAACTTAGGAAAACTGTGTTCTATGAACACTGTTCAGGTAGAGGAACGTGATATTCCAGTTGAGGAATTGCTACAAGCTGATGAAGTTTTCTGCACTGGAACTGCTGTGGTTGTTAATCCTGTTTTTTCTGTTACCTATAACAAGACTAAGTAAGCAACTCTTCTTTAATGTTTTTCTCTATCTTGTGGAACATGTTTTGAGGTTTTATGTGTATTGATAATGCTAGTTGCTAATGTTGGCCAATAATGCAGAGCTACATATAAAACAGGATCAGAGACAGTATCTCAAAAGATGTATGAAACACTAATTGGAATTCAAACAGGACATATTGATGACACAAAGGAATGGACACTTCAAATAAATTGAGCAATGAACATTTATCTCTCATTAGATGGAATTGAGATCAACATGTTTTCTCTTTGTTTATAATGACAAAAGTGTAATTTTATTGTAATTAAATAGATATATGTCTTTAAATGTTGCATTTTCTTTTAATTTTTAAAGCATTTGTCTCTCGATGAATGGAGTGAGTCTTAACTCCTTTAAATTTGTTATTTGTTCTTATTTCTTTGCCTTCTATTTTTATCTACCTCTTACTAATGTTTTAAATATGTTTTTGCTAATATTTCCAACTCCAAAATGTGAATGTTATCATAGTCGCGGAAAAAAGTTTTCTCCTAAAAGAAATGAAATTTTATTAAACAATGCTAAACCTTTACTTTCTATTTTGTTTTTTCTTCATGTAGCTAACCCATTTTCATTTGCATATAGCACGGGTGAGCAGGATCCGGCTCTATCCGCTCATCCAATATAGCTCGATCATGTAGGGTAGGGATCAAACAGGACTCGTCCCATTTTTTCATTTTCTCATGATACTTGTATGTGTTTCTGTTCAAATATATATAGAGTAATGATATTTTTTTGGTCAAAAATATCATTAATTCTCTAATTTTTCATCATATATACATATTTAATAATATATATACACATATATTATTTTATATGTCAAATTACATATTCACAATAATAAATAATATTTACAAGACTTTATGTAAAATGAGTATTCATTATATTTAATCGGATCTAAGGTCGGGTCCGGGTTTAAAGGCTGACACTGTGAATATTTAGGATCAGGTTAACTCCGGGTCTAGGGTCGGGTTCGGGTTCAGAAAAATGGTTCGGACAACATTTAGGGTCGGGTAAGAACAAGCCTTAACCCGACCCACGCTCACCCCTAGCATACCGGATCTGTCATTTAGAAAGCAGTTAAATTTGATTTTTTCCTCTTCCAAAATATTTGAAATCTCTACTATGTATTTTTGTGATTAAAATGTAGAAATTAAACATGAGCTTTGAAGTCAAAAGTAAATTATAAATTATTTAGATATTAATACTTGTACGGTTATATTAAAATGTTATCCCTCTCAACAAAATAATTTTATACCATTGGAAAATTATTTATTAAAAGAAGATATCTATTTTTGTGTGTAACAAAATTTTATCTTGCTCATAAATATCATAGGTACACTATAAAAATTAAGATTAGTTAAAAGTTGATTAATGTTGATTTAAATTTGTTTGGTTTAATTTTGAAAAGAAAAAGTGATTTAGCAATTTTTATCTATCCAATTTAAGATAATAAGAACGCTCGTTTCACAATTTAAAAATATAGATTTTATTAATTATTCATTTAGCTACTTTAAGTGAATGAGACATTGATACTCTATCCTCATCACAACTAAACTTAAAAAGATGAGTTTTTTTTTATTAGTCACATACCCATCTTAAATGAGGGAGGCAACAAAGTTATGTTGATAGGATAACTCGATTAAACATAATTATATACTTAGCCAATTTAATTGAATAAGGCAACAATATTTGTGTTTTCATTATAATTTGACTTAAAAGAGTAAGTTTTTTATTAATCACTTACCCACTAACTAGAGTTGTCAAAATGGGTGGGCCTATGCGGGCCGGGCCGCCACAATCCGAAGTTTTGTAGGGCTTGAGTATCATATTTGACACTTTTTAGTGAATCCGGGCTTTTTAGCCCCGTATAAGTATATGTGTCACAATATACAAATATCTATTCTAATAAAAATATTAATGTTATTAATACTGTATTGATTATCAAACTTCTCAATGTACTAATATAATGATTCAATTAGTGATTCAGTAATTAAATCACATACTGATTAAACTTTACACACATGTTTATATATATAAATCAATAAAAAAATATACACTACAAAAACATTTAATATATTTTTTAGGTAACTTTGACTAATTGGTTTTTCATTACCTATTAGGTATACTCTTCTTTATCTTTCTTTCCATTACTCATTAACTTTTAATCTTTTTTCTCTTTGAACCATTACTCCTTACCTTTCTCATTACCCATTCCTTTATTCATTTCCTCTTCCTTCTGTTTCTCACTTACTCCTTGTCTTTTAATCTACTTTTACTAAATGTTTTAAAAACCGTGTTGTACCGGCCGGTTCAACCGGAAAACCGGTGAACCGGACCCCTAACCGGTATGGTACGTATGTTATACCGCATATGCAATAAAACCGGTCAAAACCGGTAAACCGGTTTAAACCGGTCGGTTTGTACATTAATTTTTTTTTTTAAATTTCAAATTTTCAATTCTTCACAAATTCTTCAACTTCAATAATTGATACTTGGGTCATTTATTTGTATTTTGCGTTTGTTAAGTGATAATTTTGGATAAATATATGTTTTGTACTTTAGACTTTGATTTTATTAAAGACTTAATGTTGTTTGTTTGTGTGAATTTGAAGTAAATTATGAATATGGATTATAAATATGAATATCTACTTATTTGAAATTTTTTGTTATAGGTTTACATATATATATATATATATATATATATATATATATAAGCAAGTATGTCCGGTTTAACCGGCATGCGGTTTAATTATTGAACCACTGGTTGAACCACTGTACCACTATACCAGTACCCTAACCGGTTTGATAACCGGTACGGTTTTAATAACATTGCTTTTACTCTTCTTTCTCTTCAATTTTAACCTAAATCAATTCAAGTAAGGAATTAATCATTTTCAAAGTGTATGACTGTTCTCAATAAATATTATTATTTGGGGAACTAATAGGATCTTACACTACTAAACTAACACTTTGTTGGTACAAGATAGTAGATTACTTTAAGTGCATTCCCCTCGGTTTCTTATATATTTTCATTATAAAATTTATAAATTTCATAAATGATGCGTAAATCTAGAATAAAAAAATATGTGACGAAAATATTAATAAACACATATTTTTGTCAATTTCTTACTATAAGCATTTTATGCTAATTAAATATTATATGTTTCAAGTTCGTTTTTGTTGTTGTTAATTTTATCTTTTAGAAATGATGTTAAATTATGGAAATTGGTATTCTTGCTGTCCAACGTAGAACAATAGACTGTAAAGTACCAATTTTTTCAATCATGAATATATTACTGTGATCTCTGTACTAAAGTATCCATATAATAAAATATTTAGTCATAAATCGAATGTTAAAAATATTATCCTATAATTATCTTCATGGACATTATAACTCAAATAACTTAGAATAACTATTTTCTTCTTTTTTGCTTTTGAGGAACAAAATTGTATGTATCTTAAAAGTTTTATACGCAATTAGTTTATCATTTACCTTTCGTTTTAACATTATTGACTCTTCATAAAAATAATACAAATGAATAGTAAATGATGTATTGTCTTTATATAAATTTTTACACTGAGGTGCATAGATATTACACTTGTTTTCTAAAATTGTTTAGTTACTCAAACAAAAGTATGAAATAATGAATATTTAATTGTGCAAAATATAATAACATGAGTAGCTATTTTCATATATTGAACTTCGGATAACTCTTTGATCAATAAGAATCATAGTTCTAATGATCTATTTTTCAATTCACTTCTCACACAATCGCATATTTATATTCTATATACTTTGTCATTTAAGACACACAATATAAAGGCACAATAAACAACGCAAGGGGCATATGAAAGCTAGTACTATCAAGATAAAATTCATATATAATTAGTTATAACTAAGGATAATATATAAAAATTCATACATTTTGTATTTTTTGTATAACTAAGGATATCGTCTCACTCCACATGTAAAAAAACTAATTGTTTTTTAGTGTGTGATTGTCTTTCTCAACAATTATCACTCTTAGGAATCAAATCCTTGATTTTTTTAATCTATCCAATGATTCAATGAAACCTTAGTTGTTACAAAAAAAAATCTGCTTTTGAATATATCTAATTTAGCTGATTCCATGATTTTCATCAAAAAATTAAATATTTTCAACATAATTAATTCATGAAGTTGAAAAGGAGTATATATACCTTTTAGAAGAATCCACTTTACGATTTTGCTTTGGAACAATATCCAATATTTATAACTCTGGTGGATCGTGACACATTCATAATATATTTGGCAATCAAACAAAGCGTGTGTATTCACGACAATTGCCACTTCTTAAACACAACTCAACACAACACAACACCAACATAATAGGAAGAAAAAAAAAACAGAAAGATAAATCCAACAACAATTCTCTCCAACTGTTATTCTTATCTTATTCTATTCAATTTCTTACTCCTTTCTCATATTTGTCCGAATAACATCAACATAAATAAACACCACATGCTTCTTCTGCTGGATCTGTGGTAGTTATCAGTTATGCATGATTATACTTCATAAACTGAACCAACATAGTTAAAGAAAAGATAGTGTATAAGAATGTCAGTGGAGTATTCATGTTGTGAAACACATTTCTTTGTAAACATAGCAGTAATAGTGCTACTGGTTTTGTTCGCTGGTATGATGTCTGGTCTTACTTTGGGTCTCATGTCTTTGAGTCTAGTTGATCTTGAAGTTCTCGCTAAGTCTGGTACTCCTCATGATCGAAAGCATGCTGGTAATAATACTTTACCCTCTTTCATTTCTAACTATTATTTTATTTATGTTCTTATCTTAACTTCAATATCATAAAAAAATATTATTTTTTTCCGGAATTTTAGACTAAAAACTCTTATTTTTTGCTGCAACTTGAAATATCCTTGATCATGATAACGAAAGGGACCAAACAATTCAATTGGGGTGGTTGGTGAACCATACCGCATAGTTCTAGTGTCAACAAAAGCTGCAAAAAATATAGGAGTGATAATACTGGAAAGGATTAAATATTATTTTTTGTCTGTGGTTGAGTAAACAGTTTAATTAAGTACTTATTTAATAAGCTATTTTGAAATAAGCTAAGAAGGGGCATATAAGCTTCTCTGGTAAATTTATTGAAATGACTTGAGGAGCATATATGAAGGTTATAGTTTATTTCCATAACTTGTTCTTATTGGCCCAAATGAGCTCTCAATAAGCTCTTGCAATTACCGCCATAAACTTCATCCATGTATAGTTTTAATGACCAATTATACATGTATGTGTAATGGTTCATGGGTCGTACTCGTAGCTCTATAGAATGGTTTGTTTTGTCACATTCCCAATAGGATTTGAGCAAATGATAAATTGGAAAGGAAAAAGATTTAGTGCATTTGGTGATTTGTGGTTTTATTCATGAATTTCTTCTAAATTACATTGTGGAGGTATTAGAGACTGAAGGAAAATTGGCCTAGGGGAAATTTGTGAATAATAAGAGCCTAAAAGGTACATTGTGCATATTAGATTGATTAAATCTTCAACTGTTAAACTTCCTCTCCTCTAGTTCCTGTAAACCTCTAAGTACTCTAGCTGAATGTTAAGGACGTGATTAATTCTTTGTTTTTGTTTGGAAACTATGCAATAATCGATAATCTATGACTCTAAGTCTTTAAACTTACGTTTTTATCGTTGCAGAGAAAATATTGCCTGTTGTCAAAAATCAACACTTGTTGCTTTGCACCCTGCTAATTTGCAATGCTGCAGCCATGGAGGTACAATTGGAATCGTTTGCTGGTGAATGTATATATGTTACGAGGATTTGATATCTAAAACGGCTGTTGCTCTTTTCAGGCACTTCCTATTTTTCTTGACAGTCTTATTACTGCATGGGGTGCTATCCTGATTTCTGTGACATTAATTCTTCTGTTTGGCGAGGTTTGGAAATTATGTCCTTATGTGTTTTAAGAATACACTTGCATATCAAAGATTATAGGCATTTCTCATTCTCCACCTTGTTCTTCAAGCGTAGAATGTTTCTTTTGACTCAGTGTGATAATGGAAGTTAGAAATCCGTTATTCGCAAGCAAGTAATTAATTTTGATCATGATAAGTAGTTAAAGATTGTAAATATGTTACCAGTGTTTGTCTCGAATATTGTTTTTTTGAAAAATGAGGAATTGACTTGCTGGCAGATGTTTGTCCAATATTTATTAGGAATATATTAGCATTCTATTACTTAGCATGGCGTGTAAAAGTGCTCTGACTTATGTTTACTTCTGTGAAGATTATACCCCAATCAGTTTGTACTCGGTATGGTTTAGCAATTGGTGCAACTGTGGCTCCATTTGTCCGTGTACTTGTATGGATATGTTTTCCCATTGCTTTCCCAATTAGCAAGGTAACGTAAGTTGAACAAAACTTTATCAATACTTTTTTTGGTAAGCATGGGGCAAATTTAATTTGTTTTGTCCGGATTTTCGTTTCCCTCTTGGCTGTTGTGCTTTTCCAGCTGCTGGACTATTTTCTGGGCCATCGTGAAGAAGCTCTTTTCCGCAAAGCCGAGTTAAAGACACTTGTGAATTTCCATGGCAATGAGGTATGTATCAGAGCAATATGATGTTTCTTATTGAAAAAAACAGCCTTCTATGTTTTACAATGTTTTTAAAGCCTGTATTCTGTGCTCATTTTGTCATCTCATAAGTATTCTTTACTTCTCTGCCTTTTTTCTTTTCGATGTAATTCTTCTGAAATGTCACTTGTGCTATCTTATCTACTTCGCATCTGTTTATTTGGAATCCTTTGCTCGGACATTCATGCTTCAACGTATTTATTGCTGTTATTCGTGATTGATTGTACTAGGCCGGAAAAGGCGGGGAACTGACACATGACGAAACAACGATCATTGCTGGGGCACTTGAGCTCGGTGATAAGACAGCCAGTGATGTCATGACTCCTATATCTGAAACGTTTTCCATTGATATTAATTCAAAGCTTGATAGGTAAGGTGCTCTATAAATTTTATTAACTAGAGCTAACTTTTGTGTTTTATACAAATTTTAGTCATCAAAATAACTGACTATTGCTAAACAGGGAACTGATGAATGAAATATTTGAGAATGGACATAGCAGAATCCCAGTCTATTATGAGAAGCCTACAAACATTATCGGGCTCGTGCTGGTAAAGTGTGTTTTTTCCTTGATATCTTTAACATCGAGCATTCGTTTTTAATTAAATGAAAAGCTTCTGTAAAAACAACGTAGAGTTTCATCTCAAGTGCATTGAGATACCAATATTTTAGTAACCAAAGTACAGGTTCGAAGTACTGAGTGCAGAAGACACTAGAACAAGATTTGTAAGCTAATTTGCTATTTTGAACAGTGACATTTGTTTGACAATGAATGTCTTAATTCAATTAGTATGTTTTCCCTATGTTTTTGGCCAGTACTAGAAAAAATTGCCAAAAAATTATGTTCTGCTTTGGTATTTGAGCTTTCCATAGAGAACTAGAGATGAATAAGAAAATATGTTTCTAAGATTTAACTTAACTGAGAAACAAACTTGGCACTTAATTAGTTGCTTCAAAGTAGCAGTCGTAAGGTCGTATCATATTTATGTCATTTCTGAGAAGATCGTGTAAGGCAACTGTATGATAACTATCTGGCACAAATGCTTGCTGCGTGTGGTTAACTACGAAATTATAACATTACTAAGAAATGTAATTAAGTGGTCAATTATTAGCCAAAATGTTTGGAGCTGGTTGATCTTGATGTACATATTTTTCCATTGCTCGCTCTATATATCGTTTGTCTTCTCACTCTTGTTATTGCATTATGTACATTACCATGATTTTCTGAATACATGCTGCTTAATTCCAGGTCAAGAATTTATTAACAATTCATCCAGAAGATGAAACACCCGTGAAGAGTGTAACTATACGCAGGATTCCAAGGTATCTAGGACATTGATTCCATCTGTGCTTGTATCACCATAAATTTATGTTTAAAAACTATACATATTGACAGGGTTCCGGAAAGTATAGCACTTTATGACATTTTGAATGAGTTCCAGAAGGGCCATAGCCACATGGCTGTTGTTGTAAGCCGGAGTGACAAGACAAAGCATCAATCTTCCCGAAATAATGGCAATAGTATGCAACAAATATTTAACTTTTTTTCTTCTCTTGTCATAATTTTCTATTAGATTTTGTTGAAACTGAAACATCTTTCATAACAAATGCTCCTTATGTCTTGTGACTCTGAAATAGAGTCGACCCGGGATGTGAAGGTGGATATTGATGGTGAAAAGCCCCCCCGAGAGAAAGTTATGAAACCCAAATTGCCAATCCATAAGCGGAAAAACTTAACTAATACGAACAA
Organism: Lupinus albus; assembly: GCA_009771035.1. NCBI lineage: Eukaryota > Viridiplantae > Streptophyta > Magnoliopsida > Fabales > Fabaceae > Lupinus > Lupinus albus. Next base: position 4,002,031 of record CM020014.1, on the reverse strand, counting down.
GTCAGTAAAGGATGGTGGTTCTCGGAGCAGTAAATGGTCGAAAAATATGTACTCGGATATTTTGGAGATAGATGGCAGTCCGCTTCCAAACCTCCCCGACGAAGAAGAAACTGTTGGACTAATTACTATGGAAGATGTCATTGAAGAGCTTTTACAGGTACATGTGGTGTCATTTACTCATGAAATCTTATAGAAAACAACCTTTAATTTCTTTTGGTTCGCTATTTTCGAAAAACAAATGAGCATTTTTCCCCTTAAGGAACTTGAATATTCAAATGTTTACATTATTAAAAACATATCAGAATTTTACTGACATAAATTTTTCTGTGTAGGAGGAAATCTTTGATGAGACAGATTATTATTTTGAAGACTCATAACAGTGACCTTTCCATTAAGCAGAGGCTTTATTCATATACTTATATGAGAGCTTTTGAACAGGGACTGATATGTGATTGGAACTTGCAAAGCCATTATCTTTTATGAAATGTAGTAATGAGAAATTAGTTAATATTTGTTTATGAAATGCACATTAATGGAATTCAAAGGACAATATGACTTAATAACTATTTGTATGAGTTGCATGTGTTGTGTAATTCTTTAGCTTTGTTTAAGTGAATGATACACCTTCTATTCCATGAAACCAATGACTATGAAGCATGATTTGGAACCTCTACTACATGTTAAGGTTACGATTAAGACTATCTTCATTAATTGAGAGACATGTGACTTTTTATGTATATTTTAAGGGTAAAAGTGTAATATTATTTTAAATAAAAATGATATAAATGTCAATGCATGATGTGTTTCCTTTACTTTTCCACATCATTTGTCTTTCCATTAATGGAGATGAGTCTCACTCTAAGGTTACAAAGTAAAAATTATTGTTTCTATGGAACTATACATGAATGAGTCCCAAAATTTGTGTATACATAAAAATATTTATTTGGATTGGTAGAATGTGTGTTACAAAGAATGATGTGCACCCCAAGGGGGGAAATTTTCCTATTAGTCATAATCATATACTATACATTATTAATATTTCATTGAAAAAATGATCACGTACTATTAGAAATATGATGTTTTATAATTTTGTTTTACAGTTAAAAAATCATGGTATGATATATAATATTTAAACAAAAAATTATTTCATCTTAATGTTATTAGTCTAAGCTTTAGAATAATAATTCTTAATGGTTGGTATTAGTCTAAGCTTGGGCAGGAATGAAATGAAATACAATATAATGGATGTTACCATGGTAGGTAGCGTAGTAGTAAAGCTCCTTTGTGGTCACCCATTATCCCCGGTTTCAAATCATATTTTTGAGAGTCATAAGGTAATCATATGATTAGGATTCAGAATTTAAGAAATTGAATGATAGGAAGTTGAAAGTTCAAAAATACTAACAAATATTAATCTACTAGCATTTATCTTTAAAAAATGTAATATAATGGAATTAAAAAGATGTATTATATTCCATTTCATTAATTCCACCTAATCCATGAGGGGGAACGTTGACTTTAGTGAAGAATGAGATGTATTCCTTTCCATTTCATTAATACTCTTTATTCCTAATGCTATCTTTGTAAACAAAGGATAGAGTGGAATGGAATTCATTTTTTTTAATTGCCAAAAACTTTTGGTTTTTATCACACGTGTAAGTTTAATTGGTGCCACGTGCGTGGATGACCCACCAAGAATAACATTGAAGCTCATTCACAATCCACAACTTTTTTAAGTGTCAAACTAGTTGGGTGACTTTAAAGTGAGATACAAATCATATTAAAAGACTGAAGACCACAATCAAATGGATTGAAAACAACTTAGTTGGATTTAGTCGTATAAAACTCTACTAGATACTCTCTTGTTCGGAGTTAGATTAATTTCAGTGAGTATTTTTTTATTTTCCCTTTTGCTTAAGCATACAGAATAATAGAATATTTCATAACATCACTGCTAACATTTGTTGTGAGAATTGCAGCATAAGGCTCCCACATAAACTACTAGTAGTTATTGGTTAATAGTGCAACATGTCTCATGAGCTGAATCAATCTTGTTTCCATGATATTCCAGAGTGCATCAAGTATCATATTCCCTATTATCAAGGCTGAAGGAGTGAGACAAATGTTATTTCCAGCAACTGTGCCAGCATATTACAGAACACCTCCTGTCTATTAGCTTTATTGAACACACATGAAAGAAATTCATGGACTATAAATGAAACAATTCTCAGATACTTTGTACTTGTAAGTTGTAACAGTCCACTATTGTAAAAAAGAATAAGATAGGGGACCAATATTGTACTATAATGTTGTAAGAAATGCTAATGAATTTGAGACATAAGTTGCCCAAAACCAGTCTTCCATGCATTAGAAGAAAACAATGTTATACTTTGTCTTCAATAGCAATTTCAAGTTCTTTGGAAACCTGTCTCTAACTAGATTGAATCTCAATTCCATTAGTGATGCTAGACTTAGTAACTCAGATTCTACAGTAAAAAGATAAGCTTATTCTCTGCCATATCAGAGAAGCTTTTCAGACAAATATGTTTGTTTCTTAACCAGCATACTTTATTGGAAAAAAATCTTTTAAACCAAGAAAAAGAAAAAGGAAAGAATAGCGTCAAGTTTGATGGACTGATTTATTTTTTATAACAATGATCTAAAAATACAATTTAAATCAAACTCATGGTTGTAATACTAAATTTAGCTTATAAGCTTTTTCATTAGAAAACAAAATTTGGCTAAAATTTCTTTGATTAAAAAAATATCAAGACCATATGGGGCATAAGCACTAATGAGTTGAGACCTACAAGCCTCCAACAAATTCTTCTTGCTGAGTTTTATGATTTTACATAGAAACAAATGCAACATTTAACATCATCTAAGTGAAGATGTGCTGTTGCAGGCTCCAGTTGCACAATGCAAAGGCAAATGGAAGCACACAATATAAGTTCTCAATTGATAGTGACTGTCTTTACATCATTATAATATAAAGTCTATGGAAGATCAATAAAATTATTTTGAGGAGACAAAACCCTGAAACCAAAGAAATATTCTCACTTGTATAGCTGCTTGAATCTTCTGCATGCCTCCAAGACATTTTCTCTGTGACCAAAGGCACTAACCCTGATAAAACCTTCCCCAGCAGGTCCAAAACCACTACCGGGAGTTGTAACCACATGAGTCTTTTCAAGAATCTCACCGAATACATCCCATGAGCTTCGACCCGGGAAATAGACCCACACATATGGTGCATTTTCCCCTCCATAGACTTTGAAACCAAGTGAATCAAATGTTTCCACTATTATGTCAGTATTTTCCTTGTAGAATCCAATAACATCTCGCATAGCCTACATTCAAATCCAGCAAGTCTATTATGTACCATGCCTAGACTTGTTAAGAATGCATGTATGCAATGATACCAAGATAATATAAACTATCAAACCCATATACTGTGTTGGTGGACCTTTTCCTTGGGAGCGGGGAAGGATTACAGGGATCTTTCTGGAAAAAAGTTCGGAATACTTTCTTTTTCAGAAACTTGAGTAATAAAACAATATAACTTACCTTAAGACCTTCTGGTGAAAGGCAAGCCAAACCACCGGCCTGGGAAATATTCGATGCGCCATTGAAGCAAGTAGATACAATACGATTGAAGTCTTTGGCAACAGGAAATCCATCAGAAAACAGCAACTGCTTTGGAATCACAGTCCAACCCAATCGAACTCCAGTGAAGCCAGCATACTTGCTAAATGACGCAGTCTCAAGGGCAACCTGCAATTGGCCATAATCAGTCATGCACATCGATATGCAACAAATACCCATGATATTCAATGACCATCAAAAGCATTTTCCTAACTGTGTTACAATTTTTTGGGCCAACTTTATAAAATACTTAAGCAACGAACCCCTTGTTGAGAATTCTGCTTGATTTCATAATCCCATTATATTACAAAAAAGTCTACAAATAGTGGAATAGTGGAGATTAATCATAAATAAAAATAGAAACCACTTACACTAAGCGAGTACACATTTACTATTACCATAATGTTCAGTGGCTGGAAAACAGCACCATGAAAAATAATATGAAAAAGCAAGTCCTTCTAAACTAGTTCTACAACAAAGGAGGAAGCCTATATATTATAAGTAAAAAACAGTTTGCCATGACAATATTGAATGGAAATGAACAATCAAATATTACCTGATCTATCACAGTGCAAGTGAAAAGATTCATTGGCTAGATCAAAATCTAAAATAACTCATGTCATGCAAATAGGAAGAAACTTTCAGTTAAGTGAACAACTATTGCAAACCAAATCCATAAGTCCTTGGACTTGTTGCAAAATAATCGGACATCAAAATGAAAACACAAAAGAAGCTAATTTTAAATTCTAGCATCGGCCAAATGCACTCAAATAAAGTTTCAAAACAAGAAATCAGAGAAGAATCCACCATATGCATCCTACCATGAAGTTAAAGTATTTATAATGGTAGGAATCACAGGTGTGGTAAAGCATGAACGTAACAACTAGATTTTAAACATCAAGCCACTGACCTCTTTGGCTCCAGGAATTTCAAAGATGGAGCGTGGATTGTCACCAGAAATGTACATTGCATATGCTGAATCGTAGACAATTATAGACCCGTTGTCCTTAGCAAACTGAACTAGTTGGGTCAGTTGCTCCCTCGTTGCAGCAGCACCAGTAGGATTGTTCGGCGAACAGAAAAAAATTATATCTGGTCGAGAAATAGAAGACAAATCAGGGAAGAAACCATTTTCAGGTTTACACTTCATGTACTCGATGTTTGCAAACTTCTGAACATCCTTTTGATAGAAGCCAGTCTGGCCCATAATCACACTTGAGTCTACGTAGGCCTGCATATAAATAAAAAAGCAACATTACTTACAGAGAACAGCTATGGGAGTCAAAAAGGGCAGTAACATGGGCAGTGGTGTTCCCCATATTGTAACTTTATATATATATTATTTAATTTATCTATTGAATTCATTTTCAAATGAATATATACTCATGCATAATTACAAATAGTAACAAGTGAATGCCCACAAAAAACAGTCATCCAATAATGTTTGAACACATTATTGTGTACTAACAAATGACCCCATTGATATAATATAGCGCTTTTTTCAAGTAATAAGCAGTCTTAAATATTCATGGGTCTTTGCTAATCAAATACTGAAAAAAAATCTCTTGAAAAATTAGAATGAAAAACATTTTTTCAAGCCCTTCAACTTTATATAAACAAAATATAGAAACTGATGGATCATACTATTTTAAGACTAATGGAATTCAATTAGTCAGCATATCACATAGTAAAACAACAAGATACAATAATTGAAACAGAATCAAAGTCGACATTTTTGCAATATTGAATCACAAACAAACACTTAAGTAACTGATGAGAAGCTTGTATTAAACAACAGTGTAGATATGAATTACCGGGTATGATGGGTCTTGGACAGCCATTTTTACATTTGATCCGAAGACAACCTGCCACAAATTGAAAATAGAAGAAATAAAAATTTAAATTAAGGAGAGACGTTAGACTGAGGAAAATCTCCAGTTAACATGCAACCCCCACCCGTGCCCTACAAAGCATAATAATTAAAATCCAATAACAGTAAGTGGCTCAAGCACCAGGCAAAGAGCACAACAGGCAGAAGTGGAGATATAAATACAAATTAACCTGAAGGCGAGATATATCACATTTTGCTCCATCTGATACAAATATATCGTCATCGTCTATGCCAAGATCCTTGTAATATGTTGAAACAATTGCGCTTCTTAATGGCTGCATGGATTAGAGTTTGACGTAATTAGGATAACTATATACTTGGAATGGTCAGACCATTTGCATCTTTATCTACCTGAGTAATCACAACTATAACATCAACATCAACGGCAAAGATTGTACTTCAGTACCTCTCATTAGTCTTACAAAGATAATGTTCTCTGGTTATCTCAAAGCTTTTTAAAATAATATTTAAATTAAAAACATAAAATATAAAGAGGACTGCATGCATTGATAGTTTCATCTTCCTATGGATCAGAATTTAGGTGGCACACAAAAGCTGAGTTGGACATTTAGAAAATTTGCCTAACAAATTTATTGCAGGTGGCGAATTCACCTTTCAGTAAAGTTTTAGGAATGAAAAGGTGTATGGTGTGCAAAAGACAATTGTATATAGTAAGTGGAGGCACCTAAAAGGAGAACACCAAATTTTCTTCCTGAAATGTTTCAAGGATCAAGAAAGAACAGGTAACCACATGTTCTCAATTTAAAAATAAAAAACTCTTATTTTTAACGTAGCATTGATTAATTATTTTACTGTTGATGCCATGGCAAACAGTAATTCTTGTTCAGGAAAAAAGAGAGGTACTTCTACTAACCATCAGCTTGGATGGAAAACTTTATAACTGGACTTGTATTTTATATTTGATGGAGAGCGACAGATTATAAAAGAATACAAGAATGAAAATTGGAAAATCAGGCAAAACCCGTTAAAGATGTCAATGTGGCACATACCTTTTCACCTTGCTCAGCTCCATAACCACTATATCCTTCCAAGGTTGACAATGCATACGATTTCTGATTAAGGGTGAAAACAATTTCAAATGCTTGGTAAGAAACAGGTGCAGCGCTACTATTATTTAATTGAATTGATAAAGTATATTTATAATTAACACCGTTTTAATAATAAAAACATCTACAAAAATACATTTTTATGTCAACAGAAGTTAAACTTAAACAGATGGAACTATAAACAAGGACCAAAATATACAGATGACAAAAGTTGTACCTTTGCCATTGCAGAAGTTATGACTTCAGGAATGGGTTCTGTAGTATCACCAATTCCGAGGCTTATTATTTTTGCATCAGGAAACTTCAGCAAGTGTGCATTCTTCCTTCTAGCAATCTATTATATGTAATAAAAATGCAGAATAAGAAGAATCAGTAAAAAGAAAGGAATTGAAATAGTTCCGCACCATGTAAAGAAACAACTTTAAAAAGAGTTGGAGGGTGTGAGAGAGAGACGACACGCACTCATGACATTATGTGTATAAACTAAACAGAAGAGTGAATAAACAAAAGGCCAAATATTTCCCCAAATCTCTCCTTTATCTTTATTGGGGTAGATAAGATGCCCATATTTGATAGTAAAATGCTTTGTTACAACATCTCATCTATTTCTTGGATGATTCCAAAACAATAAACCAGTTTATTTTCACTTAAAAATCATATGGTTAGTTGTGAGTAGAACAACTTGACTGTCCTGTAATCAAGATTAGAAGATAATATTGATCACTAAAAATGAATTGGTTAAAAAAGTTCAAAAGTTTATCTTAATTTACTTAATAAATTATTCTTTTACCCCAAAAAAATGTACAGCCATTCACCTTGAATTATGAGGTTACACACTTAATACAATACAACCCTCATTTACTTCAACATATAAATGGATAACCGAGACATGTACACAAAAACATAAACACCTTGATGTAAAAGAGTCTTTTCTAACAGATAATTCCATTGGAACAAAGCATGTTCAGTGAAAGTAAACAATAATAATAAACGAAATGGCATGTAAACCGATTAACTATGCACTGCAGTGATCATAAGAAAAATCAAAGAGAGGCTGTTTTTAGTAGTTATACGAATAAAATGCAGCATAAATACCTCTGGAAAGAGATAGCCAGCTTGAAGTTTAGTAATATTTTCATTGCGAGAGACCTTTGTTTTGTAAGCTTCAAAAAGAAACAGAAAAATGTTATAATATTTGAATATTTGATAAAATGGAGCAAGTTGAATGCTCTTTTTCAAGACTACACTGCCACAGCTAATATTCTAACATCCATTCCACTAGATTCCATAAGTCTATTGAAAACACATTTGAAACTGATCCTTTAACAGAGAAACACACAGATTAGCACTCCAAGACAGTAGTAATAGGTTGATAGACATACCAACTAAGGTGTTTCTTTAAGCTTTTTTCTCCTAAAAAAGGTCCTTTCAATTAAAATGATTAAACTTAAATGTTTGATTTGTTATTCTTTGACTAAAAGGGAGAAAACACCAATAGCGCTTTTATCAAAAGCTATACTTTATAGCTTATATAAAAAACTCAATTTCTTTGAAAAAAGAATTTACTAAAATTACTTTTGTTATAACTATAGTGAAACGTGTAAAGCTATACCATAGAAGTAACTTCCAAGAATTATTTCAAAACACTTTCTCTAATCTAATAAAGAAGAATCACAATTATAAAGAAGATGTTTTCAACGTACCAGTCTCAGCTTCTTGGGGTGCCGCAACACATTTTAAAATTCCAACGCTTTTCACAGGCAATGACACCTGGCTCCTACAGCACCACCCAAAAGAGGATTTAAAAAAATCAAAACTTTAAAGGGTAAACAAAAGAAAGATGAAATTTTGAATCAATAGCAGTTACGGATAGGATCCCAAGAAGAGAAATGAAATGAAGAACCTAGAATTGAAGGTAGAAGGAGCGAAGAAAACAGAGGAAGATGAAGAGATTGAAGTAGCAGTGAGGTTTTGGGTGATAGACATTTTTTGAAATGAAGAGAGAGTAGAAATTGGAGAGTGAATATGAGTTATGCGGCTTTTGATTCAGTAGTGTTTGTATGAGTGAGTGATGCTAAACCCTATTATTATATAGTATTATACTTTTGTCTTTTGTGGTGCAAAGGAAGGAAAAGACAAACTACAACTACCCACACGTGTTTTTTTGTGTTTTTATTTGTGTCAATAATACTTTTAAAAAAACTTGGATAAAAACTCATTTGTTTGATATCTTTGGAATAATCACCTTGAACTTATAATGTGTTTAGTTTGGAAGAGGGAAGGGATGACAAAAGTTGTAATTAAAATTACTAGTTTTAGGGACAAATTATGGGATTAAAATTTCTCCATCTCATTTTTATGTTGCCCCAATAGTGAAAAAAGAAATTAGACTAAAATACATTTATATTATTGAGTTTTTGTATAATTATATAAATTATCATTCTGTTTTGTATACCAACACGAACCATACATATTTATAGATTTAATTATACACACGCCCTCTAGTTTTTAGTGAAATACACAAATCATCCTTCCTTTTTTTTTGCCTTTACACGAATCGTCCTTCTCTCCTATACGAATCACCTCTAATTTTGTACATATATTACAATGAGTGCCCTGCATAAGATATAAGTGTAATAAATTAAACAAAATAGTGTAAGAGTTATTTTATTATTTCCTTAGAACTATTGATGTACTTTGTAATAAAATAAAAATGATAAAGAGACACTGAAATTAGAGGTTTGTGTATGTCTATAAAATAAACGAATCTAATTTACTCACCAAATTATTTAAAAGAGAATTATTACCCAAAAAAAATATTGGGAAAGAAAATACATTCATTTATATACAGTTTTCAGATTTTGGTATTTAAAATGGTGACATGGGAACAATCTCATTATTATCATCAATGTTGTGAAACTCGAGCCGGACGTCAAGCTAGAAGAACTTCCGTATTAGGTCTAACCGGTTTAACCAGTTAAGTTGTTCGGTCGGACCGGATGATTTTAAATATAATTAATAATTTTTATCTATAATTATATATAAATGTAAATTTTATATAACTATATTGAAGTATCATCTCTCTATTATTTTTGGACCGAAATAAACAAAACATTAGAGTAATGTTCCATTTTTTTAAATTTTTAAGTGAGTCGTCCGGTTTTCTTCATGGGTTATTCCGGTTTAACCGGGTTTAGCACGGTCGAACCGGAATTTCTCCGGTTCAAAGCGGTCCAACTACTCATTCGGTTAAGACTACAAAACGGAGCCGTTTTCAAGTCCGGTCAGCGATCGAACCGGTCGGACCGTCCGGTCCGGTCCGGTTATCACAACACTGATTATCATTATGGTTAAGTGTGTTTATATATCAATGAGATATTTATTTTTTTAATTACAATAAAATTGTACTTTATCATTAGAATTCGTCTAATCATTAATAAAATTCTTGGGTTTGTATATAGTGTTCCATTTTCAAATTATCATTTAATATATATTGATTTGATTCCTGTAAAACCTACTCAATTTCATTATTGAATATGGTAGTAGCTGGTTGGGGTCATGGTTTGCCATTTGATTTAACCTCAAACTTCCTCTTTGTCCATTTTTTCTTCTGCTTTTAAATGTAAGGGGCTAACGGCCCAATGTTAAAAAAAGTAATGTCATGTTTTTCATTAATAAGTTTTTACATATCATGTTTTTTTTGTGGAAAATAGCACCACAAACCCTTACAAAACAATGGCTAAAAAATAGGAATATATAAATAGGCATAATATTAAGGTAACCTTCATCATAAAAGCTTAATCTATTTAGTGTAGGCTCAAAGTTCGATTTGCAAAGAGCAGAAGCATCATGCAAATCATGCACAGGTTTAAGTAGATCCCTTAGCACAACAATGTCAGACAAAATCACGGTCATTCCTCCTCCTGTGTGGGATAAGGTGAGGCAGGCATGCTTCTATTTGACATGGTTCTGATGTTTCCTTTATCAACTGCAGCATTAAAAGAATTATACAGCTCTGGTGGAACCTGAAACACACATTTGTCTATTAGTGGAACAAATATGAAGCAAATTAATCAAGGAATGTTGAGTATCTAGCTTGAATATGTAAAAATGTTTCACTGTGTAAGGGAGGTAGTGAGCATACATACTGTGAGAGAGAGGGTGAGACTATGAAAAAATGGTTACAAAGTGAAGAGAAATGCGAGAGTGAGGGTGAGCATACAAAGTGAAGAGAGATGATCGAGGGGCGAGTGGGGGTGAGATTTTAGAATATATAGATTTTGAAATGAGATTTTAAAATACAAATTGTCAATATTTTTAATTGTTATAGTAAATAAAAATACACAATTACAGAATTGACTATGAAAAATTCAGGTGTCACAAATATGTTAATCTATTTTAGTAATTGAAGAGACATTTATATTTCTATATAGATATACTCATATAGATTATATTTTCATTATCCTTAACTTCCCTCAATTTTTTCTTTCTCTTATCTTTCTACTCTATGGAAATGAGGGTTAATGAACTCAGTTTTGCCTTAGCAAGTTCTTATGTTCTTTTCTATAAAAGGTTATTCAAAAACCAAAAGAAAGTGCAATTTTCGATTATACATATATCTATTTGATTACAATAAAATTATAATTTTTCCCTCTTCATTCATCCTACTTCCCAAAGAAGTAGGTAGCATTCATTATGACATTAATTCGAATATGTGTCCTTTGGTGGAGTATTAATAAGTTATTTATATTGAAAGGTAAAAAGTTATTCATTGATCCTACTTCCCAAAGAAGTGGGTAGCATTCACCTCTTAAGTAATAAGTTAATTCGAATATGTGTCCTGTGGTGAAAATGGTACATGCCCGATGTAAACCTCTTAAATACCAACCGATCGATAGAGAATGATAAATCATTTCTTTTTAAAGAAATAATAAGTTAAGAATAAGGAAAATATACAAATTTGTACAAAGTAGATAGACATTAAACTCATGAGTTATGAAAATATTAAGGAATATAATTGAGCGGATGTTGAGACAAGAGACACCTCATTGAAAATTAATTTCATTTTTATCGGAAAAGTTGACAGTGTAAAATATATACTTACTACGACAATTGATGTAGAGATATTGAAAGAACCAAATGGGCTTACATCATGATTTTCATTGGTTTGAGAATACATATGATAAGGTGTCCATAAAGGTATATGGAAACTTCTAGGGAAGAAATGAGTTCATATTACTCATATTTGAGCAATAAAAGGATATGTGTGGTAAGTTCAAGATCGGTCTAAGAAGGTAAGATGAAGCTTCATAAGATTTTTCTATTGCTATAGAACTACATCAAGGGTTAAAATTGAGTCCTTACCCGTTTACATTGGTGTTGAATGTAATTAATGAGTATATCCAAGAATCGATGTCACACTATATACTTTTTTCGGATGATATCGTTCTAGTCGAAAAATCGAGAGAGATTAAATTAGAAGCTGAATGTGTTGATACAAGCTTTATAAACGCATGAGTTTCACATTAGTTGAAGTGAGGTGAAATATATAAATTAAAGTGTAAGTTTAGCAGGAGATGGGCACACCCTAAGGTACACTTAAAGATTGAAGATTATATCATACCACAAATTATTATATCTAAGTATATATATATTGTGTTAATCATACAACACGATCATGAAATTGAGTAAGATATAAATCATAAGATTCAAGTGAGTTGAATGAAATGGTGGAGTGTATGAGACTATCAAATGTCATGTGTGATAAAAATGTGTCATTCCTATAAGACCTTCAATGTCATATGGACAGTAAAATATTGAAAAGATGAATAAACTCAATACAGTAAAGATTAAAATATTATATTGGATGAATGAATACAATAGACAATATAAAATTAGAATGAATGCATTAGGAAGAAAATTGGTATAGTTCTTATTATTGAAAAGATGGTAGATTGGTGCCTTGATTAGTTTGAATTTGTACGGAGGATATCATTGTACATAAGTAATCTTCACCAACTAAAATTAATGTTTGGTTGTTAAAATTAAATTGTGAATAGCCTCGGGTACATTTGATAGGCATATATAACTAAGCTCTGGTTGGCACATGAGGCATCACATATACGAGGTGGCTATTTGATGCAGATAAACCACATTGTTAACTATGGCTCAACCCTCTGAATCTGTTGCTAACAGGTAGTTTATGATCTTTCAGTTGACATTTTCTTTGAAAGTAGTAACACAGGGTCATGCTGGACACCTTCACTGTAATGTGCTATGTTAAATTTTTTCATTTCTATTTTTATAATGCATACTGTCAGAGTTATTAGCCAATATTTAGAAAAGATCATGTTTAAAATGAATCAAGGTTGTGGGAATCATTCACCCATCTAACAGAATCATTCCTTCTTCCTTTTTTCATTTTTTTAGATATATACGGAATCTCTCACAATAACACGTGTGAATAGTTGTTGATGAACAAAAAGATTAAGGCTTTGTTCCGTTGTTGGAAGAATATGTGAGAGAAAAAATGAAAAGAGAGAAAGAGATGAGAAAGATAATGAATTTTAGTGTTGTTTGGTTGTATGGAAAAAAAAGAGAAAGACAATGATTTATCGTCCAAAATTATGTTTCAAATCTTGTCTATGAAAATATTTATGTCAATTAAAAAAAAATATAATATTAATTATTTTTTATTTTTTTGTTTCAATATCATTGCGATAAGATATGATTTGAGACCGAGTTTGAGACAACAACTCTCTTCTCCTCTAATTTTCTCTAGGAGAAAGAAATTTGATGAGTGTCAAACATTTTTCATTATCTCCCTTCAAACTCTCCCTAAATCAAAAGGGAGAAAAACTCTATTTCTCCTCGTCCCATTCTCTATCCAATTTTATGTAACAAAACAAATTAAAATTTTACTTTTTATTAATTTTAATTTTTTATTTTATTCATATAACGTTATTCTGATTAGTTCCAGAATAAGACATGAAGGTACAGAAGTCATATTTCTCGGTTGTTGTTGATCTTTCCTTTGCACCACAAAAGACAAAAGTATAATACTACATAATAATAATAGGGTTTAGCATCACTCGCCAGGATCACATCTCTCAAGATGGTGTCCCCAAAACCTCACTGCCACTTCAATCTCTTCATCTTCCTCTGTTTTCTTCGCTCCTTCTACCTTCAATTATAGGTTCTTCATTTCATTTCTCTTCTTGGGATCCTACCCATAACTGCTATTGATTCAAAATTACATCTTTCTTTTGCTTACCCTTTAAAGTTTTGATTTTTAAAAAAAATCCTCTTTTGGGTTGCTGTAGGAGCCAGGTGTCATTGCCAGTGAAAAGCGTTGGAATTTTAAAATGTGTTGCGGCACCCCAAGAAGCTGAGACTGGTACCTTGAAAACATCTTCTTTATAATTGTGATTCTTCTTTATTAGATTAGAGAAAGTGTTTTGAAATAATTCTTGGAAGTTACTTCTATGGTATAGCTTTTACACGTTTCGCTATAGTTATAACAAAAGTAATTTTAGTAAATTCTTTTTTCAAAGAAATTGAGTTTTTTATATAAGCTATAAAGTATAGCTTTTGATAAAAGCGCTATTGGTGTTTTCTCCCTTTTAGTCAAAGAATAACAAATCAAACATTTAAGTTTAATCATTTTAATTGAAAGGACCTTTTTTAGGAGAAAAAAGCTTAAAGAAACACCTTAGTTGGTATGTCTATCAACCTATTACTACTGTCTTGGAGTGCTAATCTGTGTGTTTCTCTGTTAAAGGATCAGTTTCAAATGTGTTTTCAATAGACTTATGGAATCTAGTGGAATGGATGTTAGAATATTAGCTGTGGCAGTGTAGTCTTGAAAAAGAGCATTCAACTTGCTCCATTTTATCAAATATTCAAATATTATAACATTTTTCTGTTTCTTTTTGAAGCTTACAAAACAAAGGTCTCTCGCAATGAAAATATTACTAAACTTCAAGCTGGCTATCTCTTTCCAGAGGTATTTATGCTGCATTTTATTCGTATAACTACTAAAAACAGCCTCTCTTTGATTTTTCTTATGATCACTGCAGTGCATAGTTAATCGGTTTACATGCCATTTCGTTTATTATTATTGTTTACTTTCACTGAACATGCTTTGTTCCAATGGAATTATCTGTTAGAAAAGACTCTTTTACATCAAGGTGTTTATGTTTTTGTGTACATGTCTCGGTTATCCATTTATATGTTGAAGTAAATGAGGGTTGTATTGTATTAAGTGTGTAACCTCATAATTCAAGGTGAATGGCTGTACATTTTTTTGGGGTAAAAGAATAATTTATTAAGTAAATTAAGATAAACTTTTGAACTTTTTTAACCAATTCATTTTTAGTGATCAATATTATCTTCTAATCTTGATTACAGGACAGTCAAGTTGTTCTACTCACAACTAACCATATGATTTTTAAGTGAAAATAAACTGGTTTATTGTTTTGGAATCATCCAAGAAATAGATGAGATGTTGTAACAAAGCATTTTACTATCAAATATGGGCATCTTATCTACCCCAATAAAGATAAAGGAGAGATTTGGGGAAATATTTGGCCTTTTGTTTATTCACTCTTCTGTTTAGTTTATACACATAATGTCATGAGTGCGTGTCGTCTCTCTCTCACACCCTCCAACTCTTTTTAAAGTTGTTTCTTTACATGGTGCGGAACTATTTCAATTCCTTTCTTTTTACTGATTCTTCTTATTCTGCATTTTTATTACATATAATAGATTGCTAGAAGGAAGAATGCACACTTGCTGAAGTTTCCTGATGCAAAAATAATAAGCCTCGGAATTGGTGATACTACAGAACCCATTCCTGAAGTCATAACTTCTGCAATGGCAAAGGTACAACTTTTGTCATCTGTATATTTTGGTCCTTGTTTATAGTTCCATCTGTTTAAGTTTAACTTCTGTTGACATAAAAATGTATTTTTGTAGATGTTTTTATTATTAAAACGGTGTTAATTATAAATATACTTTATCAATTCAATTAAATAATAGTAGCGCTGCACCTGTTTCTTACCAAGCATTTGAAATTGTTTTCACCCTTAATCAGAAATCGTATGCATTGTCAACCTTGGAAGGATATAGTGGTTATGGAGCTGAGCAAGGTGAAAAGGTATGTGCCACATTGACATCTTTAACGGGTTTTGCCTGATTTTCCAATTTTCATTCTTGTATTCTTTTATAATCTGTCGCTCTCCATCAAATATAAAATACAAGTCCAGTTATAAAGTTTTCCATCCAAGCTGATGGTTAGTAGAAGTACCTCTCTTTTTTCCTGAACAAGAATTACTGTTTGCCATGGCATCAACAGTAAAATAATTAATCAATGCTACGTTAAAAATAAGAGTTTTTTATTTTTAAATTGAGAACATGTGGTTACCTGTTCTTTCTTGATCCTTGAAACATTTCAGGAAGAAAATTTGGTGTTCTCCTTTTAGGTGCCTCCACTTACTATATACAATTGTCTTTTGCACACCATACACCTTTTCATTCCTAAAACTTTACTGAAAGGTGAATTCGCCACCTGCAATAAATTTGTTAGGCAAATTTTCTAAATGTCCAACTCAGCTTTTGTGTGCCACCTAAATTCTGATCCATAGGAAGATGAAACTATCAATGCATGCAGTCCTCTTTATATTTTATGTTTTTAATTTAAATATTATTTTAAAAAGCTTTGAGATAACCAGAGAACATTATCTTTGTAAGACTAATGAGAGGTACTGAAGTACAATCTTTGCCGTTGATGTTGATGTTATAGTTGTGATTACTCAGGTAGATAAAGATGCAAATGGTCTGACCATTCCAAGTATATAGTTATCCTAATTACGTCAAACTCTAATCCATGCAGCCATTAAGAAGCGCAATTGTTTCAACATATTACAAGGATCTTGGCATAGACGATGACGATATATTTGTATCAGATGGAGCAAAATGTGATATATCTCGCCTTCAGGTTAATTTGTATTTATATCTCCACTTCTGCCTGTTGTGCTCTTTGCCTGGTGCTTGAGCCACTTACTGTTATTGGATTTTAATTATTATGCTTTGTAGGGCACGGGTGGGGGTTGCATGTTAACTGGAGATTTTCCTCAGTCTAACGTCTCTCCTTAATTTAAATTTTTATTTCTTCTATTTTCAATTTGTGGCAGGTTGTCTTCGGATCAAATGTAAAAATGGCTGTCCAAGACCCATCATACCCGGTAATTCATATCTACACTGTTGTTTAATACAAGCTTCTCATCAGTTACTTAAGTGTTTGTTTGTGATTCAATATTGCAAAAATGTCGACTTTGATTCTGTTTCAATTATTGTATCTTGTTGTTTTACTATGTGATATGCTGACTAATTGAATTCCATTAGTCTTAAAATAGTATGATCCATCAGTTTCTATATTTTGTTTATATAAAGTTGAAGGGCTTGAAAAAATGTTTTTCATTCTAATTTTTCAAGAGATTTTTTTTCAGTATTTGATTAGCAAAGACCCATGAATATTTAAGACTGCTTATTACTTGAAAAAAGCGCTATATTATATCAATGGGGTCATTTGTTAGTACACAATAATGTGTTCAAACATTATTGGATGACTGTTTTTTGTGGGCATTCACTTGTTACTATTTGTAATTATGCATGAGTATATATTCATTTGAAAATGAATTCAATAGATAAATTAAATAATATATATATAAAGTTACAATATGGGGAACACCACTGCCCATGTTACTGCCCTTTTTGACTCCCATAGCTGTTCTCTGTAAGTAATGTTGCTTTTTTATTTATATGCAGGCCTACGTAGACTCAAGTGTGATTATGGGCCAGACTGGCTTCTATCAAAAGGATGTTCAGAAGTTTGCAAACATCGAGTACATGAAGTGTAAACCTGAAAATGGTTTCTTCCCTGATTTGTCTTCTATTTCTCGACCAGATATAATTTTTTTCTGTTCGCCGAACAATCCTACTGGTGCTGCTGCAACGAGGGAGCAACTGACCCAACTAGTTCAGTTTGCTAAGGACAACGGGTCTATAATTGTCTACGATTCAGCATATGCAATGTACATTTCTGGTGACAATCCACGCTCCATCTTTGAAATTCCTGGAGCCAAAGAGGTCAGTGGCTTGATGTTTAAAATCTAGTTGTTACGTTCATGCTTTACCACACCTGTGATTCCTACCATTATAAATACTTTAACTTCATGGTAGGATGCATATGGTGGATTCTTCTCTGATTTCTTGTTTTGAAACTTTATTTGAGTGCATTTGGCCGATGCTAGAATTTAAAATTAGCTTCTTTTGTGTTTTCATTTTGATGTCCGATTATTTTGCAACAAGTCCAAGGACTTATGGATTTGGTTTGCAATAGTTGTTCACTTAACTGAAAGTTTCTTCCTATTTGCATGACATGAGTTATTTTAGATTTTGATCTAGCCAATGAATCTTTTCACTTGCACTGTGATAGATCAGGTAATATTTGATTGTTCATTTCCATTCAATATTGTCATGGCAAACTGTTTTTTACTTATAATATATAGGCTTCCTCCTTTGTTGTAGAACTAGTTTAGAAGGACTTGCTTTTTCATATTATTTTTCATGGTGCTGTTTTCCAGCCACTGAACATTATGGTAATAGTAAATGTGTACTCGCTTAGTGTAAGTGGTTTCTATTTTTATTTATGATTAATCTCCACTATTCCACTATTTGTAGACTTTTTTGTAATATAATGGGATTATGAAATCAAGCAGAATTCTCAACAAGGGGTTCGTTGCTTAAGTATTTTATAAAGTTGGCCCAAAAAATTGTAACACAGTTAGGAAAATGCTTTTGATGGTCATTGAATATCATGGGTATTTGTTGCATATCGATGTGCATGACTGATTATGGCCAATTGCAGGTTGCCCTTGAGACTGCGTCATTTAGCAAGTATGCTGGCTTCACTGGAGTTCGATTGGGTTGGACTGTGATTCCAAAGCAGTTGCTGTTTTCTGATGGATTTCCTGTTGCCAAAGACTTCAATCGTATTGTATCTACTTGCTTCAATGGCGCATCGAATATTTCCCAGGCCGGTGGTTTGGCTTGCCTTTCACCAGAAGGTCTTAAGGTAAGTTATATTGTTTTATTACTCAAGTTTCTGAAAAAGAAAGTATTCCGAACTTTTTTCCAGAAAGATCCCTGTAATCCTTCCCCGCTCCCAAGGAAAAGGTCCACCAACACAGTATATGGGTTTGATAGTTTATATTATCTTGGTATCATTGCATACATGCATTCTTAACAAGTCTAGGCATGGTACATAATAGACTTGCTGGATTTGAATGTAGGCTATGCGAGATGTTATTGGATTCTACAAGGAAAATACTGACATAATAGTGGAAACATTTGATTCACTTGGTTTCAAAGTCTATGGAGGGGAAAATGCACCATATGTGTGGGTCTATTTCCCGGGTCGAAGCTCATGGGATGTATTCGGTGAGATTCTTGAAAAGACTCATGTGGTTACAACTCCCGGTAGTGGTTTTGGACCTGCTGGGGAAGGTTTTATCAGGGTTAGTGCCTTTGGTCACAGAGAAAATGTCTTGGAGGCATGCAGAAGATTCAAGCAGCTATACAAGTGAGAATATTTCTTTGGTTTCAGGGTTTTGTCTCCTCAAAATAATTTTATTGATCTTCCATAGACTTTATATTATAATGATGTAAAGACAGTCACTATCAATTGAGAACTTATATTGTGTGCTTCCATTTGCCTTTGCATTGTGCAACTGGAGCCTGCAACAGCACATCTTCACTTAGATGATGTTAAATGTTGCATTTGTTTCTATGTAAAATCATAAAACTCAGCAAGAAGAATTTGTTGGAGGCTTGTAGGTCTCAACTCATTAGTGCTTATGCCCCATATGGTCTTGATATTTTTTTAATCAAAGAAATTTTAGCCAAATTTTGTTTTCTAATGAAAAAGCTTATAAGCTAAATTTAGTATTACAACCATGAGTTTGATTTAAATTGTATTTTTAGATCATTGTTATAAAAAATAAATCAGTCCATCAAACTTGACGCTATTCTTTCCTTTTTCTTTTTCTTGGTTTAAAAGATTTTTTTCCAATAAAGTATGCTGGTTAAGAAACAAACATATTTGTCTGAAAAGCTTCTCTGATATGGCAGAGAATAAGCTTATCTTTTTACTGTAGAATCTGAGTTACTAAGTCTAGCATCACTAATGGAATTGAGATTCAATCTAGTTAGAGACAGGTTTCCAAAGAACTTGAAATTGCTATTGAAGACAAAGTATAACATTGTTTTCTTCTAATGCATGGAAGACTGGTTTTGGGCAACTTATGTCTCAAATTCATTAGCATTTCTTACAACATTATAGTACAATATTGGTCCCCTATCTTATTCTTTTTTACAATAGTGGACTGTTACAACTTACAAGTACAAAGTATCTGAGAATTGTTTCATTTATAGTCCATGAATTTCTTTCATGTGTGTTCAATAAAGCTAATAGACAGGAGGTGTTCTGTAATATGCTGGCACAGTTGCTGGAAATAACATTTGTCTCACTCCTTCAGCCTTGATAATAGGGAATATGATACTTGATGCACTCTGGAATATCATGGAAACAAGATTGATTCAGCTCATGAGACATGTTGCACTATTAACCAATAACTACTAGTAGTTTATGTGGGAGCCTTATGCTGCAATTCTCACAACAAATGTTAGCAGTGATGTTATGAAATATTCTATTATTCTGTATGCTTAAGCAAAAGGGAAAATAAAAAAATACTCACTGAAATTAATCTAACTCCGATCCACATTTTCTTTGGAGAAGGAAATGGTATCAACAAGCGGCCGACGCCGTAAACAGCCATCGCGAAGAAATGGAGAACCAAGATCAAGGGACTAGGATTTAGACCAGAGAGTAGAGCTGTAGGTCCATCTGAGAAAATACCTCCAAGGCTCAAATAATCGAAACATGCCTGGCGCATTTCCTTCCTAGCCGAATCAGGTGATGCACAAAACACCTTGTACAAGGCATCAGCTAATGTGTTTATTGTAGATGCCACTGGCTGCAAATAGAATCAGGCATTGCATTTAGCCACTTGGTTACTGATAAAACATACAAAAGAGAGTATAAAATGTATAACATTGATTTCATTTATGAGTTTTTACATATCATATTTCTACTGGAAAATAGCACCACAATCCCTTATAGAACAATGCCTATATTTTTTCCTGAAGGGTATTGAATAGAAATATATAAATAGGCATAATATTAAGATAACCTTCATCATAAAAGCTTAAGCTATTTAGTGTAGGCTCAAAGTTCGATTAATTACTTACCTTGCGCAGGGTATAGAACGATTCAAGGTATTTGCAAAGAGCAGAAGCATCATGCAAATCATGCACAGGTTTAAGTAGATCCCTTAGCACAACAATGTCAGACAAAATCACGGTCATTCCTCCTCCTGTTACAGGGTGACGCATATTTAAGGCGTCTCCCATTAGAAGGGCACCAGGTGTGGGATAAGGTGAGGCAGGCATGCTTCTATTTGACATGGTTCTGATGTTTCCTTTATCAACTGCTGCATTAAAAGAATTATACAGCTCTGGTGGAACCTGAAACACACATTCGTCTATTAGTGGAACAAATATGAAGCAAATTAATCAAGGAATGTTGAGTATCTAGCTTGAATATGTAAAAATGTTTCATTGTGAAATCAAGGCTTTAAAGGTAAAGACATTGGTACCTGGGGAGCTACCAGAGTTTTCAAATACTGCGCCATTTCGCCATTGCCAAAGGAAGGTAATTTTTGGCCAGGCACATCTACCAAACACCGAATCTCAATGCTGCTAATGGGATAAAACACAATGGGTGAAGGATCATCTACAATAACCTGTCCATAGTTTGCATATGGAAGATTACAATTCTCCAGGACTAGACCAACAAAATGAGAGGGTACTTCAACCTGCGTAAATAATAACATCAGTTTAAGCAACAACTAATCTACAAATTGAAACAATACTTTACGTGCTTTGAGGAAAAAAATAAGGGAAACATTCAATACTGTCAAAATCATTGTTATTAGGAATGTGGCATGAGTATGTGGTTCGTAAATTTTACATTATTATTACAAAACTTTCTTTAAAATATTCGAAAATATAAATTTGGTATGGTACACGTGTTGTAGGCTTGTTTAATGTACAAACCTAGTAACTATGATCAAAACATTCTCATATATCTGAAAAGAAACCTGGTATCCTTACCTTAGGGTTGCAAAGAAAACGCCTCAAGTTGGAAAAACAACCATCACATACTATGGTGAGGGGAGCTTTTGCTGTGAACTCTTGGCCACTCTTGGTTTTGTAGTTCACCCCTTTGACGGTTCCATTTTCTTTAAGTAGAGATGTGACAGTTCCATGTTCTAATTTTACACTGCAGAAAATTGGAATGAGACTACGATTAAGAGGATGTAAACAAGGGACTCATTGCAACTTAAATGAGAATTTGAACTTCATTGTAAAAAGACAACTTTTAATCAAATTGAAAAGCTGGTGAAATTGTGTACTTCTGAAGAGATGCAGCCTTTTCTCTCATTCTTTGTATGAAGCGGCCATTGTGAAAGCCTCTACCAGAAACATCAGAGCTAAACTTTTCTAGGGGATAAGATAGCATGGCATCTTTTCCATCCTTAGAAAGAGCATAACCAAAAACTTTTTGAGCATCAATTTCATCCAAACAATCTGCGATAACTCAAAACATCCATGTATAAAGAGCCATGAACTTGATCACCAGAGTCAGAATAGTTCATCTTAGCTAAAGATTAATCGCTTTAGTTGTCACATAATTGGTTAATCTTACACCCATCAATTAAGTTTTCTCATATTTTAAAAAGGTTTCTTGCTTACCCTCAAGGCCTAACTCAAGTAACTTCAGATAGCCTCCAGGTTGTAGATATTCACCTACAATCCTATCAGGTTCACTCAAGTCCCTTTCAAAGACATGCACCCTCCTTCCATCCTGCAATTAGATTTTGAACCACAAAGCAAGATCACTCATCATTCTCAAAACAAAGAAATGCTTGTTCATGCCAAATATTAACAGGGTTCTCAAAAATCACCTTTTCAAGCAATACAGCTTAATTTTCAAGTCATCTCAGGCTTTGTCAACAAGCAACCATTGCAGATTATGGTTAATCTAAAAAAATTAAATAACTAATTTTTGTTGAACCTGGTCCAGCCAGGGGCTCTAAGAACTTATCATGGAAAGGAAGAAATATTAGACTTTTCACAGATTGTATTGTTTTTTTTGTCAGATTAATGCAAAAAATGTAAGAAAAATAAGATATGAAGTTTCTATCTGTAGAATGATTCTTCTATAACCCTGTAAGTATTACCATGCCTTCTAAATTTCTATCCAGTCTTTACCTACATAATTTTATTGAAAATGCACTAACAAAAAATTTACAATAGTTTTCTTTCTACCAAGCTACCTCTTGAAGCATCCCCTGCAATCAAACATGATATACTAACAACCTTATACTATTTTTTCTCTGGAGCCTATGAACGCATCAAAGAGGGTGAGCTTAGCACAACGGTAAGGTTATTGCTTAGTGACTATGAGGCCACGAGTTCAAATCTTGGAAACAGTCTTTTCGTTTGTAGGGGTATGGCCATATACATTTACGTTAAAGTTTAATTATTAAGTATATCTAATGGCACATAGATCGACACAAATTATGGGACATAAGATGTGCTCTCTCATACCCTAGCAGGTGGGAGCCTCATGCGCTGGACATTTTTTTAGCCTATGAACATATGAATGAAGTAAAACTCAGTTTTTCCTTGTAGATTATAACTCAAGAGAAAGTATCACACAGATGAGAAACATAAATTGATATATATGGAGGAAATAAAAGCCTTCTTCTACCTTTCCAAGTGTGTAAGCAAGGGCTGCACCAGCAACCCCAGCACCTACAATGATGATATCTGTGATTCCATCAATCTCTTCATTGCATGTTACGTTTTCTGATGTCTTTCCAAACTCATTGCTTTCTAATAAGTGTATTGATCTTGAACTTGCACCCTTATTTTTTGCAAAATTGTATATAACATACACAACAGTTAAACTAGAAACTAGAACCCCTCCAAGAATATAGTGATAATCCATGTCCAAGAGATTGGTGAAACTAGATTTGCAAAACATTAATGGATAGAATAATGATAAAGACGTTGGTGTTCTAGTTTCTTCTATAAGTCGGCTTTGTTCTTAGGAAAAATTATAATTAAAGCAAAATTCTTATGATGACAAAAAGGATGCATATGTATATTATCTATTGTTCATATTTAATTATTATTTAATTATTCAAAATATGAATAATGATTATGTATATTGTAAAAGTTTAGGATGATAAAAATTGATCAAACTAAAGTATGAGTTAATCTAAAAGATTCATTATATAAGCATAAGTATTACAAATAGTGAAATTATAAACTTAAATTCAAATATAATAAAACTAAATTATATATGAGATTACTGTGATTTGCTATCTAGGCCATCTTATAACATTATTCTATACTATATGCCACATTTTTTCATTTTATACTCACTCATTAGTCATTAATCCTATTCAGTAATAAAAAGTTTTTTTTTTTGTTTTAACATCTTTTTCCCAATTAGTGGATGCTATTGAGCTATATTTTTTTTGTACTATAAATAACATTTTCCGAATGGGTTTTCCCTCCTAACAAATCTCATGAATTGAATCCTTAATATTTTATTGCTTTTAGAAATTTAATGGATCTTTCACGAGTCAGATTACTCTATCGTAATGGAGAGGACATTTATCTTAAAATGCATAGAAAAAACAAAATCACAATAACACTTATGTCCTTTAATTTACACTAATATCACATTTTTACCCTTAAAATTACACTAAAAATAGAACTATCCTCTTGAGTAAGGGAGGAGAGTCTGATTCATCTTTCACCATTAGATTAATGTTTTGTTAATTAGAGTGTAAGTGGATAATATCATGATATTATAAGCTGTTAATGATTTTTTCATAAAAAACAAGACATTTATGAGAAGGAGGCAGTTGTTGAAAGCATATAATGCCACATCCAACAAAGTGGCAGAGCTAACTAAATGAAATGATAAAAGAATAGATGGTAAGACTATTCTCCATTTTCAGGTTATTCAGTTTCAAATAAAGGGGTATGATCTTTGGGTGAAGGAGAATAGTACATCAAAGATTATGTGACATTATTTTCCCCCATATAACATTCTTATCCTTTAATATATACACAAACATGTCTCTCCACTGAAAAATGAAGACCTTTGTTTAGATAATATTTATCAATGGATCTTACTTACACAAATGATCTGTTACACCCCTTAAGGCTCTTTCTGCCTATGCTTCTGTCTTTGTAGCAAAGCATATTTGAAACTGTCCCTTGCTATTATTTCAGGAGGATTTCTTGGCCCTACACATTTCACTTCCGGGAAAAGCTTCTGTATAAACATGTATAATAGATATCTGTATTTATAATTGACCCTTCCAAAAATTATTGATCTTTTAAGGTATTTAAACATAAATTAAATTGTGCCTAATATAATAACAAATACAATTTGGCAAGAATATTGGTGTGGCTAAATATGTTTTTGCAAATAGAGAGTATTTCTGCTGAGCAATCTTGTTATATTTTTTTGACATCAATGCTGATTTGGTCTAGCTTCAATAGGTCGTTTATTTTAGTGAAAGAGATACTAAAACTCTGATAGCTCTGTAATTAACATAAAGATAACTTTGTTATTACACCCACTGATGCACTTAAATTAATAACATAAACTTTGGTTGATTAAAATGAAGAAAAACATAAAGTTTGAACCTATACAAGCTAAATTGTGTTACATTGCAAGAAGACCTTATGCACAACATAATTACAAGTTCAAGAGGGAAGAGGAAAAGCAAAACAAAAGAAATGAAATCTTAGACCAACAACCTTAGCAGCTGCAAAGTTGAAGGACTTCCTCAAACCTCTTCTTGTCTAGGGAAGAAGGATCAACCACAGAACATGTCTGAATCTGATTGTTATCCAAATCTTGTTTAGAGATAGGATTGAATTTGGCAACCATTCTGAGTGGTTGGCTTTTCAGCCAAAAATAAGGTGTTGCAGATGGTGAAGAAGGTTGAATAATAAGTGATGAGTGGTTATGTGTTTTGGTATTGTGGGAAAGCATGAGCATTGCTGCAGTTGGTGCCATTGAGAATGTCAAAGTTTAAAGCAATATATGGAATATTCAAGAATGTGTTACTTTCAATATATAGAGACTAGGGAGATATATATATATATGTAGCCTCAAACATTTCTGTGGGCGTTCCTTTACCAGTTTTTGTACAGGAGTTATTAGTTTAGCTAAAGTGGAAAATCAATGGGGTTTAAAACCATGGGAAATGAGAACTTTTTACCGTCCACAAATTTTAAAGGTTTTGCTAGTGCCACATTTTTTTTGGGTACATATAATAAAAAGAAAAAAACTATGCTAAAAGAAAGATATAAGTCAGTGAATAGGGTAGGGTAGAATTTAGCTAGCCGTTGAAATCCGCTAACATATTAGCCTTTCTTATAACAAACTTTGTCTAAATGATTCAGTCACGAGTCAACCATCGGAAATAATTTTAAAGTGTTAAATTTAAATCAAGATACTACATTCATATACCTAAGCCATAAATTTGTATTAAGTTCGATAAATAACTTCAGTAAGAGACATGTTTTTTTCCATAATTTATCTTAAAATAGAAATATATGCAAATAAGATAATATTTATTGGCTTAAATTAAAAAAATTAGATGGGGTCTACAAGTTCTCAATATTTGTTATTCCAAAATGATGCAAAAGTGAATTGTCCATATGACATGCGAATCGAGAATTATCTTTCCAAAAACTTATCAATTTGTGTTATGCCTTAAATGTAAAATATTAAGACTTTAATTCGTAATATTATTCTAAGTTTCAACTTTACATACACCAACAAAGTTGCAAGATAAAAAAAATTAAATTGATTTGTCACTTCAAAATTCAAATACAATATTTAATAATTAATGAAAACATTTATTAATAGTGGGCCAATAAAATGATGTACATAAAATTTATAAATATAATATTTTTAATTATAAAGTGGAATGGAAATAATGGAATCGTGATGAAACCGTGAGCTTGAATGCCGCTGATTACACTCCCTCCCTCCCCTTTAGTCTCTTCATTTTCTTGCCTTTATTACCATTCATGAGTTTATTTTCAAATGCATATTATTTATGGAACACTCTAATACTTGTAATTCTCTCTACATGTAATAACCACAACCAATCAATTAAATCAACTTGATACCCTTTCAAAATAGTTAACAATGAATGAAGTGCATCCACTCATTTGAGGAAATATCTTTAATAACACCACCTTCATTCCAAGCACCACCCTCATTCCCAGTAAGGAATATTTATCTTCCAAAACTCCCTTTTGGCCAAACAATTAGAGTTTAGAAAAAACAAATTCAATTATATATACTGATCTATTTACTCTAAAAGTAAGTTTTTTAAATTTAGTTCACATTTTAGCCATCAATTCTAGCGAAATCCAATAGTTTATATTTACCCACTAATTTAAACCATTAGATTTCCTTAGAATTGATGGTTAAGATATGAACTAAGTTTAAAAAACTTACTCTTAGAATCAATGTATTCCTCGTATATAGTCGTAAATAGAGATATCCTTGTTCTATTTACGTGAGGGTTTTGCATAGAAACCAAGTATTGTTTTACACTGAGACAAAGCGTCCATATATGCACTTAGCTTAATCATATAGTCATGTCTTCTCAAGTACGTGATCAACAGAACCATAACTTACACTTTTTCAAGGTCATTCTTGAAAGAAACATTCGATATGGAGACCATTTTTTTTATACAATTTTTCTCTTTCTTTCTCTCTCAGCATGCAAGGTGGAGCCATTTTTTTTGTAGAACTTGTAGTAGTATTGTAATATGGAAGGTTTCAGTTTATTATGTTTTCACATAAATCTAGTTCTTAACTATTTTAGTCACACGTTTGATTATCACTAAAATGAAATAGTAGATATATTAATCATGTATAGCAAAAAAATTGTCTATATTTGATTTGTATGCAATATTAGTGAGAAAGTAAAACCACGTTTTTGTGGTCACTATTAAGGCTTCAGATCACAAAATAAAACTTTGTTGTTGTGTGAAATTTGTGACAGAGGGTGCCAAAAGATTTTGTGAAAAGATGCTGGCAAGATATAACAAATCCAGTTTTTCTAAGGCTTCCAAATGGAACTGAAAATAAAGTTTATTGGACTAGGAAAAATGGTGATGTTTGGTTTTCCAATGGTTGGAAAGAATTTGCACAATACTTGTCATTGGAAGTGTCACAGTTTCTGGTTTTTCGATATGAAGGAAAATCTCTATTTCATGTTATCATATTTGGAAAACGTGCATTAGAAATAAAGTACCCTCCACCAGAAGATGAAGAGGTTAGCAATGACAGTGATCACTCCTTGAAAATTGTTGATGATTTTGATATAATTAACTGTAAAAGGCACAAATCTCCAAAACCATTTTCTCAAGCTCCTAAGAAAATGAAAACCAATCCAAAAGAAGAACATGAATACTACTCCAGCCATGCTAAAACTAGGCTTGAGAAGTGGAAATCCCATAATGCAGTTGTTAATAATACTAAGAACATTGGTGAGTTTCTACTTTCAATGTATCCTGTTAGCTTGATTAATTGTTGTAGTATAGTTATCTTATGCTTATTTGGTTACTGATATAAATTTGTAGGGGGCAGGAGCAGAGATCTTAATGAGAGAATCAATGCTTTCCACAAGAAAGTGAAGCAAAATTTCTACTCTGAGAATTGTTGGTTCACAAGTAAACTGCAGAAATCATACTTCCAAAGAGATCTCTTGGTAATAAAATATTTTGTTTGATATATATATATATATATATATATATATATATATATATGATGTTTCTGCATCAATAAAAATGAAGCAAAAAAAATGCTAAATAATAAAGGTTTAAATTTTTTAATTGACATATATGTTTTCATTGGTGTAGGCAACTATCATTAAAATAGGTCATACCAAAAAAATTTGCTAGAACAAATCTGCACATGAAGGAAGGAGAAACTACCCTTTGCTTCATGAAGGATGGTAAGGGCAGAACCTGGGATGTCATGATAAAGCACTATTCCGGCAATATACAAACTGCATTTGTTGGTGGTTGGATTAATTTTTTGAAGGACACTAATTTGAAAATAGGTGATGTTTGTGTCTTTGTGCTAAACAAGTGCAAGAAAGTTTCATTCTATGTTTTAAATTTTCCTTTTGAAGATGACTCTAGCCTTCAACACTTTGCAGGTAATTCCAAATATCAATACATTTCTTTATAAGAACAGAAAAAATGAGTGAAACAAAAATGCTAATCTTATCATTTTCACATCACTAGTCACTAGAGGACATTATGGGGTGGCTTTTTCTCACTTTTCATCTCTCAATTTATTCAATATTTCAGAGCAAAAAGCGCTTTCTAATAGGCCTTCTTCATGCCTTAAAGACCTTGAAACTCCCAAAGCTAATATCAGAGTGTCATCCATTAATCACGTCACCATCCACATCAAGGATGGTTCATATCATTCGGTATGATCAATTGAAAATTTGTATTCATATGTTACATATTTACACACATGTATATATATATATATATAAAGAATTATATATAATCACTATATCATTATTCATTTCGATTTTTCTTAAAAGTCAATAATGATTAGATATTAATGGTGTGTAATGACAGTATATAAAACATATATAATTTGAGCACATATTTTTTCCCTATATAAAGTAATGCATGCATGAAATACTGAAGTTTATGTTATGTGCAGTCAATACCAATGAGCTTCATGAGGAATTACCTTACACTTGGTGGAAAAAAAGCCAAGTTGCGAGTTGGGAAGAGAACATGGGATGTAAAAGTGAAATATTATCAAACTAGAAATATTACTAAGGAATGTAACTTGAATGTGGGTGATTCTTGTCGATTTGAGATTATAAATCAGGACAATTTTGAGTTCTATGTTTCAAATATGAAACCCACCCACTAAAATGATGAATCCTATGTTAATACATTAAAATGATGAGATAAGATACTTTTGATCATAATGAATGCAATGATTTAATATGAATTTTTCATTAGAATATTGATTAACTTTTACCATTATAGTTGTGTAACCTTTACTTTACAAATGTCAATTCTAGATAAAAATATTCTCTAGCCTATTTCAAGATGCTTTAATCAAACTGAATTTCTGTTTTTAAACTCAAATATGTATTTCAACAGTTTTACTTTTACACTTTTAATACAAAAGTGACTATTAAATATTCTTTTATTTTGTTATGGGTTAAAAATTATATATTAAATACCAAATATCAAGGATTTAAAAATCTAGATTAATGGTAAACGATGATCATGCTACCCACAAATACTCTTCTTGGCTATTAATTTCCATTACGCCAAAGCAAAAGGATACGTACACCAAGAAGTTATCTTAACTTATTCAATAAATAAAAAATTGCTATCTACACTAAATTGGTCATCATTGTAAGAAGCCAAATGTGTTAGAAGAGCATCAAAAGATGAAATAAAATCAATATTCTTGGGTTTTAGTAGGTGCTGGTTTTTCTCCACTTTGCTTTTCAAGCAATGTCATAGTGTTTGTCATTTGGACACTTGATGCTTCATGCTCATTATCTTCATTAAATCTATCCACACTATGCAAAAATATTCCTGCCATAATATAAAATATAATGAGAAACTTTCCCACATATTAAACATTTTATGAGTTTATTATGAGCACACAAATATAAACACCTATCTGTTTTTTATATGACCAAACACATCCATCATAGTACAATGATAAGTCATGTTCTTATCATTAAATTTTTTTGTTAATAGTTCTTGTTATTAATGTCTAGCAATGCATCTCTTTATTAGCCAAGTGAAGTAGTAAATGTGAATTTTTCATAGCAAGTCAGTAGTATGTTTGATAACATCATCAACCAGTTAACTTAATAAAAATAAGCTATCTACTGTCGTTCGGTAAAAGGGTTTACCTCAATAAGCTACGAACTTCTAAGCTCGTATTCATTAAGCTAATTGAGGTAGTTATGACTTATAAGTTAGAAATTCATGTCATTTGCAGCTACCATTTAGCTTATCATCTAATCTCGCCAAAAAAGTTTCATTCGTTGAGTTAGCTTATCAATTTCCAGCTTCTAACTTACAATTTATAAGCTTTCATCTAACTTATAAGCTTCCAATCAACTTATAATCCTTAAGCTAACTTAATAACAAGTTTATCCAAACAAAGCTTGGGCTAGTGGTGAAGGGTTTCCATAGTTTGGAAAGAGGTAGTAGAATTAATCCTCATTGTCATTATCATTGTACTAAAAATAAAATGAACAAGTTATCATAAGGAAGTACCTATAAACCATATAGCAGCTGCTGGAAAAAATATACTTGTTAAAATCAATGAAGTGGTTCTCCAATTGTGAATATGATCCTGCATTACCAATATATGCATAGAATGACCATTAGAATATAGCATATCATACATTATATATTGTTTTATTTTCTCACCCTCTTTTTTTTGGTAAGTAATGGACATTTGAAGTTCTAGACAATTATGCTTTAGGTGTCAACTTAGTTATCAATTTCTTTCTTGAACTTGTGGAGCCCAAATCTTGCTATGACTTTGTGGGAAAGTAACTATTTCCACTTATGTTGCCCCAATGCGAAGTTTAGTGACAGACATAAAAAGATCTTTCTAGAATTGCTGTTTGTAAGTTGCTAAAAAGGGAACTAATTCACGGCAACATTTTTAGTTAACAAATAGAACCATAAAAAGCTAACCTGAAGAAGTCCGACAAGTGGCGATGAAGGTACATCTCCAAAGATATGAATAGAAACAGTAGATATAGCCATAGATAGCGGCCTCAAACTTGGTTTGACACAGTGGAGACATACATAATTCACAGGACCCTAAAAGAAAATCATTAGATAGTAAAAATATGTCAAAGAGTATGTCACATTACCGGGTTGCTTATGTGTACAGTTAGTTTGCGGCAGATATAGTTTTGTTAGTACTTTCTGTTATATTCTATCAGTAGCTTCTTGGCTTAGCTTCTACATGCTCTAGACAGTTCTAGACCACTGTATAAGACCGTTGAAATTAGTTTCAGATGTCGGATTAAGTTTATGAGAGTTCATTGTTTTCCAAATCTCTTTCTTCCTACTCCCTCATTTCCTCAGTGATCATGATTTCTATCAAATATTGATAAAAAAGTGACCTCTAAGTTCTGGCCAGGTTACAAAAATTTGATTTTTTTTTCAGGTTCCAAAAGTTTATTCTCATACATATTTCACAAGTATTTAGAATTTTGTCCTCATTTATAATATTCTACATTTTTATAATGTTTTGGTATTTCTGATTTCACAATCAAGTAAAATTACCTACATTAGCTACAGAACTCTTATAAAATTACTTTTGCTAAACATTCCTAAACAGAAAACTCATTCTTCCAATTTTAACAATCCTAAAAATACATTATACTCAAAAAATAATCATACAACCATTAAGCTTTAGAAGAGTAAGTTTAAGTTTAATTTCCAGGTGATTTCATATAAGAACATTAAAATATAATAATTCATCAAGATAGAGTTGAAGATGATATGCTAACAGATGAACACTCAGAGTATAAAAAATATTACTAGATTAATAGATGATAAGCATTTAGATAGTTTGGTGAATTATAACATTACAAGGAAACATGAAGATAACTTCCTCATGTAGAGAAGACAAGTACCTGAATAGCAAAAACAAGTAGTTCACCAACAGCGAAAAGAGCTAGGAAGCCATACTGATTTCTGAAACAGAAGGCACCAAAACAAAATGCCCCACCAATCAAGGTCGAAAGCGAGAGAAGCTGCAAAAGAATTCAAAGTGTTTAGAACAAAGCAATGGTATGTTGATTGAAGTGTGACATTTATGTAGTGAACTAGAGATCACAAAATTAGCCAGTGAGTATGCTTTACGAGTTTAACTAATTAGCCATTACAACTTCAATCAATGCACAGATGCACTCTAGGTGGGAATATTCATATCTTATAAGATCAATCAAGAATCTGTATTAAACGCTGCAAACATCTTTTCTTTCCTTTTTTAGATAAAATAATTTGAGTGATTAATACATGTCTAACTTTGAGCAACTACAGTATCCAATAATGTAAGAAAAAATTGTTATTTACATCACACAAAAATAATTGCAAGAATGGTGTCCAAGCTTACTGTTCTATCTAAGAAGCTTGTTGGTCAAGTGAAGCAATTCAAAGAAATCAATATTTCTGTTTATGTTAGGGAATATTCAGGCAAATGTTATTGCTGAGGTCAACAGCAAAATGAGCAGTTTATAAGTGCAAGGGCAATTATCTAATTATATTAGTCTTCAATGTGCACACCAAATATGTTTAAACAAGCCAGATTCATACGAACCTTAAATGCATTTGATAGTGTGTTATTCATGTAATCGAGAATAAATCCTCCTGCCAATGTGCCCACTATTCCACATACAATTGTAATTCCTCCGAACATCATATCTGCATTTTTCTGCCAAAGTAAATGGTCCTTAGTATTTGTTTTACATGTAAGTTATCTTAAATTACAGGGAATTTCTGATATATCTCAATCTTATACAAGCATCAAGACATAACAGAAAGAAGGAACGACCATATTATTAAAATCATATGCATATATACGTGGTTATTAGCCGAAACAAAGTCTCACCATATTATATATACTATAACCAGCTTTGGGTCCCCAATATGAGTAAGAACCTATGACAAAATTGTATGCTATGTAACCTGTAAATAGGCATTCAAGAAACAGAATTATATGAAGACACGTGGTAGAACAATATAATTGTCAAAAATATAGATAGAGTATATTAACATATGTTCATTTCGGAAGTAGGAGGAGGAAGTACCTAGAACATTGACGACAAAAACCTTATCGAGCAAAAGTTCTTTCATATCTTTCAAAAACATTAAGAACGGGTTTAATATTTTGGTTGCAGATTCTGACCTAAAACAAGACAAGAATCAACATAATCAAATTTATATACATCAGCCACTTGATGAGACAGTTCTATCCTTATTCCTTAAGGCCAAAGATACAAAGTAACAAAAGCCTCTATATGCCTCGAAATACTAAAATAAATAAACCAATAAAATATCAAGGACAGGTGTAGAATTCTCACTTAGAATTTTCATGCAAGCCTTCATCTTTCTCTGCCTTCGAGGACAATGATTCATCTTTTCCATTTGAAGGCTCCACAACTTTCCATAAAATAAGTGAATTTGTTAAGCACAATAAAGATATATTGTGAATCCGGAGCAAATTAACAAAACAAAATCCTAAAATTCTCAGTTAACTGAAAAACATTAGATCAGAAATTCAGAATTGAGTATTAGCTCTACTTATCCCAGAGAAAAAGTTATATTACTTTCCACAAAACCTTGAAAGGGGAAATGTTACAATTAGCACTTCAAAATGGATAATTTTAAGTTTGATTAGTAAAATTCATTGCTTTATAAAGCTCATCTCCCTTCATTACCTTCAAAGAAATGGGAAAATGCTGAAAAAGAAAGTGAGAAGTAAAGGCAGTTGTTGACAGAACATTAATCTGAGAGTATGCTCAACAACCAAGGTTTCATGGGAGATAAATAGATCTTTTCTTTTCAAAATGAAGGAGTATTACAATACAATAGAATGATACAGAAAAGAAAGAATAAGAATATTCCTAAAAAAGCATTACAGCACAACACAAGAGAAAATATCCATGGCGAAACCAGGCTCAAAGGAGCAACGCCAGAATAAGACAAGACAAACACATCCCTCAAGAGATGAGCTGGCTAAAAGTTAAATAACTAGATTTATTTAATAGAATTGCATCTATGCAATTGCAGATAGTATACAAAATATTTGTCAGGAATGGGTACAGCAAATTGTTCTTAATCATAAGAAATTCCTAAGTTTAGATGATGCATTGTTATTATTCCTATAAAACATAGGAAAGTGCTATATAGAGAGAACTACTTCGTCAAAATTAGTTGCCATACTTGAGGACTCTAGGATGCAAAAGTATCATTACTAATTTCTCTTATCCAACAACCACCCTTAAATCCTCGCTAAATTTATTTGGTTAAGGCTACTAAAACATAATTGTACCTTGAGCTCCTGATGCGACTGTCTCAGGTGCCAGCACCTTTTTTGGTTCATCAGGAACAAGACCTGGATCCGTAAGTAGTTTAGACTTCAGAGATGAAAAACAATGTTAGGGAATCACAAAAAATGAATGCAAGACAAATTTGCACCTTTCAATTGCAAAGGCTTCATAACAAATCCCAAAATAGCAAATGGAAGCATCAGTATGGCCTCCACCCAGAATGCCCAACGCCAACTAAAATGACTTCCAAGCTTTCATAAACACGGGAAGGAGAAAATCAGAGAGGACAATTTAAAAAACAAGCAAAGAAAAAAGAAAGAAACAAGATACACTTGATGACTATATGAGTAAGTGTCAATACTGCAATAGAAAGGAAGTTTCCCAATTATTTCATCCAGACTTTCTTTTACTTACAATCACAACTTTTGTTTCTATTTTAATTGAAAGAGAGCAGAAAATTGTCATTCTGAATTAATCACAAAACCATTACTTGCACCTACTTTCAACTTTTAAGGAACTCCCATTTTAAAAAAGTTCTTATCTCGGACCAATTTTACTTTTCATATGGTTTCTAAATTTTGAAAGAAAACTTATGCTGTCATCCTATATTCAAATAATATGCATATCTTTCTCCACATCTGCATTGCATGTGTTAAAACCAAATGAAAACTTACCAAACCACCATAAATGTAGCCCATAGCATATCCTGCTGGTATACACATGTAAAATATTGCAAGCCATGCCGTTTTCTGAAGCATATATACACAGTATAAGAAAATGTCTGCATTAAAAAAGAAAATAGACAGCAACCATAATGACTTAACATTTTAACTATCAAGAAGGGTAAAGAATTTTCATTCAATTTTACAACATGGTATCCATAAACCATTTGAGGTGTTGAGATGAGGCAAACTTATCTCAACTCTCGTTAATCCCAAAAAACAATTGCTTCACAGTTCACTAACTAAAAAAAGATGACAGCTAGATATGAGCATATAACAGACAATAGACACTCTTCCAAGCCTAAAGGCATGAGATGATTCCAAACAAAGAAACAACCTGAGCATCTGGGGCACTGTCATCAATGAAAGGTGCCGCTAGACTTATAAATGAAGCCTCACCAACACCAACAAGCCTATAGAGAACAGTAAAAGCGTAAGGAAAAAAATAATCATAGAACGTGAAAAATTATTGACGAAGATACTTACATACGACAGACTGCAATTGACCAGAAATTGAAGGAAAAACCACAGCCTAAGGTTGCAAGAGTCCAAACTGACAATCCAACTCCAATTAGTCTAAAAGGGTTTACACTGCAAAATATAAGAAATTTCTGAGGATTAAAGTTTACCTAAGTTAATGATAGCAATTATAAGTCACTTAAAAGGTATGTGTGTGTGCATGATAGAAAAGGGCAGAAAACTCTTCTTATTGAATTACTGAGTTAACATGCACAGGGACTTCATTTTAACGGGGAGAATAACAATAAAATTGATTTAACTTAAGCTGATTCAAAACATTTTAGAAACATGGACTCCAATTTAAAATATGGAAATCTGTCCAATAAGATTTCTTCAACTGCTTTTAATACACTTATTAATGATGCTATTGCTTTGCTAGTAAATCAAGAAGGAAATTCTGGTATCAGTATAGTAAGGTTAAAAGCGTTTTCAGCTTTCAGAAGTTTCATCCTGTGACAATATTTTCTGAAGCACTAATAGGTTTTAAGCTAAATAAAGTTGAAATCACCAAGTTCAGCATAAGTACAAGAACACTAAATAAAATACATCAGAAGATTTCATGCTAAAACAATAATGCAGCATGCCATATAGTCCACGTTAAATTTTTTAACGACGACAACTCTGCAGTCAAATGTTGAAGTGAAAAATCAGAGACTGCCAGGATAACTGAGTCTGAAGCAGAATGAGCACAAAGCTGGATGGCAGGGAGGGAAGAAAACTTAAATAAATTCGATGTCACTAGTAGATGATGCACTTTGAAAGGGCCTCCACATGCATCATGTCAAACAGGGGTTGCATGTGTGTCCCACCCCCACTTTGCTGCATTCAGTTGGATATTGTACCCCTTGGCATCCCAGTGTATTTACACAAAAGGAAAAATAGTAAAATCTCACAATCATCGGGGACAGTCATATTTTATGTGGGTGTCTATGAGTTCATTTATCAGTTTTGATGGAGAACTGGACATTTCAAATAATGATTTTACGTTTCAAATGTCCAATACCTACCACCAACATTAAAATCTATCTTCTACAATAAACATCAAAACCTAGTCATGGAACAATGTATCTCACTTATTTAAAGTATCATATATAGCAGGAATATGTTAGAGCTATTTCAAAACATTCTTTACCTCTTCGCTAGAGATGCGAATATTGGAGAAGCCAGAAGAAGTCCAACCATAAAAGCAGATGATAGAACTCCATCCTCAAAATTGTTTAATTTAAAATCCCCCCTACATTAATGGACACAGTCACACGACTAAATTATCAAAAACTACCACTACTAAGTTCTGAAAACTTAGTGCTTCATATTACATTAGTAAATATCATGGTAAGAATATAACCCCAAAAATGGCATGGCAAGAAACACAAAGGAAAAGCTCATACAGAAAACTGAAACAGTTATCTAGCAGTGTATAAATTAAATCCTAAATCTTGGTGGTTGATGCTTGCTTTGACGGGCATCCATAAGTCATAAAAATGGGGGGGGGGGGGGGGGGGGGGAGACATAGGTTCGTCGCCAATAACTCATTTTCTTTTACATTTTTATTTTTCAATTGCTTCATTTTAATTTTGAAGATAAATCACATAGATACACCCAACTCAATTTAAAACAATGACAGCATCCTCTATTCTCGATGTGAAAGAGGAAGGAGTCTGGAAAAATTGAAGATATTAGTTTGATAAACTTGTTTCCATTAGTCATGCCCTTAAATGTTATTTTCCTTTGGGAACCACACAAAATATGGTTGTGGATTGCATACAAAATAAAAATAAAAGATTTAAGATCCCAAATTCTTACTGTATTCCAGTTCCAGGTGTGCATGTACCACCTTTCGTGCAAATTTCTCGACTTCCATTAACACCATTGCTAGCAATTGCTCCCCGATCCAAATAGTTTAACAAGCTAATAACACAAAACATAGCCAGTAACCTACAAAAAAAGTTTTGAAAAATCAAGAATTTTTAAATGCACAAAAGGATTGAATTTCCAAATTTCGTGTTAATACATTGGTCAAATATAAATGATCATTATATTTTTCAACGCCCATTAACTAACATAACAAAAACAAATCCAAAAAATCTAAAATTATTCAGAAAAGCTTAAATTTATTCCCCACACACATAAACATGAAATTCAAAAAAAGACACCGATTTACTCCTCTTCTCCCCTCCCAAACACATACCCAAATCACAAAAATTCAAAAAGAATCCAAATTTATTTCCTTTAATTACCCACATTCTTCTTCCAAGCACAGATCCAGAAAAAAATTGAAACAAAAAGTAAAATTACCTCTTTGGTGTAAACCATGAAGTTGAAGGAATCATGGATTTGTTGGACATGTTTGGCTCCACAAAAGGCTTGGCTTCAACAGAGTGTAAAGAAGAATAAGCATCACGCTTTGTTTCAGGTTCATCTTGCCCCATCTCAAATTAATAATAAGAATATATTATATAGTTTGAGAATGAGAGCAAAATGTCAAAGAGAAAGAGACCCTCTCTCACTCTTTGGTTTTAATGTGATGATGGTGATAACTATTTAAATGTTTTTTTTGGTAACATAATTTTGCATAGAATCTAATTTTGAAGTGTATTTATTAGAGTGGTAAACTTTGCTTCCTCTCAAAGGTTAATCTTTTATGTGACAACAAAACTTATCTGTAAGGGTAGATTATGCTTTTTCTGATTCTGATGCGATTCAATCCCTTCTTCTTTTTTTCTGTTTTATTTTAGCTCTATTGTTATTTTCTCTGTCTATTAAGCTAGTTTTCCAAATTTAAAGTTTAGATTTTTTTGTACCTGTTTACCGGAAATATCGTGACTTTAAAATTTACTATTTAAATTTCAAAAGTGGTTGACTTCTAAATAATTAATGCATGACTATCTGTTTTATTCTATTATTATATCTTTCCCTTAAACCTTAAACTAAATCATATATATGACAGGATTAAAAAAACATGCTTCATATTTAGTGAATAGTCTAAACGGTTAAATTTTCAAAGAATAAAATACTAATATATGAAATATAGTTATTTCATTGTTTTTAATAAAGAATAAGAGATTTTATGTGAAGTAGATAGTAACAACTTAGGAAGCTTAAATTAAAAATACTAAAGTTTGACTCCAATATTTTTCAGCTGTACTTTTAACAAATCAATTTTTTTCTTATTTATTTGTCTCTTTCCAAAATCAATAAAGTATTAATGAATGTTTTTTTATCCTTATCTAATTAATAAGATAAATAATACCTTTAAGGTGAATGACTATAACTATAATAGAGAATCTAAGCTTTAAATTTTGACATTGATTATGGGTTCATCCTAAAATTTAAGGGGATATGACTAATTAATTAAATGATAAAAGTAAATAATGTTATACTCATCATAATTACCTTAATAATTCTTAATCATAAAAGGTAATGATTCACTTCAATTTATTTACTAACATATATAAGAATTTTTGTTAAAAGTATGTTTAATAGTATTAAATTTGACTTTGTACAATATTATA
The DNA here is from genome assembly GCA_009771035.1 of Lupinus albus. Lineage (NCBI taxonomy): Eukaryota > Viridiplantae > Streptophyta > Magnoliopsida > Fabales > Fabaceae > Lupinus > Lupinus albus. The sequence goes on along the minus strand of CM020014.1, from coordinate 3,962,287 downwards.
TTATGAAAATGATATATCATCCTACTAATTCTCTTATCCACAAGAAATTGATATATATCACTTGTAAACCAATCATTAATAAATAAAGAGTCATTTTTTGTGGTAAGAGAATTAGTATGAAGATTTAGTATGAGGATATAACATTACTCATATATTATATTAATTTTTTTTTGCTAGTTATGAATCAAATTCATGTACATAGAAAATAACACGTTTAAGTTTTAGTAGTTAGTTAAGAAACATTTAATTTTTTTTTTTTGCTAGTTATGCATCAAATTCATGTACATAGAAAATAACATGTGTGATATTTAATGATGTGATTTATTCACTCGAAGAGTAAGTTTTTTGAACTTAAAATGTGAAGTAAGTGAATCTCCTCCCATATAACATACTAATATTATTTTTACACACTTAAGAAAGGAAGACTTATAAAGACAATTCTCAAGTCTACCATTGAGAAGGTAAGATGTCTTCCAAAGGAATCCATCTCAGAAGTCATAACTCATAAGGCCATTTCATAAAGTGAGCTTTGAAATAAAAAAATAAAATGCTTAAATTTAAAATAAAAAAATATTCTCTTGCAAATAAGTCCTTCCGCATGGAGAGAACTTAATTCAAAGAGAAACACCAGAAAACTATATAGCTATATTCCAATGATCCAATCAGGTTAGGCATTTGTAAGGATAACATATGATCCTATATCAATGCAAATAATCCCCAGTTATTAAAATCAAAACCAGATTTGCTCTACAATTATGTAGTTGGGTTTGTAATTCTGGTTTTTGAATGTTAGAAAAGATTGAATTAGGACATCTTTTAACTTCTGATTTTTAGAGATTTGGAGCAGGAAATGATATTTTGACACCAAAAAAAGTTGGACATACAAATACATTAACATACTATAATCCAACACCAATAGAGTAGGGGGAAAGGAATAAAAGAACATAACCAGTCTTCATTTGAGTAACATGATTATTTAGCAGTTAGTCTATGAGCCTGGATCACAATATCAGTACAAAACATAAACCTAAAGGAGCATGAGTCATATATTCCGCGGAACAGGATGTATTGAACTCATAGTTCATATATACGGATAATGAGTAGCATATCCGTATACAGTAGGCTACATTGGAAAAACTACGAATCGGCTGGTGAAAATTTCAGTGAAATGCTATTGACACAATGGCGTTCATCCGTGGGGGTTGCAAACCCTTCACCTTTAAATACATGACCTAGATGTCCTCCACAAGCAGCACATGTTATTTCGATCCTCATCCCATCAGGGTCCGCCTGGTGATACAAAATAATTTTATTAACAACTTCGTATAAACTCACTCGAGAGTTCATGAAATTTCAATATATGCAAATAAGTGAAAATAAGAACAGGTAAAGTCATAAACCCACATGGCGATTTATGGCCCCGGGAAGACCTTCAAAGAAGGCTGGCCAGCCACAACCGGAATGAAATTTTGTTGTGGACTTGTAGAGAGGAGTCCCACAACCAGCACAATCGTATACACCTTCTCCAAAGAACTTGTCGTATTCTCCTGTTCCCGGGTACCTGGATATACCAAAACATTTTCTTGTTAACATAAAAGTAGATGATCCCTGTCACAAGCATTACAGTATTACATAACACATCGTCATCGATTATTCATCCAAAGTTGATCTAAAAATTCTAGAATCATAACACAAAGCTTTTTCCTGATTCAAAATTACTATGACATGCTACTCTATGCATCATCCTTCTACCCCATTGTTTTTCTGTGTAGGTTTCTCAGAATTCAAAGGGAGGACATGTTAGAATATGGAAAAATCTGCCCAACAACATTTTCTGAGGCTGATTACAAGACTACATAGGCATATAAGAGAATACACAGCCTCTATATGCTGTGATCACATAGTATACCAAGCATACTTATGATTACTTTGTATTGTGCCCGTTAATCAAGCTGTCATAATCCAACTAACCCCGCATTCTTCGTGAACTTCTAGCCAATTGAGCCAAAGTACATTAAAAACTCAAAATTTTCATGCCGAGAGCATAGCCATGTCTGTACTTAGGATGGTTTTCAATCCATAATAAGGGAATAAATTGGGGACATCGGGTTATGAAATCTTATAAATTGGGGACATTGAGTTATGAAATCATCCTTTACTATATAAAAGAAGAAGAAAATAATGACTTTATTCAATGAAAATCAACAACTTTCGAAATACCAGACTATCATCATGATTTGATATCATTCCTCTTGTTATTAATTCAAGAAAGATAAAAACAAAATCCCTCAATATATTAAGCCCATTCTCATTCCTTTGGGTTCAAGGAGTTATAATGAAAACAAGTTCATAGGTTCATAAAGTTATATTGAAAACAAAAATGAACTTTTTCGCTTCCATTACTAAATGCAGCACAACATATTCTCTGCACCACACACAAATTTAAGGATTTAACTGAAAATTGGGCATCAAAACTGTGTTTACGCCCGCCGTGCCATTGAGATAGTGCAATGGAAACAACACATCCCCATCTTTATCTTCCATTTTCACAGCACATAAACCAAACCTTGAATCCACAAAAACTGTTCCTAATTACCCCATAATAAAACTAGCCAATCATAGTTTTCTAATGTGAAGCCTTTTGAAATAAAATTGCAGATAGAAAGAACCAAAAACTAAAATTTGAAGATATTGAGAAACAGCTACAAGCATACAAAGCATGATTAAAGGCAAGTCTGCATGAGGTTTTATAGCCAAAAAAGTGATTATTCATTATTTTGAATAAAAATACCTCTTTTAATATAGCAGCAAAAAAAATTGAGATTCAGATTTTCTGACAAGCTATAGTTTTTTTTCTGGGTTTTTCAGGAAATCAACTTTATCCCAAACCACTTCTATAGAATCACTTTTTTTAAGTTAGGAATCATACTCAGTGGCCTTTTGCCTCAGAATCCGAAACTGCTGAGGAGAGAGAATAGCACGCCATTCTTCCTCAGATTTCTGGACAGACCCAGATGCAGATGAAGCCATGGCCACAACCCCACCACGGAAAAAACGAAGCTTTTTGTGTTGATTAAAAGATGAGGCACCAAAGGTAGTTACAGAAATGGGTTTTGATGGAAAAATGCGAAATTGGATGTTGAAGAGAGAAGGGCGAAGGGGATTTGATAAAATGGGTTTGGCGTTGGAAGAACAAAGAGAAAGAGGTGTGGTTCTCAAAACATTCAAACCCATCATCGTATTTTGATCTTGTTATCTATTGTGTTCATAAACTTTGAAATTTTTGTTCTGTCTCTTTCTATAGTTATCCTACATTGCTTTTCAACTTCATTGTGATGAATCTTCTAGTAACTCAAATTAGTTATTGAAGGTGTCGTGGCTTGAGATTGTCCTTGAGTACAAAACTTATCCCAATGAGTGATTCAAATTCAATTGATTTGTTGCATTAGTAGGTGTTATAATATGACGAACAAAAATGTTTATTAACATTAGATGAATTTTATATGTATTATATTATATTATTTACTTTTTATTACAATTATAAACAAAATCATATAAGCATCATTATCCACACAAGGTATTTTACATATTTTGTTAGAAGTAAACAAAATAAACCACATACCATTTGAGCTAAATTTACGGATCATACAATTTAAATAATTTAAAAAGGATGTGTAGAATTTTAAAAAAATTATTTAATAAATATAACATTTAAAATATTATAAATCAACAAATTTAAATTTAAATAAACCCCACCATTAGTGCCCATTTGAATATTTCATGGTTTTGTTTTTCCTACTTCATCTCACTCTTTTAATATGATACATAAATTACTACATTTTTAGAATTTTCGGCCAAGTTAAATTGTAATAAATCTTCTGCCTCCCATTCAAGGTTCATGACTAATCATCGACCAATTTTGACAACATATTAAAATTTAGTCTTAAATATAACATTAAAAAACATAAATGTATTTGTATCTAAATATGATGTATTGTATACATTTTCATACGAATTTTTCTCATGAAATTGACCTAATAGCTACTATTCTGGTTGACGGTAAAAGCAGGGATTAGGCCAATCGCAAATTGTAAACGGGTGATAAATCCATTAAAAATGTGAAAGTGATGGTGGAGCCACAATGTTAAGACTTATATCCTATACATGGATGCATGGGTTAGAAAACCCATTAATAAATTACCTATACTTCGAATGAAATAATTCAATGACAGTATTTCAGAACTTACAAGTTAATGATAAATGGTATAAGATACTTGAAAATCTTCATGCACAATTAAAGATTCTCATATCTCAACATCCGCAGTGGAATTTTTTAAGATTTAATTTGATTGCTTCCTTCAGTTTTTATAAAAGATCAGTTCTATCAAAACTATCATGGATGAGTTGTGACAAAATATCAACCCATGTGTCAGGAACACCAGGTAGACACCAGTGCATGCAATCCTGACCCCAAATTGCGACTGCGTCCTGCTTTCCTAACCATATTGCAGGATGAGCATCAGCTCGAAACTCACTTAAATGAGTCAAGTCAAGCAATTCGATGTCTGTGCCTTGTAATGCTTCTTCGATCACACGATTCATCTGTCTTGCTTCCTTATTAACTCCGTTGTTCCTCGGTTCAAACCATAAGTCGAGCTGTCCAGGTATTAGTAGGTCAATGCACAAAAACACAAGGGTTGGGAGCAAAATTCAACAAATCTATCAGAATAATGATATATTTGAAATTGAAAAGTTTATGTGAGGTATACACAGGGTATATGTGAATGAATTGAAGTTTGGGAAATCAAGTCCTAAAGTGTTGCAATTTCACAGTATATGAAATCTGAAGCACCAAGAAAATTAGTAGCATTGTGATAAAAACAAAATAACTAGGAGATGTAAAATCAAGGCAGGTTTCAGAAATACAAACCTCATTCTCCTCCAGTGGCTTGTTGAACAAGCAGCTACCACTTTGGTTCCAATCTCCACCATAGAAGTGCCTTGGGGATTGTAAACGCCAGAACTTAAGCGTGTTTCTAGGAAAATCTTTTTGTATAGATGCGACCATGTTATCAAGAACAACTTTAAGTCCATCCAATATCCCAAGTGGAGGAACTATTGGTTCTCCTGCTTTATAAAAGACAAGTTGTTTCTCTTTCGGGAATTTGTCGTGATTCCACCTATTAAAGACAAAATAAAGAAACTATAAATTCAATTATCAGAACAATAGATAAAAAATACTGAGGCAACCGAAACTTAACAGAGACCAGTTGCAACAAAACATATATTGCCATATAAGTAAGCTCTTCAGAGTTTTTTTTAATGCTTTCCCTATTATTACTTTTATAGTTCTTTCAAGTAATTTCAACAACTCTTTAACAGTCTCAAGAGTCAGTTCAGTTGGTAGAATTGCAGGACATTAAACAAGAGCATGTGGATGAAAACCCGGACAGCTGTGCTCTCCGGTCCCTGATTTTCTTTTTAAAAAATACTCTTTAACAATGTACTAAACAGTCAAAGACAAAAAATTATATCAAGGTAGTATTTCATCATCTGAAACTTTTCAGAATTCAGGAAAATAATTTTTTTTACCAGTGACCAGTATTAAACACCAGGACGTCATAAAACCAGAGATTTTAGCCCAATCATCTGCAGGAACGTCGACATCAACTCGATAGATACCTTCTAATCCATCTTCTATCCCAGCTTCAGATTGTTTTGGCTGCCACCTTTGTTTAATCAGTAATCAGACCATTGTCATATCAAAATAGAACAAAGTAAAATAAGACACATAACTATCACATGAAAAAAATAAAAAAGCAGACATTTAACAAAATTGAGACAGAGTCAACCGATGACAATTGTAAAATTATTGACATAGGCCAATGATTATATTGATGGAACTCGGGCCCAATTTTGAGGTTGGCCCATACTGATGGATACATGCAGTTAAGTATCTGAAAGTATTAGATATGGATACATGTCTAACAGACAAAGCAACTACTTTAAAGTGTTTGTGGTTCATATTTTGTGCCTTTGTGGCTTTAATTTCCTCAACCTACCACCTAATAAACAATGAGAAACTGTTAAAACTGGTATCTCTAAAGAATTAGAAACAGAGAATTTGAAAGAAAGAATGATCCAAGATCAAGGTGATCTTGAATGGAATTGTATTTGCAGAGAAACTGAGTTACAATGATGAATTACTCTTAGAATAGAGAGAGTAATTCCCTAACAGATTCCTGAATCAGTTACTATTATTAACTTCCCAAAAACTCTCTAATTACATCCTCCTACTCCTATTTACAGTCAACTAACTATAGGTGACAACTGTCATAGTTAGTTAATCCTCCTATTCCTTCTCACATATACATGCTTAATGGGGGGTCTAACCACCCGATTCCTATCAGAAACACACTGTGTAGATTAGACACCAAAGATGATAATACAAAAGGCATGCCTTAAATCTCAATTCATGACCTTAAACTTTAGCCTCCAGGTGCAAATTAACATCGGTTAGTTGTTATCAGTTTAACCATAACTTCAATAATTAACATAACACTCGGAAATCGGAATCAAAGAGAAGATTTGGATTTCAAACCTGCCAATTAATACTTAGATCCTAGTAAAAGGTGCCTAATTTTTTATTAGCTAACACCGAGTATGTTTAGAATCATAACAATAAGCAATTGTCGTAAATAAAGTTTTAAATCTAGGTTTACAGGCACCGATATTCAGAAGTAGCTGAAACCTTGTCACTACCCCAATTGTAGTCGCCCATAATTGTTCGAAATAACAAGGTTTTCGAGAGTTTCCGAAACAACTATTTAAAACTTTCGTTCTAAATTGGGCATGTCCCTTAGTGAACAGGGTGCACCCACCTTGACTACTGCATTGATCTCAATTCATTAAATGAGTAATTGCTCACAATACACACACGTTGTTCACCTTAGATGAACCATATTCAGAAAATAAAACCTCAGAGACAGGAAAAAGCAAAAAAAGAAAGAACTTGCTTAATGAATGATAATCATACTTGTAATTGGAGAGCAAAACGGCACGATGATAAGCCACAGTGACATTGAAGTTAGGAAAATAGGCACCTTTCCACGCACCTTTCTTTTTCCACTTCTTAGCACCCTCATCAGCAACCCTGAGAATGCAAATAAAAGAAACTAAGAAATTCTCATTCAGAGAGTCCCCAACGAAACCAATATTCTTATTCCTCATCAGACCCAGAAACCGAACCGGGTCGATCCGGTTCAAATTGCAACCACGTGGGACCCATTTCCATGAGTTGATAAAGGTGAGATTTTGACGATGGTTTCTGATGCAATTCCATGCGTTTCGATGGAAGGGGCATGTAGCATCGTAGAAAGGGTTGGTGGTATGATTTGGATCGAATACCCAGTGACCTTTGAAAAGGTTACAGTTATTGGAGAGAGCGAGTGATTTTGATTGTGATTGTGATTGTGATTGTGGGGTTTGGGAAAGAGAGAGGAATGAAGAGAAGAAATAGAGTGATGAGAATGTTAGTAAGATGATGAGTAAAGGGAAGAGAGGTGAAGTTAGCTTCGGAGACATAGTTTCACACACTTCGAAGCTTGTTCTTTTGATGACCCTGCATCTTACATGCTTCACGACGTCGTATTCGTGATCCCGATGCACACACAACACTTCTTGTGTTTTATATACTATCAAGTCAATCACATTTAATCATTATCGACTCTTAAAAAAATATAAATGAATAGCTGATCATGTATAGTCATTGTGTATCTTTGTATTGGTAATGGATATATATTATATATTTTTCATTTGCTTGTCACTTTTACTTCCTTTCCACCCCTTATCAATGTAACTTCTTCCATCATGGTAACAAAGATGAGTAAGACTCATCTCCATATACAGAGACAAGTACCCAAAAAATCAAAGAAAGTGGAATATGAAATGTTACTTTTGCCCTCTTTATTTAAAAAATGATTACATTTTTACTCTTATAATACACATAAAAAATTTATTTACCTCTACATTAATGGAGAGGAGTCCTACTCAACAAAGATACGTTAGATTCAACTTCTGGCCAAGGGAGAAATTATAGGTATTTGGCCTTTCTCCTTCAAGTTTGTTGACATCCATCTCGTCCTCTCTTCATCAAAACACCAAATCTCTCATTATCTTCTAATTTGAAGCGAGAAATTATACGTATTTATGTAATTTGTGATTCCCTATTTTATTCTTGTTATCTTTTAATTTATACCAAAAAACTTATATAACTCATCTCCTCATTTTATATTGCATGTCACAGTTTCATAAGAACTATGTCATACAAGAAGCGATCTAAATCCTCTCTCGCACCATTATTTCTTTTTTAAATTATCCAATAGTTTGGGTCGTTTTATTGATTTACATGATATATGAACAAGGAGTTTTTAAGGTTATGTGAATTGCTTTAATATTTTTTGAAATGGATATAAAATTTGGTAGAGGTATGGCTACAACTACTACTTCTTTTTCTTTTAATATGTGAAATCAAGAGAGATTGAGCACTTAAAATTTATGGAGTCTTCTTTCTCTTTTAATATGTGAAATAAAAAGAGATTGAGCACTTAAAATTTATGGAGTAATACTTTCAGAAACTTAAGGTAAAATATATTTTAATTGATACCTTTATTTATGACACCTAATATATAAATCATATTTATGTTTTGGATTGTTTGTTCTTTTCCTTTCCATCATTGCAATACGGTCTTTTTTGTTTTAGGGACTTGAATTACCTTTATTTTATACTTATGGTTAAAATAAATTCATACAATTGTACCCCACACTCTATTAGTAAGTTTTTTTTATTTTCATTTTCTCTAATCATTTATTCAACTTTGTTATCTATTGATTTAGTCATCATTTTTCTTACATTTTAGTGTTCCTTTCACTCACAACAGTGAAAGGAAGAAACACCAGCCTCGAGCTCTTCATCAACCAAGATTTATGTAAGCATTTATGGAAGAAACAAGAAGATAGGATACATATCATCTCCTTTAATGGAGAGACAAATAATATTTTTATACTTAACTTAAAGAATAAAAATGTCATTACATATATAAATAGAAAGACATAATTATCTTTTCATATTCATTTTTACATTATTTTACACATCACTTGTCTATCAATTTATCCCCGATACTCCTAGATACATACGGGCCTTCAAAGAATACCACATCATCAACTATTCCAAAGTATTAATATCTCTTGCTAAATAAAATATTTTACAAGTGGTTATTTATACACTGTTTAGTTGTATCATTTAGTTAATTTTTAATTTTAAAATAGAAATATACATTATTTTCTAAAACTATAGACTCAATATTAAAAAATAGGAATGAGTGTTCACGCACTCCCCATCGTGCTTGTGTTGATAAATAAAAAAATCCGATAAAAAACGCCAGTGAAAATAAAGAAAATATATTAAAATAAAAAAAGAAATCTGATTCCGCTTTCCATCTTACCAAAGAAGTGAAATGAAAATTCCACATTGCTTATTCTTCATTTTCTTTCATGCTGATCTGAATAAAAACCTACATTTTTCTCACTATTTTCTTTCAATCTTCTCTCTTTCTAAACAACAAAAAAAATGTTAAGAAATAAAGAAGGGCTTACGTCATAGGAATGCAGGTAAGCTGAGTTTTTGTGCGTATAGTATTTTGGACTCAGAACGTGCTAGGTTATCCTATGGCCCAATTACCCAATAATTATTCCAATTATTGGGTAATTGTATTGGTTTTTGAAAAGTCAATAAGTTTAAAAATACTTACTCTTAAAGTAAATGGATCTCCTCACATAACAATATATAAAACTTAATACATATATTTTTTCCTCTTATTTATTCTGGATTAGGATATTAGGATTTGGTTTTGTCACGATAGATTTCATAATAATAACACCCTGTAATAATAAGATTCGATTAATAATAATAATAACAATAATAACCAGATCGAAATAGAAATAAATCCCACAAACAAGGTTAAACAGTGAAGAACAGAAAATGATAAGAAAGTAATAATAAAACCACAACACTATTCCACTTCCTCCATTTCTCTCTCGATCTGTTTCTTCATTTCTTCTTCAGTAAGGTACATCCATCATGATCCTTGTGTTTTTTTTGTAGCGTTGAAATTATTGTGATTATAATTGTAATTGTTATTAGCTTCAATGATTTATTAGGTTGATTGAACAACATGGATTATGGTGGTACGAATTTGATTCCGTTGCATCGTTGCAAAACCATTCACCTGGTTGGTAATATTCAACTCAACTAACTAATAAATAAATACACTTACTGTTATGTATTCTATATCTTAATTGTTATCATGTTGATTTGAATTGATGAATCTAAGCTATGTATAATGTATTTTCCATTACAAACAATTGCATTCATTCAGCATTGCAATTTGTATTTCGGCTTATAAGAGTGTGCGTTCAGGTTAGGCACGCGCAGGGGATCCACAATGTGGAGGGAGATAAGAACTATAAAGCCTACTTGAATCCACGGTATTTTGATGCTCAACTTACTCCATTGGGATGGCAGCAGGTAAATTAAGCTTTTTTTTTTAAGACTTTTAAGTTTTTTTCACACAGAAAAGGAGATTATTTTTAAAAGAATCACTTTTTTTAAAAACTTTGACAAGCAGCACTGTTACCACTTCTGCTTGCACGAGTCATCATATTGCATTTTACATCAAGAATGTGATAAGAATAAAGAAGTCGTGATTTAGTAAAATTAATCACTTTGACTTATCGTTTTTACATTGACGAGGGCATGGTAAGTGATAGTTTATCTGCCGAGTGTTGACAGGTTGACAATTTGCGCAACCATGTTCGTGATTCTGGACTTATAGATAAGATTGATCTAGTCATAGTATCTCCTTTGTTAAGGTATCAACGTCTTGTGCTCAATTACATTTTTTTTATGGTTTTAGAAGCTAGATGTGTGTTTCTACTTCTTGAAAAAAAAACTACTTGATTCTGCTTTCATTTCTGACAATTATGAGGATATTAGATATCTGTTCTTTCACTTTAGTTGTAGATATTAGTAAATGTATATTTAATGTGCTGGTTTATTCTTGCTATGTATTGGCCTTTGCCAATGAGAGATTGTGTTAGTTGCAAAAGCAACTGGGGAGGGTTTTGGAAAACATCCAGATCTTGGGTTTATGTGGTTGAATTGGATAGTTGACTTTTACAATACCTCCAAAATAAGATGGGGTCAAAACGGATGATTAATGAGTTTGGTGGATGCATCCAAAGATTTTGTCATCTTTAGTAATGAAAGTAGTCTTTGGTGGTATGAAACTATGAATTTATTTTCACATGTTATTTTTTTTCCGGGTGGATATAATATACATATGGAATCCTAGAGGTCCTTAAGATATATCTTGCTTGCATGAATTACTCTGTAACTGCGCGGTGGCAAAAGACTGCTTATGACTTATATAATACAACTTACAATTTCTAGGACACTGCAAACAGCAGTTGGTGTATTTGGAGGCGAGGGTTACACAGATAAAACAGATGTTCTGCCACTTATGGTGGCAAATGCAGGAAATAGCAGTCGCGCTGCAATTTCAAGTCTAAATTGCCCACCAATTGTTGCTGTTGAACTTTGTCGTGAACATTTGGTATGCCATTTTTCAATCTGGAGATCTTTTTTCCTGTGGGGCAACGGACATTCTTCCACGAAGGAGTGTATTTCATGTTACTACATGTACTATTGTTAAACAATTTCAATCTCCATCTACGAATATGCAGTATTTGTGTTTATTTTACATGGACAATCTGCCATTAAAGATTTCAAATGGACATATATTTAACACCATTCTGTAGTATGATTTACACACAATGTGACTGTTCAAAATGAAATCAATGTTCTTTTTATTATAATCATCAGAGGTTAGAGTAATTTATGTTTGGTTTAAACAAAATATAATGTTTAAATAATTTTTGATATATATACTTTGATATTAATGGCATCCTGGATAACCTGTAAATAGTTAGTAATCTAACCATTTTTACAGCTCACTGAATGCTTGAAGTTGAGGCATAAAAATATCGGAAGAGAGAATGAGTTAAATTTTAATTTGGGGTGTACACAAATCATTAGTAAAAGATGAAGGATGCAATTAATTCATGCATTTTTCTTCAGTTTCTTTTTCCCTATTAGCAAGTTATCCGAAGCTTAACAGTTTCAACTCTTAACTTTTTTTTTTTTTTTTTTTAAAGTTCCTTAGCTTGATATTGACATTGACATATGAGCCTTGCAAATTTTGATATTGACATTGACATGTGAGCTTGCAAATTTCTTCACAAATTTTCTCATGCAGGGAGTTCATCCATGTGACAGAAGAAGAAGCATTAGCGAGTCTCAGTTTCTTTTTCCTGCTGTTGACTTTTCACTGGCAAGTACTTAGACTTAAAGCACCTTAATAACTGTGGTATCAGATTTCGTAGGAGAAGCCAGACACCTTTTTTAGCAGTAAAAGTTGGCCAATTTAATTTGTTCTCTTGTGAATTTTCTTTCCAGATAGATAGTGATGAAGATGATTTGTGGAAGGAAAATATTAGAGAGACAAAGGAAGAACTAGCAGCTAGAGGGCTGAAGTTCTTGAACTGGTATGCGTCTGGTATTGTTAGAAACCATTAATTTTGATTCAATTACAAGTTTGTTACCTCATCAATACTACATGTGGAAAACACCATCTAAAATTAGACTTCAATGTATTACCAAATTAATATAGTTCTACTATGTATACCTCTTTGCAATATGATGTAAAGATAGACTTATCTTTCCTAAAATGTGTTTCAATTTTTAATCAAGTTTATTGGATGTAACATACTGTGTTAAATGTCTTAATGCTGCTCAAAAGGGTGTCATTAGAACACACTTGTGATGTTTGAGGTTGAAAAAATATGTTCATTTATCTGGTTCCTTCCTCTGATATTTCATCAAGCCATCTATTGGACCATTAAGTACATGTATCAAGTTGTGAGAAATAACTAGATATCTACTTACTTGTTGCTCCTCTATAATTAATATGTTGGTATCAATTCAGATATCCAATTATTATCAGTAGTCTAAGATTTGTTTAATTCTCTGTTTAGAAAAACAAGAGTAATTTTCTTGTAACTTCCCATTATCTATGTAAGGAACTGGAAAATGCCAATGAGTGTCATATAATTCAAATCCATGAGGCTCCGTTTTTTCCCCCTACTCTTTATCACAGGTTGTGGACACGAAAAGAGAAGGAGATAGCAATTGTGACACACAGTGGATTCTTGTTTCATACTCTACATAAGTTTGGAAATGATTGCCACCCATTGGTTAAGAAAGAAATATCCAAGCAGTATGTTTTCATGCCTCCAATCTATTTATTTGTGTTTCCAAGTTTCTCGCCCTTTGAACTAATTGAGTTGAGTATGCATGGTTTCTTAGAAAATATTTTGCTGTTTCTTTCTTGGAATACATTTTATTAAAAAGAAATGATGTGGCAATTTAGATTATTTTTTTAATATGAGATCGAGTTCCTGAAAATCTTAAAACACAATAACAAATCTAGCCTATGCTGGGAGCTATTCATCTGTTTTGTATTAGGCCAATGATTGATTTATTTCACATATCCTTGCAGCTTTGCCAATTGCGAGCTTCGCTCCATGGTCATTTTCGATAGAAGGTGAGTTTGCGAATGCAACCTAAGCTATTAAAACAGACCCCTTTCATCTCGATAAAGATTTGTTCGATTTATGTCTACTTTTCCAGTATGACAGGAACAGAAGCATCAACCACTAACTTTCCAGGCAAGATACCGTCAGGGCTGGACCTCCCTAGTGATGTTGCGGATGAGAAGGCTAACAAATAGGGGGTTTGGTCTTTATACTTATTTGAATGTGTTTAGTATCATTTAAGCATTGAACTGATTGTGCTGAACATAAGCTCCAATTATTTTTAAGATCGTGATACTTGGGATATCTAACATAACTATTCCAGGTTTTACAAATTTTGCTAATTCTGTATTGAAACTATCACAATTATTGTCTGCATAAAATATTGTGTGAATTGTTTGTCAAACCTATATCATGTCATTGTAGGAAATCAGATGGTCCATGTTTTGCTAACAAGTAACAAGTCAGAATATTTTTGTGATGTAAAACTTTAGGAGGAAGAAAAGTTGCATTCTTAACTTTCAGTTTTGGATTAATTAGTCAATGAATATGATTAATGGAAAAGGGTTATGACATTATTCAATTTAGGAAAGAAATGATTATAACCGATCTCACCTAAAGAACTTAAGACTTAGTTGTTGTAGTAATTGCCTACGAAGTCAGTTTCAGATTCAAATTTGACCCCATTTTCAGCAGCAGTTAGCATGAGACTTTCCTCTTTCCCTAGGAAAGTTTCGTGTGAGTGTAAGGTTATCCAATGGGGATATCCTGACACTCCAATCATGGAAGAAAAGGGTTAATGGGGATATCCTGACACTCCAATCATGGAAGAAAAGGATTAAAGGTTACAGAACAGGTCTTCAAAGATTCCCACAAATATAAGCTCCAATAGGCAATGACCCTTCTAGTGACTAGTGCCCATGTGCAACTACAATTCTAACTACTAAGGGCAACTTCATCCTAACATCTTGCCACTACACTCTATATATGATACTATTTTAACATTTTTCTTCTTCTTAACATCATATCATTTAAGTAATAATTTATTGAATTTTATGTTTCAATCTAACATCTTTAAAAAAAAACTTAAATGAACCACACTATATTTTTATTATAATCTATTTCACCTTATCATGTGAATCCTTTTAATTATGTCATTTTGAAATATGATTCTAATATTTATACATTACTTTTTTTACAGTGTCAACTAATTATTGTGTTAACTATTATAAAATCTTAAATAAAATAAAATTACATATGAATGATAGATATGTACTAACTATATAAAAATATTTATATTAATAATATATAAATATTAAACTCTAAATTATTATGAATTATATAATTTTGTATATTTTATGTAAATATCAAGTTGTCATCATGACAGCTCAATAATGAATCTGAGCATGATCAAGTTTAGGAGAATAATTTTTTTTGCTTGAACATGCTGAGTACCTTGTGATGTTTAATCATTGAGATTTGAACATGCTGCCCCTGGGCCATGTGGGTGTAATTATAGTGTTACTATTTTACCTATTTGTATTTTGCACTTTCTTGAGCATCTTGGACAATTTCAAGCAAGCAGCCAAACAAGAAGCAAATACATAACTTGACTTAAGTGATTAGATTAGATGCCAACCTTACAAGCCACACAACTTTAATCAAATAAGTTTTGTCTGTATTAGCTCACAAATAATTCAATTGGATTTGTTAACCACTTCCACTCCAACAAACTCTTCCTTTATACCAACATGGTGTTAGTATAGTGATATAAAGTTCTGCTAGATTCCCAGAATCAATAGTTTGATTCCTACTAGTAACATTTATTAGAATTAATAGACATGCACTCCAAAAGAAATTAATTTTTTATCCAAATTGTGAAAGATACCCTTATGATTAAAAAAAACGACAAAACTTAGGTACAATTCCTTATGTACAAATGGTGCTTGTAGCCTATTAAAAGGTGACACATGTTCATTATCAGCTATACTTTGAAGAGAGAGATTTTTAATTGCAAAAAAAGAGAAAGACTTAATAATATAAATGAACATGTATCACCTTTTAATAGGCTACAAGCACCATTTATACCTAAGGAATTGTACCTAAGTTTTATCCTTTAGGGATTTCGTCAAGGTAGTCAATCAATTATTTCGAGAACCTGAGGAGGAAAGGAAGATGAATACTCTCTAACCCCCTCTTCTCTCACTATTTTCACTAAGATAAGATACCTTCTTTCAAATATGTTTATATAACTTTTGTAACAAGTACTATCAGTTATGAGTAGTGAATAACATTGATCTATCCAATTTTAACTACCTTCAGTACATGGATTAATATGATTTTATCTTTATGTAAATTAAGATCTAAAGAAGATATAAATTATGATTAAAAAAACAAGGTTCTGTTTAAGAATGTTACTTACAATCTGAGTCCGCTGAAACTTTTCATCAAAAGTCCAAGACAGACGAGGCATGGATGTAGACGCTGCCCTGACTTATAATTCAATATTGAGGGTCCAACTCCAATCCTAGTCACTAGTCAACATTACACATCACTCTCTTATCCCTTCTCACATACTCTCAATCAATCACTATTATATGTCCCCCTCCCCACTATGTCCACTCATTCCAATTCAAATTGTTATTCTCACCCACCACCATCACTCTTCTCACCTTCTTTCTTGCCACTTGTCCAAATAGGATTTTGTATCCTCTCCCACAATTCTACCTCTAAATTAAAATTTAGAGTCATGATTATAATGAGACTCAAGTAACGAGTAAAGACGTGCAGCTATTGAGAGAACCTAATTCCGACGATAGTATCTTTGTTGAAGATTCACATCTTCAATGGAGAACTACCCGTACCCATCCTACCCAGATTCACATGAATCGTCGCCACGTTCGAGGGACACTGATTTTGAAAACCTGCCGCCATGGGACGATCAGCAACCGCCACCTAACTACAAAGCCAAATTCATGTGCAGCTACGGCGGCAAGATCCAACCTCGCACCCACGACAACCAACTCTCCTACGTCGGCGGCGAGACCAAGATCCTCGCCGTCGATCGCCACATCAAGTTCCCTTCCTTCATCTCCAAACTCTCCACTCTCTCCAACATCCCACCGGAACAACTCACACTAAAATACCAACTCCCAGACGAAGAACTCGACGCTCTGATTTCTGTAACTAACGACGATGATCTTGATCATTTGATGCACGAGTATGATCGTCTCTACCGTGCTTCTTCTAGACCCGCACGCATGCGATTATTTCTCTTTACTAATCCTACTCCTACAACTACTACTCCTCCTGTTACTACTTCCTCTTTCTCCTCCGAGTGTGATCGCTTCGTTGAAGCTCTTAATTCTGGTGGACTTTCAGTTCAGCCTGAACCGATTAAGCCGCAACCTCTTATGCATAGCAACGTTGATTTCCTCTTCGGATTGGACAAGGCGGTAGCTCCTCCTCCGCCGGTTGCGGCCGTGAAGTTCCACGATCAGGTGCCTGATCCTGTTGCGCCGGGTCCTGTTGAACGGAGAGTTGGATCTGATTCGAATGTGAACCCGATCGAGATTCAGAGGCAGTTACAGCAGATGCGAATTGCAGAGAGTGAGCAATATAGGAGAAGAAGCGAGGACGGTTTCTCTGGAGGTTTTTCCGGCGGTTCCGGAGATTATTACATGCAGAAGTTACCGGAGAAAGTTTCACCGTCGAATTCGCCTGTAAGCGTGCCGCATCATGCTGGTTTCTTTCCGGAGAGGCAGTTATCCGGCGGAGGTTTTCAGCCTACGGTGACGACGGCTCACGGAGGAGTGGACCAACACGTGTATATGGTCTCAGCGCCGGGAACGTACTATCATGCGCCACACGCGCCGGTGGTACGTCCGTCAGCGACCCAAGGGTATTACGCTGTGCAACGAATGGGTTCTGATGGTTACCGTGAACAGACGGTGTACGGCGGTGTGGCTCCTTCTAAAGCGGTGTTTTCGTCAGTAGCTCCATCGAGTTTGGCACCGGCACAGCCGGTTAGAGGTTCCACGTATGCAGAAGGATACGGTGTCATAAGGCCAGCTGGGGTGCCAGATAACAGTGCTGCTACGTACGCGCAGATGACTTATGATAGTGCGAGTGGAAGACAGGTTTACTATAATGCGCCGGGAGGGGTAATGCACGCGCCTCCGTTCCAAGGGGCGTCTCCGGCGATCAATGCGACGGATATGAGATCGGGTGGGGTTTCATCGGGGCAGGATGTTAAAGTGGTAAACAAGGTTAACCAGGGTCCTGTGTGATTATCATTTGAGTTCTAATTAAGATTGTTATTATGTTAATTTGAAATAATACACTAAATAATTATGTATTTTCCCTTGTTTTTTTAAATATCATGCAAATGTTGGTTAGCTAATAATAATAATGTATGAGGCTATTTTATATTTCTTTCCATATTGATGTCTTTTTGTGGACTGAAATATTTATATGATGTCTCTAAATTATCATTGATTTGCATTACCTTTTTGAATAGTCGATGATGATTAAATATGAATGATAAATAATGTATTAACAGTGTATAAAATTTTTACATTTTTTTATATGTAATATAATTTACATTGAATTTTGAAGATTTCAATAATTTTTTTGATAATGTTCTTCTTTTAAAAAATTCAATAAATCCACTAAATGGTATTTAAACAGAGCAACTTAAACATTAAGCAAATGTAAATGTGCAAAAGGTGTTGACATCAACTTTATTGGACTTAACCCAAAGGAATAGAGTCGGGGCACTTAATAGGCCTTAATCTATGCACTCGGGCCATATAACAAGCCTTAATCCATACACTGTTAATTTAGCTCAAGTGATTTAATTGATCCATATATAACATGATTGAATGATATACAAAGAAAGGACCAAATATTGGGTCTTGCCACCTTCTATGAAGGGTTCAAAAAACAAGCTACAAGATAAGAAATTACATTGTTGATTGAAAACTTAGTATTAGGATAACAGTATAAAAATCTAACAGCTAAATCCTTTTTTATCTTCAAACATACTTGAGCTACATGGTTGGTTTTTTGCTGGAATTTTCCATGCTCCCTTTCAATCCAAACATGATACTTCACTGCTGAAAATGCTGCACATATCATTTTTGTCTTCTGATTTTCCTCCCTCTAAAAGCATGAAGAAGCATCTAAAAAATATGATTTCTTATAAGCCACATTATGAAGGTATGCTTTGGGATGATGCTCTTGTTCCATAAAACTCTATAAACTCTAAATCTCTCATTGTGACCTTGGTTAGTGTGTATTGCCAAAAAATGTTGATGTTTTAAATGTAGACGCTATTAATTGTATATAAATTTTTAATGCATAGATATTACACTTACGATGGATCCCCATCTTGACCCTTGACAGCATCTGGCAGACTAGAGTACAGATTCTCACATATCTAATAAGAGTTATTCTCTTTATGGAAAACAAATCAAATGAGTAATAATATGAAGGCCAACACTTGAATAATAAAGATCAAAATCCAAAGTTTTTTTTTAAAAGTCACAAGAATCATTATCTAGATCATATTAAAATATAAGAATCAAAAGCTTTTTATAAAAAAAAACAGCATCAAGTAATAGTAGTGATGTGATTGTGAAGTTACATGCTCTTTTCTTCATCTCTTACTTAATTCTCTCCACTTGTTATATTCTCCTTGCCTTTTTCCTAAAAACATGTGTGTGAAAATATATATATATCATATATATTTGTCAAACACCTGCACTACTTGTCCCATCTGCAAGTTCTGTCTTTAGAGAAATTTTCTTAGTGTATCTGGTTTTTACAATTTCTCAGTTGTTGAAGCTATGAATGAGATCAAATATGGCTACCCTTACCCTGCTCAAGGTACATGTTACATACAATACCCACATCCTCAAATTTTAGATAAACCCTTCATCATAGATGCTCCAATTTTATTTTTATTTCTTGGTCTAGATGATGCTTTTATTTGAATTCCCTTAATATTTTTTTTGCTTTTTTTCTCACGGGCAATAAATGAATAAATGTAGTTAGTTGTATTTTTGCCAATCCTATGTTCTCAAATGTTCATGTTTCTCTGTTCCAAACCAATCAAATCTCACTAAATAATATAAAAAAATAAATTTGTGTTTATATGAATTTTCATTTTAAGTATGTGTCAATTTTCTATTGGATTATGACATAGTGAAACATAGAATATGGGACATGTGATCTCCATTCCTTTGCATCCCATAAATATCACTGCTTCAATTTAAAGACTCTTAATTACTATGCAGTACTAAACAATTGTTATAACCTATGAGTTATTATGAACTATGATTTTGTCCTGCAGGTCCTTATCAAGGCCCGCCTCCTGTGGCGGCACCTCCACAGTACTACCCTGCTCTACCACCCAAAAGAGAACCAGGTTTCCTTGAAGGATGGTAAGCAGAATCAGCAATATATATGGGAAGATGGGAGGGGATTAACTTACTATTGTGTGGAAAAAACATATTTCATATATTAGTCACTTATTCTTGGAAAATCTAATGGTTTAGATGTAATTATCAATTCAAACTATTGAATTTTCCAAGAATATATGGCTATGATGCACATACATAAAGTAAGTCGATCCTCAATTTAAGAGCAAGTAGATCTCCTCCCTATAAATATATATATATATATAGAAAGTAGAAAGTGATGTTGCTCCAACCACTAACCCAAAATAACATTTATTTACTTATTTATATTTTAATCCATTCAGATATTATGTAACCAGATTCCCTATAGTTGTTAAAAGCTTTTGATTAATTTTGTTTTCTTTGCTTGTTTTGTTTTCTTTGCAGCCTAGCAGCTTTGTGTTGCTGTTGTTTACTTGATGAATGTTGCTGTTGTGACCCAACCATTATTGTGGCTACTTAATTAATACTTTGGCCTTGCCATATTTGGAATCACTCTATTATTGTGGTGATGTATTTGTTGAAATGTAATCTTTATTATAAATAGAAAGTAGTTATAATTAGTTGGTGTATGAAGCTATAAATAGGTGTATGATGGTTCTTTTATGGTTAATGCATTTTTAAAGTATTAACTCTCTCTAAACTTGCTTCCTCTAAAACTCACAATCTTTTTCTCTCTGATTCTGCATCATAACACATTCACTCTCCAACAAATTGGTATCAAGAGCAAGGTTAGATCCAAGGAAATTCTTCTACTTTTTCTTCGAATCACCACATCATCATCTTCTTCGATTTTCTTCTCCTTTCACTGTTCTTGCTAATTCTTTCATTCTTGCATCACGATGGCTCAATCAAGCACAAGCTTTCAACACACACTTCATGTTCTTGATGGAAAGAACAAGAATCGATGGAGTATTCAGATGAAAGCTATATTGGGTGGCCAAGAACTCATTGATATTGTTGAAGATGAGTTTCTTGCACTCAATCCAGAAGCTTCAGATCAAGAAAGGTTGGTGTACAAGGAGAACAAGAAAAAGGATTGCAAGGCTATGTGCTTTCTTCATCAATGTGTAGATGAGACACATTTTGAGAAGATAGCCACTGCAAAATCATCTCGAGAAGCTTGGGAAATCTTGGAAAAAGGAAACAAAGGGGCAAAACAACTAAAGAATGTGAGATTGCAGATTATGAGAAGACAATATGAGCTTATGCAAATGGAGCAAAATGAGAAGGTGGCTCAATACTTCAACATATTGATCAGTCATACAAATGCAATGAAGGCATATGGTGAGTTGATTTCCAATCAGACCTTGGTAGAAAAGGTGTTAAGAACCTTGAATCCTAGGTTTGACCATATAGTTGTAGCCATTGAGGAGTCCAAGAAGATGGAGGATTTAAGAGTATAGGAGTTACAAGGCTCACTTGAGGCTCATGAGCAAAGGCTCATTGAGAGATCCACAGATAGACAATCATTGGATCAAGCATTTCAAGTTCAGACCTCAAGGAGAGGGAACTACAATGGCAGAGGTGGATTCAGAAACCAAGGGAGAGGTAGAGACTATAAGGCAAGAAACTTCAACCAAGATCAAGAAAGTCTTGATCAAGAAAAAAAACAGAAGCTATCCAAGAAGAGGTGGACTCAATTCTAATAGAGGTGGCAAGAGGAAGCTAGATAGAAAGAAGATCAAATGCTTCAATTGCAGCAAGATTGGACATTTCTCTTCTGAATGCCAATCACAGCCTAGACAGTTTGACTACAACAACAGACAACACAATGATGCACACATGGTGAAGGAAGAATTGGAAGTTAAGGAAGAAGATACTCATGTGCTGTTGATGATGACCACAAGTCAAAAGGATAAGGGTGATGAAGTATGGTACATTGACTCAGGCTGCTCCAACCATATGACAGATCATAGAGATTGGCTTGTTAACTTTGATCCAAGAAAATGCAGCAAGGTCAGATTTGCAAACAATAGACTCATTCAAGCAGAAGGGACAGGAGATGTCTTGGTTCGGAAGAAAGATGGCAAGAAAGCAATTATCACAAATGTGCTTTTTGTGCCTAACATGAAGACAAATTTAATCAGCTTGGGTCAGTTGTTGGAAAAGTGTTTCTCTGTGAATATGCAAGGAGGTTGCTCGAAGGTTTATGACTCAGCTGATAGAAAGATCATAAGGGCTCCATTGACACAAAATAGGACATTTCAAGTCAACCTGAATACAATTGAGTCACAATGTTTCAACACTGAAATCATTACAAATGATTCTTGGCTTTGGCACATGAACTTCAAAGACCTTAGTCTCATGAAGTCAAAGGATATGGTGTTTGACCTTCCTTCAATTCAGATGCCTAAGGAAGTGTGTGATAGCTGTTTGGTGAGCAAGCAACCAAGGACAACTTTTAGCAAACTCACTGCATCTAGAGCTAACAATCTGCTACACAATGTATACTCTGATGTATGTGGCCCTTTAGAGGTTTCATCCTTATGTGGAAACAAATACTTCATGACTCTGGTTGATGATTATAGAATAAAGATGTGGTTGTATCTGGTCAAAGCAAAGAGTGAGGTGTTCTCTATGTTCAAGACATTCAAAAGCATGGCTGAAAGGCAATCTGAGAAGTCCATAAAGGTGTTGAGGACAGATGGAGGAGGTGAATATACCTCAAGGGAGTTTGAAGCTTTTTGCAAAGAGCATGGAGTGTACATCAAGTCAACTAGCAACAGTGACACACTCATCATATGTTTATATGTAGATGACTTGTTAATCACAGGCAACAATGCAAGTGGAATTGAAGATGTAAAACACAAGCTGAAATCAGAGTTTGAAATGACTGATATGGGTAAACTAGCATATTTTCTTGGCATTGAATTCACTCAAGTCAATGAGGGAATGTTGATGCACCAAAGAAAATATATTCATGATGTCTTGGTGAAGTTCAAGATGCTGAACTGTAATGCAGCAGAGACACCAACAGATGTGAATTTGAAGCTTGATAGAGCTGAGAATGAAGATGCAGTGGACAACACCTTGTATAGGCAGATGGTTGGCTGCTTGAGGTTTGTGTGTCACACAAGACCTGAAATCTCTTATAGTGTTGGCTTGGTGAGTAGGTTCATGAATGATCCAAGGAAACCACACCTTGTAGCAGCTAAAAGAATTCTTAGATACTTGAAAGGCACAAACAGATTTGGAATTCTATTCACTAATCAGACATCAAATTGCAGCTTGCAACTTGTAGCATACTCTGATTCAGATTGGAATGGTGATATGCTTGAAATGAAGATCACTATGGGCTATGTTTTCATGCTCTATGGATCTCCTATTTCATGGTGTTCTAAGAGGTAAGAAGTGGTTGCCTTATCCACTTGCGAAGCTGAGTATATTTTAGCTTGTCGTGCAACATGTCAAACATTATGGATGATATCATTGCTTGAAGAATGGAAGTTTGGCTTTGATGGAACAATAGAGCTGCAAGTTGACAACAAATCTGCCATCAATCTTGCCAAGAACCCAGTTGCACATGGGAGAATCAAGCATATTGAAAGGAAATACCATTTCCTTAGAGATCAAGTTGGAAGAGGGAAGATTAACTTGAAGCATTGTAGAACAGAAATTCAAGTTGCTAATGTGATGACAAAGCCACTCAAAGTTGAAAGATTTAGAGAGTTAATGAGACTTTTGAATATTGTAGATTGTTGTTTATAGTATAGGTTAAGTGGGAGTGTTGAAATGTAATCCTTACTATAAACAGAAAGTAGTTATAGTTAGTTGGTGTATGAAGTATTATAAATAAGTGTATGATGGTTCTTTTATGGTTAATGCATTTTTGAAGTATTAACTCTCTCTAAACTCTCTTCCTCTAAAACTCACAATCTTTTTCTCTCTGATTCTGCATCATCACACATTCACTCTCCAATAGTATTTAATTAAAACTTGTCATTTTTATATGTATGAGTACTAGTCAATCTTTTATTGATAAAATGCTTGTGACAAAGACTGGAGGTATTGGTATATTTTTATAGAATGATGGGCTTGTTTGATAAGGGTGGAAATTGGTGATAAAAGGATTAAAAAAGGATATGAATTATTAAAAGAAAACTCTGTTCTATAAGAGCATAGTTTATGAGTTTGTTAAATCAATTAGTAATGATCTCATTCCCTTGCATCCAAAGTGATTATAATTATAATAGTATTGTAAAGCAGAGTAGATGACATATATCTCCCTCAATTTTTTGCACTATTGAGTAATTGTGACTTGTAGTCTTCAACCACCACCTTGGAACCTAACAACAAAACATTTAATTCGTTCTGCATAATGAGAACTTAGAAGACAGAAAATATATGTGGCTTTTCTATTTCACATTATTAATGAAAACACATTAAGATTTTATCATGTATTCATATTCCATGTGGTCATAGTTGTCACCTTGGATGGATAGGCACATTTTACCCACTTTTTTTGCAACTATGATCTTTTCCATACTCGAGACTAAATTTCCAGTGATAAAAGTATTATTTCATTATAATTAAATAGATGAATATATTATAGCACATTATATTTCTCTTTATTTTTGAAACATTCATAGTACTTGATTATACTCTTTTTTTCATATGTCAGGGATATCTCTCTTTCGTGTCATGGAAATTTAAGTTAAGTTTTGTATCTTTAGACCCAATTTTTCTTAGATATATTTGGATTGATAGAACATTGTTTAGAATTTAGTTAGTTTTATTTTATTTGAATTTACCCATAGTTTATGTTTATTAGTTATTATTTAGATAATTATTATCTTATCGTTTGTAACAAATTTTGTCTATGTTATAAATTTTAGATTGGGTCATATTTGAGTTTGGTCAATCCTTACCATCCTAAACGTTTACATGGCATCAGAGCAGTTTCATCCACCATGACTTGTTCGGTCGTCATTCCATTGTAAAATTTGGAACTCCGATTAGTTATTTCCTTTGTTTCGTCACTTTATTGTTAGTATTCATTTTTTTTTTCAATCTAATAATTCCAAATTTTATGCAAAAGTCATCCACATAAACAAATACCAACATCCTCCTATACAAAAATGTATTTTCTTTATTTTATACATTTTCTTTGAATATTTTAAATTGTATATAATTTGATAAAAGTAACATTGAGCTATTCATTTTCTATTAAGGTACCATTCCAAAAATGATATCTCCACCCCACCCCCTAAGCTTTCCTTTTCACTTCATTTAATCCATAGCCTTTGCTACAACTCTTTCTGTTATCCTAAAATGTAACAAGAGCTCATCTTTTGTACCCTTTTCCGACAAAGTATTAAAAAACTTTCAAAATGAAAAAATGTTGCTTTCACCTAATTATGATAACATTGCCGACCTATGAGCTAACATTGCAAATGTAAAATATAGACATAAAAAACTACAGTAAAATAAATTAATAAAACCTGTAAAAACATAAGGTGATGTCCGTGTAAGTTTTGTAATTAAACAAGAAATGTAATATCTAAGTAATATTGATGTAAAGATTTATAAACAATTAAGTAACTAAAATAACATTATATAAAATTCATAGGAATAAAGTTTAACAAAAACAAATGATAATCATGAGTCATAAGGCTTCATTTGGTTGTAAGAAGAAATAAGAAGAGATAAATATGTGAGAGATAAAGAGGAGAGAAAAAGATGAGAAATAGAGTAAATTTTAGTGTTGTATGGTTGTATAGAAAAAGAAGAGAAAGAATTGATTGTTTATTCCTCCCTCTTCCTCGAATAATGATTTGCCCCCTAAAATTATGTTTCAAATCATGTCACAGATTAATAAAAATATTCATGTAAATTAAAAAAATTATAATATTCATTATTTTTTATGTTTTTGCTTCAATATCATTATTATGGGACATGGTTTGGGACACAGTTTGAGATGATAGATCTTGTTATCACTTCTCCTGTCATTTTCTCCTTACTTGGGAGGGGAAACACATTTAATAGGTCCCACAACTTTTTTTTTTCTCTCTCTTCAAACTCTCCCTAAACCAAAGGAGAGAAAAACTATATTTCTCCTCAACTTCTCTCCTGCTTGAAAAGTCAAATGCAAATCAAAACGCAGCATTTCCTTAAACCTTTCGTGCGTAGAGGTATATAGCATTAAGCCATTGATAACTATTAATGTAGTTTGAGTATTATATTAGTTTTTATTACAATCGTGTTTTACACTCTTTATTATTACAATTCGACCTCACGCTCAAGCTATACCAATTCTTGGAATCTTTCTTCAATCAGCATCATTCATAAAATATTATATTTCTTTCTGTTAATTTGTAATCGTTAAATTATTAATTATTAAGTTAAAAGTTGTTAACCACAATCATTTCCGGAATTGTCTATTTATACAATACGACAAGTGTCACTTTTTTTAAGTAAAAAATAAATTTGGTTGTTAAATAATGTTTTTCTATAATATATTATAGGGTTTAGGAGAAAGTACAAAACTACATGTTGAGCTTTATTAGTAAGAATAATTATACTACTATCGATTAGATTAGTTTCTTGTTAGATAACTCTAAATTTTTTATTTTTCCTTTATTTCTCTTCAAATTAAAATTGAACTCACAAACATACACTAAATATGTTTGATATACTCAGCAACTATATAATGAAGCCTTTGATCAGATCATCATTTGCCATAGTACGAACATAAATGTCAGAATGACGTGTGCTTCTAGTGAAAAAATATCACCCATAATTGGAATGCACATAAAGTAATAGCGAATGCAAAATAAGTACATTGGAAATGCAGCTACAAAGTTCAAATTTGTGTATAGAAATTGATGAGGAATTTTTAAGCTACAGGGAAAAGATATGTTCAAACAAATGCAAGGGATGAAGGTTGTCATGTGCTTGGAAACACAGTAGTTTAGTCTGCATATATTCAGTTGTTGTGTTTTTTGTCTCCATTCTATTGGGGACAACAAAATTGCTTTAGGTTATGACAAATATAGTAAATTTAACAAATGCATTTACTTACTCCACATCTTAACCATCAATTTTAGGAAAATTTAATGGTTTAAATTAATGAACATATATAAACCATTGGATTTCCTTAGAATTGATGTATAAGATGTGAGGTAAGATGTTCTACACAATAATTGTACTCTACAGTTGTAGCAAAATTTATAGAGTCCCAATTATTTTGGCATCAATATTTGTATTAAATTAAAAACATGAGTATAACATGATAAAAAAGGGTTGAGCAAATTTTTTTATGCTACCGGCATATCATCTATGATCGTTAAAAAAGTTTAAAAAACAAACCTGGTGAAATAATTAGTGACGTGAGAATTATGAATAATAATTAACAACCAATCTTTAATCCAGTAGATTAAGATTTTTTTCTTGTTAACAGCTATGAATCAAAGCTTAAAAAGAACAATCACTGTCAAAGGTAAATTATAATTAAGCTCATCTAGATAGAATTGAGCAACTTATAAGTCAAATTGTCAAATCTAAAACCATCTCAAACTGTAAGAAGAAGAAGTAGATTATAAAGAGTATGATTGAACCAACTATTGGTTAATTTGAAGCACCAACATCACTTTCATAATCACCATTAAGATGAACCCAATTGGGATCACCTTTGAAACAATGGAAGCCTTAGGTACGCTTGAAGAGAATCTCAAAATCTATGTGATCTCATAGCCTATGTTGTTATTGGATATGTTATGATTGTAGAGAAATTCTTTTGGCATCTCACTTTTTCATGTGTTTCACATTGTGATACTTGCCCTTCAATGGTGGTGGTAGCTACCAAGAAACACCATGTTTTTTATGGTAAGTATTTTATTTTTGGGGTCAATTTAGTTACAAAGTATCCGGTTTAAATCGTAGGACATGCGATTTTAATATCAACAATGAGAATTTTTGCCTCAAAATGGTTAATACAATCAAAATTTTCTTTTCAATTGGCAACAAAGTTTATGACTTATCCATTTACTTTTTTAATTTAACAAATCATAAGTTACAGTGAATTAACAAGACCTCTAAATGTTTTTTATTTTAGATAGTGATGATAGCAACCTCCTTATGGTTGGTATTTCCTTTAAGATTGTTTTGCTTGAAACTAGCCCAAAAAATGAGTTTTGTAACTTTTGAATATTTTTTTGGTTATTTTTGGTTGTTTATGGGTTGTTGGGGTTGACTTAGGGTCGTAAGCGTGGTTAATGTATTGAGCCTAAGTTTTGGCCGAGGGGAGTATGGTGAATGTAAATTTGGCCGAGAGGGCAAGAGTTGGCCAAGTTGGCTAGGTCACGGTTTTGGTTGTGTGTGGTTGGCTTGATGTGGTTTCTGGTCAAGAGTGTTAGTGTATGGATTAGGCTCGGTTTTGGTTAAATGTTTGAATAAAAGAACATGAAATGAGACTTGAGGTGAAGGCGCCACAAGACAAAATTGATAAGCCAATGGATTCTGCCACAACAAGGATGTTGATGAGGATGATAAAGGCACCAATGCACCACAAGGATGATAAGCCAATAAACGCCACAAGCTATGTTAAAATTTTAAAATGTTAAAATTTTATTATGTCTACTAATATTTCATTTTAAAATGGCTTTTAAGGACACCACTCAACATATATTAATTTTATTGGAGAAAAAATTACCACTCATTGAAAAATTAAATGAAATGAATGAAAAAGTTATCATTAACTGCTCCCATCACTAGCTTACAAGTTTAAAAAATACGTTTTAGTTGTTTTTGTAAAGCTACAATCCTCCATTATTTTTGTTTGCTAAACATTTCAACACAAAATCCGAATCCAATAAATTATAATCTAACAAATAAAGGTATTACCAAGCAATGGCAATTATAATGTATTATAAACACAATAAATTATATCTTATTATCTCATTTATTATATAAATATAATTGCAAGTAGAAAAGGAAGAAAAAAATAACATGAAATTTCAAATGGAAAATGTAAATTATTTGGTAACACACAAATGACTTTTATGAAAATATTAATATTAAATTGCTATTATAGTAAAATAATATATCGAGTCATAAACTTACTATTAATATTAAAGTTAATATTAAATTGATATTCACATGTTACATTACCATTTCTTCTTTCTTTTTGTAAAATCCTGACATTAAAGAAAAAGAAAAGCATGCATTGTGAGAATCAAACTCATGTTATTTGGGTCAAAATAAGCTATTCCAACTACAAGAACTTAAATGTGTTATTATCCATAATTTTAAACATATTTATTTAAAATTTAATATGATTCAATTAAAATTTAGAAATCGGATGACCCAAGACAACTTCTAAGTTATAAAAAAGGAAAAAGAAAAATGAAAAAATATATGAAGAAAAAATTCAATGAATGCGTCACGGCTACTACCAAATTGAACTATAATTTAATTGACATATTATATCATATCGTACCTTAATTTCTATAGAGTTTCACATTTTTGTGTGAAGAATTGTTGTTCACAAGCCTTAAATTCATGTGTGGTGGAAATGGTACCAGTCGACATGTCACGTGGTCCGAACCATATATGAACTAGTTCCACCATGATTTGCAAATATAAATAACTTTATGGAATTACAACAAAAGAGATTGAAAATTTTTATTAGAAATTATTTTGGTACCAATATGCAATTTTGTTTGGTCCATAAAACAAAAAAAAAAAATTTTAAGCAAAACAAAAATATAATTGTCATAAATTTATTATATATTTTTATTAAATTTGAAAATAAAATAATAAATAAATGAAGGCTAATTGGTTTTTTTGTATGAGAATAAAGTATCTCATTATATCAAAATATAAGTTATTTCATACAACCACTAAAATTATAATATATGTTATATTCAATTATTTTCTATAAAAATATTTTTTTTAAAAAGATCATATCAAAATTTTAATCGCTGAAATAGATAACTTACCTTGCCGTACTTTACTCTGTTCTTGTATTTTGGAGGGAAACTTTGATGCTTATCCATTTATTTTTTAAGAAAACTAATTGGATAAACACTAAATAAGATAAGTTAGCAGTTTGTTGCACCATTTTATTATTTAATATTAAATTATTGGCAAAGTAAAAAAAAGGTGCTTCTACATTTTTAATTAATTATTAAATTAATTTAAAAAATAATAAAATAATGAAAGGTCATTAGGATAATCATTAATGTTTATCTTAGAAAATTTAATTGATAATGTTTGTAACAATTTTCAGATATAGATAGGTGTGAGTGAGTATCAAGTTTTTGAATGATTGTTTATCACTAATACTATCAAGTTTAACTATAAATAAACGCTTTGAGTCCTTAGTTTTTTTGGTTACTACCATCAATGATATCCCCTCATCCTGAGTAAAAAATTAACATCTTTCAGAATGTATAATTATCTTTTCCAACAAATATCATGCACAAGAATCGAAGCATTGACTTTATGCTCTTTCAGAAGATCTAACATAATCTTATACTGGTATATCTAAGTTTTATTAGTCCTTAGTTGAACATCACAAACACACACAAAATATAACCACTTTTCCCAACCCATCCCTCTCTTAACAGCAACCTATAGAAGGAATGGTATCCTCATTTCATGGAATGAGATTCAACTCCAAGGAGAATAGTATTATTAAAATGTATATAAAAATTAAATTATAATGATACTTATATCATTTATTTTATATTGAAATGATTGTCTTATATTTAAAATTGCACTGAAAAATATAATTGTCCTCTTCATTACTCGAGAGGAGCCTAACTTCATTTGATGACTCTTTTCCAAATAATATTTCCTAACTGTATCATATATTTATTCATCCTTCAACATGTAAAAGTATATTTCCTTCTTTTTCTATTTCGTTTGTATGATAACTCTAATATAAAGAATAATTTCACATTAATAATAACTTAGTAGTTTTATACAATAATACCTAGTAAAATGATAAAGTTTTCTTTATATAGATTTTATTTTCAACAATTCATTCTTATCCTTATTTTATAATAAAAACTTTTTTTTTGATGATTTTTTTTATCATTTTCATTCATCTAATATTCAAAATCTGAATAAAATAGGGATTAATGAGAGGTAGTAATTAAAAATCATATTAACAAAGGTATAATGTCGTGTTCTAATGATCTTAATATAAACTTTTAAGCACCAACCTAATGAAATTTTAACTAAACTTTTCAGTACTTAATATGAAATATGATATAAGATATGAGAACTTTACTTTTCACTTATTTAAATATGAAAACGGAGTTGATATTATATTTTCTAAAAAAATAAAATAAACTCAACCAAGAAATCATATTCTACTACAAAACCATGTAATTTTGATTCTCTAATAATCATAGGGAAACTTATGTCCAAGACTATATCTTGTGAAACACAACAAAAATTAAGTAAGATAATTAAACAAATTTGAGCATAAAATTAGTTCAAACAATTGTGAGGTATCATTTAGTACTGGCAGATGAAGTGTTAATACCTTCTACGATCCACAAACTATTCCCAGATTTCCAACTCAAAGATCAATATATTCCTAAAAATGAACTTAAAATAATTTTCTATATTTTAACCGTAAAAATATAATGACGTCTCTAAAACATAGGTGATTGATGCTGAGCTAAAACTCCGGGGAGACAATAGTAATTTTGGAACAATTGTGAGGGGTTATTCCATTGTAATCTTCCTGAAGGACAATGCCATTTTCGACAGCTTTGGAATAATATAATGAACCTAAAATGATTAACAGATTACAGATCCATAATGTGAAAGAATGAAGGGTGGAGAGTTTTGGCAAATTCGATATTTTCATCTCCCTCTCCACACCTTATCTACTCTTACAATCTCTAACCTATTTTTCACATACACTTGTGGTGAGAGTTATCTTACCTTATTAACTTCTTACCATCTATCATTTATATATTTATCATATATAATTATATATTGATGGTTTAAATTTTGTTAGACTATATATATAAATATTAATTTTTTTATTATGAAATTATTTCTTATATCACATAATGTTCACTTAGAGGTAGAGATGCATGATGAAAAATATAATTAAAAAACGTAAGAGCTAGTTACTTACTTTACTATGTAATCGATATGAAGTAAAAAATAGATAGGTTTTCAATTAATTTAAATTATGTAAAAACTAAATTATAAAACTTTCTTTTCTTACTCTAACGCATGCCAAATTGACGAATAAAATGAAAAGTTTATAGGTGTATATAATTTACCACTTTAATTTATGTTTTTAACTTCAATTTCAGGTTTCTTTCCTCCAATCCAATTCTTTTAATTAATTAAATATATGCATTAATTCTCAAATAGTTCTCACACCGTATAGAGTAGACAAGAAATGCATTTACATTTAATACAACACCATATGTTGTTAATTTATATTTTTAGAAAAAGTTAAAGATTACTAAACATGAATGAAGCAGTGTTACACTATGATATAACATAAACAAGTGTGTAATATTTATGCACTGTCAATATAAATATATATACATAGTCAATATATTATTCATCATTTAATTATATTATTTTTTCTAAAAAATAATAATATTAAACATGAATAATAGATAATATAATGATGATATAAAATTATTACGCACTACATATATTTTTTAAATAAAAATAACAGTGTGGATAATATATAGGTGAACAGTGAAGCATGTTGGATTGTTGGAATAATAACGGCTGAACAATTCCTCTTACAAATCCTAATTGCTTACTTAATTTACCAAGTTACCCTTATGTCCACAAGGTGCGTCCCGCGTTTTACTCTCTCTACGCGCTGCGCGTGACCTCTCATCCCGCCACAACATCATTCCACGTCATCAAAAGCCTCTCCGAACTAGAAAACCCTAAATGCGCATTCACCCAAATTTCATTTCAAACCCAAACCCAAAAAATATCATTATAGAACCGT
This sequence comes from Lupinus albus, assembly GCA_009771035.1. Lineage (NCBI taxonomy): Eukaryota > Viridiplantae > Streptophyta > Magnoliopsida > Fabales > Fabaceae > Lupinus > Lupinus albus. The sequence goes on along the minus strand of CM020014.1, from coordinate 3,929,164 downwards.
CATAGCAATCCATCAACGTCAGAAATCAAACCACGTGTAACTAAACCGCAATCTTCACCGTCCATGCCAGATCATGCGGGCAATTTCACGGGCAGCACAAAAACAATTCTCACCCCTTTGATGTAAAATCAACGGTACTCAAACCTGCCCGAATCATCAACGGGTAGATCAAATCATCTTTAAGAAGCTACCCAAGCTTCTTTGTTCATCGCTCAGAATTAGGGTAACAAAAGCTCCAAACCCTTCACGCTCTTTTCTCTCTCTTCCTTTCGTTCTGTTTCTCTCTCTAGATCCCAAAGCTCGTGTAATCACCGCTCGCGCGTGACGCTTTCATCGGCGCGTGACTGTCCCTTTATCGTTGTTTAGCGTTCTGTACCACATATATTGAGAATTTTGTGCCGGTGATTTGCCGGAATCTCACCGGACGGCCGTGATTTCCCGTTTACATGGCATCCGCTGTGTTTGCCAATAACCATAACGAACGGAATTGGCCGCAACATCGAGGTGGTGGTGCAGAATTGATGGGAAAAGTACCTTTTTCTAACTCTAACCCTAACCCTAAATTCAGTAACAAGAGAACACAATCTCCTTCTGATGATGCTTCTTCAATCAATCGTAGATCCAACGACGTCGTTTCTTACTCCCAACATGTTACCTTTAACATCTCCTCTTACACGAAAAAAGAAATCATCGAGCTCAAAAACCGTTTCACCTTGGAGCTCGAACAGGTTCGCCAACTCAATAGTCGAATTGAGAACGGCGAGTTTCAAATTCGACCCACTCCGTGTTACAACGGTAGCAGTGGGAAGAAATCGGCGACGAGTAAGAAGGTTTCGGGCAATAAACGACCCTTGCCGGTGAATTCAGCGAAGGAATTGAAGCGTTCGCATTCTGAAATTGTGAATTTGATGAAGAGTTGTTCGCAGGTTTTGCAGAAGCTGATGAAGCATAAATTTGGGTGGATCTTTAATGTCCCTGTTGATGTTGTTGGGTTAGGTCTTCACGATTACTATGATATAATCAAGAAACCCATGGATCTCGGTACTGTGAAATTGAATCTCGCTAAGAATGTGTATTCATCGCCATCTGAATTTGCAGCTGATGTTAGGTTAACATTCAACAATGCATTGAAATACAATCCCAAGGGTCATGATGTGTACACTTTGGCAGAGCAGTTCTTGGCGAGGTTTGAAGAACTTTATGGGCCGTTGAATGAGAAATTAGAAAGGGAAGATCAAGTTTTTGAGGAAGAATTGCAGGGAAGTTCGTGGAACAACCATGTTGAACCGGAGAGAGTAGAGAGGGTTAAGAAGAAGGAAAATGAGAGGGAAAATCTGATTCCACCTCCAAAATTGCAAGAGCCAGTTTCAGCTCCGGCCAGTTCTTCAAACCCAGCACCAATGCTGCAGTCGCCAGTGCGGACTCCTTCGCCTATGCGTGCACCTCTTGTGAAACCGTTGAAGCAGCCAAAGCCAAAGGCGAGGGACCAGAATAAGAGAGAAATGACTCTTGAGGAGAAACACAGGTTGGGAATGGGGCTGCAGAGTTTGCCATCAGAGAAAATGGAGCAGGTGGTGCAGATTATAAGGAAGAGGAATGGGAATCTGGAACAGGATGGGGATGAGATTGAGCTTGACATTGAAGCTGTTGACACCGAAACCCTTTGGGAACTTGATCGGTTGGTGACAAATTATAAGAAAATGGTTAGCAAGATCAAGAGGCAAGCACTAATGGGCAACTATAATAATGTGGCTTCAAACAAAAGCAATGGGGTAATTTTATTCCTAGTTCATTTCCATTTTAGTTGAATGAGTTTATTTTAGAACTTAACATCGAGGTTTTAAATTGCAGTTTTGTTTGTTTTGGCAGCTGTATTGTGGCTACAATAGTGGCTGCCTTTTTGTACAATTGTGATATATGCAGTGTCACCATATCTGTGATAGCTTCGTATATCCATTAGGTGTTTTTCTATATCCTAATTTGTTACCGAATTTGACAGGAATTGTCTTCTTTAGAGAAGATTGATACAGCCATGCCAATTGAGACGAAGAAGCCAAAGAAAATGGAAGCAGCGGTGGATGAGGATGTTGACATTGGCGATGATATGCCGATGAGCAATTTCCCCCCTGTGGAGATTGAGAAAGATAAAGATGTAGTTGGAGGCCATGCAAGTAGTAGTTCTAGTAGCTCTGGTAGTTCTAGCAGCGATTCCTCATCAACAAGTGGTATTAACCCTGTTCCTACTATGTGCTCTAGTGTCTCGTCCTCTAAGAATGTAGGAAAAGACCTAAATTTTGTTTCTGTGGCAGGTTCAGATTCAGGGAGTTCCTCAGGGAGTGATTCTGAAGCTGAGAATGGGCACTTGTAGCTGGGCATGGCATTTGGAACCTATTGCTCAACAATCAAGTCTGGTTATTGGCTTCCCTTTGAGGGTTGTGCTTGAGTGCTTGGGCGAGGTTTGTAATTCAGTTGTGACATTTATATATCCTTTGGCTGCGATGAATTGCATATATCTTCATAGGCTAAATTTGTGATTGTGTTTTGTTAATGTATTTACAGGGGTTGTGGACATTAGTCGATTTCAGTTTGGGAGTTGAGCTAACTGGATTTTCTGGATTCTGAGCACCTGCTAGTGAATTTGAGTTTGAGGTGCAACATAGATGTAAAAATGGTTGCCCTTCCAGCAACCGAAAGGGCTGGCTGGAAGATAACCAAAATAGTTTGTAGGGCAGAAAGTAAATGTGGTGAAAAATCTTTCAGTGTAGATATATGCTTTAGAGGTTAGGAAGAGAATCTATAAGAGAGTTAGTTTTTATTGAGTTTACCTTGGGAGTGTGTATGTATGTACACATTACCATCACAGTAAATAGATGGATCATCATCCCGGAGAAGACCATTTTGTGGACCTGCAATTAACTTGTTAGGATTGTTAATCAGATATATTCAGATTGAAAACCAACTTTTTTCCATTTGTATTTATGAGGATATATTTAACCAAAGAAAATGAATGAATGATTACGGGGAAAAATTATCCTCAAAGGGCAATTTGGAAAATTAGAATGTGTATTTACAACTTCAGTTTCAATTTCCATGACCATCTAAAGTGTTAATTTTGCATTATTGTGAATGACGGTACAACAGGGGGAATGTGATATATTCATTGGTGAATTGAGTATAAGCAACTTTCAGGAAATAAAAAGTACAAGCAACTCTCAGGATATGACCGGATTTGTATTTTGTTTGATTTGATGAACATGTGCACTTTATCTATTATGTAATCGCCTTTCCCATGAAGGAATGGATTAAAAGCGTTTTTTAAGTTTTTCTTATACAAGATACATGGTCAATAAAGATGTCTAATCTCAATCTCATGAACTATGAAGTGCCTACGTCGCTAAAGAACAATGGCAGTATATTCTAAGGCAGACAGTGATGTAAGTGTAGTTTCTGTCACGAACTTCAACTGCTTTTTTCAACAACAAAAATATATACCAAAAGATGTGCTTAAGGAATATGAAATTCGTCAGGCTAAGACAAGACTGTAAATAAAAAACTAAGAAGTACATGTAGAAGGTGCCACTAAATTGTTTTACTCTGTCAAATTAAATCATGGGCAGCAACGGTTGCTGAGACCTCTAATTTGGCAGCAATTACTCTAGTGGCTATTTTCCAGCTTCAAATTAATGAGTTTAAGGGGGTCACCAAATTTTGCCTATAGCGGCTTGAGCATAAAAGGTGCCACTGTTTTAACATAAGATTGTGTGATAAAGTATAGACAATATCTCAATAGGCCCTGATATAAAATTTCTATACCTACCTGTCTGTCTGGTTTGCTAGGAATTGACGACAATTTCATTATATGAGAAATTGTTGGTCTGAATTGGCATTTGCAATTCATGGCAGTGTTCAGAACACTTGTTTTTATAATCCACCTTTGATTTGGAGGTTTATTATCAAAATACCTCACCTCACCAATACTCCCAGAAAATATTAAAAATCGTCTGGAATTCAAACCGAAGTTTCATACTAGTTAATTTTCAAATTCCAAAAGGATATGTTAGGCATGGGCTCCATTTTCTTTTGGTTCCATGCAGCAGACTGCTTTGATGTTAGATGCAGATTTTTTCTCCCTCTTTTAACTGATTTCAATGCTACTTTCAAATCTCTTTTAATTGATTTTGGTGGAGTGATAGAGTTTTTCGATCTTCATGGATCAAATCGACCCTTTTGTGCTCTATTCTCTACGCATTTTGAAATCATTTATGCAAAGCCTGCAATCGCTTAAGGTGCAAAATAACAGCCAATCACAGGTAGAGAACAAATTTTATGCATAAATTAAGAGTTTGTTATTCAAACACCCTTGCTTAGTGCTCAAGAAGTACTACAAATTAAAGAGCCGTCTTGGAAAAATGGATTTCAACGTTAGATACAAAAAAGAAAGTAACTTTGTATTCTTCTGACAAGTTATGTGATGATTAATCTTGAAGGAAAGAAATGCTGAAGACCACCTATATGGCTCACTTCTTGACCTCTTCATACTCTGCCTCTGGAGCCTGGTCACCACCCTGAGAACCTCCGGCTGAGGAACCACCTTTAGAACCACCTGACATGTGTTCTCCAATCTTGGACACAGCTTTGTTTGCGGCATCAAGCTTTGACTTAATTTCATCAGCATCCTCCCCAGACATTGCCTTTCTCAAATCTGACACAGCATCTTCAATCTCTTTGGCCACTTCACTAGGAATCTTCTCTCTGTACTCACCCAAACTTTTCTCAATGCTGTAGATGGTTGTATCTGCACTGTTTCTGATGTCAATAAGAGCCTTCCTTTCTTGGTCTCTTTGAGCATGCAACTCTGCTTCTTTCACCATCTTTTCGATCTCATCTTCTGCAAGTCCTCCGGAAGAACGGATAGTGATTTGTTGTTCTTTCCCGGTGGACTTGTCTTTGGCAGAGACAGTAACAATCCCATTGGCATCAATATCAAATGTGACTTCGATCTGAGGCATACCTCTTGGGGCAGGAGGAATGCCAACAAGCTCGAATTCTCCCAGTGGCTTGTTGTCTGCAGCCATTTCTCTCTCACCTTGTAGCACCTTGATACCAACCTGTGTTTGATTGTCAGCTGCTGTTGAAAACACCTGAAACAATTGTACCACAAGTTAGGAAGGGACGATGCCAAATATCAACAAATACAATACAAAATAATCATCAGTATTTAAGGGTTACACTTACCTGACTCTTCTTGGTAGGAACTGTGGTATTGCGGTTGATCAGCCTGGTAAAGATGCCACCCAAAGTTTCAATACCCAGAGAGAGAGGAGTCACGTCTAGGAGTAGTATATCTTTAACATCTCCACGTAGGATACCACCCTGGATAGCTGCACCCATGGCAACTGCCTCATCAGGATTTACTCCTTTGCTAGGACTCTTTCCAAAGATCTCTGAAACCACATTTTGGACTTTAGGCACTCGGGTCATCCCTCCAACAAGAAGAACCTCGTCAACATCCTTGATAGATATGTTAGCATCCTTCAAGCAGCTTTTACACGGTGTCTTTGTCCTTTCAATCAGGTGGTTTACCAAAGCCTCGAATTTAGATCTAGTCAATGTGATGTTCAGATGCTTTGCACCAGATGCATCAGCAGTGATGAAAGGAAGGTTGATTTCTGTTTGAGATGTTGAGGACAGTTCTATCTTAGCTTTCTCAGCAGCTTCTCGAAGTCTCTGCAAGGCAAGCTTGTCCTTTGAAAGGTCAATATTCTCGGATCTTTTGAATTCACTGACTAGGAAGTCCAATAGAGCATTGTCAAAATCCTCTCCTCCCAAGAAAGTATCACCATTTGTTGCTTTCACCTGGATAATAAGGTGTTATCAGTAAAAGTTTCAAACATCATTCCTTATGACAGGTTTAAAAAGGAAGGAGTAGAAGAAATAAATGTGCATACCTCAAAAACACCATTAGACATTTCTAAGATAGAAACATCAAATGTTCCACCTCCAAGATCAAAAACTGCAATTATACCTTCCTTGTTGTTCAGCCCATATGAAAGCGCAGCAGCAGTGGGCTCATTGATAATTCTCTGCACATCAAGACCAGCAATTCTACCAGCATCTTTAGTTGCCTGCCTCTGAGCATCATTGAAGTAGGCAGGTACAGTAACTACAGCTTTTGAAACTGACTTTCCAAGATATGCTTCAGCAGTTTCCTTCATCTTGGTGAGAACAAAAGCACCAGTTTGGCTTGGGGAATACTGCTGCCCATTAGCTTCAACCCACGCATCTCCATTGGGTGCCCTAACAATCTTGAATGGCACCATCTTCATCTCCTTCTGAGTTTGAGGATCATCAAAGCCCCTACCAATCAAGCGCTTGGTTCCAAAAAGAGTGTTTGCTGGGTTAGTCACAGCTTGACGCTTGGCTGGTGTGCCTACAAGCAGTTCTCCTTTCTGGTTGAAGGCAATCACTGATGGTGTTGTTCGGGCTCCCTCAGAATTCTCAATAACTTTGGCATTCTGAAAAGAAAATAACGTTAGTCAACACATACACCATGTACTGGAAAAAAGAAGATCAACATATAACCAAAACAAATAAAGTTAAGGAATGCCTTGCCTTTCCCTCCATAACAGCAACACATGAATTAGTGGTACCCAAATCAATACCGATAATATCATTACCAGCAGGCTTTGTGCTGCATGGAAAATGAAATGTTAGAATGGGCAAATTACATAAAAAATTGGAAGTACCACCTCACTAAGTGACATCTTCCGTCCCAAAAAGCGTATCACTCCATATGTCACTGCTTGTGATTGGTCAGAAAAATATTTAATTATTAAATTTTTAACAATACATTTTTTAAACCGACCACAGACAGTAGCACATGGAGTGACACACTTTTGTGCTCACTATATATGTAACGAAACTATAATAATAAATACGTACCTGAATTGTCTTACTAAACTTTGCCATCTGCAACCTACATATGCTGTTTTAGTGCTGCCTGCCAACTGCAGAACCGTGTGAAAGAAGATAAAATAAAAATTACCTTCTAAACACATTATGAAACACACAAGCTCAACAGTGACCGTGATATTAACATTTATTCTTATACACTAATTGTTGCAGGGTTCCAAATAAAGAAGCAACTCTTAAATCTAGATTCTAGAACAATCGATCATGAAGACAAAACTAGATTAGGCATAAAGTTAGTTTTACGGGAAAAACACATAATCTATTGAAGAGTTATTAGAAGAAATTAGTAACACGAAAAGGGAAAAGTCCCAATCTCAAAACCTTATTAGAAGCCTGTGATGTGAAGATCTAATTTGCACTATTGAAGAGTTATTATTTTATTTTTAACCGCAGTAGTGGATTTGTAACAAGGTACCATAATAACCATACAAGACAGAAACACGTATCAAATATCTAAAAACACCTATGATTACAAACAAAGTGAAAAAATCAACAGATGTGGCGAAAATCTGAGAATGAATAAATTGAATAAAATGAGCATAAAGAGAGAAAATGGAGATGTGAGTGATGTACCGATCGATAAGCGGAAAAAGAAGAAGAGGCGACGTCACGGCGTCGGAGAGAGCGGAGCAAGGCGGTGGCAGCGGCCATGGAAGGTGAGGTTGTAAGTGAGCTGTTGTTAGTGATGAAAGGAGAGGGTTTAAAATTAGGGTTTTATGAATGTGAGGAGTGGAAAATGAGTATTATAGTATACGCGTTTCGTATTGTTCAAGGCAAAAGTGAAGTTTATTCAACAACAAAAAAATTAAAGAAATCTAATAAATTAGACTCATATTCTATCATTTTTAATAAAATTGATTCTCTAATTTTTGTCCTTACACAAATTACATTTAATCGATATAAATACATTAGAGTCGGTACCTAAAAGAAGAATTGTTATGTATACTAATTTTAAACAAAAAATAATAATAATTATAGTTAAGTTAAACAAAATATAATATATTATGAAGACATATGTTCAAGTAATGTATGAGTCAAAATTTCTTCATTACTTTTGGTTTATTACAAAATTACTTATAATTATTGATATATTTTATAACAAAACAAGAATAGTGAAAAAATGTTAACTCTTATACTATTTGGATTATTTCCGGAATATATCATATATGTTTAACCTAATTATACTAATTACACATTTTTTTTTGTTAAAGATAATAGTTATATATCTTATAGAAATAATCAGTATGTACATAAGTTAACGATAATTTATTAGGTATAAACAATTAATGATAGTACGTATATGAGTGAAAGGTAATTTATATAGGAAAAAACAATTAATGATATGTATAGTTTCAATAAATTCAAGTTGTGAATATAATATATTCTATATTTTGTTTGGGGCTATACTTATCCGTCAAAAATAGTTCAGGCCTTACAAAATCTTTTTAACCTTTTTGTTAATAAAAAAATTACGCCCCCAAAATATATATTGCATTCTTGAATCAAGGTGTTTATTATAGGATGACATCATCAGTCCAAAAAATGTCACATAATTATTTGTGATTGGTTGAAAATACTTAATTTATATTTTTTGGACAGAATATGGGATTTTGTTACCTAGTAACGAGGAATCAAACCATTAGCTTGCACCAGTTCAATGTATATATTTGATAGATGTAATATTTTACATGTTAAATTATTCATAAAATTGAATCAAATATTTGTAATTGCAGATTTGGGATGAAAGTAATAGAATGTTGCAATACTAGCTAGAAATTCAACTAAACTCCAAAAATTTGGAAGAAATAATAGCAGTAGTAGAGTATTAGTCTCAAACACATCATAAATTGAATAGCATCATAACAACATTGTTTATCTTTTCAATTCACTCAACTTCAATATTTTACCTTCAATTTCTTTGTCCTTCAAGTAAACCTCAACCGCAGTTTCTTTACTCCAAAGACGAACGTTTTCTTCTTGCTCATGCTCTACCTTCTTTTCTCAGTAGGTAAGTTATCACAGTCACGAGTTCAGTCTCTGGAGATTGTGGAAAAGTTTATCCGATGATCTGATTTGCATGACAGCACATAACGTGGTAACTCCATCGTGTACTGTGTTAAGGGAAACATTAAATCATCAAGAGCATTTCTCCAAAAGGAAAACCATTTAAAGGAGGTAAAACAAACAAGCAAATATGAAAAGGCTATTCATACAATGCTACTAGACAACTAAAATTCTACTCATAAATACTTCTTATACAGTTTCAGCTCTTTCAGGAAGAGAAAGCTTGTCTAGCTATGAAGTGTGGACACTTCAAAATAGCTATCGTGCCAATGTCAAACGTGTATTTGTATTGGACTGTGTTATGGACATTTTCAGACTCCTAATTTTTTTAAACATGTGTATTTACATAAGTATAGAGGTAAAAGGCGACAGTAGAAATTCAAACCTTTTATCCTCGTGATGAATTGACTGATATCCATTGGTTATATTCATCCATCCTAATTATGAAAGAGCTTGAATTTTGGGAACCTCCTCCGCCATACGCCTTCAAGTTGAAAGAGGAGAAAACTCATTAACGTGTATCAAAACATTAAAAAAAGAGGTAAAGAAATGTAGAACCAGGTAGGGCATACCTTCGCAACTTCAGAGGTATCAGTGGCACTATCAGTGCTACGCAAGCACATTTTGAGATTATTCCGTTGCATGAAAATCACAGCTCCTATGGGCCTGCCGATGATGAATTTATCTAACTGATCAGATTATATAATTCAACAATCTTAGATTCAAGCAGTAATCAGATTATATATTTCAACAATTTTCAGGGCCTATTTATGAGATGAAATAAAAATTTCATGGGAATACAAATAAAGGAATCCTATACTAATGCCACAGTGGAGCTCTTGATGCATTACTTGTTGTGTGGCCAAGTTTGACATTTATGTCGTTACCAATTGCTGCTTTTGGTCTTCTGGTAAGAACTTTCGCTTGTAATGGTTATTCCAATCCCCAAACATGAAAAGTTCAGTAAAGTAACAGGTGAAGCTCTGGATTGAACTTTTCTTGTTGTCAAATAGTTTCAGTGATATTTCTTCTAACTACATGATAATATCAATTATCAAATTCAATAAAACTTCCTTGAAAGTGAATTATTTCACCTCAGACCAGCAGCAGCACTTTTTACACTAAGCAGCTTGCCAAGTTCATCACTTAAGTTGGAATTCCCATCAGCTCGAACTCCCTAAAACCACAATCATGGCAATGAACTTGATTATAAATTTCAATATCCAAAATCAGGGATGGGGGCACCATATTACAATTGTGTGATGAAATTATAATCAATTAATTTGGTAAGAATTATTTCTACGTTGAGTTTTTTTTAATTAAAAAACTGCACAGACAGTTGATATAAATTTGAATATCATTCATAAGTAGACAAGTTAAAGCAGAACAAATTAAAAGAACCAATAAAAGATCGTAGCAAATGAATAAAAATAGAAACGAAGATGATTATGACCTAAAATATTACCAGGCACTCTCCATAAAATCCTCTACCCAGCTGAACCCTGAAAACCTTTCCCAGCAATTTACTTGCAGCATTCTGGCGGGATGAGAGAATTGAGTTTCCTTTGGCAATTAAACTTTCGGCACTTAACTCCACCAACTGCAATGAAGATATTTCAAAGGAAAACACAACAATCAGCCAAGATATGATAACTGTAGATAAGTTGACAATCACTTGCATCAAGGTTGGTAAAGACAGATGTTATTGCTTTTAGGAATGTTACACAGCAAGTCTTATAGAACTAGAAGCAACAAAGTAGATGGTGCTATGACCAGAAGAGTTTCAATGTGTGTCACATATTAAAAGACAGATTTCAAATTTTATTTGCCATGACCACTTCATACAATCAATTAACTAACCAAAATGCCTTTTTCTCTTCCCAAGTAGGAAGCAAACAGATGGGCATGAAGGGGAGATCAAAAGAAATGCCTACAAACTCTCAGTTCTATGCCTTACAGAACAATAGAAATTGCATTGTATCCCTTCGTCCCATAAAGATAGTAAAGTTTTATATACAAATTGTTCCTATCTTTATGGGACAGGGGAGAGGGGGTAATAGCTAAGCTATTTGACTTAACTTATAGTAAAGTATATTTTTTTGGGAAACAAGAAAGTGTTAAGTACAGGCACAAAATCATTAGTTATTTAATCCATTTTTGTATGAAAATTAGTAAAGCAAAAGCTTTATTCAACAATTACACTATAAGAAAATACAAAAAAAAAATGAACTTGAAAAATGATCGATCATACCTGATTAAACATGTGTGGATTAGATACGCAATTAAACTTTGGGCGCCATTCATTCAATCCAATGTTAAAGGCCTTAATGTCAGGCAAGCTCCATCGGCAGAGATCTCCATCCTCAATATACTTAAGAACCAACTCCACGCGATCTTTGTCTTTTGAGTTCAACAAACTTGAAACTATACCCTTAATGGAAATCGACATCATTCCATCTCAGCTGTTGTTATATAAAATGTTGGAGAACTAAGGCATCAAAAAGGAATTATATTCTTATACTTACATCAGACATTTTAATTTCCGCATGTTTTCTGGAAAAGTATTCATAAACAGCACTGCAGCTGCTCTTCTCAAGGTTTAGATGAAACATAATATTCTCAGGACAATCATCGGCTGAGGGAACATGTCGAAGCACTGATTTCCGATGATCAAACACAACAATCCTACATAGATAAAAAAAAGTAAATCAAGGGCCCATCTGTTTAGGCTTAAAAACAGTTCTAATATACTTGAAAGATCTTAAAAAAGTTATATCATGAGAAGCTGAAAAATACATAGCTTCTCATAAAAGTTCAATTTCAGCTTCTTCTTTTTTAGCAGAAGTTCAACTAAATGAACACTTGAGTGGCAGAAGTGATTTTTTCCTTACTTTTTGTGAAAAAACTAAAACAAACAGGCCATAATGTGCAATCAAAAGCACGTGAAATTATGAAGCAACAGAGAGAGGCAACTGAGAAAAGATTAGCAATAAAATAGCAGGGATTGAATGTTAACCTACTTGCACTTTGATTTCTGGGAAAGTTCCAAAAGAAAATCCTTTGAAGGAATAAAATCAAGTAGATAGCATGTCTCAAGGCCATCAATACAAAAATCTTCAACCCTGTTATCATAAACTTGCAAGTTTATCAAAAGGGCTAATTCAAACCAACAACTTTCCAACACCCCAATAAGTTTTCAAACATGAAATCAAGTGAAACACTAAAACCATGATTTACAACGTTACACAACAATAAAACAGAGAACCCCATAACAAAAGGAATCAAATTTATTAAGTTAAACGCAATGGGGGTTAGAAACGAACCTGAAAGCGAGAGATTGAACAGAAGAGAAGGGTAGAAAGAGGGAAGAGAGATTGTGACGTGTGTGAAAAAGATGAGCAAAGAGAGCAGAGAAAGCTCCAGAAAATGAAGGGTAGTTGTAAAGAACAATGTTGGAAACTTTATCTTCAGAAGCTTTAGCAATGGCTTCTAAAGCTGTATCTGAACGTAAACTCCTCCTCATATTACTCATCCATATACACGAAGGGAGATTCAAAGTTCTCCTACATTCTCGAACAATTGAAACAGCCATTTGATTTTGTATGTTGAATGATTATGTATCCTCCTTTGTATGGATTTGAATGTTTGAAGAGGGTTTGTGGTTGAGAGAGGGATTGAATAAATAAATAAATAAAATGGCACTAATAAGTTGTAACGGAGAAAATCAAATGAGGGAAAATTGAAGGGTTCATAAGCTCCGTTTTTAGGTTAGAAATGAGAATTCAAGGATTCATACTCACTCGGAAGAAGACGATGGGAACTTGTGTACTTGTGCACTCTCGACTCTTTTTTTATTATTATTATGAGTTTAATATTTTTGTACTATAGAGTCAATAATAATTAATATATGAATGATGAGTAATATATAGATAGTATACAAAATATATACGTATTATTATTATAATAAGCTATTAACAAAGCTCTTTATCGAAGTTCATATTCTAAAAAAAGGAGTATACCATCTATATGATGGTATAAAGAATTTTACATTTTTATCATATCATTCATCATTTATTTATATTTTTTTATTAAAATATGTAGTTATATATTCAAAAGAGATTAGTTCATTAAAAAAAACTAAGAATATATTTAATATTACCAACAACAAAAAATGACATCCTACCTGGATGAATGTTAATTGAATAAGTACAAAAAATGAGTCCATTCAATGCATTTCTCACGCACCAACATAATTTTTATCATGAGTTATTCACTTCACTTTGCCACCAATCTCTCATACACCATCAACCTCAACTTTATGATTACACATGAGTTTGAAACAATATGAGTGATATAATTCATTGTTTTTATAGAGAAATCTCCTGGTCTCATCATTCTCAATTTTTGTTGTTATAGGAAGATGCAAACAAAAATAGGCCTTTTTAACTATAATAGCAAAAAAATATTATTGCTTTTTGTCATTGAATAAGATTTTCCTAAAACCAATCATTAATATGTATAATAAATTACCCCTTTCAAATAGGGTACCATCCCCAAAAGGTTGGTCCCTTGGCAACACCAGACTTTGCAACCATAGTCAATATTAATTCTCTTAAATGTCAAGAACCACTTTAGTACCTATATGGCTGAGGTTATAACCAATATTAATTGTAACATATATGACGTGTTTATTATGTCCAAAGATAACATCGTGCTTATTCAAATATCAAATTTAAAAGTACCTCCTAGAATATATTAATAAATTTCACTTTCTTTTCTTCAACTATATTTTTTGTATTTTGAATTAAGTTAGTTAGTTAGTAAGTTAGGTAGAGTTAAATTTATTGTATTTTCTATATAATAGGTTGAGTAATTTCTTTGTAATCCAATTTGTTCAACAATTCATTCAATCAATGAAATACACATTATTTTTCTTTTTGTTTGATTTCTAATACACTTATGATTAATCTAATTGATAAGTTTTATTGTGATATATTTTTTTCAACCTTATGAATTTGTTTTATCACTTTAAAATTCCATTAACAACATATGCTATTAATTCTCAATCTTGTCTACTAATTATTGCTTTGATTTTAGTCACAAATGACTCATTTGCATATTGTTGTTATAGCAAAAGATCTTTTAATGCATGCATCGATTACATATTGCAATACTTGTAGTTGTTCTTGCTGAAAGATTTTTTTTAAAGTTAAAATTGCTTAAATTCTATTTAAAATATATAATTACTTGATTATAAAATATTCATACATGATCTTGTAACTTGAAGAAAAAATGAGAGTTAGTGGCTTATATTAGATTAAATCCTTTTAAAATTTTGTGAAAGGCTCCGATTGTTAGACACGGTCCTGATTAAAAACCAAGGGTATTAAGAGCAACATAAGCCTTATTAAGCAACCTAATTTCTTTTGGGTTAAAATGGCAATATGTTATGATTACAACTCATAATTTTATGAAGAAAATGTGAGAAAAAGTGATGAGAAGCACAAATATTCAACTAATTTCACTCTGAAGATTGAACGTTTATCTTTCAATCCCTTTCCTTAAAAGTATTGTGTCAGTTTTAGACATACAAACTAGTTATACACGATATATTTGTAATAAATTCCTTAATAATCAACAATCATATAATCTGAGCAATACTTGTATTTGATTCTTATAAGCAATACTTGTTGAGAGGAACAATCATATAATCTGAAAGAATTAGTTCCATATTCATAGAGTAATAGATATCATTGGCGGTACAAAAAAAGTCATTTATACTATATATAAAGTTAAAACGTGAAATAACTACTACTATGGTGTAATTTCTATTTTCCTATTTTACCCTTACATTTTTTAATTTCTACCAAAAAACAATATAATCTTAAGTAACTACCATTATCACATTAACCACATATTTCATCTTAAATTGAATTATAATAAATACATTTTTTAATATAAAGTACTCTTAATACAAATACATTCTAATTGTATAAAATAAAATATATAAAAATTGAATATTTAATATAATAAAATAAAAATGCGGGTCGGCAGACACGAAGTGTCATTCGTAGATGAATGGTTAAGTTATGGATCAAATATATGGCAGTTCCTCATTATCTTATTGGTTTGGGACATTTCTTCCGACCATTATGGTAATGGGTTGGAAAGTATTAACCCATCTAAGTTATCATCAAATATTAAACTGTCATGTTTCGGTCGAAACAAGTTTGATCAATTGTACTCAGAAATCAAACAATAAAACTTGGAACCTTCCTATGTGGAATAAAAAAGCATGTACAATCTTCTAACTGGTTTCCTCTGAACAAATCAAAACACGGCAAAAAAAGAAGTAAAATTGACGTGTTTGGAACGACATATGCATAGTCTCATTTATTTTAGGAATTTGTCATTTCTTCATACAAACAGTAACATAATTCCAAGATAAAAGCGGACCAGTATTTTCAAAAAAAGTCATTTAATTTTTCATGGGAATTTAACTCGAGGGTTGAAGTTTTTGTAAGGTAACAAGGGTGCCATATATTTCAATACTGGAATTAATCTTCTACTCATACAATCATACTTTTTTTTTTATATGTTAGCATTTTATTATGGATGAGACATAAACTCACAATTTCTTTCACTTCTTTATTCCAGGAATGAAACCTTCAACATAACTATGAGACCACTTTATGAGTCTCATATACAATCATATTTATTGATGTATCATTAATGTGTTATCTAGGAGTGTAAGGTTCCGTTAGATCTAAGCATGACCAAATTTGTTGGAACGGATTATCACCCCGAAATGAGTTAGTTCCTTACCTAAAAGTGTGAGAGGATATGATTGTTATTACCAAAAAATACACGTTAATGTATTAATTGAAACATTATAATAGTAGTAGAATATAATATTCAGACATGATAAATATTTATACACACTCACTTTATTATTCCCTAATAAGTTTTATTACTTTTTTTCAAGAGTTATGACATAATTTATAAAATATATATGCTATAAAGTATACATGTTTTTAGGTGAAAGTATACATGTTTTTCTTCTCAAATTAGTATGCCTAGTTAGCTAATATTATTAGAGATTAATATTTGTGTAATACAAGTCTGAGAGTTTTTAAGGTCAATAATCATCTTTGACTCTTTCTCTTAAACAATAGAAGTATGAATGATATAATTAATTATCTAAGTTTACAATAAGAGATATTAAACTTATATTATTAAAAACAATAGAAGTTTAGGCAAGAGTCCTATCTCATATATGAATGTTTTGACTCTTCACAATAAAACCCATTGGTTCAATCCATCACCCCAACAAGAAACCTTTATTACAACCACTCCAAACCATTCTGCATGTTTCCACATTCCACCCAAAAACCAACACAAAAATCTCTTCAGCCATGGAAGCAGCATTTTGCTACTGTCAAAAAATGTACCTACTTGCATCATTTCATATAACACTAACACTAGCACTCTTGTTTGTTGTAATCTCTCATGGAGCTCCACTATCCTTTAACTATAAGCAATTTAGTAACACAGGAAATACCTTAAATTTAACAGCAGATGTGTATCAAGATAGAGAAGTTCTTCAACTCACTAGGAATGAAAAAGATAGTCTTGGTAGAGTCACATATTACAAACTGTTTCATCTTTGGGACATGAACTCAGAAAAGGTAACAGATTTCACTACCCATTTCTACTTTACTATGAACACACCAAATAAATCATATTGTGGTGATGGCATCACATTCTTTATGGCTAAGCCCAACTTTCCATTACCTGTTCCTAGAGATGGCAAGGGTATTGGTCTAGTGAGCAGTGTTCAATTGAGTGATTCAAGTTACACACATGAAAATCCATTTGTAGCAGTGGAATTTGATACCTCTAGCAATGAAGGGGACCCTGCATATGATCATGCTGGTATAGATGTTAATTCTATTACCCCTGCTTACACCACAGAATGGTTCACCAGCAAGGATGAAAGAGGCTATGATGCTTATATCAGTTACAATTCTAGTTCAAATAATTTAATTGTTACCTTCACAGGGTATAAGGATAATATCACAATTGAACAGCACTTATACTATGTGGTAAATCTGAGAGATGTGTTACCAGATTGGGTTGAATTTGGTTTCACTTCAGCAACTGTTTGGTTTTATGAGTATCATACTCTTAGCTCATGGTCCTTCAACTCTAGTTCGGACTTCGAAGAACACAAGGGTGAAAGCAAAACAAGGCTGATCATAGGGCTGAGTGTTGGTGCAGGTGTTTTAATTGGTGTTTTGGTGCTAACTTGGCTTGTGACAATGAAGCTGAGGAATAGAGGCATGGAGGATGTGTTGGATTCTGATCTTGCTATGGACAACGATTTCGAAAGAAACACAGGGCCTAGGAAATTTTCATATGAAGAACTTGCTAGAGCAACTAATAACTTTGCCAAGGAAGAGAAAATTGGAGAGGGAGGCTTTGGGGGAGTGTAAAAAGGATTTATAAGAGACTTGAACATCCATGTTGCTATTAAGAAGTTATCTCAGGGATCTAAACAAGGGGTGAAGGAGTATGCATCTGAAGTAAAGATCATAAGTCAGCTAAGGCATAAGAATTTGGTTCAACTCATTGGTTGGTGTCACCAGCAGAATGACCTGCTGCTGATTTATGAATTTGAAGAAAATGGAAGCTTAGATTCTTATCTGTTTAAAAGAAAAGGCCCACTAACATGGAATGTTAGATACAACATTGCTAGAGGCATGGCCTCAGCAGTGTTATATTTGCATGAAGAATGGAAGCAATGTGTGCTTCACAGAGACATAAAAGCTAGCAATGTTATGTTGGATTCTAATTTTAATGCAAAGCTTGGAGATTTTGGTTTGGCCAGACTAATAGACCATGAAATAGAATCCAAAACAACAGTTTTAGCAGGAACACTTGGATATATGCCTCCTGAAGCAGCTACCAGAGACAAGGCTAGTAGAGAGTCAGTCATATACGGTTTCGGAGTCGTTGCTTTGGAGATAGCTTGTGGAAGAAAGGCATTTGGTTCAAGTTTCATTGAAGAACAAAAGCACTTGGTGGAATGGATTTTGGAACTCTATGGTAAGGGTGATATCCTTAAAGCTGCTGATCCAAGTTTATGTAGAGACTTTGATGAGAATGAAATGAAGAGAATAATGATAGTTGGCCTTTGGTGTACTCACAGAGATTACCTTTTGAGGCCTACAATGAGGCAAGTTGTTCAAGTGCTTAATTTTGAAGCTCCACTTCCCATTCTCCCATCACAGATGCCTTCAACATCAAGCAATAGCTCGTTAACCGCGTCATCGCAATCAAGCACAACTTTTGATGTTATTTCCCCATCAGTTGCACTTCTACATGGACATACATGCTAAGATTGATATTAACAGTAGTCATGTCTAGTTGTTCTTTTATTATTTGCTGATAAAATGCTTTTTTATTCCTTGCAAGTTCAAGTTTGAAGTAGAATTCTACATTAGTGCCACTAATAATTCCAATTCTTTGATGATGCATGTACATGTTCTGAAGTGTCACTGATGCTAAACCATTTGTTCCCCTATTTATTATACACTTAGTATGAAGCACATAATGTTGGCACTCCAAGTATGAAGTAGATGAGTTTTTAAAGCATGATTGCTTGAACACAGAACATGATTCCACAATCATTCTCCCTATTTATGGTGTTGTTCATGATTAATTTTTGATATACTTTTTGCTGCTAAACCCACATGCATTTTTGATTCAATCCTTTCCTTTGTGTATAGTTTTTCTGAAGCATAAAACCAAGTGACTAGGAAACACAAATGAAGTTTGACATTGTTACCGGTTAAATTGCTATAAAATAGTGACCATGTGTCATCTTTTATTAAAGTCACAAAATATTACCTGTGTACACAGGAAAGAGAAGATGTCACAAAATATTACGTGTGTACACATGAAGAACAACTATTATTATATCTCATCATTCCATTATATATAAAATGACAGTAATATCTTACCATATTAGTTTTCTTTTGTTACGTTTTTATGTAATAATTATCTCTCAAGATACATAACTTAGGAAAGAGTACAGAAAAAGACACAAAAAAAAAGTGGGATACGAGATTATGATTCCTTCTTAAGATCTATTAAAATGAAATTTCCGGAGTACATAAAAGTATGGGTGAAAAGTTGATTTGGATATAAATCTTGATGGATTAAAAGTTTAAATTATCCAATTTATATCCATACTTATTACATGGATGAATATTTAATTTATCAGATTTTTTTAATTTGAATTCAAAATATTTTTTTAGAAATGATTATTTTAATATAGTATTTTTATTTTAAAAAGTCTCTTTAAAAATAAATTTTTGAACAAAAAGTGTTTTTAATTTTTTAAGAAACACTTTTAAAATTATTATTTTTGAACTTTTGGAAAATTTATTATTCTTTCCAAAATTGTAAAAGCATGTGACATTTTAATATATATATATATGTTACGTAATTAATAACAAAATTTTAATATTAATCGTGTATTATAATTGATTTCAATTTAATAAAAAATGGAAGTGAGACGAGAAAGACCAAACAAAGTGGGAGTTTAGATAATAAATGAAATTAAAAAACAAAGAACATCGTCTGTGAATATCCATCTAAATGAATATATGGGATGAATTAAAATCTACTTGTAATTAAAGATATTCATTCGATTATATTGATTTATATATTTAACTCAAATACATGGATTTAGTTTTATTGAATTTAGCTGGATTGAGTATAACTTTGTCACATCTATATAAAAAGTAACATGTATCATAAAATGATACATATTTATTTATTAATGATTCATTTACAAGTAACATATATCAGTTACTTTATTTTTTGTGGTAGATTAGAATTTAATATAATGATATATTTTTACTCTATTTTATTTATGACCATTGATTTAAAAGTCAATATTTGTGACTATCATCTTATATATAAAACTATATATTCTTCTATAAATACGTTTATAATATGTGCTATAAAAATTATAATGATATTTTATTTATTGATTTATTAATTATCGATTTAGGATTTCTGAAATGATATACTATTATTATTCATACGTAGAAACATAATATCACAATCATAATTGTTAATTTTTCATTAATAATCACAAATACATTTATTCTACCTTATAAAATATGTATATCAGCTCAGATGAGTTAGATTGATTTTATATGAGCCTTTTACCTCATTTTACGGATCCTTTATAGTAATGTATTTCAATATCATCATGTATATAGATTTATTAGCCTAACTACTCACTGAATACTCACAAAGTTCACAATTAATTAAAAGTGTATATCATATCATCATGAATAAAATTTCACAATAATAAAAAATGTATTGTAGTATGGAGAAATACCTATAGTAATCTATATTTTAAGATATTATGAATGACAACCAATAAATTTTGAATATTGTAAAATTCATTCACATGGTCTATACAAGTAGTTCAAATTTGAAATATTTGCATAAGACATAATTATGGGCACGTTACTGATAACGTATTGTTTTGGCGGAATCCTCTCCAAATATCCGAACTATTTATCTTTTGAAATCTTCACTTTTTCCTTATAAATAACAAACATAGGGTTTCTCATTCTCCCATTATTACTCCCAACAATGAAAGCTTCACTCAAATTCCGTGATGAACAAAAGCCACTATTAAGAGCCAAAATCCCACTCAATATCTTAGGTATCCCTTTTCAATCCGGCGTCGTTTCTGGTGATTCTAAAGAACTCACTCTTAACCTAGCTACCTTATTCCAATCTGGACCGTCAATCAAAGTCTCTTACAGACCCAACGATTCCGGTAACCCTTTTTCAATTGTTATCAAAACTGGAACCGGTCCTTTCGGTTCTCCGGTTTCAAGCTCCATGCGCATGAGTTGCGAGTTCAACTTGCTCGCTCGTAATGGAACCATAAACCCTACCCCTGTTTTTATGCTTCATTTCAAACCTAGGTTTGGGGATTTCTCGTTTAGCAAGTCTCAGTCTTCGATTTTCGATAAGAAACGGTGCGGTGGGTCCAAAACCGGTGATGGTTCCGACGGCGATGTTCCGTTTGAGGTGGTGGATTCGCCGATGATTGGATCTTTCTCTCCTGAGAAGCTTCGTGTATTTGGAAGTGATCCTCCTGTTGTAAGAGCAATTGCGAGTTTGTTCTCTGGAATGGAGGTTGCGGCGAGGACGACTTTTCCGATTGTGAAACGCGCGGCGGTGAATTGTCGTTGGGGTGTTAGGGTTCCGGCGGAGATTAAGAGTGGTAGTGCTGAAACGACGCCTGGGATTGCGTTTCAGAAGATACCGTTTCTGGTGATGGATAAGATCGGGGTGGAGCTTTTGAATGGTAGTGATTCGAAGAAGGTGGTTGCCGTTGCGGGTTCTCCGTTGAATGATGTGGCAGATGCGTGTTTGTCGTTGAAGAAGCAATTGGAGGTTCTGCAAGGGGAGAACGGGCTGCTGAGGAACACGATGGAGGATCTCCGGCGTGAAATCGGAGGCAGAGAAGGTTTGGATATTGGGAATGGTGGGAGAAAGAATGAGAAAAAATCAACAGAGGCAGATAAGAGTGAAGAATTGAAGAAAGCATAAGTTATTATAGAGTTGTTATTGTCATAGATTTTGATTTCAATTTTGAAATTATATATAAATGTTGATTTGATTTGATTGGTTATCTCATTTGTTGTCATGGAATTTAGTTTCAAATATTATGCAGCAGCATGTTGAGTCTCGAGAATACAGAAGGGAGCTAAATAGAAATTAAATTGGTGACACTTTTATCACTTTCAAATGTTCACGTCTTAGATTAGTTTAAGATGAGACAGAGATTTGTGGGATGTCATGTGAGGACACTGAGGTGTCGTGTAATGAACCAATGATTATTGGTTGGGTTTAGATTTTTGAGATTACAACAGCTGTGAGTGGGAATTAACATATTTTTTTATAGCAAAAAGTGCATTAAAGCACCCGGAATATATTATATAAGAACAATGATTACAAAGGAAAACAAACCAAACTACAAATAACCTATAGTAAGGAAGTCCCTATTTATTTTATATCCTAAACAGAACAACCTAGCTCAAGCTACATGATGAATCTCAAAACAAATCTAAACACAATAGTGCAGAAAATTCAGCATACTGCAAAGCATATATGGACAATGTCTAGCAGCAAACTCAAAGATTTATACCAGCAAACATATACCAGATTTATGCCAGCAAACTCAAGCACAGGATCTGTTCCTACAAGATTTGTTTCCTGTACATGGACCAATTAAACTTGCAAGCATATATCAGCACCCTCCAACCATGTGAGAAGCAAGGAAAATGAGACCAAAGCCCCACCAAATTGTGCCAAAGACAAAGCCTGTGACTTTTTGCAGCTTGTTATTAAAGGAATTGCTGAAACAAGCCAATCAAAATTGCTGCCACCAAATGCCACAACAGCAAAACCAAAGAACCCATCAAATGCAGAAAAACAGAACCAAGCAAATGATCACAAAGAGAGACCCTACTGCTAACAAACCAGCCAACAGAACAAATTAAAATTGTCTAAATCTATAGTTAGGCAAGCCTAACTCATTTCTATAACAATCCTCCTTAACATATTTTTGAATTACATGTAATTTGAATACATCTGAGCTGTTGGTACAGCTTTCAGATTATGTTTTCGAATCTTAAAAATATTCTATTACGCTTGCAATTCTAAGGTTTTGAACTTTATACTTCAAATCTATTTGTATAAGTTGGAACAAATTATCCAAAATTATCACTAGTTTGGTTTGGCTTAGAAGTTAGAACACATATATTTTATTCTACATCAACAAGTAACAATATGTTGGTTTAATAATATAAGACTTCATCAACAAGTAACAATATGTTGGTTCAGTAATATAAGACTCCATTACCTTTTAGAATGATAAAACGTAAGGATTCCATTGCTGAAAACGAAAGTTCTCGAGAGGTGTCTAAAAACAGCCTAATGGATAATGTGACTTAGAACGGTTTGAATGAAGTTCATACCTTTGTGGAGGTGTCTTCAAGATAGAGAAGAAATGAAATCGTTTTGAACTCTAAGATCTAGATGACTCAATACCTTATTGTTCCTTTGATTGCTTCACTCATGGAAGGTGCTATATGCAGGGACAGTGATGGAAAGCAAATGAGAGCAATTAATCAAGGGACTGAAAGTGATAGGAAGAGAAAAAATATTATAGTACAAGATCATATTAGCTTAAATATATAAAAAAAATTATTTCATAATCAAATTCTATAGGTAAATTTGTAAATCATAAATTTATCAGAGTTGATATATAATTAACTACTAAGAGTAAATTACATACACTAACACTCATTGGAGTTTATAATTTAATTATATTTGTCATTTATTTTATGTTCAAAAGATTATATTGATCTAACCTGCAAAGATAGTAATATAACATATATATATATATAAATTAGAGGAAATTTGTACCGGTGGAAAAAGGATGAATGATTTGAAATTCAAAAGATAGTTAATTTAATTTAGTGTTAGATATCTAAGTTCATTATCCTCTTAGCATTAATGTTGTAAGAAATATTGAGTAAATTAATATTAATTATGGTTGATGAATAAATAAATGATAATATGAAATTAAAAAAGAAATTTTATGTCTGTTAATTATATTAATTAGTTATATCGTGTCTTTAAGTTAACATAAAATAATAAATAAAGGGAATAACACATGCATTTTGGCATAGCAAGTGTATTCCTCAGTAATGAATTAGTCAACTTCAGTATATGTAAATATTTCTCCCAACAAATGTTGTTTTTAGGAATCGAACTTTTAAAACTATAATTATCATAAAAACTAATAGGACTTTACCTTACTAAACTAACACTTTACTTTATTAATATAGTGTAACACCCCAAATTTTAAGTCTTTAAAATTATAGTATCAGTCCTCGGATCCTCGCTTGAGCGAGAGGTACTCGCTTGAGCGAGAAAGGTTCACCTGGGAGGGTGAAATCCTGGGCTATACTTGGCAATTTTGGGTAATATAATCGATTACACAGTCCTAGTAATCGATTACATGATGAAAAGCATCAGATATGTACATCTGACACAATGTAATCGATTACACCATGTTGGTAATCGATTACATAACGACAATGCCTCTGTAATTTACACCGGGTAATCGATTACACACTTCTGGTAATCGATTACATCGTATTAGTGTAATCGATTACACAATGTTGGTAATCGATTATATCGCGACGATGCCTCTGTAATTTCACTGTGTAATCGATTACACTATATTTGTAATCGATTACACTTATCGCTGTGACTATAAAAGTGAATAAAAGGTGACCTAGAAACCCTAATCTTCATTTTATTTCTCCCCATTTCTCTCCCAACGGTGTTTCCACCCAAATGGACCATTTTTACCTCCACTAAGCCTCAAAACTCATCAAAACCTTCCTCTTGCTTCATGGTGACACATTTGGAAAAGCTTGGAGGTGAAAAAGCAACAATGGAGGTTGGAGGAGATGAAGGGAGATTGAGCTCTTTTGCGGAGCAACGGAGCTTACGCAACCTAAGGTGAGGGAGAAGACCATTGTGGTCTTAGAGTAATTCATTAGAGTCATCATTCTCCGATTTCCCTCAAGAATCAGAGCATATTAACGGATAGAAACTCTTTTGGGTGTTTATGGCCCATGTGAGAAGATGGTTCTAACGTTAATGTGTTATATGATGAAGAATATGTTGTATGTGGTTTATTTATGATAATGTTGTGTTATGGATGATTGATTTGCTATAAACATATATTGGTGTGTTTGTATCAATGATTGTGTGATGAGTTGTTGATTTGTTAAATGTGGAGACGAGTATGTCTATGAAAATGATTAAGTTGTGAGTCGCTTATTTGCTATAAACATATGTGGGTTTATTTTTAATAATGATTTTGTGATGAACCGCTTGTTGGTGATAAATTGACATAATTATATTATGTGATGATGATGTTGTGAGTGGTTTTGTTGTGGTAGGATATGAGATACATTGTGTTTATGACATTGATGTGGTGTCTTGTGTTTTGAGAAAGTTGCAATGCTAGAATAATGCAGTGGAAATATTATATTGTGATTGATGTTGTTGTATGGATTTTGACATGCCTTCGTGGTATGGATTTTGACCTGCCTTCGTGGTATGGATTTTGACCTGCCCTTCGTGGTATGGATTTTGACCTGCCTTCGTGGTATGGATTTTGACCTGCCCTTCGTGGTATGGATTTTGACCTGCCTTCGTGGTATGGATTTTGACCTGCCTTCGTGGTATGGATTTTGACCTGCCTTCGTGGTATGGATTTTGACCTGCCTTCGTGGTATGGATTTTGACCTGCCTTCGTGGTATGGATTTTGACATGTCTTCGCGGTATGGATTTTGACCTGCCTTCGTGGTATGGAATTTAGACCTGCCCTTCGTGGTATGGAATTTAGACCTGCCCTTCGTGATATGGAATTGTGACCTACCCTTTGTGGTATGGAATTAGACCTGCCCTTCGTGGTAAGGATGTGACTTGCCTTGGTGGTATTGATTTGATTGGCCCTTTGTGATATTGGGTTGTCGTAAGAGTATTGTATTGTTTTGGAAGTGTTGAATTATCTAAGTGAAACGTGATGATTATACCGATTGAATATGTGAACATTATGTGGTTTAGGTATTGACTGGTATATAAATGGTATATGTTTACTATGATTGATTTTAGATGATTGTATTGGTTTTTATACTTTAATGATATTACTCCATGTAATTCCACGCTACGGTCGCCGTAGTTGGTTCTTACTCCCTCTGCTTTTCCTTGTCTATGTGTTATATATGAGTTCAGGATGTTGCTGTTGCGTCGTGGATGTTTGCTGATGAGAGTATAGACTAGGGTAGTCATTTTTGTATTCTAAAATTGTATTTGTATAATGTATGTAATATGAGGAATATGTTGAAGTAACTATGTTGTATAAATGATCTCTTTCAAAAGATGTAATAAGAATTAGCATGATTAACTTTATCAGTGTTTAATTGAAACAAAGGATAATTGTATGAATTATGGATCAAAATAGAATGTGATGCAATGTTTTGATGAAAATGTATTATTGATTATTTCTGCATTTTGAATTGTGAAACTTGACTAATATTTACATTTAATAAAGTTTAAAAAAAAATTGGGTTATAAAATCGGGTCGTTTCTATATAGAATGTCACAACTTCTAAGCCAATAAAACCAAACTAGTGATAAATGTAGAAAATTTGTTCAAACTTACACAAATAGATTTGAAAACATAATACTTTTAAGATTTGAAAACATAAGCTTAAAGGTGAAATATGGAATCTATTTAATTAAATATATTAATTTTTTTTAATTTTGATATTAAATATTATTATCTTTTATAATAGATAACATTTATTATTTTAATTTTTAAAAACACCTTACCTTTTCATCTTTTCTCTCACTTCATATCGCTCTTTAAACTATGGGTGAGTGTGGGCTGAGTTGGGATGAGTTAAGGCTTGTCCTTATCCGGCCCTAAATGTTGGCCGAGTCATTTTTTGAACCCGAATCCGACCATAAACCCGATTAAATATAATGTATACTCATTTTAGATAAAGTCTTCTAAATATTATTTATTATATTGAATATGTAATTTGATATATAAAATAATATATATATATATATATATATATATTATTAAACATTTATATATGATGAAAAATTAGATAATCAATGATATTTTCGATAAAAAAATGCATCATTACTCTGTACAAGTTTGAATAGAGACACATACAAACATCAAGAGCGAGTGACCATGGGACAGGTCGTGACGGGTCATGTTTGGTCCCTACCCGAACATAAATATTGATTGAGTCTAATTTTTTAACCTGAACTTGGCTCTAGACCCGATGAGACTTGACCCTATTCAGACACAATTATAATCAGGCCATACTGAGTGAGCGGGTAGGGTCGGATCCTACTCACTCATGCTTTAAACCACCTTTCACTTTGTGTCCTGAGAGTTGAGATCAACTTTTAACAAGTCACTTTCATTTGTTTAGTCAATGCTCATACACCTCACAATGATATGATGCCTATGAAGGAGCACTAGTCAATGCTCATACAGCTCACAATACATAGTATTGTTATTAAAAATAGCCATTTTAATAATAGATATCACTTTTATTCTTTAAATGAGATTTTGTTTAATATATTTATTAGGTAATTTTTTTATATGAGTACTAATTTTAAATATTTCTTCAAACAAATGAATAAGTTATATTTTTATATTTGGTTTATATAAAATATTTGTAAGAATGTGAATTTTCAAAATGCATCCCATTAAAAAAAAATAAGGCAATAAATTAATAAAAGATCGAGAACAAGAAAGTCACCCCTCACCCAAAATTTGTCATTCTTTTGAAAATCAAAATGATGCATAAGCAAGTTGCATTTCTATATTTTTTTACCATATTTGGGTGATATAAAATAAAGTTAATTACACTCACACTTATTGAGTTTTAATGAAATTATACAAATTACTCTACCATCACACTCTTTTACATGAATCACCTATAACTTTGTATATATATTACATTGACAACTCATAGACATAAGTGTAATCTTTTAAACAAAAAATGTGGGTAAATGTAATTAAGTTAAACAAAATATTACATATTGTGTAGACAATTCTAAATAGTACAATAATTAGTGTATCTTTATTATTTTTTTGTTTTATAACAAAAACATTAATAATTCTAAGGATATGTTTAAATAATTCTTATACTAATTTGTAACTAAACAAATATTGAAGACACATTGACTTTTATATTATTTGGATTTGTCGACACAATATACAATATTTTGTTTAACTTAATTACACATGTCACACATTTTTTGTTTAAATATTACATTTATATTTCATGTAGGGTTAGTGAGTGTAATATATGAACAAAATTACGAGTGTTTCGTATAAGAGGGAGACATGATTCATGTAAGGACAACAAAAAGAATATTTTGTGTAATTTCACTAAAACTCAAGGAGTGTGTGACTGTGATTTACTCTATAAAATATCCATCAGACCTATTTTTCAAAAATACCACCATTGATTAAAGATAGAGTAAAAATACCACCATTAATCACTTCTCATCTTTCTCTTTCTCATCTTTTTATTTCTCACATATTTCTCTTCTTATTTTCTTTTGTATAGCCAAATAAATCATTATAGTATTATGGTGGTCAGTAATTAAACTGAATATCGTTAATTTATATATTATAATCAACATAATATTGTTATTTGCAACACATAAGTCAAACTATATGACAATTTACCATATTACAAAAAAGTATAAGGTTCACATCTTTAAAGTAGTTTTTGAAATATATAAAATATTTTCATGGTCAAATTAGTTTTGTCCAAACTGGTTTAGTTTTAATGTTATAGTATCCCTTATTTAATCCAACTCAATTTTACAAACTCCAAAATTCATAAGTTAATTTGGTTTGGCTTTTGTTACAATTCATGAGTTAATATGAATAGAAAGATATAGTTCAATTTATTTCAGTTATTGATGAAATTTTACGTAATAAGTGAACCGATCATGAGTGGTTTAGTATCATTTAATGTTTTGCTTGTTTCTTAATAAATCAGGGAGTAATCGAGAATTACATTAAATAAGACACCATTTGTCCAATTTAACTACCTAACCAACTAACATGCATACTCCAAAATTCAAAACACAATTGATATAGATATTTGTATAAAACAAATCAAAAACAAGACATATACATTTTTTTTTTGCAAAAAGAGCAGTACAATGAAAATGATAATATAATTAAACAATGTTAAAATGCAAACATGTTATTCTTATTTTTAAACATGCTAAACATTTTTATTCAAACTTTTTAGAATCAGATTAATAATCATATTTATTCCAGAAAAATGAAAATCTTTATCTTCCTACAAGAACAAAATCATATAACTAAGGAGTCAATGTAACCACAATAGTGAGAATAAATTTAGATTTTATAAACAAAAATAAAATTAATTGGACAAAAATAAAACTTTTATATAGTATTAATATATTTCAAGGAATAAAGCTTCAAATCTCAAGTATACTCTAGCCGGTATGACATTTCTTTTATTCTTTTACCTCATATAAAATAATGAAAATATTTTTTAATATGTGATTCGTATTAAAAAAGAACTAAACCGAACAATAACTTTCGGTTTAATTCTACAAGTTGTATGGTTTAAATTAGAACGACTTATATCTCTAGATAAGAGTGAAAATATAATTTTGTTAAAAGTTTAGAATAGATCAGCTAATTTAATTACTTTTGTTAGTATAGGTAATTTACTTTAAAATGTATTAAATGAATATTATTAAATGAAAATGCAATTTAAGTAAATTGATTAAATGATTTTTTCTCCTCATTTTTTAAATCGAACTTAAAATTAAGTAGATATGTTTCTAGAAATTAAGCCCACCAAGTCACCAAACTTATACCATGTGCAACTTTCCTGCGAAGTTAACAAACTAGTGATAAATGTGGATAATTTATTCAAACTTATACACATAGATTTAAGGTATAAAGTGCAAAAACCTTACGAATACAATAGTTTTTTAAATTTATTCTACATCTTATTATATAGGGAAATTTAATAATTTGAATAGATAAATATTTGATTAAAAAACTTACTATTAAATTCCCTCCTTTTTCCTTTATGCTTCCATATTCTTCTTTTTTTCCCTCTTCTTCTTCTCCTCGCTCTGTCTCTGCGATTCCATGCAATGCAACAGTGATGAAAAACAACGTTATCATCTTCCCTTATACCATTAATAACTACAATAACAACAATTCACCCTTTTCATTTCTTTTCCAATTCACGTTAAGACCAGTTCTCCCTTCAAAATCTACTTTTATTCTCTGATGCAGACTCTGTATCCTATTCAATCTCTTTTACATTTTCATCATCAGTGGGTTTTTGTTGATTTCTTCTATTTCATGGGTTTCGATTTCCTTTTCAATTTTTTAACAGAGTTCGGTTGTGGCTATGTTCTTCTCGGTTGCTTCTCCACAGTCCTAAAATGTATCGGCATGTTTCTCATGTTCTTGTTCTGTTGCAAGGTTTTGCGTTCCATTTGGTATTTCAAGAGTTTGTTCCGATTTCAAAACGATTTTGGAGGCATACCCAAAATTTGTTTGTGTTTGAGAAACGCGGTTTGGCAAGTTTCTACATCAAAGGTTGAAACTTTGGAAAATGTGGGTGATGCTGACCCTTTGAAATTGAGTTCTTTTACTAAAAATGTTAGTGATGCGAGTTCCAGTGTTGCCGGGGAGAAAGGGAATGTTAATTCTGATGAGGGTTCTGAAGGGAAGGACGAGACTAATGAGAGTGAACGAGAGGTTGTTAATGAAGATGAAGTGTTCGACGTAATGATTCTGAGAAAGATGGTGAAGAGTGAGAGGCAAAAAGCTGATGCAGCATTTGCAGAACTTGAGAAGGAAAGAACAGCAACTGCTTCCTCGGCGGAGGAAGCAATGGCGATGATTTTGCGGCTTCAGAGGGAGAAAAGCTCGGCGGAAATTCAAGCCAGTCAGTTCCAGAGAATGGCTGAGCATAAGATGGGTTATGATCAGGATGTGATTGAGTCATTGGAGTGGATGATCACACAGCACGAGTCTCAGAGGAGTTACTTGGAAGAGCAGATAGAGATTTATAGGAAAGAACTGAAGCAGCATATGAGTGATGATGAATTAAAGAAACTTGAATTTGATAATTATAGGGATGGTTCACTAGTTAGTTCTTCTGAAATTGAATCACAGGCGTTGTAACTTTTCAAGTTTGTTGTATACAAAAGTTTTTACATCAGTTTTCTTCTGAAATGTTTTGGTTTCTGAATGTAAATTGTCTTGTTATCCATAATTAATAATGTTGAAGTTCATATTTTAACTTTTCTTCCCATGCTGGATTAGGCTCAACTTTCAGGTTTTTTAGTGTAACTCTGAATAGATTTTAATGAAGCACTTAAGGATCTGATTCTTGTAGGGTGGCTATTAATATGCACTATGTATGCAGTGGAAATAGTGGATTATATTGTCTTAACTCTAGGTTTATTAGTGTATTATTGTTAAATGAATTGCACTAAAGCCAGTGACATTGCAAGGATTATTATTTTCAGTAGACAATATACATATTAAATTAGCCTCAACACTTTCAAGTATGCTTGTATGCTTTAATAGTGGAATTGCAACATCGAGTGTATATATATGTATATGTATATGTATTAGAATTCATTAACTTGCTATGAGAAAGTGATGGTTATCATTCTTCATTAGTTAAAAAACTACATCAAAATTTCAAGCCACTAAGTGGTTCAATGACCCAACAGACATGGGATTGATGAATTCTAATAAGCATGAATTGCACTAAGTAAAATAAAGGATAGTAAATGATATTTTTTTCTCAATTTTCATAAAGTCAGCAAACATTGGCTTAGATTATAATAATCCATGTGTTAATCTTATACAATTTCACTACATTATATACTAATTTTAAAAGATTAATTAAAAACTCGAACAATACACATATATGGTGCATAAGTTTTACTTGTTATGGTTCTATTTGAGTATCATTGTCACCTTTATAAAAGGGAAGAAAAATCATATATTCCAAAAAATAATAAGTAATATTAAAATATTAACTTATATTTTATAATTATTTTTTAATTAAGTATCATTTTCTAATTGTATTAAGACACAAATTTGAGGACACAAAATGAAACATGTAATATTCATTCTATAAAATGTCCCACTAAAACTTGCTGAGATGACATGCACCTTTGGTTTCTGGTGACTGACTAGGTAGACTAGCCATCAAATCTTGGTTAGAATGTAAATAGATAGAGACAACATAGAAAAAAATTAAATAATTTTAAATGATATTTGAAATAATTGATTTAAGGACCAAGGACCCTTTATTGAGGCTTTGATAAAAAGTTATTCACCAAAAAATGTATTTGGTTATATTCTCTTTTAACCATGTATATTCATCGACGTAGGTGTATGTGGAACACTGATAAATGATAGTTGAATGTAACTCAATAATACTGAATGAAACATGCGTTATTAATTTTGTACAGGTTTTTGATGAAAAATATTTACAAAAAATGGTCGAAATAAGAAAATAAAAGGAAAGTAAATAGAATGAATGAAAAATAATAGAAAATGTGATATATATATATATATATCCTTAATATTTTTTTTAAAAAGATAAATGCTTTCATATATTTAATATATTTTCATTGACTAAATAAATGTAATAAATATATTTTTGATAAACTAATTTAATTTTACGAGTACTAAAATTTAAATGAAATTTATGATTTCAGTTGAGTTAAGGAAATGAGAGAAAAATAAATCTTGAACGGAAAAAATAAAAAGTAATAAGCATGAGATGATTTTTTTATTTATTTTGTTTGAAATAAAAATGAAGGGAGATGAGTAGAAGGAAAGAGATTGACTATCTAAAATGACATATATATTCTCATTATTATTAATATAAAAGTATATATTTTTAAATGTTTGATTTGTATATTAAATATATTATTGTAGTGATAATGTAAATATAATAAATATAATTTTTGAAAAATTTATTTATTTGAATGTGTACTAAATTTTAAATAATGAAACTTAATTTATAAAATAATAGTGGTAGAATACCTACTCAGAAAAACTATTTTTCATTGGTTGGGAAAATCTATTTTATTTCTCTTTGTCACATACGCTCCATACAATTTTTTCTCTTTTATTTTATTTTCTCTCCTCAACTAAATAGAAGAAAAATTCACATGTTTGGCAAGCGTACTCAATATTTTCAAGACAATTGGACATGTTAAATTCTTG
Organism: Lupinus albus; assembly: GCA_009771035.1. Taxonomy (NCBI): domain Eukaryota; kingdom Viridiplantae; phylum Streptophyta; class Magnoliopsida; order Fabales; family Fabaceae; genus Lupinus; species Lupinus albus. The sequence continues at coordinate 3,896,135 of CM020014.1, read as the reverse complement.
TCAAATATCATTCTCAATTTCTCACACTTAAATTACTAGTAACTTTTCTATAATAAAATTCTTTAAGTACTAGTTTTTTGTGATGTAACTTAAAAAGAAAAAAAAACGCCACAAATTCCTTGATATTTCATCTCTTATCATTTGAGTATTTAAATTTTAAATGGACGTGGCTTATGTTTGAAAGTTTTGGGACGAAGAATATTATTACTGAAGAATTAAGAAATTCAAAACAAACACTAATAGACTATTTTTAATATTTCAACTTGTTACCATTACTACAAATGCACTAAACAATAAAATTAAATATCATTAAATAACAGTATAAGGAATGCATGGAGAGGTTCAAGTTAGAGTAGTATTAGACTTACACTTTCATTCCTATTTTAACAAAGCTTAGGTAATGATTGGTGGTTGCAAGAATGTTTTAATCACATTTATGAGAAGCAATAGTCGAGTAAGTTTAGTTTCCTATATATTTTCACATAATGTTACTTAACCTTGATAAAAATCCAAAGTGCCCAAAATCCATTTATCTAAGAATATGACATTATTTATGTTAGCATAAGTTTTTCTCCTCAACCTTACACCAAAGTGCCCAACAACAATTAAGGATAAGAAGAGTCGTGATGAGTCAGCAAGTAAATAAAAATATTAAATTTTTGAATCAGTATTTTTTTATAGTACATATTTTCACCATTTTCACTAAGAAATTGATCTTTTTTTGAGATACGGTATTTTTATTTTATAAGGAATTATTATAGAACATAATACATGTATTGTGAGTTTGTAAAAAATTGAACATAATAGAATATAGCTCAAAACCCAAAATAAATATTTCACCATGGTGTAATTTGTGATTCTATATTTTGTATTCATTATCTTCTAATTTATAAAAAAAAAATCATATAACTCAATGATATAATTTTATAATTTCAATTTAGTCATAATGATAACCTTTATCCAAATCTCTTAAATTGTTTCTCTCATGTTCTCTCGTTTTTTCTCTTCTAACAATCTACCCAATCAATTTATTTCATAAGATTGAACCATTAACACAATCGAATATATTCAACTGCAAATTATAATATCTAACACAATTTACTTCATTAAAACTTAAAAGATAAAAAACAAGTAGAGTACATATTACAAAGAATATGAAAGCGGATCGAGAAACATAATAAATCTTAACAAACTAATATATATAAAAGTTATACTTACAACATATATTTTTCCCTCATTATTATTTTGATGTCTAACGCATGATTCGTCCCTTTCCTTCCCTTTAGACACATTGATTCACACACCAGTGTATTACCATTTACCAGTACTTACAGTGTGATATAAAAACACGATTCCAAAATGTTACAGCTATCTATTCAACGAGGTGATTAACTATTTCCACCAATTACTAATCTTTTTTCTTATCCAATATTTTGTATTTGTATTCTGATTATCGATTTTTGTATTGTGCTTCAGTGAAGAAGTTCAATTCTTTGATGCCTCAGATCTATGCTTTGGGAACTTCCCATTTCTCAACAGCTACGGACCCATCTTCCATTAAGCGTAATCCTCTGGTAATTGGAAACTTTGCCTTTTGGGTATCTCTTAATTGCCTCTGTAGTATGAAAAATTCGAAGCTTTATTGTTGAAGGTTTTCAAAGAAACTGCTATAAAATATGATATAACGTGGACCCCACCTTTTGCAATTTGGAATAGTTTCATTTCGCTTTCTTTGTTATTTGAACTTTGTTGGTGCAGTGGGAGGAATTAGTTAGGACTAGTTGGCCAAATTGAATGACTAAAAGGTTGTCCTTCTGGCTTTACTTAATCTACATTGATTTTATTAAAAAGTGATTTTGGTTGTATAACTTTTATGTAGATTAGAGGCTGTTTTGCATTCAGCTATAATTATATAAAAATTGATTTGTAGTTAAAGTCCAACCAAACATACAGTAAATGTCAGAAGTATTTTTGTTATTCTTTTTGGTGTGAAAAAGGCTTAAACAAACGGCCTTACTAGCTTCAATTCTGATTATTGTTGTTTTTCTTACCAATGATCATTAAATTGCCTACTTTTGTTTCCTTTAGATCATAAATAGTTGTTAAGGTATTTTATTTGGGGTGAGGACCCCCTTTAGTTTTTTAAACTTACTCCACATCTTAGCCATCAATTCTAGGGAAATTCAATGGTTTAGATCTACCAACTAATTCAAACCATTGAGTTTCCCTAGAATTGATGGCTAAGATGTGGAGTAAGTTTAAAAAACTTACTTTTGGAGTCAATGGATCCCTCCTCATTTATTTGTTTCAGCCTTCATAAGAAATTTCAGACTGGAACTTGATAATAAGTCAGAATATGATTTTACATAATCCAATATATGTTATTGTCGTGGAGACTCAACCATTAAGATGAGTGCCTTTGCCATTAATGAGATTTGTAGTTTTACATCTCACCCCTTTTTCTTTTAATTGTTTTCTATCAGAGAGTTCCAAATCTTATTGGAGGGAGTTTTGTTGACTCAAAAGCAGCATCTTTCATCGATGTTCTAAACCCTGTAAGTCTAATTTTTATGTTTTATTATGACTCTACAGTGATATCTCTTTTTTTAGATTTTGAGAAATGCAATTTCTAATATTTTTATAATATGATCATAGGCAACCCAAGAAGTTGTTTCACAAGTTCCCTTGACTACAGATGATGAATTTAAATCTGCTGTATCTTCAGCAAAAAAGGCATTCTCATCATGGCGCAACACTCCAATTACGACACGCCAACGTGTTATGTTGAAGTTCCAGGAGCTTATACGCAGAGATATGGTGAGCATTGTAGAATTTTCTATGACTCTGTCGCATTGATTCATGATCATCGAGACACCCATGCCTTAAAACATTTTATCATTTCACTTTTTTGTAATTGTTTTTAGGATAAACTTGCCCTGAGCGTGACCACAGAACAAGGAAAGACATTAAAGGATGCACAAGGAGATGTATTTCGTGGTTTAGGTAGGTCTTTCTAATATATTGCTTATGATTTGGTTATAAGATAATGATTGACCTTGTAATTTTTTATGATGAAGTTCTCTTAATATTTCAAGTTATTTCACAGAGGTGGTGGAACATGCTTGTGGGATGGCAACTCTACAAATGGGAGAGTATGTTTCTAATGTATCACATGGAATTGATACTTTCAGCATTAGAGAACCACTTGGTGTTTGTGCTGGTATTTGTCCTTTCAATTTTCCTGCCATGATTCCCTTATGGGTAAGCTATCTTCTAATTTTTTGCTGCTTTTCTGTCTATCTAATTTATTTCGCCTTTTAATTTTTGGGTGCACCTATATTTCTGGCTATATTTCTTATTCACATGTATAATTATGCAGAAACATTTAGCCAGAATTACTTTGTCCTTGTCTCTGTCCATATTTTTATTATTTCTCGTAGGATGTAATATAGGTAATATTCTATCGGGAATGATTACAAATTCCAAATGTCTATGATCTGTCTGCAGATGTTCCCAGTGGCTGTTACTTGTGGTAACACCTTTATTCTAAAGCCATCAGAGAAAGATCCTGGTAATGTCTTTTACTTATTTTGCCGTCTATGAATAATAGTCCTGAATTAGCTCCTCGACCGGAGCATAGTGTTAAACTGTTAATAATATAAAAAAATGGGAGTCTGGTATCTTTTGTCATTCAAAGCAAGGATAAGTCATTCCAAATATATCAGCCCAAATGTACTGTGAACGGCAGGTGTTAGAGATTTTCTGAATAAATTTGTAACCACTAACACAACCTCTAATTCAGCCTAGTAATAGGGACTTGAGTCATGATTTCAAGAAATAGTGTTGTTGACATTTAAATATGTTTTTTTGGCTGTGATCTTCACTAGTTTCTTTTTTGAAAACCTATTAGATCCATAGTGACACAGACTCTATTTATTCAAAAGTAATTTTTATACTGAATATTATCAGGCGTCCATTAGTTTTTCTTACCTATCCCTGTAGTGGTATATGCAGATTACTCCCATGACACAGTTATTGATAGAATTCATAATATCCGTTCATCTGTCCACTTTTATGATTTGATATTTGGGTTACTTTTGAAATGGCGGAAAGAAAGAAATTTTGTTGCAATTGGATGCGGTAGCTTAACTTGGGTCCTCTTAGTGGGATAAAGCATGGTTGTTATCTGAAATCCGTTGTTTTTCCAGGTTGTTCCCTATTGCTTGCAGAATTGGCATTGGAGGCTGGTTTACCTGAAGGTGTCTTAAATATTGTTCACGGAACTCATGTATGTCATATTGTCATTACCCATTTTTTGTTAGATTTTTGTTCTTCACCTGTTTATTTACGATACTTACCTAGTAAATATTCATTGACACCATTTGGTGTATTTCATCATGATATATTCATGTTTTAAATCTGAATGCAGATTATAATATTGCACCACACCAATGATAGTTGATACTATCATAAATAAAATTATGATTTTATTCATGATAAAACATGTATTCCACTGGCAACAGCTTGTCACGATAATGTGTCAATTGCTTTTCTTACTGATTAATGTTCTTTCTTCTTAATGAATTGGTGACAGGATATTGTGAATGCTATCTGTGATGATGACGACATCAAAGCCGTATCTTTTGTTGGTTCAAATGTTGTAAGTCATCTAATAATTGTAATTTTCCAGTTCAGGGATTTTACGCGATTCCTCATTTGTGACCCCAAACTAAATGTCTTTGGCCAAAGCAATCATGTTACATGTCAGACAATCGAATCATTTTTTTCCGTTTGACTGTGGTTAGATAGAAAGATATATAAAAGAGAGCTGTGATGTAAACTGCAAAAATATCTTGAATAGTAGTCCCCCGTTATATTATTATACATGTGCTTATTTCATGTTCTTATTTTGTCTTAAAGGCTGGAATGCACATATATTCAAGAGCATCAGCTAAAGGAAAACGTGTTCAGGTAGGTGCTCTTACTTTATTCCCTCCCTTTTAGTAAAATTGTGGCTTATACAGATGCAATTATAGGAAGGTTGGCATCTAATAAACTGTTGTTTTCAGTCTAATATGGGGGCCAAAAATCATGCAATTGTCATGCCAGATGCAAATGTTGATGCTACTCTAAATGCTTTAATTGCTGCTGGTTTTGGTGCTGCTGGACAAAGGTGCATGGCTCTCAGCACAGTTGTTTTTGTTGGAGGCTCACAGTCATGGTATCATACTCTACCCTGTTCTGTTTTGCGTTTATCATTACTATTTCTTTAGTAGCATCTTACACTTATGCAATTTGAAGCTCCTTCTCCAGATGTATTTGATTGTTCCCATATGATCTGGATATATTTAGTTCGCCAAACTGAATCACCACTCTTCCTTTACTAAGATATATTGGACTTCTCTGTATAATTTTTGCATCATTCCATTATGTCAATATTAGTATCTTCCCATCCTTTTTTTATAATTCTGAAGTGTATGAAAAAAAAACTATAATGCTGTACTTGAGAAACTTAATATAATAGCATTGTTTACAATATTTGTCCAGGGAAAACAAAATTATTGAGCGTGCCAAAGCTCTTAAAGTTAATGCTGGAATTGAACCTGATACAGACCTTGGTCCGGTCATCAGCAAACAGGTTTGTTTGTAATTCTGTATTTAATATCTCCTCATCGTCACTTTGAGAAAAAAAGAACTAGTAGTAATTCATGCATTTATTAATATCCTTACTTGTTGCACAGGCAAAAGAGCGAATACATAGATTAGTTCAATCTGGTGTTGAAGATGGTGCCAGACTACTGCTTGACGGAAGAAATATAGTGGTATCTCTTATATCGTTACTGATTTTTTCAAATGCCTGATTGAATAGTGTGTGTATATATATATAGTGTGCTCTGCCTTATATAAAATTGAAATAAAAAGAAAACCATATAGGGGATAAGGAAACATTTTATTGCATTATGTACCCTAAAAACACTTCATTGCATATAGTTTCATTCAGTAGGTAGCTAAGCTCATTTGCTGGTCAACCAATCAAATACCAATAGGAGAAATATAACCTTTTCTAGAAGAAACTATTGGTTGATCCAGGACCAGCTAATAATTTCCTACACATATCTCCATTTTATAAACTTGTGAAAGTCCCAAGTTTATCACACTTGGTACCAAATATGAAGCCAAAGTGCCTCATCTCACTAACATGTGGTTTGCCTTATCTTTGAGCGCCTGATTTCTGTTGACTGTTTATTCTAGCTTATTTCCTACCCCCACCCTCACTATATTTTACTCCCATGAGGCTGAGATATGATAAAATGAAGTACCGAAAAGGGAAAGTAAAAATGAAATTCATTTTTGGTGCATAACTGTATTGACAAAGATACAACTGTCCTTTGGTTTTCCATGTAGTTGCTGTTCCCTTTTTTCACTCATTATTTGTTGTGCCGTACTTTAAACTAAAATTGAAGTATGCTTATCCATTCAAATGTGCATGGCAAGTAGGTCTCAGGATATGAGTCTGGCAATTTTGTTGGCCCAACTATTTTATCAAATGTCACTGACAGCATGGAGTGCTACAAGGTATTTTCTTACTAATCTCCAGTCTCAGTTCCTGTGAAAAAAATTCCCACAAAAATAGAGACTTGAAGTTTCCATGTGTATTATTAAACTTGACTGTCTCTTGTTGCCTGTCCAGGAGGAAATTTTTGGCCCAGTTCTTCTTTTCTTGGAGGTGCACTTGTTTATCTCATCCTTAGTATCTTACTACTTTATGGGAAATAATAAAAATATAATCCTTGCTAAAATATTTCCTGATGAAAAACAATGAACTTCTCAACTGATTAATGATGATCATAGAGTGGTTAATCTTAACCACTTATAGAACTGATTAACCACTTGAGTGGTTGATTTTCCATTACTTTATTCGTCTTTCGCTCTTCACTTCGGCTAATATCAGGATAGGCTAATACAATGTTTTTCTGTTGTTGTTTAACTTCAGGCTGATAGCTTGGAAGAGGCCGTAAACATTATCAACAAAAACAAGTATTTTTTAACAACTCCTTGTAATTCTATTGCCTTTGGTTAAACTGTTACACATTTCTTACTCTGATTTTCCGAACAGGTATGGAAATGGTGCTTCTATATTTACTGCATCTGGTGTTTCTGCAAGGAAATTTCAGACTGAGATCGAGGCTGGACAGGTAATGACACCTAAATGGGGTGTTCAGCCTTGGCTCTTGCAAGTACATTAACACTGCTGATTAATTTCAACCAGTATCTGCATTTTTTTACTAATGGATCATACCTTCTTGTCACTGCATTTGGATCAGGTTGGCATCAACGTTCCCATTCCAGTTCCCTTACCCTTTTTCTCATTTACTGGCAACAAGGCATCATTCGCAGGCGATCTCAATTTTTACGGTAGTGTTTTCTCTTTCAGCTGAATCTTTCTGCACTTACTTATCACATCGGAGTCATGTTTCTGATATGCTTTATTGAATTGCAGGCAAGGCAGGGGTTAACTTTTTTACACAGATCAAAACAGTAACCCAGCAATGGAAGGATTCAGCTGGTGACAGCAAGATTAACATGGCAATGCCAACTTCCCAAAAATCTTGATAGCCACATTAATAACAATATTCATCCACTAAAAATCATATCAGTTGTTTTGAGATGAAAGATAAAAGAGAAAAGTCCAAGTTGAATCAGCTTTGGGCTATAAACAAAACATTTGAATACATATAAAACTTGTTAAATTGAATCTTTTGAAACAAGGTAGTACTGCATTGACAATATATACTAAGATATCAATATTGCAGCCTCCCTAACTTCTACCCCAACTTCCTTTCAAGTTTCAACTTTCAAGAAATGTTTGCATAGTCATTTAAACTATCAATGTACAGATTTCTCTTAATAAATATACTTCAGGTTAGTTTTGAATTTGAGCCAAGTGCCTCTTACCAGTTAAATGAGATTCCAAGTCACCCTTACTAGTGCAACTAACATTGCAGAGTTCACATCTTAATTTGGAAGGAATCACCAAAACAGGTTTACCCAGGTTCTTAGACGGTGCTTGCACCTTCTTATGATCTATGACAACTTTCCCTTGAAACACCTTGTTAACTACACTCTCTCCATTCTTTGTCTTGGCATTTAGCTGCCCAGTCATATTTGCAGGCGCAAGAACACTAACATGCGTTTTTTTATTCTCCTGAGTACTAGTCGATCTCATCTTTAAGCCATCATTAAGTATACTCTTTTCAGTCTCCCTGCTTATTTGAGCATGCACTTTTGCATGTGAAATTTGGATATTCTTTGGCTCTATATCTGCATACGAAATATTCATCTGTTTCGATTCCTCAATGAATTTCAGCTTCTGTGGAGCAAGCTTAATCTTTGCTTTCAGAGCTTCACAGGCATCCTTGTGTTTTCTCCCATGAAGATGGGAATTCAAGTTATTCTCACTCGTAGTTGTCACTTGACATATAGCGCAAGTCCACTCTTTCTGCACTTCCTTGTTTGTTGAACTCTGAGGAAGCTCTCCACTATTTGTGTCTTTCCACACCATGGCCGATGAAGCATTCTGAATTGGTGCAAGGTTAGGCACGCTAGGAATATCCTGAAATATTCAAAATTAGCATGGAGGACAAAAATAAGCTACCCCTTGGTGACAAAATGAATAGTATCACATTTTCTTGCCATCAAAAGAAAAGGAAGAAAATAATTAGTATAGTCAATGTGCCAATGTAAAATAACAAAGTATTCATAACCGCTGTAAAATTAACAATAAGAATGAAAAGTAGAAGTGAGAACAATGGATCACATAACTAGTTCACGCAGTTTAAAGAAATCTGTTTTAAGTTCATTAGCACACAAGGTTTTAAGCATCTTGGGTCTATCATATATCACGGTTGGGAAATTGAAGAATATGTAAACCATAGACTCAAGCGAGATGGACGATTGATCATGAGCATATCCAAAATGTTGTATGTATCATAAAAACCTTTTCATAAGTGACCCTTTAGCATGCTTCAAGACTAAAACTTTGATTTGTCCATTTCTTACTTGGAGCGAATGTGATAAGAAAACTTACTCGCTTGATTGCAGAAATTGTTTTTTTCTCTATCACCTCCAAATCTTCGACATCTTTGTGTTCTGTTTTGTGCTTTCTCCCAATTGTGTTCATATGGTGCTCTTTCTACATTTAATACAGCATCAACTAAACCTTAGTCTCATCATGTGTGGTCAGAAAAATGGATCGAGTGACACTATAATATTCTATCATAACAATTAACAAAATATTGATCTCTAAATATTTCACAATCTTTTTGCCTATGCTTTTTCTTGGACTCCCTCTACCTTTAAAAATTAGACTAACCTCCATTTGATCTACTCTCCTTACTAAGACTTCTGGCGATCTCCTCAAAACATGCCAAAACCATCTAAGCGCAATTCTATCATCTTTTTACAATAGGAGTTACCCAAATTTTTCCCCTACTACGTTCATTCCTAATCCTATTTTGCCAAGTGTTTCTACTTATCCAATGCAACAATCTAATCTATGCTACATTGAGTTTATTCTCTCGTTCCCATATTCTCTTTCTACATTTAATGGATACACTAGATGTGAAAAGGAGACTTGGAGAGGTAGGTCCTACTAATACAAGAACTAAATAATAATGTCATAACTTCCTAGTGACATCAAAACTTTACCTGCTGCATTTCTTTCATATCCGTAGCTCTAATTGCATTTGTTGCTTCAGCTTCAACAGCAGGATTATGTGTTGTGTTCTTCAGTAGTTCAATAGCCAATGCCAGATACAAGAGATATGAAAAGGGCACAACAGAAGAAAAAAAGGATAAATATAAAGCAATTACTAAAATTCCACAATTAAGGATGTCATTATGCAATATATAAAGATATATAAAAAGAGGCATGTGCAAACTTGCATCAATAAATTATTTTTATAGTGTTCAATTAGGAAAGAGTGAGCCTCGGCGCAATAGCAAGTTTGTTTGCCTTGTGACCTGAGGGTCATGAGTTCAAATTCTGAAAACAGTCTCTTTGCTCGCGAGAGTAAGGCTGCATACATTTACTCTCCCCAGACTCCCACTAAGTGGGAGCCTCGTGCACCGACACCATTTTTTGTTATACATTTAGAAGACTTAGCCTTAGTTGGGTTTGTACTCCAATCCATTTCTACACTTAATTTCCATGTAATTGTTTACCTTGCTAGCAATCAGTTTCGCTAAGGCTTCAGTTCCATTCTCTTCTATAAATCTCTCTGCATGCTGTAAAAAGTCCTGTTTCTTGACAAATAACTTCTTCCAGTTCTTTAACCTACTTATGACTGCTTGTGGTTTCAAGGAGATGCTTGAGTGAACAAGGTGACTATAAACAGAAGAACTTCGTCCAAAGTCAGGTATGATAAGCCAGAAGATGACCATTAGCTTAATGTAAGGCCAGAATTGGACCCTGGTGTTGAAGATGAGGACAAAGAAGTTAATCCAATCCATGAATTGATAGAGAATGAAAATGGAAAGAGAATCAGTTCCTAAAACTACATTGGTCAATAATCACAACTAATGTGTTCCCATCTTTAAGTAACCTTTAGAGTTTAGATGATAAAAAGTTTAAAAATTAAAACTATAGTCCAGAAGCTCTAAGTAGAAATGATTATGTCCACATGCATCGATAGGATAAATTGCATAATGCATAATGGTTGTGGACCTATAGTACAATATCACAATAAGCTAGTTAAACTCTACAATGCCATTCATTGAATGCAGATTCAATACTGAAGGACACAGCTGCTATATGATCATATTTACTGTAGAATTCTGACAGCAATAGCATCATCTTGGTTAAGGATCCATGCAATGAAGGACTATTTGTGCTTTTGAAAAAACAGCCAGAATTTGTGCAATCATTTCTTATGGAATGAAAGACAAGGATTTGACAAAGGAATTTCACGGCCTAATCCTCTATATTAAAGTTAGCAAATTTATGTCACACATGGGAAGTGCATTGATTGATTCTCCCACTATTATCATTTTGTTACTTAACACTATGATAATAACACTTTTCACATTGAAAGGTAAACAGTTTAGAATTTACCATTGAAGAAGCCTCATGAAAGCAAACTCAAAAAGGTATATTAATGAGAAAAGTATCCAATATGAGATCAAATTCCTAGTTTCTGTATAGGAATCAGTCTCAATAGCTTGTATGGAAGCACATCTGTCAAAAGCATATAAAAACATAATCACAAACAACAAAAGCAGCACAACATCAATTAGTGAAACAATGATTTAGAAGATTGCAACTTTCTTAGGACACAAAACACCCAGTGAAGCAGAAATAAAAATGGGCATAAAGATAGATGCAGAAATGGGATAAACTTACAGAGGATACCCCAAAGCAACAAGAGGCCTAAAAAGGAAAACAAACACAAGAAAATAAAGACAGTTAATCAACTTGCAAGGAGGCCAAAAGGGTGAAGAAGAACCGTTGTAGCAAGAAAACCATGCACACCATTGAACAAGTTAAATGAAGATATATGCAAAGACATGGGTTTTTTATATCAAGCAAGAAAAACCAAGTAAATGAAGGATCAGGATCAGTACCATGCAAAATGGTCAATGCATTTGAGAAACAGTTTGAGAAACCATAAAGAACCCATCTTGGATTCAATTCAACCCCACTCCTCTTTGATGTTACTTGAGCTTGAGTGAAGAGAAAGAAAGAGAAGTTGATCAGATTTTATGGGGAAAACATGAAACAGTGAAACAATAATGTGAAAAGTAATATTGAAAGTCTTCGTGACGAAGGAAAACTGTGCCTTTAAGGTGGTAGGTAGTAGGTGGCAAGAGGAAAGTCATGGGACATTCCTAGTCACTAGTGACAACGTATTTTTATTGGGTTTGATTGTTATTAATTATTAATATTCCTAATAATTATTGGGATTCATCCTCTAATTCTATATAGATAAATAAAAAAGATATAAGAAAATTTTAATCCGACAAATGGAAAAAAGGATAGAAGCAAAATTAGTATATAGGTTAACACCACCTAGTCACCTACTTAACCTTTTAAGTGATTTCAACAAACTAACGAGTTAAGGGATGCCATTAATATTGTTATTTTCATTAAAATTGTCAACAATTATGTCATTTTCAAACTTGTTTTTAATTGATGAACTTTTAAATAATGATAATAAATGGAAGAAAACCAAAAAACTTAATATGATCATAGCGTGTGTTCGGTAAGGCTAAAAATTAGACTATGAGGATTAGTGATTTCATTATATGGTGAATTTCTGTATTCAGATTTGTTTGCTTGTTTGGGTTGTGTTAACACGAATGATTCGAGTAATCCTTAAAGTGGGAAAGAAGCGTTAAAAGAGAAAACGAGATGAAAATGACAGAAATGGTTTGTTCCAGATTGCAAACCCAACGTATGAACACCATTACCAAACCAAGAGTGGTTGGGTTGATGTGTCAAGATTTTCCCTAGGTTCCAACTTCCAATAGCATAATGGTGCTGTGGTTCTGAAGATGAAAGGAAACGACAAGTTACTATGTAAAGCGGTTGTTCTGACAACGTCATTTGTTAGCATAATCTAAGATCTAACAGATAGCAAGTATAGCCCACAAAAATCTCAGAAACCAAACAGTGAATAGTTGCAAGCGTCATGAAATATTATTGATTATTTCAGTTTGTCAACATCCAGTAAATAGGATTTATTAAAAACCAATCCTTAGTCACATAAGTAATTGAAACAATGAGAGATCCAAAAGCAGCAAGGCACTTATGCATTCAATGAGGCTCCAGAGTTCCTTTTGCACTCAGCTAGCATATCCATATAAAACTGGCACTTGCTTATCTCACTTCCATAGTGGGTAATGCACTGCAATCAAATGAACATGGACATCATCACTACATGAAATTATCTAAACATTATAATCAAACACAACACAATGTAACACAGATATACAGAAATAAACTAACACAGGTGGTCCAGGGCTTTGTATGAAAGAAACATGATTGGGTACTATTTTGATCCTCAGTTAAAACTTCAAGGACGTTGAAATATAGCAATAAATCCCATCAGGAACAGCAAGAAAAATACAGACAGGTTATCTTTTATTAATAGATGAGGTCAAATATTGATTTGAAGTTAAGAAAAATAGAATACTTATGAGTTATGACCATTGCTTGACACTAAGCAGAATTGCAAATGCAATTACCAAGGAAACTATTTAAGTCAGGGCAGTCTAATAAGCATACAGATATATCATACATGTCAAAAAAGCCTTTTTCCCTTCTAAAGAAATAAAAAAACAATATTGACAACATTTCATGACAAAATTTTAGTCTTGATTTTACCAAACATTAGAGGATAAATTTTCCTCTTGCGTCTTTCTAAGCTTTTGATGAACACAAAACAAGGGTTATCATTGGAGTTGTCCTAGACGAGACATATTTGTAACTATAAATGCAGCTATGTACAGTGCAATAATACCAAACTAATTCAGTAAATAACAAAATCACCTATTCAGAAAATAAAATAAAGGGAAAAGATGACTAAGAAAAGAACCAAGTAAACAACATACATCTTGGAATGCCTTTGAATGAACACTGCATGCATCACCACTAAAAGTATTTGCAGTGGGGGCGGGGGCAGGATCAGCAGCACCAACAACTTCATGTTGGACAGTACGAGGACCCATTACAGCATCCACAGCCCGGTGTGCCACTGCACTTCCAGTGCCAAAAGCCATACCTACAAAATTAAAAAGAATAAGAAATCTAAGTACAATTTAAGAATATGGCAATTCATGTTTGATAAGGTTCTACTTGGAATATACAACATTCATCTTCCTTGACATACCTTGAGCTATGGTTGAACCAATGCTACCAAGAAGAGATCCACCACCACTCTGAACAGTAGCTGGTGGAGGAGCACGGTTGGCTGCATCGATAAATAATCACAAAAATCATCAGAAAAATAATGTATCCTAAAACTTTATGAAGAGCGGATCAAGGTTAACCTATTATTATAACACATTCTTAAATACCTGGCTGAGGAGCGGGTCGAGGTGCTGCACGTGGAGCTGGACGAGCAGATCTTCCTACACATTTATGCAATAACTTAACATAGTCAGATAACAAGAAAAACGTTACAAGAAGAATAAGGATTCAGCTTATCCAAAAGCACACCTAATATAAATAAATTAACCTTTTATAATCCCATATCATGGCAACAAAACATAAGATAGGTAAAAAATACAGAAAAATGATAGATGGGAAATTTCTTAGCAAAACTAAATATTTCTTTGGAACAGATATTCCAGTGATCCTTCAACAAATAATATTCCATAAAATAATCACATTTCAACCAAACATCCCTAATCATAACCTTCCCAAACACTAGAAATTTTAAACATTTAGTTGGGTTGAGTTATGTAAAAAGTATTTATTGTTAGTACTTAGGTTAGGTTGAGAGCCACCAAAACTTGGTGGGTCTGAAATTCCAGATTCAACAACCTATAGATCTGGACCGAACCAACATTTTTGGGTAGAGTTTGATCGTGCAAAACTTATTGTTTACATTGATATAATCACGAACGTAGTTGACAATCACAAACCAATATAAACATCAACATAAATGAGGGATCATATAAATCTGAACTAATGAAGAGATTCGTGAAGCCAAAAATAATACCCAGAAAGCCCCGAAAAAATTCCCATCAATTGGGAGAAAAGAAGCTAAAATTACCACTAAAATAACAGTTCAATGATAAAAACAATCACGTAGAAGCATAAAGATCAAAATTTATGAGCAATTAAACATGGGGTAGTTTAACTGATATGTTGAAGAAGAAAAAACCCTAGAAAACTTGTTATGCAAATATAAGAAGGGAAAACGATAAATTGAAATGAATGATTTGAAACATGGAGAAGATAGGTTAAGGGCGAAAATGAAAAGGGGAATTGAGATGGAGAAGTTACCACCGGAGCTGCGGCGAGCCATGGTTGATGCAAAAAGGGTTTAAAGGCGGTGAAAACAAGAATAAAGGAAGGGATATTTGGATTAACCCTAAACCTTAAACCTTATAAATAATAATCGATGAGACGTGTCATTTTCACATTGGATAATGAAGGTCTTCATCGAAGTATCTAGAAGGATTGAATGAGTATAATCCTACTCCTCATTATTTATTATTATTATTATTATTATTATTATTATTATTATTATTATTATTATTATTATTATTATTATTATTATTATTATTATTATCCCTGTCCTTGTCTATATTCATTTGGTAATAAATTACACTATTTTTGTTTTACAAAAGACTTTTTTTTATAATAGAATTTATTACAAAATCTTAATTTATTCAATAATTGGACTGTGATTTTTGTTATCCTATTATTATTTTTATCGGCAAGTTATCCTATTATTAGTCTTATTTTATCCATATGGTATTAAATTATTATATCGTGATGGTCCTTAACTCCTTATTAGCTGATAGTTGAAAATATAAATGATTAAAATAGAAGAAAAACTACTTTACATAGTTTAATTTTGAATTCTCATTATTAATATTATATATATATATATTAAAGGAAAATGTTAAAAGTAACTTTGTATTTATTTTTTTATGAACTTAGCTTTGGATGTATGTATATATTTATTTTAATTTTTTATTCACTGCTAGGTTAAGGTTAAGGTTAATATAGCTGATATTAATAGTATAGATAGATTACTACTACTAAATATTATGTTGCCTTAATTTTCTTTTCGAAAATCTATCTTCGCACTGTTATATTTGTTAACCAAAACACACTAAAGTTTTTCGAATTTATATGGGCTAGTTCTCATATCATATAAAACACACTAAAGTTTTGCAGCAATACTATTATTTTTCATACATAGCCATGGCTGGTTCTTTGGTTTTCGGTTAGTGTATAACAGTAACAAGCTTGTTTATGGCTGTTGTGTTTGGTTCTGATATACTTTTCTTTGTTTTTGGTGATTCAAGCGTATGCCAAGTAGTGATGTACAATAATGAAACCCACAAAAGGATAAAAAAAAAGTGAAACTTATTTAAGCAAGCAACTATACAGCGTACCATGGATGGGATTGCTCTAAATTGCAATTATTTTCAACATAATAAAGCACAATACTTTCTTCAGTATTGAATAAATACTGTTGCTGTTCTTAGTTATTATATTATGACCTATTAAACGTTTTTTTGTCCTATGGGTTTGTGTTTGATGGTTTGGATGATCTTGAAGTCAAAGAAGGCTTCATCTGAACAATTTGTTCTTCATTGACTCCCATCTTCAATGCAAGGCGTCCTGCTTCAAGAAACCTTTTAACTGCTTTTTTCATGTAATCTCTTCCTTGTTTCACAGTCATATTTTTCCCTATTGTATTTGGGTAACTAGTGAATATATTATCTCCTTTAAGCACTGCCGCAAGCTGAATCAACTCCTGCTGAAATTCACTCATGGGTTTATCTTCATTAGGCTCAGTAGTCCTCATTTTTACAGGGGTTGGAAGTTGCTCTGTACCAAAATAATAACCAACAACAGGCATCAACAAAATGCAAAATATGGATCTGGCATTAGAAAAAGCTTCACTAAATTGAACTTTTTGTGTAAACTCAGCAAGTAAGGGTGTTCCAACTCTTATTTAATCCACTAATAATCTAGTAGTAGATACACCATTACACCCTTAATTACTTACCTTGATGTAAGTTCACTATGGATAGTAATAGTATTATTACTCTATCTTAGCAGCATATGTTCAATAATATATGAAGTGAGATTTTAGTGTTTAGTGAAACATAAATGGAACCCCATGAGCTACACAATCTCCACTTTCCATAAAAAACTTTGGCTATAAAAGGATACAAATTGATAAAGGCTACTAACCTGGGCAATCAGTCCTGGGTTCTGTCCTGGTATTGAGAATACCCTCAAAGGTGCCAGCCCATTCATCTCTCTTGGTCAGAAATGAAGGCAAATTGAAGAGCTTTTTCACTGTTGCTGGAATGGATGAGTGTTCATATTCTGAAGTAGGAGTTGGTGACCCGTTTGGACCATGAACAACTGCATCACCATAACAAGTATGCAGTTTTCAATCAGTTGCAGTTGTACTTAGTACTCAAAACATTATTAGTTCCAAGTAGACACTAGAATTATATATTTGGTACATAGAAACATTTTTGCATAGTGCTACCTAAAGATATAGTATATTCCCTTTCACCCTTAGTTATTTTAGGAATTTACTAAAAAGGACAAATCATACACACACATACATATATACATATAACACACATGCATATATACATATATCATGGCCAACATATGGTGAGCTGTTAAATTCAAATGTCATATTTGATCATCTATTCAAAAAATCAAATCAATAATTTCCCTTCATTATTATCTCCATTATTGTTGCTTAGGACATGAAGCAACTAGCCCATAAGCTTAATAAAACTGGCAAGTGGCAATAAACCACAGATCAGAGTTTCTTGTGGGTGTGTCATCTGTCTTTGTTGGAAAATATCCAAAGTAATTCGTTTCACATAGTACAATTTGACAAATGGAGATTAAAACCGCAAAAAAAAAACATATTGGTCCCACTCTGCTTTTGTTCTGCACCCAACTTTATGTTTATTATCTGTTCCTACTGTAGTGTGAAAATGATAAGGCTATGCGTGTGAACTAGTGAGTGGTGACGAGTGCCTACCTAAAGCAATTTATTAAGGTCATCAAGCCACAACAAGATGTGAAGTCCGATGGAAAAAAATCTAATTTTAGTTGCCTTTCCTCAAGTAGGGTGAGGAATATATAAATGGGGAGGGATCCAGTTACTCTTAGAGTAAGTGGAAAAAACCTACTTCACATTATGATCATTCATTCTTGGGAAATCCAATAGTTTGAATTGATGAGTACATCTAAACTATTGGATTTTCCAAGATTTGATGGCTAACATGTGGAATATAGTTTTTTCACTTACTTTTGGAGTAAGTGGATCCCTCCTCTATATAAATCATCATCTAGTGGTTGTATAATCATTGAGTGAGGTGTCGTACACATTGAGTAACTCTGAATATAAAGTTTAATCATGAAGATATATTTGATATATATTACTTAATATCAACTAAATATTATAAAATAACTTATAAGAAAAAACTTACTAGAACATAACTTATAAGCAACTCTTTTAGGGAATATTACAACATACCATACCATTAGCATCCATAATATTTTATTATGGTATATGCTAGGATGGGATACTAGAAAAAATATAATTTTTTTTTATAAAAGAATGGTATTGGTAATGTTTAGGCTCACTTTGTAACGTTGGATGATCTAATCTCAAATAACTTATTACATGTCGTGAACTCGAATCACCCATATTTATTATCTTAATGTTGTCTAAATCAATAAAATCATGTAATATCATTGGTATGCAAGGAGAGTAGATTTACTTTGCTACTTTAAAAATGATATATGAGAGAGAGAGAGATTGAATGTGAAATGAAAGACATACCTGTGCCTTTTTCAATCCAAGGAGAGATAACAATGGTAGGGACCCTAACCCCCAACCTATTAAACGTGAAATTAAATGGTTCCGGGCCCACAATATCATCAGGGCTTGGAACACCATGAACAGGAGTAGGAACATGATCATAGAACCCACCATGCTCATCATACGTGATTATAAAGAGAGTTTCATTCCACTGTGGACTCGCCCTAAGAGTCTCGTACACCTCCTTCACAAACATTTGACCTTCATACACATCATGAGAAGGGTGATCATCATTTCCTGGGAACAGTTTTGTATCCGTGTAGCGCTGCTCTATCACAACATAATTAGGCAATTTCCCGTCCTCTGCATGAGACTTAAACGACAAGCCGTATGGGTGGAATTTTGTAATGTACTTGAGCTTCCTTAGGCTCTTATAGAATAATGTTGCCGGTATATCCTGGAAGTATATTCCGAAGTCTAAATCGGCGTCTCGAAGATTGTCGAAAATCGTTTGTTGTGGGTAGCCCTTAGCCAGGAGGGCCGCTACGTTACTGGTGGCGCCGTGGGAAGTTCCTGAGTGTACGTAGAGACGGTTTGGCTGTGTGGAAGCTGGCACTGGGGCAAACCACCTATGAATATTAAAATTGATTACGTTCATTATTTAAACAAAGGATAAAGGTTATTTATTAATTAGGTTATGGAAGTCGTATGATTAATATAATGTAAAGTTTTTTAGTGATGAAATGTTGAACCCTTCAATTAACCAATAATAAGGAGAAGCTATATGGTTGATGAAATACATGCTTCAATTAGACCTGTCAAAATGGGCCGGGTATAGCGGGCCGGCCCGCCAAGGCCCGAAAAGGTATAGGGCTTGGGTACTAAAGTTTGAGTTCTTTAGTTAAACCGGGTTTTTTAGCCCGGCCCGGCCGGGCCACAATAAATTCGGGCTTGGGTCGGGCTTGGGCCGAGCTTACCCATTCGGGCTCGGGCTTTTCTTACCTGTGCATTTTACATGATGTAATCGATTACAATATACTCGTAATCGATTACAGCATATGAAAAGCATTAGTTTTTGCTGTTTTTTAAACAATATAATCGATTACACAATCCTAGTAATCGATTACATGCTGATAAACTAATCAGACCTGTGCATTTTACATGTTGTAATCAATTACAATATACTCGTAATCGATTACAACACATTAAAAGCATCAGTTTTTGCTTTTTTTTAAACAGTGTAATCGATTACACAATCCTGGTAATCGATTACACTGTTTAAAAAACAGCAAAAACTGATGCTTTTAATGTGTTGTAATCGATTACGAGTATATTATAATCGATTACAACATATTAAAAGCATCAGTTTTTTGCATTGATGTAAATAATAAAATAATCCGGGCCGGCCCGCCGCAGCCCGCTTTGGGCCTCATTTTTAGCAACATAAAATATAACCGGGCTTTTTAGCCTGGCCCGTTTTAGCCCGAATCAAAAGCGGGCTAGCCCGAACCCGTCCGGGTAGCCCGTTTTGACAGGTATAGCTTCAATATATTTATTAGTCAACACTACAATTTTTTTTATTTAGACTTCTAATTTTAACAAGGTTGTGGGACATTGTATCTTGAAAAAGTTCAGCATCATATAAATATAACAAATCAGTTGACTTGTCCAAAAAGCAAATACATGTAGTGGACTCTCATATTTATATTTGCACTTATTTGTAGGTATCTAATTTCAATTATATATACCTATGTATTATGTAATAATTAATGGGTGGGGATCCACTTACCCAAAGGTTTAAAGTTAATTTACATCTTAGTCATCAATTATATGGAAATACAATGATTTAGATCTATCTATTAATTCAAACAACTGAATATTTCATATGTAAAAAATAATTATAATAAGAATACTAATATACATATATATTAAATTTGTTACTATATTTTTTATCAAAAATTTTTATTATTACATAATAATTAAAAATGATTAAATATAATATAAAATAATCTAAAAAAATATAATATATAAATATACGACTACCAGGTATATGATATTCATCTGATCTGCAAACAATTATTATGAGTATCATTATAACTATTTCCCAGGATGGGGATAATTTTTTCATCTCAATCATTAATGTGTTCTGTTTTTACTACTAGCGTGTCCCGCATTCTTATTTTATTATATTAAGTATTCAATTTTTATATTTTTATTTTATACAATTAGAATGTTTTTGTATTAAGAATACTTTATGTTAAAAATGTATTTAATATAATTTATTTAAGGTGAGATAGGTGGTTAATGTGTTAATGGTAGTTATTTAAGATTATATGATTTTTTTTGTATAAATTAAAAAATGTAAGGGCAAAATAGGAAACAAAAATTACACCATCATGAATAGTTATTAGTATAGATATGCTGATATGCATTTAATTAGGCCGGCCGTTTCAGTCAGTGGTTCATAAAAATAATATATTTTATATTAAAAATACAATACTACTAAACTATGTTTACGCCCACGGTTACAAAACAATCTTCTCTTTTTATAACAAAAAATATTAAATTCGTCAAATGTATTTTGCAAAATAGAAAAAAATATACCTATTACATATGAATTTTTTATAGTATCAATAAATGATTTACCATTTATATTTTATCACAAAATTAATTCAAATGAATTTTGAGGGACAGTCACATTCTCTCAAATGTGTTAAATTATTTTTTATTCGTATGAGATACTTAATGTGAGACAATCACATTCTCTCACCTGTGTTAATTTTTTGTGAGGGATATTGTGGATTGTACCAAGAAAAGAGGAAAGGGACACACTCATATGACCACGTCCCTCCCATGCTTAATTAGTTGAATCATACTCGTCAAGTTGACATGTGAGTATGTGACAATACAGTACCGGTATTTAAAATTTAGTAATAGTTTTCATTCCATTTTTCAAGAAAGAACTTAAACAGTAATTAAACATGTAAAAATGGGTATAATTTTATTTAATAACTTTTTTAAATCTATATTAAAATATTAAGAAAATAGAGAAATATGGAAGTAAAAAAATAATTAATAAATAAAAGTATGATTGAAAATTAAAATATAAATACTTTTTAGATTTCAAAAACATAAAAAAATTGATGAATATAAGAATTGATAGATACCATCATTAAAAGTGAGTTAAAAATCGAATATGTCATGAGAAAAATATACAGTTTCATTCATTGTTAATTCATCATTCATTTACAAATGAATGGTTAAAGATATTCATAAGTTATTGACATTTTAAATTATTTTGTTTGGGATATTCCTACACTATATCGAACTATTATTAGGTAAAAACTTTTAACACCACATAGCTAACACTAAACTTTATATCCATCATAATTTTATGAAAACTTAAATAAAAAGCATGATGATGATGATAGATAGAAAAATTGAGATAGTATTTGGAGAGGAATGTGAAGGAATATACACTAACCTATCAAAGACAGCAAATTCAGAAACAAGTGCCTTATAAACCGGAACATTGTCCGGATCAAACCCATTCATTACTTCCACTGACATATTGGTAGTGTTATCCATTCCATATGCTTCTTGAACAAACCCGTTCATTGGAGCCGGGTCAGCTGATGTATTTTCCGACCCGAATATTTGTTCCCTCATTGCCTGAAACGAATGACCCGGATCCGCTTCGACATACTTTGACTTGTTGTTAAAGAAGAATCGTTTTGAATTCGGGTCTGAAGCGGATAATGTGTTCGATTCTGTCCCGTTTACACCGTTGATTTCTGGATTTAGCTTCTTCATCCACCCTAACATGTGGTCGAAGGAACGATTCTCCATCACTAAAACGACGATGGTTTTTATGGGATTTTCAACCGCATGGCTATTGGGAGAGTTCAGAAGCAGAAAGGTGAAGAAGATAAGGGAGAAGCTAGACTCCATTCCTTTGTTTTCAAAGGAAACAGAGATAAGAAAAGTGTGAGAGATTTTTTTTAGGTTTTGTTTCTTTTGTCGGGGGAAAATGAAAAGAGAATGTAAGTTATCTATGTATTTATACTGTATGATTATATTATATCGTCCGTCTTGGCATTTGCAACTGCTATGATTATATTATATCATAATTCTGGAATTGCAACTTTACCTTTTTAGTACCTTCCCTAAACATACGTGTCCTTATCATCTTAGTCATTCTCGTTAGCACAAAAAAGTGAAAAACTGCCATCATAATAAATATTTCTATCTCTAGGTAATTAGTATTTAAAATAATACAGTTAAAATTTAACCTGAATGATATATTTGGATAACACACAAATATAAAAATCATTAATTTCAAATATGACACATTAATAGTAAATATTAAATAGATATATCATATATGCACAATTTATTATCTTCTCATTATTTATAAGATGATGCGGATTAAAAATTAAACTCATTAAATAAATAAGTAATAAATTATATTTCAACTTGTTAGGTTTATGAATTAATTCGATTATATAGATGTACATGTATATATATAAATCAATTCATGTAAGAATAAATGTTATTATAAGAAATGAAAATAATTAATATGAATTATTAAATTATATATATATACCTAAACATATTTTTTTCTATTTATCCATCTGAAGAAAAATCTTCTTCATACGGCAGATTTATAGGTGTAACTTGAAAGTGTATTAATTGTTATTTTTCATATTTATTTTAATTTAATATTTCCAATTCACGTGAGTTTAGAGGTGTCAAAATGGGTGGGCCCGTGCGGGCCGGCCCGCCACAACCCGAAATTTTGTAGGGCTTGAGTATTAAATTTGGCTCTTTTTAGTGAATCCGGGCTTTTTAGCCCGGCCCGGCTATATTAAAACCGGGCTCGGGCCGGGCTTACCCCGGCGGGTTCGGGCTACCCGTTTTCTCTTATTTTTGGGACTTTTTGGCTAGGTAATAAGTTTAAGAAGAAAATTACTTTACAAAATAACTTATGATAAAAAAAATAGATAATATATACTAAATATTGTGTAATGAACTTTGAATAAAAAATAGAGTAATGTCTATAACATAAATATTTATAAATTACAATAATGTTATCAAGTTAATAATTATATTATTTTGCCTATTTTGTTTAATATCCTTTTAAGCACATTAGCAAAATAGTGTATCAAACTAACTGAGAACATTAAACTATAGATTCTATTTTTCTTTTTTTAATTGTATATTTAATTAGATTTAACTTATACAACAAAAACATAATAAATAAAATAATTTTTACAACGAAACTGAAAAACAACTTAATTGTTTACCGTAGAGAGCTCAACACAACCAAATTTAACATAACAGTTCACAATGAAAGTGTTGATATAGAGTATACAAAAGATATCCATACACAAAGTAAAGAAATATTATGATGATAATTATACTTCGACACATAGAATTCATTCTGAATTTGAGTTTATACTAT
Organism: Lupinus albus; assembly: GCA_009771035.1. Lineage (NCBI taxonomy): Eukaryota > Viridiplantae > Streptophyta > Magnoliopsida > Fabales > Fabaceae > Lupinus > Lupinus albus. The sequence continues at coordinate 3,872,123 of CM020014.1, read as the reverse complement.
CATTACTATAAACCAAAGTGATATTATTTTTTACTGTATCCATTTATTATATTGAAGTGAAGTTACAAATTATATTGTGTTAGAGATTGAGAGTCTAATATAAATAAAATATTTAATGAATAAGTTATGTTATGAATCATCATATCCGTATACTTAACATCATGTCTTAGCTCAAACACATAGCATTATATCTATAAGTTTGGTTGCATTGAGTATAACAATTGTGTTAAAAAATTTATGCATTAATATATATATTAAATATGTTAAAATTTAAATATATATTTTTAATATTATGCGGGCCGGCCCGCCACAACCCGCAACCCGCATAGGGCGGGCTTGGGCTACATTTTGATATACAAAAATTGTATCCGGGCTTGTTAGCCCGGTCCAGTTTAGCCCAAACCCGATACGGGCTAGCCCGAACCCGCCCAGGTAGTCTGTTTTGACACCTCTACGTGAGTTGTTAAATGATTATATCTTATTTAAATTATATATATATATATACACGTTTTCTATTTATCAATTTGAAGAAAGAATCTTCTTCATCTGCCATTAATTGTAATTTTTCATATTTATTCTTATTTAATATTTTCAATTCACTTGAATTGTTAAACAAAATTAATATCCACAAAGAGAATGATATATTATGAAAGAACAATAAATATAACAAAATCATCTTTATTGTAGTGTCCCCTTTATTTGTATATAATGATAAACAATAAATATGAATTACTTACTTATTTTCATGAATTAGTTTCCCAATCAAGTCAATTTGCATTAAGGTTTAGTAAATCTTCAATTTAGTAGCTCAAAATAAAATTTGAAAGTTAGTTTTGACTAATTTTTAATCTTTCAAAAGATTCAAGTCAATAATTGGGTCTTTCAATATGTTATTTTGATGACTTAAAAAGTGATATAAGTGTGACATGACAATTGATTTTATATTAATCACTTCTGCAATTAATATTTATTTCTTAACGTCGAAGTCAAGACCAAAACCTTTGAATATTTAACAACTAACCATGTTAAAATAATAAACCAAAATTAAAATACATTTAATTTTTATGTACTATCCCTGACATGATTTTCAGTTTGATTATGGTTACATGACATAAGAAAAATAAAGTTATAATTCATCCCTTGTAATTTGTAGTCGTCACAATGTTTTTACGATTAAAATATAAAATTTAATTCCCAAAAAAGTATGTATTGGTATTAAATTAAATATTTAACTTCAAAACTCTGTTACGGATCGAGGAAAGTATAATTAATGGTACACTTGTTAGCTTCATAGACTAAAATATATAACATAATTTTTTTTGATTATTTTTTATAAAAAAACATATCTTTTATTTTTATATCTGGCAAAATTCTATCTCACTCATATGTATGTACATGATTAACATTGAATCAAAGAAATATTGTTCTATTTATAAAATTTGATGTTGGTTGAAATGTGTTTTCTGTAATTTTACAAACGACATATTGCAACCGTTCAAATAATGAGTTAAGCTAAAGGAGTGCAACCGTTCAAATAATGAGTTAAGCTAAAGGAGTGAATATTCACAACCATTTCTCATTCTTTAATATAATTATAATTTTAATAAAATATTTATATTTCTTTTATTTCGCACTAATTATTCAATATTAAAGTAGAAGTTTATTGTTATCATTATTGTTAATGGGTGTGACAATCGGATGAATTGAATGAATTTGGATTTCAATCCTAATGGAGGTATCAAAATTCATATACTAATTCATATAAATTTATTAAAACATAATTTAATTATTCAATTCATTCATGAATCATTGATTTAAAAACCATTACTTTAGTAAATATATTTTTTTAAATTACATTTTAAAAGTATATATTTATTAAATAGCACTTTAAGAAAAATATTTTTTTTTTAAAGAAAGTCACCTTTTAAGAAAAATATAGTTTTAAGGAAAATCTATTTCAAAAAGAACATTTTAAAGATTGAATTTTTTGCAACATTCTGATTCAACTTTTATTTGTAAAGTTTTTTATGAATATTTACAAATGATCTATATTTAAGAAAAAATACTATTAACTACTCCACATGTACATTTCTTATCATTCATCTCGCCATTATTTGAGTAAGGAATTAAAAATTGAGATAACAAAGGAAATTGAAAAACAATAGACAATGTTTGTAATTGTTTATTTTTTAGATGAATTAGATATTCATCCAAATGAATAATTTATGAATAACTACTGAAAATGATGGATGAATTTGAGTCCATTCATTATTAAAACGATTTATTTCACTGTATCCATTTAAATTCATTTACTTTATTGGATGGATTTAAATTTTATAAATTTGGGTGGATTTTTCGGAAAATTTTGTCCCACCTAATTACTATAAATTATTTATTTAGTCAGATATTTTCATTTATTTTTTAATATGAATAATTAATTATCATACCAAAAGATTGTTAAATAATATTTGATTTTTTAGGTTTTGGCTAATAGAAGAAACATGCCAAATAAGTTGAGGAAAATAAGTAAGATAACAATATTCCCTCCATTTTTATTATAATTTGCTTTAAGAGCTTAACATCGAAGTGTGATAAAGACATTATCACTTTATTATTTGTTTTTTAAAATATTTTTTTAAGTATACCACAACTATGCAGCAATTATATTTCCCTTTCTATCTATTTATTTAATTAAAATATATTTTAATTACTGATATTACCGTTATCTTATTATTATTAATTATTTATATTATTAATATAAATAAAAAATGAACAAAAAACAAAAACATAAAGGTTTTGTGTGCTTCATAATAAGTCATTGGAGATGTCAAAAACAAGTTATTTGATTCATTTTGTTTGTGTCGACAAAAGTCCACAAATTTTAAGCGGGTACAAACATATCCATATTGACTTAATGCAAAATTTTGTTTGCCTTACATATTTTAAAGACTAAGACATGTTAGCTAGGTATGGCAATGGGTACCCGGATTCGCGGGTACCCGCTAATAATACTTGCAACGGATCGGGTCTGAATTCATGTTTTGGACCCGTGAGTAATTGAAATTCACGGTTTTAAGATCCGCTGTTAGATGAGTTTAGGTCCGGGTAATGAGGTACCCGGACCAACTATTTCTTCATATATATATATAGCGACATAATTATACCATATTAGTCCATAATTATAATACGATATTAATTTATAAGTGTGATAGTTATGTTGTTAAATTGTGTTGTTATGTTGTTAATTCATATGTATGATGTAATGTTATGTTAATCAAATAGTTCTTATGAATTTTTCATCCTAATGTTGAATTTGTTTTTAATGTTTATTTTGAATAAAATTAAGTTGTGTTTAAAACTTTAAATTAAGTTTTATAATTTTTCTCCTGTTGACTTAAATAACATATAAGATAGTAGGAAACAAATACATAATTGTATAAGTTACTTACAATTATTTTTAATATTTTTGAATTTACAGTATCCAATGACCCACTGATAGTATACCTAACATGTATTAGCATGAATCTGAGTCAAAAAATAAAGCAATGTGGCGGGTACGGGTAATGCACTACCCGAACTCATCCAGACTCATTGTCATCCCAAATATTAACAATCCAAGAGCATTAATATTTAATTAAAAAATAAAATTGCATACAATAAAACAAAAACAAAAAGCTAAATAAAGTAGTTAAATAAAAAATGTAAAACTTTGATATTAAACAAATCACATTACATCAAAAATTGAAGCATTACATCATATTTAATTTTTCTTCTTCTTCATTTCTTACGATATACTCACGGACCATCTACATCGTCCAATATTATACTAACCGTGTTTTTTTCTTCTTCTTACATTGAGGTATTACATCATAATTAATTTGAATTTTAACAAACCATATTGTCTTAATTACTATTTTCTAAAAATAAATCAAATTAACTCTTAGAATAATTTTTTTTATGGAAAATGTTAAATTTTAGATATGCATTTAGTTTTTTAATAAATTACATCGTTAATATAATAAAATTGATTTTTACCATATGTTCGCTTACCATAATACTTACTATCTTTTATATAAACGAGTAAGGTTATTTAAAAATAATTAGTTTAAAAATATTCATGACTGATACGTGTTAGCTTCTTGAAAATAGAAAGGGAAACATATTTACAAACAAATCATAATACTAAAATTCTACCAAATTTGTAAAATAAAAAAGGAAATATCTTTACTACTGCATCAAGTCATTGTAATAAGATCATTTTGGTTTTCTTTTAATATGGTATGCTAAAGAGGAGTAATATGGTATACCTTGACCGTATAAATAAATAACTAATCTCTTTCGGGGTAAGGTACATAGCTGTCACATTCCAAAATATTATTGATTAAATATAAGTGGTTTGAGTAAAACTTTTGGAAATCCTAAATATATTTTAGGAGCACAATTCACTTCAAAAGTGACCAACTATTTTAATTTATACTTACCATGTTTTTAATTGCATATCCAGAGCAATTAACAACAAAAGGACACGTTAGTATGTAAAGAATTAAAATGAATTATGTATATACTAATTACATATTTTAATATAATATCATGTCCATGTCAAATAGAAAAATTTCAATGAACAGATGTTGTTGATTATGCAAGTCATTTAGAAAAAACTTGATATTTTTAACATTTACACACTAGTTTTTAGTCATCGTATGAAGGAGTCAATTACACACATGAAAAAACCTTGTCTTTTGGCCTTGGCTTAACGTCAAGCTTGAAAAGACAACAGAATATTATTGTAAAATAAGACTTAATTTAATTTAATTGGGTGTCAAGGTAATTATCTCAAAATAAGATCACTATATATTTAATTCATGTTTTATATTTTTGATTAATGAGAAACAAGATATACCCAATTTGGGACAAATACATGAGTATGGGATGGAAGTTAGACAAATGATGTTTTTCCTCTCCCTCCCTCTCATGGCTTAATTAGGCGTAGAGATCGTCTCCATTGATGAAGAGAAAAATGCTTAAAAAATCAAAGAAAAATGTAACCATCAATAACATATGTATCTATTTGATTACAATAAAATCACTTTTGTCATTAAAAATAAAGATAAAACATACATTTATCTCTTTATTAATATAGATGATCCAAGTTCATTAGCATATTCTCCTTAGTTTCATTATTCAACCATCTTGGAGAATAGTTAGTTAGCAAAGTCCCCTTACTCTTTTTAGATGAATAGTTAAAAAAATTTGGAAGTTAGTCTCATATCGTCTATCTCATTCTCTTAAGCATATTTAAATATCGTTGGACTACTTCTCTCATTACCAATTGATTTTGAGATGAAACATTAACAGAATATCACAGTCAAAGTTTAACTTCTGTACCATTGTCATTGACCAAAAAAATGTCATTTAATCATAAGTCAAATATAATCATTTGCTTGGTCTGATAGACTTTTATAAAATGGTATGTTGGAAAGCAAGTCCATACTGTGAACTTTATTATCTTGGGTATGATTTACACATTTTTTATTAATTGATTTTGAGATAAAATATTCAATTCCTAAATTATATATATATATATATATATAGGGGTTTACTAACTTAGGGAAATGAATTTTCTAGTTGGTGCAGGTTAGCATTGTTCACCAAAAAATTTGGACAAAATTAACCATCCTATTTTAATTATAATAAAGTTAGATACTTTTATAATTTTTATTAACTCACTCATTCATAACCTTCCCCCCTCCCCCTTTAACTCAATCATCCCAAAACACCAAAATTATTAACCTTCCCACACCAACTAACTTTTGGTGCACAATGCTAATCTGCACAAGGTGGGTTAGATCAAAGTGAAAGTATGTCTCATAATTCTATGAGCAATTACAAATCACTTATCAACAAGGATCTCAGACTTAATGTGTCAATTCCTCATTGACTGAACCGAATTTCTTTTGCTGAATTCATATACTTTTAATCTATTAAATATATCACTTGTTCATGGAGACTTTATGTTTTGGAGTAAGGCTAGTCCTCTTCTTATTTTTTAATCCAAAGTGCATGAATTTGCACTAAATTTTTAAAGTGGTGTATAAAGATGTCAATCACTCATCATATTTAATAATTTGTGCCACTCTACATTTTAGATTACAAAAATTGATATTTATACTTCTATACCATTAATAAATCCAAAATATGAAGTACCTACTATAACATAATTTTTATATATCAAACTTATTATTTGATAACTTATTTTATTAATAACTATTATAAACTTTCACACATTTATTTTATTCTTTACATTAATACATTATTAATCTTCCACACATTCTCTTATTTCAATCTTCTCATTTTCTCAACCCAGTAAAAACAAACAATAACACACACAAATTCAACAACTCCATAATAATTATTAGAGGAATAAAATGAAAATTTTGCAAAAGTTTTGTATACATCATATCAACTATCACATGTTATATTCTTAAATCTTCACCCAGTGAACTTTATATATTTCATTTCCTATATTTAATTTTTTTATTAAAGAATATAACATGAAAATAATACATCAATATTAGAAAAAATAAGAATGCGGGTTGAGTGTCTGTCAAAATGTTATCTATATTTCTATACTATATATAAAGACAAAACATGGTAATTTCCACCATGGTGTAATTTTCACTTTCTTGTTTTGTCATTGACACTTTTTAATTTCTACAACACATTAATCACCATAAACTAATTTCCAATTCTCTATTTGCCCTTAATGTTTTTAATTCTATTATACTAAAAATTATACACTCGCTGAAAACATGTTCACATTAATATCCTTATAAACATTTATAGCATGTAGAATACACATTACAAATAATAAGAAAACATGTTGACTGAAGTACCTATCAACGCTAGTAATAATAAAGGCAAGGCATAATTTAAGCTGAATAGGATACCCAAACATATATTAAATGAACTAGCAAGGTACCCGTGCATACGCACGAGACAGTACTTTTTGTCATGTGATTAAGAACATGAATATTATATGAGCATTAATATAGTTAAAAATATATATGTTACACGTACATTCACATTGTTAAAAAAATACATGTTCTTTGTGCATTTGTATACATGTGAACCACACATTTGCATGGTTTAAAACACACATGTTACCCGTGCATTCTCATTGCTAAGAACACACATGTTACTCGTGCATTCGCTTAGTTAAAACAATGTTGGTTCAATGGTGAATTTGAAACGTTGGTTGATTCAAATTTGTTATAAGTAATAATGTTGCTATACCTAATACCATTATTTGTTATAAGTAATAGTTAATGGATCTTTACTATACCTAATACCATTATTATTATTATTATGTCGGGAATAAATATGAACATTGATTTGTTATAAGTATAATTGTATGAATTATTATTAGTCATTCCTTATATCCATAATTGATTTGTTATATAAGTATTTTTGGAATGTGTTGGTATAGTTTTATATTATTGTATACAATTTAAATTTATTTATTTCGAGTTATTCTAGAATCAAATTATTCTAAAATTTATCATATTTTAGAATCAACTAATAATAAATTATAAACTTATATCCATAATGATCATTCTCTAAACAATTGAATACCAAAATTTAATATTGTTGCCTAAAGTCAACCAAATAGCATATAAATAGATTGAATGCTAACAAAAACTAAGAGTTTAAAATAACACGTATTATTTTATGTCAATAATATTGATCGTTATTAAACTAAGGATGCCAATGGGTACCCGAAACTGTGGGTATCCGCAAAAAATATCCGCAACGGGTAGGGTCTGGGTCTTTATTTTGGACCCGTGGGTATTTGGGGCTGAGTATTTTTCAGACCCACTGTTGAATGGGACGAGTCTCGTCTGGGTAATGTAGTACCCAGACCCGTTCTTATATATATAAACATAACATAATTTCCTTATTTTCTAATTTCTAACCATAACACTCTTCATTCCTAAATCATAATTCCCTTGTTTTCTTTATTCTCCTCATAACTCAATTTCTTTATTTTCTAATTTCTAACCCTAACGACCAATGTTATTAAAACCGTACCGGTTAGGGTACTGGTATAGTGGTACAGTGGTTCAGTAATTAAACCGCATGCCGGTTAAACCGGACATACTTGCTTATATATATCTATATATACAGTGGTTCACACGAACAAACAACATTAAGTCTTTAATAAAATCAAAGTCTAAAGTACAAAACATATATTTATCCAAAATTATCACTTAACAAACGCAAAATACAAATAAATGACCCAAGTATCAATCATTGAAGTTGAAGAATTGAAAATTTGAAATTTAAAAAAAAAATTAATGTACAAACCAACCGGTTTTCACCGGTTCTATTGCATATGCGGTTTAACATACGTACCGTACCGGTTAGGGGTCCGGTTCACCGGTTTTCCGGTTGAACCGGCCGGTACGTCACGGTTTTTAAAACTATGCTAACGACTACTCTTCCTCTCTAAATCATAATTCACTTATTTTCTTTATTCTCATCATATATATATATATATATATATATATATATATATATATATAACCCAATTTCCTTATTTTCTAATTTCTAACCCTAACAGCTACTATTCATCCCTAAATCCAAATTCCATTGTTTTCTTTATTCTGCTCATCTCCTGTCTCCACTAGAGCCTCACTCCCTCTTCACAACTCATTAATTAAAGGTCAGTATTCTTCAACTTTATATATATATATATATATATATCAATAATTTTTTTAAGGGTTTAAATTATACTAATATTCTTATTCTCTATAATGAAACACTGAGAATTTGAGACAATGTACACTTAAAATGCATGTTTGTCACTGTTTACATATATATATATATATATATATTCGCATATGACTCTCTCAATAATCAATATGATATTGTTTAGTAATATGATATCAGTTTTCTCACTCTCCAGAAGTAAAATTTAGTAATAAAGCTCTATTGTGACTGCACATGAATTGCTTGAACTTTATCTGCATATGAATTACTTGACTTTATTCTCATTCTTTTTTAATCTTTGTTGACAACATTTAGTAATATGACTTTATTACTTTATATTTAAGTGTGACTTTTTTATCTTCAAGATTGGCTATGGACCGATGTCAGAGTTAATATAATTTATTAATTTAATTATACATGTTTAATTATCCATAAATTATAAAACTATAATTTGATACACTTATTCTTATATTTTCAGGATCTTCCAAATCAAAATAGGATTTCAATTTTATTACAAATACTATACTATATGATATCGATGACGATGATAGTAAATTTATTGACTTTCTTATATATAAAGTTAATTGTTATATCTTTAAATTGTATGTTTTTATTTTGCAGGAACCCTATTGTTCCATGTGTTGTTGATGAAGGAATCTTAGGCATTTGATGTGTTATTATCTTATTTTAAATCATGCTCTTTGAAAAAAAAGATTTGTATTTAAGTACAATTTAGAGTTGTGACTTATGTTTTAATTAGATTTTATATTTTTTTTTATCATTTGCTTCTTTTTTATTCTCACACGTTGAATTATAAATTTTTCATAATTTATAACTTTTTTGCAATTTTTTAAATATTATGTGAATTTTTGGGTACCCGTAGATCCGTTGGGTACCCATGGACCCACGGGTAGCAGACCCGATGGGTATCTGCCTGGGTCTGGCCCCAAAATGAAAGAACGGTGCGGGTCCGAGTAGTGTACTACCTGGACCCATCCAGACTCATTGCCATCCTTATATTAAACCAATAATCATTGTCGTTTGCTTCATATGTTATCAACTGTAATGCAAATTGGTCCCGGAGAGTACAATTGACACTATTGGAATTGTTATATTAGAATTAAACATTAGTAAAGTATACTAATAAGTAAGACAAAATGAAGTTAATAGTGATAATTACAAAATATTTTACGCAGTAAAAATGACATTTGGTCCCTCATGCTTAAGACAACTTTCGTTGGGTTAGAAACAGACTGAATCATTTCAATGTCAAATATCTCACCAATGACATTTGATGTACAACATTGAAATAGAAACATCACAGTATTTATTTGTCAATTAAAGAAATTAATAAACTGAGAATGTCAATTTGAGAAATAACTACCTCCTAAGACATCAGTAGCAGCAATCACATTCAAAATATCTTCAAATGTAGTGAAATGGTAAATGTAGAGAGGAATTTCCTTAAGTTCTTTTGCATTTATTATGGTTCATTTTTGAAAGATTAATTTGTAAACATGATTACAACCTCTATATTGTCCCTTGTTCAAAATGACATCAAAATTCTGACCAATATAAGTACAACATTCTCTTAGTTCAGATTCCCATTATGAGATGTGATAATTCTTCACAACAACTTGTATTTTATCCCCTAATCAATACATTATAATGTTATTATATGTTTTACAAAAGAAATAGAGTAAAAGTAATAGAGTACCTTTTGATCTATAAAGATCATTTCCAACGAAGGAGAAACAAAACGTTCAACACACCACACACCTGTCGTACCTTCAGTTTCCAAGTATCATTTGAAGAATTGATTTCTTCAAAGAAATTAGCTCGACGCGCCATGCCGACTTTATAAATATATTATTCACACATTAATATTTCCTTTGTTAATAATGAAGTACAAATGATATGAAAGATATTAAGAACTGAATAAACTAAACTTAGTAGAACATAAAACTACATTCAAACGTCAACAATCACAAGGGCTTGTGATTAAAGACAAACAATCGAAACGAAAAAACACTAACTCATAAAAAAAACAGAAATAACGAACAACCTCAAATCATTCTATAAAAAACAACCAAGAAATATTAAAAAAAAACAAATAAGAACAAAGTCAAATGTTAGTTTTCTAATATAAAATAATAAACTTAAATAAAAAACAACAACAACAAACAACTATGTAAAATTAAACAAATATATTGAAAAAATAAATAACAACAAAGTGAAACTTTCAATTTGTAGTATGACAAAAAATAAAACCAAAAGTTTAACTTTTTAGAGAGTTGGAATGAAAGGGTGAAATGAAGAGATTTTGAAAGGAAGAGATGAATAATGAAATCTATTAAAGGAAAATTCTAAATGTTAATGAAGAGTTGAGATTGAAAATGAAGAGTCTGGAGAATGAAGAATGAATAATAATAATAATAAATGATAATAATTAGGATAATAATAAAGCATATTTTTTTGGGATAATGAGATATTAAAGGAAAATTGTAAATGAAAATGAAGAGTTAAGATTGGAAATGAAGAGTTGTTGGAGAACAGAGAATGAATAATAATAATAATAAAGTATAATAATTGGGATAATAGTAAAGCCTAATTTTTTTGGATAATGAGATATTAAAGGAAAATTGTAAATGAAAATGAAGATTGTGATTGGAAATGAAGAGTTGTTGGAGAAAGGAGAATGAATAATAATAATAATAAAGTATAATAATTGGGATAATAATAAAACCTAATTTTTTTGGGATAATGAGATATTAAAGGAAAATTGTAAATGAAAATGAAGAGTTTGATGTGTGGTAGGAGAATGGAGAAGAAAATATTGCATGAGAATCTGACACGTGACAGAGCATGAGAAGCTGACACGTAACAAATGAATATGTCAAAGAACATCATTTTATTATAGATAGATTTGCAATTTGAGAGCAAGCTTCTCCAATGTAAGTTAATTTTCTTGAGAGATAAGTGTGAGATATTTATAAATTAAGTATATAGAAATCTCAATTCATTAAATGATGTAAGAATATATCCTCCCACTCTTTAGTGTGTTTTGCACAATATTTCACGAAATTCGTTTGGTACCAAAATCACTATCCCAATTTCAATGTTACATGGCCTAAGTTTGCAATCCATATTTAAAAAAAAATGGCCTTTAAACTTAAGCACCATACATTTTACATGGTACAAATCAAAGTATAAATTTTACCTAGGGAAGAATAGTTTTTTCTGTTTGGTGATCCTAGTACAAGGAGAATATATCATAATTTTCAACCATGAATGTAGAAGAAGAGGTTCAAAGGCTCAGGGAAGAAATCAAGAGGCTTGGAAATGTTCAAACAGATGGTTCATACAAGGTATATAAAACAAAAGGGTACCTTTTATTTTCTTCATATTTCAATCTTCTGCTGAATCTATTTTTATATTTCACATATTTTTCACCCTCCCTCTTATTATCTTATTTAAGTGCTTAATCCAGATCATGCATGAGAATGGTTAATATATGATGGTGTTAACTAAATGTGATCACTTTTTTCTTTCTTGTGGATCTACATCATTTGTGGAATTTTGAGTCATTAACAAAATTGTAGCTTAATTTATAACCATGGATCTAGGCCTGCCTTTGAATGAAAACAGAAGATGAGATCATTGAGCTTTTGTTAGGCCAATTCTTATAGATTTGGATGAACTGGGGGAAAAGAAAAGAAGATTTCATAAAATCTTTTATTGTTTGGATGCATTAAGAAAGGAATGCAAAAAGGTTTATCCTTTTTATGTACGCAACCTTACCCCTATGAGTTGAGAGGCTGTTTCCACGATTTGAACTCGAACCTCATGTTCACTAAACAACAACCTTAGTGTCATGGTTGCTCTACTCCCAAAGCTTGCTCTAGATCTTCATCCAAGCGTATTAGAAAAAATAAATTTGGCTATGTTGTTGATATTATTCATCTGAGATAGCAAGTAAAAGCACTGTATATCATAATCAAATGTTGTTGTAAGACCATAAAAACTTAGCTTACAGAACATAGTAGGAAATTCTATCAATGAACTAGTGCAATGTGTTTTTTAGTTGGAAATGTCAGCAGGTAATGATGATTCTACTTGCTTATCTATATGCAATTTGTAGTTTTGACATCTAATCTTCACGTGGATTAGTTTTACTGATCTATTATGCATATCACCACTTTCTTGACATGAACAAAATATGGCTTGTATTGTGAAGGTTACATTTGGAACACTATTCCACGATGATCGATGCGCAAATATATTCGAAGCACTCGTGGGGACACTAAGAGCAGCGAAAAAGCGCAAAATAGTCACATATGATGGCGAGCTACTTCTTCAAGGAGTCCATGATAATGTGGAAATCACTCTTAATCCTAGCCCTGCAGCTGCAGTTATCAACTGATACACTTCTAAAGGGTCATGGACACAATGTATTATTTTGCATGATTGTGTAATGTGTGTGGAAACTTATTTCCCATGACTACCAATTTAATTTGAGGAAACTATGTATTTATCAATTTCAACTATCAAGTGCTGATAGTAGTACCAAAAAAGCTATGAAGTGATAAAACCACAATAAATGACTGGTAACTTTTTATGCAATGATACTCTTTCTATACTGTGGTTCTTTCTCCCTTTTTCTAGTATAAGTAATTGCCTTAGATTCAATCCTTGTCACTATGTAACCCAAGAAACAATGCCATTTTTGGATTAACTTATTTTGATATACTTGTGTTTTTACTGCAATAAAAGGGGTCTGAATACCACATGCAAGTGATTATGAATATGATTGATTCTTGAGATTTCATGAGGCATTTAAAGCCAATTCATCTCATAGATCATAGAAACTAGAACCACATCAGTATTTAACTAATTGCATTTAGACCTCTTAACTGAAGGCATTATTATTTCTTAGGCTTTGTTGAAAAGGACACCTTAAAGGATCAATGTTAATTCACTACCGTCCAGGGAATAGCCCTAGCTGAATTGATTTAGCAAAAAATTAACAAGGCCTAAATGTACATGCTTTCAAGTGAGGTAAAAAGTTTGAAAAAACCATGCCAACTAAAGTAACACAATCTGAAATTGTTTGTTTGTGAGATAAGTTTTGGAAGGAAAGGAAATGAAGGGTTTCAAAGTTATATCACAAGTTTATTTCGTGCCTTTCAAAGTCTTTCCATTTTCTTCATTATCCTCCGAAAACTATCTCACAAACAAACATTAAAAAGATACAACCGTAAGGAGGTATTCTCATGATGATCCATCCGAAATTGAGGTGAACAAATAGTTTATATTGAACTCTACACGAAGTTCGACTCTAATTAATTCTTAACATGTTGAGATAAACAAAAATTAAAAACTTTATCGGTGGACCCTTCTATTAACATTAAAGGATTAAATCGAACATAATTTTTCTTTCACATAGATTGAGAAGAATGGATGGACAACCATGATTAATGTTTGAAAGGAAAGAAAAGGAGGGGATGATGGGCTCAAGATTACACGATTCTTACATGAATATTCATTCAAAGTTCCAAATACACTAAGAAAATAAAAATACAAGTTGATCAATATTAAAATATAGTTATAATCACATTTCCATACAAAAAGATAAAGAACACAGGAACAATTGGTTTGATACCATGATTGTTGAATATACAGAACTCTATGTTAAAGCATCAAACCTCATAACCAGGATTTACTTTTTGTTGCACATCTTCATAACTTTCTAACTCTTCCATGTCTTCCAAACTCCCTAGAAATAAAGGAAGTCTTTGGTGCAACTTAACTGGTTGAAGTGAAAGAATTCTACTTTTGCCATTAGACCCTCTTCCACCGGCCTGCTCTACAACGAAACTAAGTGGGTTTGCTTCATAAACAAGCCGAAGATGATCCCTTGGATTCATTGCCACACCCCCATACAACAATGTTCTGTGGAGATCAGCCACCAAAGAACATATATACCTGGCTGAGTACTTCTTGGGGTATCTGCCTTTCCCTTGTCTGATGGTGTCTATGTATCGCCTTAAGCCTTCAGGCCAGTCGAAATATCGTGCATCGTTTACAGAATAAATTTGCCCTGCCCATATAAGAGATTTGTTAACAACATAAACTAAAGCTAGAAAAACCTCGAGTTCATTCTTGAGAATATTAAACGGGTCACCTTAGTCCTCAAGAATATGAAAACTCCACATTGGTCCCATAGGAATCACAAATACAGATCGGCACCAGAAGCATTAGTCCCTTGGAACCAAACATATAAGTCCTTCAAAAGGACTAATATGACCCACATGTGATTGCTTAGGAATCACATCAGGTTTCACGGTTACCAGGGATTAATGTATCCGGTGCCTATATCGTCACTGATGAATTTGGTGGCTTATATAGCCTAAAGCTATATTAGTAGCTTTTACTGTTTTTCATAAAGGAAATATAACAATGACAATAAGCAAATATAGATGATTAACCCTGTGTAAGATGATTTCAACCTTTGGTTGATATATAACAGAAAAACGAGTTATAAAGCATCTACCAAATTAGCAAGGGCAACAATATTAGATTTGCATACATTTAAATCATTTACGGAATATATAAACTGCATATATTACCACGGGGAGGAATTTTAATGCTTGGATTTGTGAGAATAAAGTCTCCTGTTGAATGATCAAGAGTGAATGCTTGTGTTCCAGAACCAAAGGTGGTGCAGAGTATAGTTGCAGATGAATAGAGAACATAACCAGCAGCAATTAGCCTACTTCCACTTTGGAGTGAATTCAGCATAGCTTTCTCCTCTTTAGGTAAATCATCTAGTTCTTCAAGGCGCTTATAAATACCAAAAATTGTACCTGTTGGAATGGATGCATCAATATTTCGAGAACCATCTAGGGGATCTATTACAACCACATATGGCCCATCATCGCTTATCCAGATCGGTGCATCATTTTCTTCAGAAGCCATGACAGCAACTTTTCCAGATTTTTGGAGGGATGACAGGATAATTTCATTCTGCAATGATGCATTATGAGGAGTATTGATCAACCAGATACTCTTTTTCATTATTATTGATTAATACCATACTGCTAATAAAGGAAATTATGTAGCTCTTTACTAGAGATAATGGCAAGGAAATTTTAGATAGAGCGGTCACCGATCAAGACTAGTATGGTAAACTAGTAATACATCTA
This sequence comes from Lupinus albus, assembly GCA_009771035.1. NCBI lineage: Eukaryota > Viridiplantae > Streptophyta > Magnoliopsida > Fabales > Fabaceae > Lupinus > Lupinus albus. The sequence continues at coordinate 3,856,149 of CM020014.1, read as the reverse complement.
AAAATAAGATCGATTCCAATATGTAATTATCAATTCAACATTACTAACAATCCATATCATAGGTAGCTTCCATACAAATGCCTGTCGGTGACATCATAGGTTTTATCATCTGCAAGACTTAAATGTTCACTACTTTGAGTTGAGAGGCTAACCAGCTTTAACACACCCTTGAAGGTTTTAAGACCAACTAAAATGAGTCTTAAATGATTTAAGTGGATAAGTATCAGCATTCAAGAGAAAGGGAAAGGTTCTGTCCATATACTGTTTCTTACACTGATATTTGGTTGCAATTCTCATGATCTTACTGTACTATTTGCTTAGAAATTCGGAGGTAGATTATATTGATTTCCCAAAGAGTGTTTCAACTACTAATACACATGGCAATAGGGATTACATTAAAACCAAAAATACCCTTACTTGAAGAATATTCAGGTACACTTGGTAAGAGAGAAAAGAAACAAGGATGATACAATTTTGTTCTGCATGCACTGTACTGCACTCTACAGATTGCACTTTCATCTGATGAATTGGCAAGATTATTTTCCTACCGAAAGATGAATTGCAAATGGTGGCCACCCCATTTTTATTCCATCCTTTTTCTTAGAGACAACTACACCTACCTCTATTGAGATTTGACTTAATTACCTCACTCATGATAGGGATCAGTCATCAGTGTAATTTTAATATCACCCTCATAAGTGTAACAGTAACATAAATGTTTTAAGTCAAACCTTGGGGTAATTTCCCATTTTCCTTATCTCATTTCCAACCATTCCAATTAAGCATACAATTACACAAAGGAAAGCACAAGGAAATAACACACACCAAGGTAATCACATTAAAGTGTAAGAAAAAAAAATGGCACTGATTTTAATAATCTGATGGAAAGATAAAGATTACTGAGACTATATCAAGAGGCTTTGGAGCATCCCTATCTGAACCAGCACCAGCCACTGCAGCAAGACCAGTTTGTTTGCCAAGGCTGGTATTAAAAGGAGAAGCCACAAGAGCTGCGATTCTCTTGCAAGCATATTGCATGTGATGAAGCAACACCACCAAATCATCTTCCACATTAATTCCTCTCTTACCCACATACTCTATCAATGTAACAAACCCATCATCATCATTATCTCTTGCCGATGCCTTAAGTGGCCTTAATCCATGCCCTAAAATTGAGGACATTCTTTGTCTGTAGAAAGGGATTCTCAGTGGGAAAAGATGGGTTTTTAATGGGAAATTTTGAAGCTTTGGCCGGAAACTGGGGAGCCTGTAAAAGGGTGGTGATGTTGTAGTTGACTGCATGTTATAAAAGGTTTATCTATCATCTTATCATTTGAGACAATTTCAGTGGTTATCAAAACAGCTGAAAGGGCCTTTCTTTCTTAGTGGAAAAGCTGGTCTTTGATTGGGACAGAAGGATTAAATATGTTTTGAAAATTTTGTGATTTTGATGAATACACAAAATCCCTAGGCATCTCTATAAACAGGTTGATTTTACATAAGGAAAAACCAAGATAGTGTCAAACAGTTGAACCCCTGAAGAATGAGATTCCACTGCAGCAGAAATTAGTGGGTTTTAGCTTAAGACACTGCTAATGGTCTTATTCTGGTACCTGCTTAATTGCTTTAACTTCTTTTTCAATTGAAAGGTGTCAAGTTGCATATATAACTACTTGACTAGAAGATACATTTACTTTTTTTTAATGCTTTAGAGTTTAGATAAAACTAGAATAGTCTTTTTTTCATTACTTCATGGCTTGGCAGTGTGATTGCTTCAGTAATTTTTTTTTCTACTTCACTCAAGAGTTGTGCCTTCATAGATTTTATTTTTTCACTGTTAAAGTGGATCAAACCTTAAGAGATGGATACCTCAAAAAACATCAAGATATGGATGAAGATTAAATTGTCCCCATTTTCTTTTCCTCCATATCCTCAATTTCCAAACAAGTTTCACCTGATTCCTACATAACATTTCTTATTTTTTTTCATACTTTCCAAGTCAATATTAAACATAATAGAGAGCACAAATTCCCTCGCGGGCTTCAATTTGTAGACACCAAAGATAAAATAATGCTATTTGGGGTAATGATAGATATCATTCGACCCAACACAGGGAACAATGATACTAACCCTGCATACATAAAACTAAGCATGGCTGTGAATTTATAACATATACAAATATAATTTGTAAGAAAAATATACAAAGCTGATGAAAGAAACACTGAGCCCTTCATAATGAGTGGAATGGAGAGAGTAGTACAACTTTAGTGCTGATATTATGAATCCCCCCTTCAATCCAGCTAGTCAAACTACAGTAAACATGCTCAAGATACCCCAGTCAGTAGAGTTAGAACAAAACAAGTGGCAAAATGCCCATATTCTATGCTGTTTGAAAGGAAGCTAGTGGTGAAAATCTTGTAAAGCTGTATATGAAAGAGAGAGAAACATGAAATTGACATCAGAGAAAAATGAAGTTCACTGATGAAATCATGAAAAGCTATTACATAGTTAAAATTAAACAGTAGATACCTTAAATGGAAGATGCTGCATTGATTAATGATATCATTCCATTCAAGCACAAGATTTTAGCATTCAACAAAACTTGGAACCTACAAAAAATAGCATCAATCTTCAATCACACCTTAGAGAAGCTTGGCGACATGAAATCTTGACAAAATAAACAAATTATAATCATCCAGACATTTCAAACAGTTTGACTAAAAACCAAAACCAGAAAGATACACAATAAAAAAGAAAACCATAGAAATTAACAAAACACATTTGACAGGAGAATATCTATTTTTACAAATATATATTTGGTTACTTTTGATCAAATATATAAAGTTTGTTAGATAAGTGTAAATAGCTGCTGATAAATATGAGTTTAGTTACTTTCCATATAGACATTGCAGCTTTAAACATGTTACAGAAATTCCATCATTCAGTAATAATAAAAGAAAAGCAATGTCACGAAGAGTCCAAAGTAACCCATTTCAAAGTTATCCTTTTCTTTTGGTTTTACGTGGTAAACAGAGCTCAGGGGAGGAAACCAGCAGCTTTGAGCCACTGCAATTCCAAGCTTGGTGGTGACCCAGTAATCCACATGAGCCGTGTAAGTCTTTAGTTTTTGTGGTTCCAATTTCATACAGTCTCAAAAACTTAAACTTCTGACCAGTAAGACCGAAAAGCTCGCTATCCTCATCTGTAGTATATGCCCCCTTCTCCATTATACACAGGTGGTTTTTCACTGCGTGAAGAAAACGTGACACCAGATTACCTCAGAAATTGCCCAGATATTTAGACTTCTTTTCTGTCCCTTTACCAGTAAGAACTAAGAAGGATTTTTCAGGCATGTATAAAACAGAGCTTGAAGAAGAAAATCCCTCCTAAGGCTGGTGAAACCCAAAAAAACTGAGTCCCTTAAAACTGAGTGTCCTATTTTTACAAATGATAGCACCCCTAGGAATGACACATCGGATACTGTGGCTCCTAGCACATGGAGACACCAGAATTTAACAAAGCCGGGGCTGAACATATTCCAACAGCTAATAGAAGATGGCAGAAAATTCATACTTAACCATGTGGTTTGATAAAAGCAAAGTATCTACTTGTTTGAGGAAAACACAGGTTGCCCTTTCAGACTTCAATGAGCAATTGGCTCTATCAAGTTCTAAGCAGAAAAAACATGAACAGGGAAGCATCTTCTTCACGCTTTTCCCACTCTGGTGCCATCTAAGTATTCTGAAAATCAGGATCGGATCTTGGGAAGTCTAACTATTTGTAGCTCTTCTAGGCATGGTATACATCGCATCACATCATGTCTCTCAATAGTATATACTATTTTTATAGCCATCTCCATATTTTCTTTATTCCTTAACACTAAACCTAATTTTTCAATGCTCGGTCTATGTCATACCTAAGTAGGGATCTGCAGAGGTCATCTAGACATCAAGTACAATCTTTAACCCTGAACCTACAATTTTGGGAAAAGAAAGGAGAGATACATCTGGTTTGTACATTTAAATCCTAACCTACAATTTTGGGAAAAGAAAGGAGAGAAACACAATTTCCCATCCTTGTTATTTTCCCTTTTTCTTTTCCAAAAAAGGTGGATGTATAAGTTAGATGTACAAATCACATACATATAACATTATTGTAAGGGAAAAACAATGAAAAGAAGGATAATGCATTCTCCCAAGGCAGCAACAAAAATTGCTCAGAAAATACAAAGTAGAGACATAAATACAAGAGCTCTCACTTCATTCCCATTCCACTGGTAACTTAGAAAGAGTGTTGGGTCAATGGGTCGCCGCTAGTTCAATCTGAGTCATGAGTCAAATCATACAACATAAATAAATATAAAACATATTTTTGTTATATATTTATCGATTTTATGGTACCTGGAAATTTAAGTGTTTCTATATATAAACATATAAACACAAACTTATACATACAAAGAAAAGGGAATGATTGGATATATGGGTATTTATATACACATATGTTTTACAGAGAAACGAAATTATAAGTATCTAGTTATGTTAACAACTTTTGATAGCAAAAGGGGGGAAGATGAAATAAAATTGGCTTGTCTCATGAAAGATGCAATAAGGGGACTAAACAAGCAATAAATGACAATATCAGAAGTATCAGATAACTAAATATTTTCACCAAATTCTAAGAGACAAGAATTGGTAGGGCAAAACAGACAAAAGAAACAATTAACTGGTTCTCATAAAACCAGGCCAAGTCAAACGGGTTGGTTTGAGACTTGCTGACTCAATGGTTTATCTGGTTTACATACAGGACTGATAAAATATATTACTCAGACTGGTTGATTATCTAGTTCACCGGTCTGATCCAAGTTTTATAATTACGACTTTAGGAAACCATGTGTTGTTTTGAGATTAAATAGAGCAGGTCACTTAAACATTGGCCATAACTTGGTCTACTACATATCCTAGGTTTATTTTTTTTACTCAACTGGCCCGTTTCTAAAAACATAAAGTATGGCATGCTTGAAAGCCTATTAAAGACCTACATTACATGGTCAGATGGTGTTCAACTTCAAGTACGCCAATGGGCTTAAGCTTTTTAGCTTTGACTTTAACCTTTAACAAAATTACTGTATTATGTATATCTTGAATAAATAAGCTATGTAGGTGGGGCCGTGGGGGGATAGATTGGCCTTTTATAGGCCTAGGCCAGGTCATTCTTTTAGGCCAAACTAGACCAAGAGTAGTTGATGCGGCCAGCCCATGATAAGCCACTTCACCTAATCCCATCCATACCCAAAACTCGGGTCAGATGATTTCTATCTACTATAAATACAAGCATTTTGCTCCAACAGAAGGTTTTACATCTACGTTGTATGCAGATTTGAAGATAATCACAAATTATATCAGTTATTTACCCAAAAAGATATTGAAACAGAAGAAAAAATTCATATCAGAGACAGCTTCGCCAACATCATAATCTTAAATGAGAAGAACTTACGCTAAAAAATCTGAAGAATTTACAAGTCTGGTATTAAGATCAACGACACCCTACTGTTGAAGCCTAAGCCGATTGTAGAAGACCAAAAAGTGATACTCAGGGGCCCAATACACAAAGCCAACAACAGGCCCTGCTTTTAGGTGCTGCAAAAATCAACAAAAGGCAAGTTGCAATGAGAACCACTTGCACAAAAGTAATAAAAGATAAATTGAAGCTAGAATAGCAAAGATAAAGTAATTAGACATGACTGGGGAATACAAACCTTTCCATCTAGAATCACAAGTTCACCATCAACCCATCGAGGATTCTGAAACCCTGGCTCAGCCAGTCTCCCTTGACCTTTATAGCGAGCAATCTGAAATGTATAACATTAAATTCGACAACAGAACATTAGTCTCCTTTTTTTACTGTAAATTAATGTCTTTATTTTAATAAAAATTGAGGGAGGGGTGGAGGGAGCAGAGAGACTTAATTTTGACACCCCAAACCAGAAAAAGAAATTCATACCACTCCAAACTCTTCAGGAATTAGCCCTTTATGAGGAAGTTGATACCTCTTTCCAATTTTTGCACGAAATGCCACCTAAAGAGATCAAGGAATATAAGTATATAACTAATGATATGTATGATACAGACTGTATAGTAAGAAAATTAACTCCAAAAAGTGAATGCAAGATGAACCCAGTTAAAAAGCTTGGCCACCAGACTACATATAATAAAGTATCAATTATATTAATGATGCTTTTATGTAATACCATAGGTAATACATTCATGTAAAACACACATAAATTATGTGTGGAGTGCACTGGGGCAGATACATGTGCTAACATGATGCATACAACAATTATAAGCTTCACAGCTATCAAAATTATAAATCAGTATGAAGCATTTTTGTATTGGTCTGCTTTTATTGATGGAATTTACATTGGACGGGAAAATCACTAATCAGTCAACCAATCCTGCACATTATTAGCCTTGTTAACCTACCTACTCATAAAAAACATCACCGTGAAGCTAAACAAAAGGTTATGGCTGTACAAACTGGGAACACTATTTCCTAGTTGACATATAGGATGCATTATGCCATTATCCCTTGTATATTTTGTCCACAAGCTATTAAGCTTGACAACACGCACAGCACTTTAAAGGCAGAAAATCCATACAAGACATTTGAAGGGAACACAATGGGTCTCTAGACCTTCTCAGATATAAATTTGACATTAAAGCCGTTTGAACTCATCTTCCTACTACAGAAAGGGTGCAGGCAGATATAAGGGTTCTCAGTATTTTTAACTTAAAATCATAGGCACGTTAACTGTTTCAACTTTGAAGGAAAATGTTTATCCCACACCACCTTTAAAAGGTGTAGGTGGTGTAGGGTAGAGAGACATATGAAGAGATGAAGGAGATGTGATTGGCCGTTGGCGATGTGATGGAAAAGGAAGAGAGAAAGATAAAGTGTAAAAGGAGTGTAGGAGAAAAAGCGTAAGAATATCATTACTCTTTTTTCAATATAATTATCAATTAAATGATAAAACTATCAACATTTTATTTACTGATAAAGAAATATTTATTATCAAGACTACATAGTACTTTTTTGTAAAAAATATGTAATACTTTTTATTTGACTTTAGATAATAATCATTTATCACCCTAAAATTTATTCAAATAGTACTAGTTGTTATTAGTGTTAAATGTGTATAAATGTATATTAAAAATGTTTTAAATTAATATGAAATAAGTATATCCTGCATGTACTTGCAATCAAGGTTAGATAAATCCGGTTATTTAGAGCACAAAAATTCAACAGAAAAACTATTGCCATTATGATTTCCAGTTGACGGGATATTTTGCACCACCGTGTTCTAATTCCTTTTAATAATCAAAGATTGCATTTTCTACGCAAGTAAAGGTGGTCTCTTGAAACCCTCTCTGCCTTCCATGAGCTTTAATTGCTTAATGGAAACCAATATCACAAAATAGTATAGGATAGTGATAAAAAATAATTAAATTTTTAATTGTTCGATAGATTACAAAATTGAGTTTTCAATATTACCTGGCCAGCAGGTACATAAGGATCACCAGTTAGTTTCAAAGCTTCTACATACTCATAAAACTCAATATCTGAAGACTCCTTAGCCCCACCATCCTCCTGCCATTGACCAAATCTACGTCTCATTTGAATGACTTCAGAAGAGAAAAGACCATGTGCTCCAATGTATAGACCTGATGAAAATGAAAATGTTACTTTTTAGCACTGTCAGCACTTATAAGCCAATATTCAGCCCCTCACAATAATAATGAATGTGACAAGTTCTATAGAAAATTACCATTTAAAGGGTCCAATGAAGCTGGTATTTCAATGCGATTGAAAATTGTAGTCCCAGATAATGGCTGATGGTTCTGAGCCTTGCTCAGAGTGAGATTTATTAATTCTCCCACCTCTCTCAGCACCTAAAAGATTGAACCAAAGCATTTTAGTCTAAGAAACTTGTGGCTACATTCAACAATATAGAATTTTTCAAAATTATAATTTGTAGTTTCTATTCAACTACTTCGACCTACTTTTGAGGGAACCTTCCCCCTGCCAATGAACTTAGCTAGGTCAAACATAACATGACCAACTCTGCTTCTTCCTTGAAACATGGTTGATTCATCTGATGCAGATTTCCCTTTGTTATCACCATCCTGCTGATTGACTTCTTTTTCAACTGTAAAGGAAAATGAACAACGCCCCTTCATCTCCAGCCTAGCAGGAACTCGAAGCAAATCTCTAGCGGAGAAATTGCTGGAAAGTTTCTGAACAAGACCCCCAATGACAATTTTGACTGCAATATCATTCTGTTCTTCACGTTCAAAAGTTCCCAGACCACCACTTATGTTAATCTCATCATTTCCTTCTGGGCTTGTTTCAGATTTAATGTCTTCCAGATCCAAACTTTCTATATCGCCCTTCTCTTCATTTTCATCTTCTTCACCTTCATCTTCATCTTCATCCTCATCCTCATCCTCATCGTTTTCCTCCTCAATTATTTGCTCAATTACCTTAGATATCAGATCCTTGTCTACTTTCTCTGGAGTCGTCACCGCGTAAATCTTCACCTTCACACCAGGAATCATATCTTTCAAGACATTCTGAAACCCAGGCATTCCCTCAGTTGGATCAGAGCCATCATTCCTACTATCACCATCTTCAAGATCTTCAGTATTCACAACAAATAATTGACTTTGGTCTTCTGTTGACTCAACTGAACTCAATCTATCAGCAGCATCCAATGGTTTAGAGGAAATTGTTGGGGAACCTTGAAAGGGCCCTCTTCGCTTTAAGTACACAACCTGAAAATTAAAAGAATACCCTGTGAAAACGTAATCGATTGTGCCTTGTTATGTATTATCGTTATCTTACTTTTCAGCCGCTATTGTGATGTTCCCCAGGGCTAGTGCACAGCCACCACGCGTAAGCGCTGGGGCTATGTAAGTGTGGTGGGATGTTAGGATCCAATTGCAAGGTATGGAACTTGAGTCCCACATTGGAAGTATGGAATTCTAAGGTTTAGAAGGCCTTGTTGGTCTCTACAACTACAATAGCTAGGGTGTGATTAAGGTCCTTATGAGACTCAACGTAGTTTTGCCACAAGATATGACTCTATAAGTAAAGAGTTCAAATGCCAAAAAATATCATCCTTTATAGTTAGGGGACATGACATGAACACGTGACAAGCAAATTGAGGCCCAAAAACTGAAATCATAAATTTCACAAAATTATGACAGCATTCCATCAAAATAAACTTAATTTATAACTTCCGAGATTGCATTTTTCATGAATCTTAAAACAATGTAAAGCTCCATATGAACACCGGGAAGTAACATTTCCAATGTAAGTTTGAATCTGCATTGGTTCCCACTCAAAATTTAAAAACAAACCAAAAGGGCTTCATTACCATCAACAAAATCCAACTCAGCACCAGCAATTTGTTGTTCCAGATTTTTTATTAACAGAAAATCTATGAGCAAAATATAAACATCATGGTAATAATTCAGATACACTGGTATATGAAATAAACAAAAATTAGAAACTCGGATTGGGTTCCCAGCAAGAAGCAGTATGCTTCAAACTTATGTAATCCCCAGTTCCTCTTTAATCATGAGTGTGATTTTTTTGTTTCAGTAATATTATACATGTGCTATAGGGTGAACAACGGACCAATTGTAAGGTTGGTTGTTGACTTGTGACCTGGAAACAATTTCTCCACTATGTAAGGTTGTGTACATTAACCATTCTCATACCTCACCAGGTGAGAGTCTTGTGCACTAGGCCGCCTTTTTTCTATTATGCACATGGTAAAACTTGCCTTTTTAAACATTAATTTGATAAAAAATTATTTAACAGTCAATATTGCAAATGATTCTTAACATACTCATTTATATTTAGATAGAAATTTTTTGAATGGGAAAGAGAATCCATCTTCGGTGCAATTAATTTATGTATGAAAACATGTAATTGAGCTCAAATTTTAGAGACAACCGCTCGCTGTTTATGTTGCATTCATTCCAGAAGAAAATAATAGAAATTATGGTGTGAAGTCAAGAAAAAAATACCTGTGACTTGAATGCACCTCTCTTATCCTTTGTAAGGAAAAATTCAAATAGAGGAACACCAGCAGCAGATGTTGCAAGCTGCCTAAAAAAAGAGTCAACAACAGAAGCAACACACAATAGTATCAGAACGCCTAAAATATCTCATGTACAGAAATGCCTTGAAACAAATTAAAACAAGAAAGTTGTTTTCATGAGAACCAAATAAAAAAATAGTTCTATAGCATTGATAATACAAGGAAAACAGATGGCACTGAAAATGCCTATACTTTTATACAGAGAACAAATGTTTACATCTTTGTCTGATGACAATCTTAGTTCATAAAATTCAGCACTTGACTCACCATAATAATAATTATTCTCTATCATTTCAGAAATTTCAATTCTGTAGTTAATAATTTCATTACTTCATTCCATCATAAATACGTTTATCATCTAGATTAAAATGTTATCAATATGAACAGGCTCTTAGAGGTGCTAAAGAAAGTATGACGATAAACTGCTAGTTCAATCAAATTGGTCAAAGGTGATAGCTGCAGACCCTCATAGCAACTTAAAATAATACCATCTTAACTTTTATAAGACAGTCACAATTTGGAAGGAGAGAGCTCAAGTCAAAGGCTCAAAGCAATTAAACCCTGTCAAGAGTCACAATTACGAACTACTAAAAAATGACAGTCATAAAAAATAGAAAACTACTAATTGTGGCATATTTAAGGTAATGGAAGTCTACCAAAATATTTTTGAAACACTCACATGATTCATTCCTCAATTGTACAGAGTGAAAGTGGTGGAGCATCTTCTTTTATGAAATAAGAGTTTCTTAACATGAAAGAGGCAAAATTGGTAACACACATCAAGATATAGAAATTACCTAGGACTATAACTCCTTGCCACATATCTTCCATGCTCTGGAGTTATGTGAATAATTAGACCATGTGGATCGTTAACATCTTTTGAAATACCAGACCACCAACCCACCTGCAAGAGCCCATACGTATGTGACTGAACAATTTATTATGGAAAATCAAGAGTGTAACAACATTACTAGTTAAAATCAGGTGTTAAACAGTGCAACTTACGGATAAAGCATGAAATGCTAAAATGTCAATATGTCATGCCAAAGTGTTAATCCATTTAGCCAAGAAAATAAAATAAAGGATACAACCCCTCACTTCATATGTAAATGATTTAAAACTATTACTATTACAGAACCAAAGTAACACAACAGAATGCACTCTGAAAGCTAAAAACAGAATAATAAGTAGATCAAACACACACAAATGAATTTTTATTTTATATGTCCTGATGCTGAGTGTCATTAGACTCTGCAGCTAATTGCAAGCTCTATAAATGAACATAGTCTACAAGAACTCATAACAAAGAATAAACTAGCGAGGGAAGTCTTGTTTTAAAGGCAGGGACAAACTTTCTACCAAAGTAAGCAGTTTAAGCAAGCTACAAGTATAATTAGGGTCACACGTTAACATTGCATTTGACACTCTATTGCCACCACAGTCCTAAGATGTTATGTAAGTTGTTATTGAACAAATTCAAGGAGAACTCACAAGTCCAGCACCAGCTTTATCTCTTAAAAAAGCTGCATCAGTGTACCGCTCTTCCTTTATGGCTCTCTGAAAGATTAGAAACTATATATTACCTAAAAAAGTATATAGGATAGTAAAAAAAGCACAAAATTAGAGGGCAGTATAAAAAGGTTTCAACATCAGAAAGACATCGCGTCAGTCAAAATTCCTACATTGAGATGAGACATCACTCTTCCAACACTGTCATTGGTAGCTGCAGCTGCAATTGCCACCTTAAGTCTAGCAGCGTCTTTGTAATCCTCCAAATACACAGAACGGTTTAACTGAGACTGTTGAGGACAAAATCATGTCAGCAGTGAAGCACCATTAAACCAAAAGGTCAACCAATGCTTTGAATAACATGCAGATTCAATGAAATTCTAATTGAGTGTGGCATGTAGTTCCCTTGGACAAATAAAACAAGATTAATAGCATAATAATAGGTTTCTCCTTGCAGCATTAAGGGCTTGCGGCTTGCCATTAATGTCCAAGAAAAATCTCCTCCACAATTACATAACTGTTAACCGGAAGCAAATTATTTCCAATTTGACAACCTACACAGTCTTTAGCAAACCAAAGTAAATTACTTAATCTGAATGGTTTTAAGGAAGAGCTTGTAGGCCATTTATACAAGCATCCAAAGGTTGCGTGCTTCTTGGGAACACCGAACACCTATTATATTGGGAAGACTTTCATATTAAAGAAGTCGGCCATTAATTAACAGAATCGCCAACAAAATTCATTGGGTGGAGGGAGGGGGTCGCAAATAACCTCATTACACTGCAAATATCGTCAAAGCTTTTGGAAAAAATAAGACAAATGCCAGTCTCAATTGGGACAACAGAGATAAAGTTGTGTAAAAAGATGGCATATTGTGGAGATTATAGAGTATCCACTATCCTAGAGTTGTGTAATGGTGTAATTGTAGTTTTTGGATTTTGTGAAGGTGCTTCTAGCTCTAGCCAACTCTCTTACCATTATTCCCGATTCTGTATATAATAAAATCATTACTACACACAAAAAATGAGGGAAATTACACTCACCTTCTTTGGATTTAACTTAATTACATTCTATGTCACTCTTGTTTTTAAAGTTGCATTCAAAACAAAAGAAGTGTTCGGTGCAATTCAGCGTAACTTCAAGAATACTAAATATTTTGAGAAAAGGTTAAAATTTTCAAAACAAATTATATTGCTCCTAACGCACACCAAATCAAGGTTGCCTCTTTCTTTAAAAAAAAAATACATTACCATGGATTAAAGAAAACAAGAAAATTGAAACAATGGGTTTATATTTCTTTGCAATTGGCATAACCGCAAGATTGTTTTTCTTGTGCCTCGAGGTCATGGGTTCAAATCTTGGAACCTTACCTAAGGTAAGGATGCCACTAGGTGGTAGCTTCGTGCACTAAGTGACCGGTTTATATTTCTTTGCGTACCTTGAGAACAGAGACGATACGCTCTTGTTCATCAACCTCCTCGAAATGCACGCGCCACCGATCCCAATCCCACTCTTCTTCTTCTTGATCATCATCGCCGCTATCATCCGGTTCACCTTTTTCTGCAGCAGCGTTGCGGTTGGTGAGGAAGTTAATGTAGGAATTGAATTGGTTGATAGCGTTGGTGAGGAAATCATGAAGAAGCGAATCCCATCGGGGGTTGGCGGCACCGCCGGAGGAGGAGGAGGAGGAGGAGGAGAGGCAGCGGGACAGGGATTGGGAACGGGGTTGGGGTTGAAATTGAAGAAGAGAGGGTTTTGTGAGAGTGAGAGGGAAAGTGATAGAGAGATTTTGGTTAGGGAAGTTAAGGTTTGGAGGTGAGGAAGTTATTGAAGCCATGAAATTATTGAGAGTATGTGGATGTTACTTCGTATTTTCTCTCATATTGTTTTTCAGTGTTTGAGGGGAATGTATTGGTAATAAAGGAACATAGTACAATTGTTACGGGATAAACTATCCCAAATTGGTATCTTCAATCATGTTCTGACCAATTATATACGGTTAAATCATTCACTTCGCTTTTCACTAAAAAAATTATTTCTAATTTAATTTTCTAAAACTTTTAAATGACATGATAATATATAATTGGTACTAGTGAATCATAATTGTGGTAAGATGAAAAAATAAAACATGAGGCTAGTGAAATATTTTGGTTAGTGAGGTGGGCTTGAGAGCAAAAAAAATAAGGGGAGGATAAGGATGAAATTTCTGGTGTACCTTCCCATCACACTTTATTATATTATTATTTTCTTCACCATTTAGGGTGTGCATTGGTCTAAAAGTACAAATGGTGGTTAACATTTGAGTCTAAAGTGTAAAAACCATTTGCTAAAAGTCATGTTACAAATATTTTTTATTAGAAATAAAATACATGCACTTCGGTATATGTGTCAAAATGGGCGAGCCGAGAGTCAGGATAGTCTGCCAAAACTAAAAAAAATTATAAGACTTGTGTATTATATTAGATGTATTTTATTGAATTTGAGTTTTTTAGCTGGACCAACTAAATATATGTTAATTTAATGAGTTTACATTTTTTTTAACGAAATTGGATGAACAAAAAAACTTTGTACACCAAATTAATTACCTTTTTGATATTTCATTCATCGCATTCCTATTATCTCTCAATTTTTCATTGGAATATGTAGCAATTGACAACTATGTTGAGTTGGAAGAATAACTTATTTTTGTTAAATCCAAGACTACTCTTTTTCACTGTATTATGTAATGGTATTTTTTATATTTACGAGGGAATTCACTAATTCTACATCTTAGTCATCGATTTTATGGAAATTCAATGGTTTGAGTTAATGAGTAAGTCTAAATTATTAAATTATTCAATAATTGATGGCTAAGATGTGGGGTAAGTTTAAAAAATTTACTCTTTGAGTAATTGGATCTCTCCTCTTGGAAGAAATCTCCAAAAGTATTGTTTGTAAAACAAAAAACTTTTTATCATTTAAATGAGTTATTTTCTTCAACTCAAAAATTATTGAAACACTCTAAGTATGATATTAGAAGCCAAATACCTTACATATTAGTCTTCAAAGTGACAAAAAAACTAGTCTTCAAAGTTTGATGCTTTAACATGTTTGTAAATATTGAACTTAACTTACCAATGTTAAATTCATTAATATATTTTTTGGGTATATATATATGAGGAGAAGTTTAATATGAACTAACATGATATGTGATATAGTCCCCAAATTTAAAAATATGCAAAGATGATTTACTTTGGGTCGAGTTCAAGATAGTTCTTTATTGTGCCTGTTAAAAGAGCTCAGTTTCATATTTGTACATATTTTAAAGTTTATGGATTTAATCACATTGCACAATTAAGATATACCTTTAAATTTCAATGGATTATTTTACCCAAAACCATAGTTTGATATTCCTTTTGCACATGTTTTAAGTTTTGTGAGTAAATTACATAGGATGTATGCTAAGTAAGATGGTGATTTGAAAGATAAAATAAATTTGTTAACTCTTCCATTTTATCATCTCTTTTTAAACAAATAACACTTTATTTAAAGTTTCCTCATTTTGTTATGTCATTCTCCATGGTATTTTCCTTGTCATAGCCTTATAATATATCGAAAAAATATTTTGAGTGAGGGGTAGTAGAAAAAATAAAAAGGATAGCCTCTAATTCCTTGGGTATACATAATTAAAATTAGAAATAGGTCGAGTCAAACCAAACTTAATTTAGCTTAAAATTGTGTTCATCTTAAAACTTAATTCAAACTTAAATGAATTATTTATCCAACTCAATATATAATTGATATAAGTTCTTAAACTAATTAATTTAACTGGTAACTTCATAACACAACTATTATTATCAATTTCATTATCCACAATAATCTCTACCCTTCACTACCATACCAGTAGGGGTGGAAACAGGTAAGGTCAGGCTTTGGCCTAAACATGCCGAGCTTATATAGCACATAGGAGCCTGGACTTGGTCTGTTAGTCTGTTTAAAAAATTCAAAGTTTAGGTCTGACCTATTTAGAAGTCTGGTCTGACTTGTTAGCCTGTTTATAGGCCTAATAAGGTAAAAAAATTAAAAAAAATTAAAAAAAAAATTTATGTACAAATTAGAAAAATTTATTATAATTATAGCAATTAGTGTAACTTTTTTTACATTGTTATCACAATTATTTCCATCACCTTTCAATATTGCGTAATGTATTCGAATGATTTGTGGTGTCTTTGAGGTTGGAATATACAAACCAATGTCTTTTAATATCATAGTAAAATATGATATTGTTCTAACATTTAACATGAGTTGAGTTATGTACTTAAACTCAAGTCTCAACAATTAAATATTCAATTATTAAATAGCTTAATCTCTAAGTCCCAGTGGATTTACATAATTATTTTTTTATTTAGTTTTTTTGAACATGTTATAAAAATAATTTATAAATATATAATAATATTACATAGGTCGGCTTGTTAGGCTTAATAGGCTTTTTAAAAGGTCTGTGTCTGGCCTATTTCGGTTAAATAGGCTTTTGGAGAAGCCTAAGCTTGACTTGTTTACTAAAAAGGCCTAGCCTGGCCTAACCTGTTATAAGCTAGGTAATAGGACTCTGAAAGGCGGTCTGGCCTGTTTCCACCCTTACATACCAGTGAGCCAACCCTCATCGCACCATCATGTAGTCTCAACTTAGCCACAACCTAAGCTCTAACTCAAATAGTCATTACAATTAGGGATGGCAATATGGGCTTAGTCCGACGGTCCATCCCGTTTTGATCAACATTTTTGGCGGGTCGGACTTGAGATTTTAGCCCAAAATCCCATATTCAACTCAGTTTGGAAGCCCATTTTTTAGACTGACCAAGGCGGGTCGGGCTAGCCCGGCAGACCAACATTAATATTACTTAACCATTTTAAGGTTACATGTGATTCCAATAATGTGGTCAATTTAATATTATTTTCTAACCGAACATTTTACACATACCGTGTGCAACCAATTTATTATTCATATATAAGACATTTATGAGTAAATTACTTATCAATGTACTTTATATCATATACAAGACAATTACATATTAGTGTTTAATTTATATCATATATCATATTTTGCTTAACTTAATTACATTTATCAATTTTTTGTTTAAAAAATTACACCTCTCATAGAGGGTTGATCAATGTAATGTATGTTTGTAAATTAAGGGTTTTTTGTAAGTGTAGAAAATTGAAGGATAATTTATGTAATTTCACTAAAACTCATGGAATATCAGTGTAATTTAAATGTATTATTGAAAAAAACGGGTCAACCTTGCCAAATATGGGTCGAGCTGGCATTTTGAGACCTTTTTGTAATAAGGCCAACCCAGCCCATATTTTGGCGAGTCAAATGCAGGTCTCGTACATAGTCGGGTCGGGCTGGTCCGTTTTGCCACCCCTAATTACAATGATGTGATATTAGATTATACTTAAACATGCTTAAAAATATAAACCATTTTGAGAAATAACTTAACCATTTGGACATCAACATGTATAATAATTTTTTTAAAGAAATATGTGATGAGTAAATGTTTCATTTTATCCCTCAAAAGTAAAAAAAAAAAAACTCAAATTGGTTATAAAAAATGTCAAATCATATTTAAAATTACTTTGTAGTTATTTACAATATACTTTATCATAGGCTATTTTTATCATCACTTGAGAATCCTAAAGAATAAGAAGTTAATTTGTATTTTTTTTTTAAAAACTAAATTGATACATGCATTTTTCTTCAAGATAACCTAGTATTTGTTGAGAAAAATATATAATAAAATTGACCAAATTGTGGTGGCCCAATTTCCCAAAATCCCATGTTTTGGGCCTAATTCAGCCCAAACCAAACTTTTCACTCAACACATCACCACGTTTTCTTGGTACTCGAAACCATTAGTTTTTTGCACCTTAAAATATACTATTACTTCGTTAAATGTGCTCTTCTTTCTTCCTTCATGGGATAGCATCTTTCATCATCACGTAGAGGAGAAGGCATAACTGGAACCTTTGGTAACATTCTTATACTTTTTTTTCGTTATAAATTTATACCTGATTTGTTTCTATTTTTTATTTCATTTTCTGCATTAGTCATTTCAATGCAAATTGCATATTGTTCTGTAATTCATGTCAATTGATGACCATGACTGAGATCTTGTGGCCTAATTAATTTATGCTCTTGATCCAATGTGATTTTGTGACAGTATATAACATGATTTTGTTTAAAGTTATATAAATCTTAAGTTAGTAATTTAATTTATTAGTGATAGGAGCATGCATTTATCATGCTTGAACAAGTGATTATTTCTCTTACAAGAGAGTTATCATATATTGAATCAAGATGCCTTTAAACTCACTGTCACATACAAGTTTAAAAGAAAACCAACAAACAACAACATCTAAGCGTCAATCGCACTAGGTGGAGTCGGCTACATCGATCGAATGATGTTGTAATGTTCTATCATAAACTCATTGTCACACACAAGTTTCCTAGGAAACCAAGGCGAAGGAAAATATTTTCTTCTCTTAATTTTTATATTTTCGAAGATTGTTAGCTCGAGATAATGTCAACAAACGACGGAGAAGTGGAGGAGAACGTGCCTGCAGTTACTTTAACCAGCAGAACTAGAATCAGAAGGAGACCAGACCCATTTTTGGTAGCATGTAGGTGCTTCAGCTTCGTGACTTGTTTGGCTGCCATTCTTTGCATTGTAGTCAATATTCTATCCGCTGTGCGCTCCTTCAGACACGGATCTGATGTATGCCCCTCCCCTTTTCTGCATCTATCATCCTCTCTCAAAATTCTCATTCTTTGTTCTAATGTGTTTGTCGCCTTCTATCTATTTTTCAGATTTTTGATGGCATATTTCGCTGTTATGCGGTTGTGATAGCGTTTCTTGTGGTTCTGGCTGAAACAGAATGGAGTTTCATCATCAAATTCTGGAAGGCATGTTTTCTTTATTAATTTATATGATTTATTGCTATTGTTGTTGATGATTGAAAAAACATGGTTTATAGGGTATTATTCTTTACTGTTTCTACTGGTAATATTTTTGTTCCACATTCTAATTGAATAATCCTATTATTCACTTGACAGGTTTCGGAGTATTGGGTTGCAAGGGGTATGCTGCAGATATTGTATGTGTTTCGTTTAGTCAGAATTATGTTTCTGATGCATTACCACATTACTTTGCAATTTAGCTATGCTTTTTCTTTTCTTTTTGTGATGGTCACTTATACCTTAAGCAACGTGTTTTAAGTTTTCAACTTGTATAAGTTTTGTACATCTTCAGTTGTTTTAAGTTGAAGCTGGGATATCGTCAGATCGATTACATCTGTACTGGTAGTAATGTCCACTAATAAATGCTATGTTAGTATTTATTAATTAAATTATCTTCGGGTGCTAGTATTTAAAACCACATCAAATTATTTGAGCGTTAGCGAGATATTTTTTTACAACATGGTGCATGAACATCGTTCTCGTTTGGTTTCTGGATCATGGTTTTATTTCTGCAGTGTTGCAGTCATGACAAGGGCTTTCCCTGACTATTTTGGGGAGCGAAAGGAGCTTGTTACATTTCAGAGCATGGCCAGCTATTTGCTTCTTGCCTGTGGACTAGTTTATGTTGTTTCAGTAAGAAGAAACCAAACTATTTAGTCGAATAATGTCTATGTTTCTTTGATAAGGTTTGTTATGTGTAGCAGAGTGCTTCCGAGTAAGTGCTGGAAAAAAGAAGTACAATTTATTTGTTTTATATTAATGTTGATTTGGCAAGATTTTGGGGAGTTAATAAGAGATTAAATATTGTAAGATGTATGCCACAAACAATTTCTTTTCTTTCTAATTAAAAATTTCAATTTTAAAATATTTTAAGTTGCATGTAGTGTTATTGCCCAGTGGACTTGTCATTTATTTAATTCACTCTTTTATCATATTCATATATCATTTAGATCCTTTCAACAAAGAATAAAATTACCATTTAGATAGAGTTCAAATTATTTTCTAGTAGATTGTTATCGTTCTTTACATTTTTTATGTGACTTTCCCCTGTTAATCTTCTAATAATTTATTCTCTACCGGGGAATGGAAAACAAAGTTGACACTCTTGTTAATTCCGTTGCATTATTTTCAAGGGAGTCCTTTGCATTGGGTTTCTAAAACGGTCTCGCCAGAAGCAGGAGATCACAGTAGAGCAGGCAGCCAAAGATCTGGAGGTATGCTGCTATAATTTAATTGTTGGATTGATTTCCATCCGCTTGTCTATAATATTTGATAATTGTTGTCCCTCAGTTCAATGACATCATAATCCCAGCATAATGTTTGATCTTGATAATATGTTTTGTACAATGGGAAAAACCATACTAACCTAGAGAGATCGGAGATTTTCTTCTGCTACATATCAGTCTTGATAATTGACTATGGATGGATATGAACTCAATTTGAATTGAGAAAGGCCGTGTCTCTGAATAATTGACCATATGATTATCCCACATGAAAACATTATTTTCATGTCTACTGGACTATATCTACTACTTATTCAAATAAATTTTGTATTGAGAAATGCTAAAGAGTGCGCAGCTATTTTTTGACGAATATTGCACAACTGGTGTGACAATATGATATTTACAACTGCATTACCACTTTCACTGCTGTATTGTTGTCCTATCTTGATTGGTTAGTAGCCAATTCTTTTGTATTGGAAGCTTCGTACTTTACTGCGCTACTCGCTTGTGTTAGAGGCTTGCATCAATTCCTGTTACATTGACCATGGACCTGTAGGTCATATTGCAGTAGTACTTTACCTTTTATGGGTAGTTGTGCCTTTCAACTCCAACACAATTGATGGAGATTTGGCATAAAGAATCAACGACCAACTCTGCATGGACTTAGTTTTCAATTTTAACCTAGAGGATTTGGAAAATAACATTTCTCTCAGTGACTTCTTATCGTCCATTTAATCAATATTTATTTTTTTCTCAGCATTATTTTTTGCAATTTACTTGATTTTTATGGATATTTTCAGGGGTTGGAAAGGCGCAGAGCGGAACTCGAACAACTGCTACTTGAAGAAAGGGTTTGAAACTTCTAACATGAGTAGTGCTAAATGCTAAAGTTGTTCCATAGTGAAGAATACCTCCGTGCTTTTATGTTATAGACTAGTTGCTTAAAGGATTGATTGTTGTAGCAATTGATTTACCTTACTAAAGATGTGCCATTACTTGCTTATTCTGTGTAAATATATACAAGTCATATTTTTTATTCATTAGACTTTTCATTCTAATCGTTTCTACTCAGGTACTAGTCTTTATTTTCCGAGAATTTATTCAATATATTAGTTTTTGTCTTTTTGAGAGATTAGAATCCCAATTCCTGAGATTGAGAATATAGAGATTGATACCCAGAAAAATAAATTGTAAGGGTCAAAATATAAATACATGAAGTACTGTAGTTATGCATTCACAAAAGTCATGTAAATCATCAATATGTAAATGCCAGAGACTTTAATCTGAGTTAAGGTAGGGTATTTGGGTTATATGAACTTGGATTGCATGTTTAATTTTCTGCATCATTGATGGAAATATCATCCAACTAGATATAAGAGTAACATAATAGACACAAAAATATTTGAAAATCCACATGAGAAACTTCAATCAGATTATTCTATTTCACATGTGATAGTTGGAAATAACAGCTTTCTGAGAGTTTTATGTTTGCCGTTTACCCTTGCCCTTTGATGCATTCCAGTTTTGAGAAAATTTTGTAAGACCTTCTTTGAATGCTCCAAGAGTTACCCCTTTTCTAACCAAAATACTTGTTACCCCCATTTCTGATACCTGTGATCACCAATACAAATCATGTCACATGATAATCCTTCTTCCAACCAAATAAGATGAGCTAGGAAACTGACACACTTCTATATTATGACAGGAAAATTTAAGAAACATAATTTCTTAATAAAAAACAATATATAGCTTTATTACCCCTTTGATGTTATTGTTATCATCATCAAAAAAGAGCATAGAGTTAAAGGGGACTCCAGTCTTTACATGAATTTTCTGAAAATGATCTGTTTTGTGTGTCCCAGTGTAAAATATTTCCTGCACAATCATAAATAAGATTTAACTTTTGCCTGCAACAAATGAACAACAATAACCAAACCTTAGACAGGCTTTACGATCAAGCGACGACATAATTCTTTATCATAAATTATGTCCATTAAATATTAACTTATCAATTCCCATATGCAAATTAACTTATATTATATGGTTAGTAGGTAGTAGGTAGTAGGTAGGTATATTTGTAATAGAATCTTAGCCCTGTTATTAACTAAGACGTGCAGTTAATCTGATATATTGCTACATCCTTCACTTCACAATGAGATGTGAAGTAGTCATCAGTTTCCTTATTATCTCCTTTTACAAAATATAAAACTTGAAGCTCCCATACCACAGAAGAAGATGAAAAGAATAGACAGAAGAAGATGAAAAGAATAGACAGAAGAAGATGAAAAGTAAAGAAGAGCATGACTGTGTAACACACCTGTGCGACAAACATTGAGGTGATGCTGAGTTTGTCAAGAAATGTTTTTGCAATGTCAGGAGTTGGTGATTTAGAAGCAATGGCAGCATCAATTCCCTTGTCTTTGAGTGCATGCAAGATCCCTCTAGAATGAGGAAACAAAGAAGGTGTATCACGTTTGGAGCGGCACTCACTGAAAATTGCATAACTAATATCAACACATATCATGAACAAAGATATTATTGTCTTGTCCTCATAGATAGGTGTGTGTAACTCATAAAAGACAATTTTTTTATCATATCCTTTGTTATTGGGAAGAACTCTATGAGGAACCCACTAAAATAAAATGAACCCCACATAAAATAATGGCACTCAATGAAATATAAACAATCACAAACATGTGTTGAAGAGAATATGCAAAGAAGAGCTTCTTTGTATCAGAACAAAAGAGAATTTAAGAGATTATACATATATTATTACAGCTTTACATAGATAATTAAGTTTCTCAATATATCAATTCCATATATACAAAAGCATAGATAAAAGAACAAGAAAGAAAAAAGAAGATAGATAGGTACGTATATATATATATGTGTATGTATGTGTATACCAGTAGAAAGGCCAGAGAGTGTAATCTAGATCGAAAACAACAAGCCTTGGTAGAACTTGAAAGAGTCCCATCATTTGCATTGCCTCATCCTTCACCTTCTGCATTTCCTCCATTCCTCTCTCCAATTGGATGTTGTACTCATGGTCCTTAACTCCTTATAATAACACACTTCTCCTATGTGGAGGAGCATGCACCAATTATATTATCAATATCCTTTTCTAATCATATATCCACAATATTTGTGATGGACTTCTTAATGAAATATAAGATGTAAATTGGTTTCATGATTTATACTATTTTTTGAATGGGGATCCACATTTCATATTCCATAGTGTCCCAAACCAATTGTAAGATGTCATCTACTTCAAAAGAAAAATATAAAAAACATAAAATCACATTTTTATGTTATTTGATGAAATATGATTGATTTAGTACATAGAGATGTAAAATTTTAGGACAAAGGACCTTGGTTCCTATTTTATACTATCATTTTATCAAGGTCAACAAATGACCCAATAACACTAAAAAAAACAAGGCCCTAGATTGGGAATTGGTTGCCCTATGTAGACAATTGAATTATTTAATTAAGCAACAAAAAGAGTAAATACTCATTTGGTGTGTCCTATTAGTAAACTGAAAGTTACTAATGTTCATACAGCAGACTTTTCTTGTAGAGGACTTGAGCCCTATCTATGTTTTGACTCCTCTTCTTGCTCTCTCCCATTGGTAAATTAGCATGATTACATAAAGCATGTGGGTTTTCAATTTAGATCCTTTCTCCACATGATCTTATCTCCAAAATAATTTTGTATTTACATCACAAATAATATAAAAAATGTTAATTTATGTTTTCATAATTTTTTTAATTAAGTGTCAATTTTTAATTAAATGAAGATACAAATAGGTATACAAAGTAAGATAAGTGATATTCATTCCTACTCAAGAGTCCGGTATTAGATTAGATTGTGACACTACAACAATTATTTTTAACTGTTGGGTTTTGAAGCTGTAATCTTCCTCCCTCCAAACTTTTCTCAATGGACATAATTTTATTTTTTTCATTTTCTTCATAGTTTTTTTGTTAGCTCCCAAATTTGTAGTGACATTTCAAACTTCAAAATAGCATTTGTTCCATGTATGGGCTATTGTAACGGCCTTTTGAGACTTTAACCTCGAACATTGTATTAAAAAAATTGATTACTGCAGCATCTTTTTTCTGTGTCCAATCACTCCAATCCATTCTTTTGAAATTTGCTCTCGTCCTCCCAAAGTATTATCTTACGGTAAAGGTAAAGATAAGGTTGCATATATTTATTCTTCTTAGCTCCGTTAAGCTGATGCACTAAGCTGCACACCAAGCCACGAGATGTCATGCTCCATAATTTGGACTTGAAAAGCTCTTTATTTATTTAGATGACTCGTTTGCATCCGAATAAAGTATGAAATTTTGCACCCAAAACATGTCCCAAATTTTGTAAGAGGAAAATAATGAATATTTAAATTTTATAATAACATGTTTTCTTTAGTATATGTTTTAATTTGACTTTCCTTTGACCAAAAAATGCTAAACGGGTCCTTGAATGTTATGCAGTTTAAATCATATTATCTGCACATGCCAATTTTTGATAGCTATAGACTCATTTGCACCCGAATGAAGTATAAATATATGCCCAAATTTTGTCCGTCATTAATGACAGGAAATCAAAAACACGAAAATAATGAATATTTAAATTTTATAATTAACATAATTTCATTAGTATATGATATAATTTGACTCTCCTTTAACCAAAAAATGATAAAATTTATATTTTTGCCTTAAAAGGTTAGAATTCTAGGAATATGTATAAAAAACAAAAGGAAAAAAGTATTTAATATGAAAGTTTTACTCTTTTAAATATAATGTGATGATATTTTTACTCTTAAATATAAAGTTAAAATCAATAACTTACCTGTGAAGATAATTATTTTCCATAGGATGAATAATGCTTTATTTAGTGGGGTCTAAGAGACATAATTAGTGTTAATTGTGATGTGGAATATAAATATAATTGTGGTGTTAGAACCACATTAGAATACCAGTTTGATCACTTGATGGAAATTGATATCCACTTCTATCTCCTTATCTGTTCAATTAAAGTGACAATTTTATGAAATATTTTAAGGGACAAGAGCATTCATAATGGGAATATAGATCATCTCCATTAATAGAGAGATAAGTTCTTTAAAAACAAAGGAAAAATAATATTTAATGAAACATTTATCTTTTTAAGTAAAACAAAATAATATCTTTACCATTAGAAACATAAGAAATTTGGAGTATTTATTTCTTTAAAAACAAAATAATATTTTTAGGGTCTGTTTGTGAGTTTGTTATTGGAGGGTAATAAAGGGAATAAAAAAGCTTTTGAACTATGAAATATATTTATGAGATGATTGTGACAAGTTTATCTGTGTAGGTAAAAAAAATTATGAGGACCTTTCCCTTTTCAGAACACTTTATGTACTTGCTTAGAGCCGAGTAAAGAGTGGATGAATGAATATATGGGTGACTTGGAGAAGATGAGTGAGTAAATGAAAGAGGATGAGTGAGTAAGAAAAAGAAAAGAGAAGTGAGTGAGTGATTTTGAAATAGTGAGAAGGAAGGGAAGATTTGGAAATTTCAAAGTGGGATGGGATGTGTATTTTCCATTAATAAAATTCAACAATTTATTTGATTACTATTTCATTTCTTCCATATTCACATTTCAATGTTGAAATGAAAGTGAATGCCTCAAAAGTAAATATATTCCCTCCATATTTTCTTCTGTCGATTCCAAACAATTTTATACCTAAACTTAAATTTAGCATGTTATTAAATTAGTTAATAAGCTCAATCTTCTCCTTTATTGAAGAAATATCATGGTCTGAACTTCCTTATATTATTTTAATTTTGTATCTTTTTAAGGTTAGTTAATTGAACCCCACCCTATATCAAGTCCACTGTTTTGAGTGGATTTTTGGAACACTATATGAATGTATCCATAACTTGATAATAAATAAAGATAATAATGTATTTTCTGGTATAAAACAAAACATGTCATTCTTTTACTGATCGGAAGAGGTAAATTATCTCTTGGTATGAGGAGATACTTTATTCTCATAAGTAAATATAGTTAATTTATTGAACTTTCATTTTTAAACCTGAATCCCATTAATTTTAAATAAAAAAACATCACATACTAGAGTATGTTTTTCATTTTCTCTCCCCACAAAAACTTTGTCTATTTAAGTCAATCATAGAAAAGCCATTTTTAATAAGAAGAATATATAAACTTGTAAGCCCATCTCATTCACTCCATCTTCAACTAATGAGAAGTATGAGTTAGATAAATCATGTTAAAATTGATCCAAAATTTTTATGAGCTAATGTATGGCCAATCAAACCGAACTTGAGCTTGGGATGAGATGAACTAGGTGGCATATTAAATCACATCTTGACATATAGTGAAGATACAACTACACCAACATTGGTACCCCCTTCCTCCACACCACCTTTCCTAGTAAGTAGTAACTGGGTGGCAACCGACACGGGTAGTGCATACCCGTACTATTTGTGGGTACCCGTATGGGTAGCGGGTTTTTGCGGGTACCCAACGAGTTTCTCATTTTAATTCTGTTTATATATTTTACAATAATTAATCTATAAAAATAATTATTACGTAAATAATATTATATGTATATCATAATTTTATGATTATATTCTCATCACTAAATTTTATTATGAAATAATAATAAAATAGACAAATATAATATTAAAATAACAATAACTAAGTATAAAATATTTAATTAAAATATATACGCGGAGACCCGCGAGGCGGATATCATGATACCCGTTCCCACCAATGAGCTATTTTTGTGGATACTTATTGCGAGTATTTTTACGGATACTCACATGTATGAATATTTTTGCCATCCTAGTAGTAAGGCACATCTTATAACAAACTACATCCCACCACATTGACTAGTCACTTCATTGCAAGTGTGCGTAAACTCTAGTTGATATGATATTTTTTTTAAAGCAAACCTTGAACACTTTTAAGTGTTTTCAATGCTCTTCTTAAACCATTCATTCCATGTTTTAACTATATCTTGAATGCAAAGGTCTTAAATTTATTTTTTAGATAATAAATCTACTTAAAAAGCTAGGAATCCATTATACCAATATCAAAAGCAAAAATACATGAAGTTATTTTAAAAGTATAATTAAACCTATGGTATTATTTAACAATTAGAAGAAGAATGGTAAAAATACAATCTTGTCAAAAAATACAATAAACCAATACTTATCTCATTACTTTTGGTATATATTGAATATTAGTTTCTCTCTCATTATTACATGTGTCCCATTTATTAAAGTAACCAATAGTTAATTGAGTATGTCACTTATACTTATTGTCTCATCGTGTTTGATGCTAAATATAAGTTTCCAATAATGTGTCTTCATTATATTCAACTATTGGCTAGCTAAGAGAATAAATAATTAAGTTATGTGCAGAACACCCAATAAAAGCGACTCATTCAAAAAAGGTTCAAATATATTTTTTCATCCTTCATCTATGTTGCAACTTTTAAAAAAAATAGGAAACGAGGGTGGTGGACTCGAAAATATTAAGGGTCGAAAAGTGTATTCAAGCCTAATTAGAATCAATGATGAAAAATTAAGTAAAATAGACAACACGACTAGAAATTGAGAAACTAGTTATGTTTTTGGCCCTCCAACCTTGAAAACAAAAAGAGCAAGTAAAAAATTCAAAAATAACCGTTTTACCTTAGCATTGTTAAACAACTACAACCATAGTATGTTGCTAAATGCTACTTGTTGTCACCAAGAGATTTGGTTTTTGTCGTGAGCAATGTCAATTCTTTCAACAATCCTGAAAACGAACAATGAAGCTAATTAATCCCTAATGGCTTTCACGCATAGATTTAGTCCCAAACCAAACCATTAGACATGAGTGCAATGGGCGTGCTAACCCCACATCACAAAGATCTGATGTCCCCAAATACGTTCAAAAATTCGTCCCGAATTAATCAAAATAAAGTAAAAATATAAAAGATCATAAATATTTAATTTATTTAATTGACATAATATATTTTGATTAATTTAAAATATATTTAAGGATGTGCTTGAGACCCCACAAGCTTCCATATGTTGTACTTAGTAGTGTGTTAATGAGAAACAACTTTTTCATCACTATTTATACTAAGTAGAAGTGACTTTTTTCACATGTTAAACATATACTCAACTAACCTCATTCCTTTAACGGGTAGTTTATAAAAAAAGGTGACAAATGAACTGTTACTTTATACTTTGTTAAATTTATCTGATATAAGCATACCCATATAGTTAAGCAACTAATCATTGATCTAGCAGTATAAGAACATATTAGATACTAGAAAGATCAAAAAATTAAATGTTTGACTCATGTAATCGACACTTATTGAGATGAACAACCACATATATGGAAGAAGATTAATCACTTACTCATATAATATAAAGACACCCTAGTACCCAAAAATATTGACATCATGATATTTATATTTTAAATTTTATCTCTAATTAAAAAAATGTAACAACATACCATAAGCTCCTCCGAAGATCCAAATCCAAATCCAATAACCCAAACCTTATTTTTGTTCCCTCACTCCTTCTGTTCATATATAAACTTGTATACGTTTCCCGGCCACTTTCCGAAACACAAACCTTTCATGTGATTCACTATTCTCACTTTTTCCCTCACAATTCCTTCACCTCTATTTCCTTCTCTTTTCTCTCTTTCTTCTTTTCCCTCTCTTTTCTCTCTTTCTTTCTTCTCTTCTTCTGCAGGTAAATGGTGTTGTTGGGTTTGGCGGAAGACAGAGTTCCGATTCCGGTGCCGGCATACATGGCAACCACTCCCAAGAGATCAAATCGTCTTCACAATTTCACGTTACCTTCTTCTTTGAAGTGGGGTAGCCAGAGATACCTGAGGTGCGCTAACTCTTCCGCCGCCGCGCACGCCGAAGCCGAAGCTTCTGGAAGCAGAGATCGGCGATCCACTGCGTCGTGGTCCGATGACTCCACCGCGAACTGGATGATGGAATTTAAGACGGAGAGGAACGTGAGGAGTTCGAGGATGCGGAAACCGCGAATTGACGGCGGCAACGATGACGGGATCGACGCGGTGAGGAAGAAGCTCGTGCTTGATCTGAAGACCGCTGCGGAGAAGATGAAAGACGAGATTTTGAGGAAGGAGGTGGAGGAGGAAGAAAAAGAAGATGAGCGGGAATCTTCACCGCCGCCGCCGCCGTCAGAGCAAGCGAGGCCGTGGAACCTTAGGACGAGGCGGCGGGAGGAGATTAAACCGTTTTACGATGCCGTAGGTAACGGAAAAAGATTGAAGATTGAAGAGAAGAAACCAAATTCTTCATCGCCACTGAGAAATAACAATAACTGTAACGGTAACAGTGTTTGTGCGGTGAAGCTTCCAAAGTTAAGAAGCAATTGTGAAAAGACAAAGCAAAGGGAAAAATTTTCAGTGCAGTTATCAAAGAAGGAAATTGAAGAAGATTTCGCGGCGATGGTGGGTCGCCGCCCGCCCCGAAGGCCCATCAAGAGGCCTAGAGATGTTCAGAGACAAATGGATGTGAGTTTAGTTTCTTTGTTTTTGATTGATTCTGTGATTTTTATAATAAACTATGCAAAATCTAACACATAAGAAAATTTGATTTTTTTTTGGTGCAGACCCTTTTTCCTGGATTGTGGTTAACAGAGGTTACAGCTGATTTGTATAAAGTTAGTGAAGGATCTGAGAATGGAGGAGGGAAGGTGCGTAAAGGGAAGGGAAAAATGCATCTCTCTGAGTCTGATGATGATGAAGAATGAAGAATCTTGATGGATAGGTTTTATTTTGCAATGGTACATATGGATTAAACTTCTGTTGCTTTTGATAGTTCAATTCATTCTTTTTGTTCATGAGAATAATAATATTGTAGTTTGGTGACTGTTTACTTTGCTTATAAAGTTCTGTGCCTTATTGACACAGCTCAAATATCACAGTTTTAAGCTTTCATTTCCTTCACTGTATGCACTTATTCAGAATTTGTAGTCTAGTTACTTATTTCTGAGTTAGAATTTGTAGTGCTTATGAATTGCATTGGACACCAGGCATGCAAGTTTTAAATTGCGGGTGTGGCTCCGTCTCGGTTTTGGTCGGTTTATCACAATTGTAGGAGACTATCGAAATGGCGGTAGTGCAATTGCAATTGCAGGTTTGGAGTTCAAGTTAAAACTGTCACAATTTGTGTTCCTTTTACTGCTTTTTTCATTTTACCTCCAAAATCTCCTGCTAGATGGAGTACTGGTTTGGCACATATAAGAGGAGCTCATATAGTCACATATATAGTGAAATATGAAAATAGTTTGTATAGTATTAAACTATTTCTTGTGTGGAAGAGACTGATTGCTGAACTATAAGTATGATTCCATAACATACTTCCTTCAACAATTCCTCATGTTCAATATCATGTACATTTTGAAGATGTTGGACTTTGGGTAAGTGTTCAAGTTGGTCTTTGAATACCTCTTCTAAAGTATTGTTGATTTTTGTAATTTATTAGCAATTTCACATGTTCAATTCCTGCACTTTTTGAACACCCTAAGGAAGCACAAACATCATGAAGTTGAACAAACACCTAAGGCAATTCCATCAACTTAGGTTCCTGGATGCTTTGGATTTGACACTGAATTTTCTAACAATCACTTCTGGTCTAAGAACAAAAGAGTAATCTAAGTTTGATGTGCCTAATCCAAAGAACAAAACTGCAATAGTAGGATAGAACAAAGATGATCAACAAATAGTATCAATCATTATATCCATTATGAAGGTAATTTTATTTTAATACTAGACGTTGTGGACTATATAATCTCATAGTGAAACGTGATAAACTTAGCTTTCTGAACTTTTGAAATAGTTGATATCATATTATCATATTTGCTTGAGGAAACTATTCTTTTGTGTTTGGGTTTTTGTTTTCCGTAATAATTTTAACTATACAATATCGGATTCAAATGATTCACGTTTGATATTTGGAGATTGATGTATGTAATAGGAAAAAAATAATACATAATAAGTGTAAATACCTTACTCAAAAATGATTGGGCTTAGGTTTTAAACAAATTTGATGCAGGTTTTGAATTTCGAGTTTGGAGTCTCAACATTTGGAAGAGCTTTATCAAATTATCACATTATTGGAGGAGTCTTGGTATGTAACTATGAAGATACATGGTCAAAGGCTAAAAAAAGAAATTTAAAAGGTAAATACCTTAAAGGGCTTAAACTTATGATAAGTTTGCAAATTCTTTTTGAAAATTATTTAAAAAAAGGTAATTACAACTTTCTGAAACAATATTAGACTGTTTTGCCATTGCATTTATGAATTTCAAGCATTTTACCTATAATTTCTTTCTTATATTTACGAGAAGTTTATATATTGGAATCTTATTATAATTTCATTACCAGAAATTATTAATGTCTTAAAATGATTGTTGTATACATAGGATGTTAAATACTATCTTATTGTTTAGTGTTTTATAAGATTTTTTTGAGGTTTTTCTTTTGATCTTATTTACCATATCTTATTTAAAATTATATGAACAATAATTGAATTTGTTAGCAAAATATTTCATTTATTCAAATAATTTGAATGGAAAGATAAAATAGTTTAGTTTCTGATGAAAATTTTGGTAAATGTGATATAATATTTGATAAATTTAATAATGTTTTTATCTTTCTTAATCCACTTGAAATTATTCAAAATGGTCTTATAAAAAGGAGTTGAGGTAATATATTTTTTATGAGTAAAAATGTTTATAATAACGTTCTAACAAATTTATATATTTTCGTAACATTATCAACCATTCATGTTTTTTTCATAATTGAATTTTAGAATAAGTAATACATATTGATTACTGATTGTAAGTAAATCTTTATATTGACGATATATAAATATTATACTTAATTTTTATACCTATTCATGTACGTTTTTATATGATATTTTAACTTTTATTCAAATTTTTTTGTTTCAATTACTTAAAGGAGATTAGATCAAAACCCTCATTGAGTAGTTTTAGACCACAACATTATATACATGACCTTTTTTACACAAAAATAAATTATCTCCTCATATAAGGAGATAAATTATATTTTACCGCTATTAAAATCATGCATGTATACTATTTTTATGAGTTTGTATAAATATTTTGTAGAAAATAATTAAATATAACATATATATAAATGTAGTGGTAGGAGGATATAATGAGGATTAATATTCTCTTTTTACATCCATGTAAGCAAGGTTACATGTTTGTTTATTTTGGAAGAAGAACACGTCAACTTTGAGGAAATGCATATAGCTAATAACCTTTCTCATGACCTCTACTTCTGATTCTCTTATATGTCAATGTTAGTATTGTTAGTATGTTAATGTTTGTTATATGTGAGATTCGAACCGTCGATATCTTTCGGTCCACCCCTTCTCTTTAACCCTTTTACTTGTGTAATATCCTTAACTCTGAGATGGGTTTTGTTTTTGTCACTGGTTAGACTCTTCAACATTGTGAAGATGCATTATCATCACTTCTAGAAGGGAGCACCAAGAGGAATGAATATCTCCCTCAAGTTAAGAAGGTTGCCAAAGAATGCATTAACATGTGTATTGCAAACAGCAGTTAGTACAATTGATTGATAGACTGAACTTTCGAGCTTTATAGGTAAAGTAGACTTGGACCTTAAATATTGGGCTTATAAATATTCTCAATGTCCAAAAGTTTAAGTTTGAGGGTAGGCTTCTTTTATTAGATACTACACTAGAAGTTAAACCAAACAAATCTGTCACAAACTCACAGTGCTGAACTTTCATTCCCTTCTTAAATGCTAAGCACCAAATCCATTTCAACTCAAGTGTACCAAAGCTTCCAGAATAGGAATGGCAACATGGCGGGCGGGTCAGGGTTGGGTTTGTGTTTACCCAACCCCGAACCCGAAATTCAAAACCCGAACCTAAATTAAGCGGAGTTGGAAATAAGGATATCAAACCCGAACCCAAAAAAACCCGAAAAAACATATATTTATATATATAACTTATACATGTATATTAAATTTATATATACATACATGTGATATATATATATATATATATATACATATATAACTTATATTGTGAAATTTATATATATATATAGCTTTTATATATGTATTTATATGTAATTTTATAGTTTAACATATATTAATCGGGTTCGGGGTAGGGTATTAACAATACAAAACCCGAATCCGAACCCGAAATTTGTACTCGGGTAATGTTCATTTAAATGTTTATATAGATGTGTATGTTCATTTAAATGTTTAATTTAATGATCTAATGTATTCAAATGGCTTAATTATAAGGTATCATAGTCTTTATAGTTATCCAAGTCTACCCTGTTTAGAAAAGTCTAATCTCCGATAATAAACGTTTTATAGACAATCTGATATGTTTCCATTCCAGGTGCAAGCTGCCGAAGTTAATACTAAGTGGTTTCGGATAAAACCACAGCGTGACAAAGCATTTTTCTAATGACTTGTTGTAAGTTCATTTTGCAACCCAATTACAAAAGTTCAGGTGTGAGATGCTATAATTGTTGGAAAAATTTTAAATAGACTTTATGATGGTGGAAGACTTTTATATATATTAAAGATGTATAATACATAATCAGGATCTTTCATGTCAAATCATCAAAAATAAAAGTATAAAACTAGAACTTAAGCAGAAACATACCTTAATATTTTAATATAGAATATGTAGAACAAACGTTATGTCTTTCTTTGGTCATGTATTCATTTCTCCACGTCCTTTGTCTTAAATGCATATACATGTTCATAGTAGAACATGTAGGTTTGTTGGTCTTCCAATTGTAGACCACTCTAAGCCTTAGTTCCTCTTCCAATGAGATGAAGAGAATAGAGATGATTTTGTTGCCTTTTCATGTGACATTTTGTGTCATGGTGTGGTTCATGTTATGGTCTACAATTGGGGACCATAACCCCTTATTTATAAGAAGTGCATACCCTTCCGTGAAGGGAGATGCTACTTCATTTTCTTATTTTCATTTTGCTCATCATAAAATAGAAATAAGACTTTAGGTATCTACACAATAATTTTCATGATAATTATGTCTATAGCCGTAAACTTTACTCGAAATAGATTACTTTAATTTTGGCTAATAAAATAATGACCCTAAACACATTTAAACATTACATGTGTGACCCAATTTTTTTTACAACAATCATTTATATTAAAAAAGAATTGGATAGGAGTATGGAACTTTCAACAGAGCAATTCAATTGTTAATGACTGGAATGCTGGATTGGAGAGGTTGAAGTGCCATACAATGAAATGAAACATAACAGAAAGGAAAAGGAAAATAAGGTGAAGGGAATGGAAGTGAAGGAACTAAAGATGAGTTTTATTCCCATGATTTGAAATGGGATATGTTATTGGTTATACCTTAATTTTGGTTTTTTTGGATGACTCATTTTGGGTATTTTTCATTCCATT
This sequence comes from Lupinus albus, assembly GCA_009771035.1. Lineage (NCBI taxonomy): Eukaryota > Viridiplantae > Streptophyta > Magnoliopsida > Fabales > Fabaceae > Lupinus > Lupinus albus. The sequence continues at coordinate 3,821,733 of CM020014.1, read as the reverse complement.
TATTTCAAGCAATGTAACTTGAATGTGGATCAGCCGTACCTAAATTATGTGATCTTTATTCATGTAACTTTCATTTATCTTACCCACTTCCATTTTATACCCATATATTATTCCACATTCATCCAAATCTCAATCTTTAAAACAAATAGCAACATTTTGAATAAAGATAAGTTATATATATATATATATTGACATTATATTAATAAAAATACATTATTTTGATACTTTGAATTATATATAGATAATTATATATTTTGATTAAATTAACCCCCATAAACTTTTAATTAAAACCATGATTGCCACAACCAAGCACTCACATTAAGTTAACAATATGGCGCAGCCAGTGAAGTTAAATATATGTGGGGAGGAATTGAAAGAAGGAAAGAAAAATAATCAGTAATCTTATAGTTAGTTTTGACAAATATAGTGGGATAACTATGGCACACAAAGATCCCACTTTCAAAGCTATAATTATATAAAATATTTAGTAGTACTTTTGTAAAAGTCATTATCTTCTAAAGACAAATACTTATCCAATACACTGAACGTGATGATTCTCTCTTCTCCATCAAGCTGAAGCCAATTGCAATGAAGAAAAATGGCACCTCCAATAAGAACAAACTTCCATAGTCCCAACATATATACTATGAAGGCTAATTTAATTGTTAGACATGTAGAAACTTAATCGGATCCGTTGGGAAGTAAATATCACATCGTCTACCTCATTCTTCAGAGAATGATTTAAATGGAACCTTAATAGGGTCGCTGATTGGATTGTGATGATTATGAATTAAAAAATATGGTTCACCTTACTTTGGCTTTATAATTTTCCCATCCTTTTCATCTTCCTTTTATGAGCGAATTTACAAGAAATACTCACTATAGTATAGAGAGTTCAATGCATATAAGTAGGGTCCAAATTCACACCTAATATTTTGTTAATTCGATGAGGTAAAGGTGTGCTAGAAAGCTATATTTTCTTAGTTTTCTTCAATGCTGACCACAAACTATGAACATTATGAAGAGATATTTATAGGTTACCCATCAACAACAATTTCATATCGAGAAACAAAACTTAAATTCACTTCTTATAACGTTCTTGTGATATTATGATATGAACCTTTACCAACTAAATTAACATTTTGTTAACTATTATTGGTTCAATTAGTTTAATTTTTAATCAATTCGTCTTTGAATTATATTTATATCGGGAATTGGTTTAGACCTATTCTGGTTTCTGAGTGCATAAAAATTAAATAATTTTCTTGCATCATCATGTAATATTTAATATCAATATATTATAAGCGTAAATATTTATATTTATTTGGATTACTTTTTTTAAGAGTCAATAATGATTAAATACGATACTCAAACCCTTAACTTTTTTCCAGAGAATCCCTTTACTCTAACCATGAAACCACTTTATAAGTCATTTTTATTTATTTATTAAATATGTTATGGGTGAAACTCGAACTCATCAACTCTTTAATTCCATTATATTCTTTAAACTCATCATCCTAACCATCAGACCACCTTATCACTTTCATGCAAAATACAATGTTAATTAAGGCATAAAGTATTTCATTTCTTTGGGATGCCTTTATTTATCTTCCATTTCCACACCTAGTAGACCATACATGCAAACAGCTACAGTGATTTAGCATGGAAATTAAAATATTGTTTACTTTATAAAATGCAGGCAGAAAATGGGAACAAATGGGGACATTTTCACATTAATTTTACTTTACATGCCCTACCTGCCTAAGCATCGTTGGCTATCATAGAGTGGGAGATGATACAAAAATCATAATAAAACAAGATCCAATACATGTCACATTCTGTCACCTCCCCACTTCAAAATATTCTTCACCATCCAAATATATTAACTCACAAAACCGCAACCGGTATGGATAGTAGCTACCGGAGACACAATTCAGTTCAACATATCTATTGTTACTATATATGGAACATTATGTTATGTTTATGTTTAATGAATGATATTAATGTAATTAAAATATGTCATGAGTGCGAACATTATTAACGACTAGTTTAAAAAAACCCTTTGTAAAGTCTATGGTTACCGTTCATGACTCGTGAACCTGTGGACCAAATGTCTGAGTTATTTTGTCATCCCTAGATCATACCTTTAGTTACTCGTAATTGGAGATGCTTGAATGCATACATGGAGATGAGTCATGTACACATCTATGTATAAAATGCTAGTGAAGAAAAATAAAACAAAATTAATATATGTGTTGGATGAGATGGGTAAATAAGTGCAACATGTACAAAGTGAAATTAGTTGTTTGAGAAATAACAATAATAATAATAATAAACAAATAAATGTAGAAAAATGTCCAAGACATAAAAGCTGAAGTGGCTAAATACATAGTAACTTCACGGTGGTGCTAAACTAAGGTGCAAGTCCAAGCCAAACCCATCATCGAAACTGGGTCCCACTTCCCCTTTAGAAGGCCCATCAATCCTGCCAAAGTGGGCCCGACCTTGTACTTGCGAGCCCATAGTTGAAAATGTGGAAGAGTAATCCTCTACTCCTCCACCGTACGGTAACACCCCTGCGCCCGTGCCAGTTACAATGCTATAGTTACCACCGCTACAGTTACTATTACTGCTGATACCGTTGCTGTTGTTGTTACTGTTTGGGAACACGCAACCGTGTGAAACTGACACGTGGAAAGGAGGAGGAGCTGCACGTGGTTGCATATAGACCCAAGATGGTGTCCCCGCCGGCACCATCATGGAACCCGGCGGAGCAAGAAGGTGAGGAGGCGGAGCAAAGGCGGAGATGATCGGGTTGCGAGCGAAGGAAACAGCGGCGTTTCGAGTGGCTTGTAACTGAGCGCGTTTGAGTTGTTGGCGCTCTTTCTTGTGCGCGTTTTGGTGTCCTCCTAGTGCTTGAGAGTTAGCGAATTCTCGGCAACAGTACTGGCACTCGTATTTGCGGTCACCGGAGGAAGTGGATATGCCGGCGGTGTCACCTTCTACGCCGCCGGGGGAGTCAGGGGAGGTGGGTTTGGGGGTTGAGTCTGATGTTTCTTGGAGTTGGTGGACGTTGAAGCCGAAGAGCTTTAAGCGCGTGGTGGAAGAGGGGTTAGTTGAGTTTGTATGGTGATGGAGTTGGTCCTCCATGGGAGTGTGGAATTTTGTTGTTGTTGTTGTTGTTGTTGTTGTTGTTGAAGAAGAAGAAAGAGGTAGTGAAAGTATGAGACAAGGAGATGAGTTTGTGGGGAAATTGTGGGGAGCTGTTGTTATCAAGGTGCTCTTGCATGTATCTTTGGGCTCTATTTATACATAGGATTTCATATAATTAATAATAATCATACTCTTTTCTAATGGGACATGTTAAAACATATATATATATATATATATATATATATATTCATTTATTTATATATATAAATAAGAGGACAGATCCACTTACTCCAAGAGTAAGTGAAAAAAACTTACTTCGGATCATGATCATTCATTCTTCGGAAATCCAATGGTTTGAATTGATGAATGACATTTAAACCATTAGATTTTCTAAGATTTGATGGCTAAGATGAGGAGTAAGTTTTTTCCACTTACTCTTGGAGTAAGTGGATCCCTCCCCTATAAATAAATAAATAAGAGATTCATTTACTTCAAGAGTAAGTTTTAAAAACGTACTTCACATTTTAGCCATCAATTTTATGGAATTTCAATGGTTTAGATCTACTCAATAATTCAAACCATTAGATTTCTCTAAAAAAAACTTACTCTTGGAGAAAGTTTAAAATTTTTACTCTTTGAGTAAATGGGTCTACTCCATATATATGATAAAAGTATTCATCCACTAATAAAATAATAATTTGTTTCGAGATGCGTGACTTCATCTCTTATAAATGGTGAGAATCTAGTAGAATTTAATACTACTAGAACAACTTATTGTTTGTATATATTTTGATATAATAAGATGCGATATAATTTAAGAAATGATTAAGTGATATAAAAGTTTGATAAAATTTGATTAAAATAATTTTATTTAATCTATATTAGATATTAAATTAAAAAAGAAATTGAGGGTAAAAAATAGAAATAATAAATACATGTATAATAAAAAAATAATATATAAATATGTATTAATTTTTCAAAACATATGAAACTGAAGATATTATTATATAAGATGATAAAGTAACTATTATCCGCACATGAACTAAACAAATTATTTGACCAATGAATAGTTTAGGATTAAAGAAATGAACAATGAACAGTTAAGCATCAAAAAAAAATCGAAGCACTCTGATAAACAACAAAAAAAGAAAATGAAATTCGAAGCACTAAGTTTTATTATTCAAAAAATTAGGGAAAGGTGGAATCAGAACAATAGATCTCTTATAAGGGTTGTTATTATAATTGTTTTTGTTTGTTGTTATTATTGTAATGAGATGAAGACGAGGATGAAGAATGTGATGCATGTGATAGGAGCATGGGACGGATTGAAACTTAAAAGTCCTATTTTAAATGATTTGATTTGGATCAGAGCCATATCTCATTCTTTTTTTCCTGGTTCTCATGGTTCTTCCTAAATTACGTACAAGCCACTATACATAAATCATGGACAGATATCACATTTCCCGAACGGTCTCTCATTCCCGGTCCGAGCCAATAATGTCACGTTTTATATTTAAAAAAAGTTCTTTTATTTATGTAATAATATGTCATTGATCTGGAATAACGAATAGTATATCATTAGACATAGATGATACTCATCCTGAATTATGTATTTTGTATCATGCAAGTTGTTAATTTAAAAGGCAACTATTAAAGTCTCAACCAATATAATTAGCTTAGTTTGTTGGACTATATGTATAGTAGCAGCATCAAATTAAGCCATTAAATCAGCGGAGTCGCTAATTAAACTATCCAAAATTTAATAGCTAATTGGACCCATCCATTTCTTTATGATGATTATGCCTTTTTGAATGTGCAACCAACAACTAGAAAGTTATCCTCTCTTAATGCAATTAGGTTAGAAAAGTGTACATGGATATTTATGTGGGACTTACTTGATATACCCTTTCGATGCCTTTGAACTTAGCATAATTAAGAATTTAAGATGGCCTTCAATTAGTAGCTTACCAATATTATTTGAAACATTGTTCTAAATCAAGGATCTAACTCAATTCAAACCTCCACAAATAGTGTTTGGTTCCCTTCATTTATTATATATGAACGTACATATACCTGTCTATAATGCACAAGCACCTTTTTAATTTTGTGACATTGTTCAGAGTTAACCCACATAGAAACTTTCATTTCAAATAAAATAAGTGGGTAATGTAGTACTAATCTAGTATTTTTAAACCAGCACCCTATCAAATTTTCATGTGTACTAATTGGTTTATGCAAAAGTGATTCTCAAATATCTAAAATGAAGCTCAAATTAGTTCTTTTTAGACAATTTAGTCTAAAAATAAGTACTTTGATCTTAACTTGAGATTCTTTACTACTAATTTAGAATATTCTATTGTGCAATGATTCATATTTAATGGATTGCGCATCTTTTTATCATAACAGCAATACAAGTTATGGGTTTGGTCTAATGTAAATGGTTGTGTTAGAAGACTATATATTTATGTTATGTAAACCTAATGTAACAAGGAACACTAGCAAAACACAAATATTTATTCTCTAATATATAGTGGTAGCCTCTCAACGCTCCCAGTGACATAGGCACAATTGATCAAACATCGTTATCAAATTCCTTATGTTATTATCTTCTCTTTTACTATTTGATTGATCGCTCCTTCACAACATTTTCAATCTATTTTGATACACGTAGCCATCTTGATGAAAAACACTCACTTTTGTATTTTATTTAGTTCAAAGATTAAATCTACTTACATTATTGATGGAACGAAACCCGATGAACCAATGGCAGGTCCATATCTCTGAATGGGGATCACCTATCCCCATTCTTGTCCCAATTTCCTGTACCCGTCCAATGAAAAAGTGACAATTTATCAAAAAGAAAAATTTTAAAATTGTAATATACTATTTTATATTATTTGGAAAAAACTGATTGACTAAATACATGGGGACATACTCATTTTGAGACAGCTGATTCTTACTCCATATATATATATATATATATATATATGTTCTTCCCACCTTGGTTGTTGCATACTACAACTCTCCAACTACTCCTGTAGTAGTGTAGTTGATACAAAGAATTCTGACAATAATGACAATTACATACCTGCATTCCCAACTATATATGTCACTACTTTATTTATTAATTTAGTACCTTCTACATTTTTAGTTTTGTTTGTTGTATCAGGGAAATATTATTACGTTAATATTACGTATTGGGTATGGTTTGAACTATTAATTTCCTTATCATTTCACTTCAATCAACCTATCTTTTTTTGAGTGTGTTATTCAATTTGCAAAAGCAAATTTGTGTTAAAGTAGTTTACATTTTGTACCGTAGTGATGTCTCAAAATGTATGTCACTTTATACACGTCACTAGATATGGTTGATTATTAAAAAAATGTATATAGATAAAAATTTTAATGATTAAATATTTTTCTAATGAATCATAAATAATAAGATATAAAAAATGAGATAGTTTTTGGGATATCAACGTATGTGGCCTGTTTTTAAAAACTATTTTGATGAATTGTATATTATATGTATATCTTTAATTTTAATAAAATTATTGTTGTTAATGTAATAGTTGAAAGTACATAACTGAGTTTTATTATATACATATCTACTCTTCAACTAAGATTTAGATACTAAATAAAGTTACAAATAATTTACATTTAACTATATCAAACATGCTTAAAAAAGGGACACAATTTTAACCTTCTAAACTTTTTAACACATTCTCAAGCACACCTTAAATCATTTGTCCTGGCTCATTCTTAGAATAGTCAATACTTTTGAGCGCATAGATCATCAATTTACATGAGATGGGCTAGTTTAATTTAATCAAATATCTCAAGTATAATTCTTTTATCAGACAATTATCTTTATTAAAATGAAGAGACAAACACTACAAAAATAAATAAAAAACATAACATGTTAAGACATTGTTATCCTTTATATATATTAATATGACACTTATGTCATTAAAAATATAAGAAAAAAAATTATTTATCTTTCCACTAATAGAGAGAATCTTTGTTCCTTGTACTATTGTTCTGCTAGAATCGGGATTAGGAAACACCCTTGTTACCTTGCATATCTGGATTCTAGAAATCTGATGGTTTAATAAAAAATAAAAATGGAAGCCGACACCCTTATAGCCAGAATTGAAAAGTGAGGGTAATCCATAAGGAAGAGGAAATATACTTAAACTTTATGCGTATAGATTAAGAAGTCAATAAATAATATTTAACTGAAATGTTCTTCTTAAATTTTCATATATTTTTGTAATGATGAAAAAATGTATACAACGACAGTGTATCAATGTAAATTGTGAATGATATACAATGATGACAAATAAGTCAGACATCAATTGCTTAAACCTAGTTTAAATATTACCATTTTTTATGAAACTTAAGAAATTAAAATTCCTATGGAGGTTGTAGCATTCAAGATCCTAAACTATGAGACGACACTGAGGCAGACAGACAGACTTAACACCGTGAGTCCCACTAATAACTGCTTCATGGCCCACGTGTTCACATCATATTTACCCATACACATATCTCATTTAACTAGATATGCATGTTTCACATTACTCCAACCTTGTTAATTCCCTAACACATGTCACCGTTTGTTATTATGGCTATTTTGAACTAATAAAGTCAACATAAAAAAGAGGTTCATGAGGACTATAAGGACCTTAGTTTAAAGACAGAGTCATACTGTATATAAAATTGAACATAATAACGTTCAGGTGTGTGTTTCTTACATAACCTTATGTTTTGGGTCCCCACCATTACGTGTTTATGATGATTAATAATTTTGTTTAGGGTGTTTGCGTGATTGACGTTGAAATCTATATTTGTATACTTCTTTCTTTCTATGCATGAGAGATTCTGCGAATCTTGCTAACTACGAGAGAGAGATTTAAGTGCTTTTTTTGGGCTAGCAATCTCCCACTTAAAAAGCATAATGCTACTCATAATATATATTGTAATCATAATGGCTATGCTAGTAATATTTTATGTTAGAAAAATGGAAAATGACCCTCTTCAATGCTAAAGTCTTCATCACAACTCCTACTTTGACCCCACCTTGTCCTCTCTCTGTGATCTATTCAAAGCACTTCTAAGTTCTAATTAGTCAAATTGCCCCACCCCATGTTGCGGATCATCTTTTATAGGGAAAAGTTTGTATTCTATTTCCACCGTTAGATCCTATATTAGTTATCATTGCATAATCTCCAAGTGGCTACTCTAAATTCAACTAATTAATTAGCTATATGATTGTAGTGAGTAGGGATACTCTTCATCAATGGAGAGACAAATAATGTTATTATAATTGGTTTTAAAGATAAAAAAGTCATTACAAGTGTAATAAAATGATTGAATTGTCTTTTCATTTTTTATCCTGCATTGTTTTACACCTCACTTGTCTCTTCAATAGATAACATGCATGAGTTTTTTTAAGCTTCTTTAATAATATTAATCAATCTATTGTTTTTCTTGTAGGAAAGCTTTTTTTTTTAATACTTCTACCATGATTTCTGTGGTTATACCAACTTAGTATTAATTTTTTAGTTCCATTAATCACCCCAATACAGTCAATCACCTAAACAATTATCTCTTTCACTAATATTCTTTGCATACAGATGAATCCAGTATAACTAATAATTTTGAATTGTAACATTTTTAATCTTGATTTATCAATAAAAAGAATCCTACTTGAGTGTTATATGCAAGATTAAATCCTTATATTAACATACATGATGCATGGTTATAATAGTCATTTCACTAATAATTTCGGATGGGTCCAATATTATGTCTCATTGATCACGAGGTTATTACTAGAGGCATTAAACAATAAGGCTGTCCACATCCCGAGTTTTTTTAATGTAGAAATTTAGCTTAAAACTTGAGTTTTACATATCACGTGATTATAAGTTTTAACTTTTAAGTTTGAAATATTCATTTTTAATTCTATTACTTAAGAGAGTATTGTTATAATTAATTGCTTAAGACTCTAGCGAGTCTTGTGACTCACTGCATTTTTATACTTCAATTATTTTATTTTAAAAATTATTGGATATTATGTTAATTAATTATATAAGAGTTTTAATATCGTGGACTAAAGTTTTAACAGTGATGTGAAAAAATATTAATAATTTTAGACAAAGAAAAAATGGGTTTATAATATAGTAATAAACCTAACAACGTTTTCGATTTATTATGTGTGGATCTAATGATTTTGCTCTTTGGGTCTTTGCAGAAGTCCCACATTGGAGGGAGCTGAATGAGTTAAGTCGAACACTCACTCGTATAATAAAGCATGTACATTGATTTGACAAATCTCATATAAATGAGTGTAGTCATAAAGAGTAAAGAGAGTTTAGGTGGAGATATATGTAGCTGTTGCTTGTTGGGACCAGTGGTGGCCAAAACTATGGTACCAATTTTTGGCTTCATCATGGCTTCACTCTTCTTATATAAATAGCCTCTTAAAAAGATATCCTATGTAAAGTAGTAGAGAACTAGTCCCTTCTGCACTTCTGCTTCCATATATAATTTTTAAAGAGAATAAAATATTTTTCATATTAGATAATAACTTATCTTTTTAAATTCATTTGTTTGACATGTGTCTTATTTCTATTATCTCTGTATGTTTTTATTTTAAAAATATATTATAAAAAAGACACATATCAAACAATGAATGAATTTAAGGAAATAAATTATTTTCTTATTTATTCTCATTATTAAACTTACTATTTAACTTATTTTTTCTTTTTTATGATACATGTCTTGTTTATTTTTATTTTTATAATAATATATAAAAGTAAAACACATATCAAATAATAAATGAATTTAAAAAGATAAATTGAGACACATTATTCTACTTCAATAATTACTTTTCCAATTTTTTGTACTCAACAACTTGTTAGAGTTAGTTGTTATTAAAGTTTATATAATGTACTATTCAATACTTTAAAGATTAAAAATTATGATTTCCAACAAAGACTCTTTATCTTTTTATTATGTTCAATGTATTTTTAGTATTAATCAAAAAATTATTACTACGAGTAGTTCACTCTTCTTTAATTTTTGTGGTAAGGATGATTAACAATGCAAATAACATTGGCACTATAAAATCTCATTTGTAACTGATTCATGCATCCACCTAATATGATCACCTTGTCTTTTTTTGGATCCAGCGCAATTAAATTGCCATGTCGAGTATAATTTTGAAATTTGATGTTTAACACTTCTCAAAATATAAAACATGTCATTTCTACTACAGCATTACCTTTTTAGCATCCTAGGAGAAATTTTTTGTTTTATATGCTTCTAGAATACATTTTTAAGCGTTATGTTAATCAATAATCTTAGGATATTAATTAGTTTAAAAAAATGTAACGAGGAATTTTCTCTTAGAGATCTTCAACCAAATCCCTATATACTATTTAGATGAGAGATTCATATCTTAGCCATCAATTATAGGAAAATCTAATGATTTGAATCTATTCACTAATTCAAACAATTAGATTTCCCTAGCTAATATTGATGACTAAGATGTGAAGTAAGTTTAAAAACTTACTCTTAAAGTAAGTGTATATCATTTTCAAAGTAAAATTATAATTTATTTCATTAACTTGGACACTAGTTAACATTACATATTTTAATGAGTTTAATATATATATGAAATTATTATCTATCATTAATTTATAAATTAAATTTATTATGAAGACTGGTTTGTGTGCTTTAGAATTATTTTATTAAAAATAGCAATTGATGAACAAGTTGAACCCTTCTTCATGTCTTCAGTAAAGTATACACAAAAACAGTTAGGAATATGCATTTTATTTTTGGGTATATGCAGCATGTATTGGTTAAAAACAGTTTGTCATAACCAGAGACTCTAAAGTGAAAAAGGTATATATATATAAAAAGAAAAGAATGTCTTTACGAGAGAAGAAGGAAGATGGAAGCTAAGTGGGTTAGGAAGTAGGAAGAGTTTGAAAATGGTTAGACATGAACTCAAGGTTTTCTCCACTGATGAAGGGTGATAACACATGGGTACCTACATCTCATTGGTTCCACACTGTTTGAACAACCACATGTAGGTCCATCTACAGTAGGACCACATGTGCAGTTTTTGTATCCCTTGCCCCATATCTGCACTTTAACTCGTAAATTGCTCACATACATATATATATATATAATTATAGGGAAATCCAATGGTTTGAATTAGTGGTTAGATCTAAACTATTAGATTTCCCTAGAATTGATGACTAAGATGTGGAGTAAGTTTAAAAAACTTATTCTTGGAGTAAGTTCATCATCACCCATATATATATAGATGTACCATCTAAATCTTATGACACATATTATGTCGATATAAAATCTACTGTTTAATTGATATGATATATTTTTATTTACGTGAATGAGAGAAAGAGTTCTTTATACCTAGATATTTCAGCATGGTAGAGATTTGTTCAATCATGCTTTTCAAGTCTTATGGATACAAATACAAATGTCTTATTGAATAGTAAATATGTTTCTTTATTTCCTCCTTTTTTTTATTGTGTGGGTATTTTTGAACTTGGTGTAATGGTTTCCACTATCAATTTGAGAAAAATCACTTTAGGAGGCATTAATCATGCTTTCTTTTGTTGTTGTTGATTGAAATGATGCCAATATTATCGTCTAAGATTTCCCAAATCGTGATTATGGCCCGCCAAGTTGAGCTTATCAAGGAGAATTAACCAATGACATAGTAAATCACAATATTTAATTAATCATTATTAAGAGACGTGATCCTATCATATCAGATTCCTCATTAAAATTCTAAAATCATATTTATTTCTTTTCGTAACCATTACTTTGGAAGCATCCAAAAAGGATAAAAAGGTTACCTCCGATGTGACTTAGTTTTCAAGTTGGAAAATCCTTTTCTATGAATATGTTCAGAGTACTTAATTTTTTAAGTACTGTCCCCACATAATGTGGGTGTGACTCAATTAGGCCCATCCATGTACTCCAAGTGACACTACCTATATTATTTTAAAATTGTAATTCTATTTAATATTAAAACCAAATTGGTGGATGTATTGTGAAGTGGAGTTATATTAGAGTGAAGATCATTTGTTTCATTTTTTGGGGTTTTAATGGTGTTCCAATCCAACTAAAACTTGTCACATACTTACAAATAAAAATCATAAAACAAAGAAAATATCTTTTATATATTATTTGGTAAGATTTGATTGGTTTAAGACACATTTACATGACTTTTTTGGGATGAAAAATCATGGTTCTCACTTTAAGTCATGTGAATTGTGAAGTATCTGTCTCCCTTCTCTCACTTATATTATTATATAAGTATGTAATTAACTAAACAATCACTATCTCAATTCTTATTTATTTATCTCATTACAAAAAACACGCCCCTTAGAAAATATAATAATTGTATTGATTTACATTGTATTTATTGAATTTTTTCCTAATATATAATTTTATATCAATGATCATTACTTATAATTAATAAAATATTAAATAATAATGAATAATTAATGCATCATTGAAATTCTAAATGGGAGAAATAAGTAGGACAAAAAATTATATGAATTGATAGTATTGGAGTTATCTTAGATGTTAATTCTTAAGCAATAATGTTCACATTTATCACAAAGAAAAAAGTTATTCATAAATTGAGTTAAATTCTTTGTGTTATCAGAAATGCAAGTATGCCCAAAATAATAGGAAAAAATAATATATCTTACACTTTTATCTTTAAGATGTAATGAGATAAGTGAACAAGATAACACTTTCAGTCATAGCAAAGCCCACGGTCATAGCAAAGCCCAAAATTGCATATTCAAATAATTGTTTTGCCAATGATAGATTTCTTGCCACATAATTTAAGTTGAAATACAAAAGTAATAACTTGTTTGGTATTGAAAGATATGATTCTTTTCCTCCTAAATCTCCATATCCTTATGAGTTAAAAAATAGGAAGGAGTGAAGACATTTTATACTACAATTTCTCTATTTATCTATACCAAATCAATGAAATTATGGCAACTAATAAAATAATGCTAATAATTTTTTTTATTATCTATCAAGAAACAATAATTAATATTAGTTGACATGATTATATTAAATTAATATAGAGATAGAAAAATTGTGGTATAGAAAAACACGTGAATTGAGTTGGACTTTGGTCAATGAATAAGACAAAAACAAGTTGGTGGTTTGTTAATAAAGTGAGGGACATTTATACGGCTATGCAACTGCAACATGGCACTTCCGCACTTATATAACATTTAACAAAACACATCCATGCTTCCGGAACATTTCCACATGACATGACAAAATCTAATACCTGTCTTCTTTAATTATATATAATAAAAAAACCAGTATTGTATATTACGTGGCAAAGAGTTAATGCCACATGGGCACTAAACTGTTTGAAGTTATGGAGATATAATTCAACTATATGTACTTCATTTCCTATTCAATTTAAGTGATGCCAACTTCTATAATTAGACTAGGTTTTTTGGTAAGAAAGTATACAATGTTAAGCTTAGATTATTCTATTAGGATAATAATGTTTTCTTTTTAGTAAATTTGTATTTTTTTTCCTTTGGTATTTATTTAATCAGTATAGTCCTTATGAAACTTTGAAAAATGATTGTCGTATAATTTTGAAATGGTTGCAAATTGGTGCAGGAAAGAGAGATAAAAAAGAAAGAAAGTGACACATGTTATTAGTGATATAAAAAAAGAGATACAAGAAAACTCTAAAAAAGTATCAAAGAGAGAAAAAATGTAGAAACATAAGGATGAAAAACTTTTATCTTTTGGTACATGTGCTGGTATATATATTTTGATTTGGATCAATTTTAAAATAAATGGTTTTCCAATATATGAATATGAAAATTATTTATAGTTTGATTGGATTTAACTAAAAGTATCAATTTTAATATGACTCAATCCAAAAATCACCTCCGATTTGATTTTTTATTTTAATTTTTTAGCATGAAGTAATTTATACAAATGAAAGTAACAAATAAAACTTCAAATCAATAGTATACAATAGTATTTGTTGGATTTAGTTTCATCTAATAAAATAAATTTAAAATATGACTTATTATTTACAAACTTAATTAGATGGATCCACTGAGTAGGGCTTGATTGATTTTCATTTTTTTTATAATATGAATATACTATCATAGTGAAACCAAATACGAAAAGAATAAAATATTATTAATTAAATTAACTGTATACATTTAAAATTAGATGAATGTGACTGAAACGGCTCCAAGCTTATAAGCTAGAACAATCCTTCATTAATATAATATGTATATATATGCTACTAAGTTATGCTATGCATGCATGCCTTATTATTTTTATACACTCTTTGTTGTTTTATTCAATTGCAGCATGCTTAGGGGCAGTGCAATAGCAGATACACAATGATGAAATTGACACACAAACTAATAGTTATGATCACAGCATATAAAATAAGCGATAATTTTCAGGTTAACATCAGATATAATCGTCGCATAAATTGAGTTCCGTGTCGTTAAATAAAAATGTATATAAATTACATAGCCTCCTATTATGTGGATTTATAGTTTTATTATATTTAGAGAACTGAACTAAGCTGTCTCATATAAAAACAATATAATTATGCTTAAGATTCTCAAACCACGAGTCCATGATTGAAAGAGGAATTATCTTAATAAATTCATGTTTGGCTTTATATTGAGAAGCATATGTAATACTTATAAAATGGTTTTATGTGTTTCTTAACCAATGTGATATACTTGTTCAAACAAAACAAAAAACAAATAAAAAATGAAACTTGTATAAACAATGACTTGAGTTACTGGTAGATTGTCGTTTAGGAAAATCAAAACAGATGTATGAAGTGACCTTAGTCGATAAACTATGCTAAGATTCAGAAAAAGTCAAGGAAAGCTTGTAATAGCAATGGTAGTTATAGTAAGTTAATAATGCCATTATCACCTTTTTCTTTAGTTTCTGTAAGAAAGTGAAAGGAATAACCAAATTTGTATATGGCAGCAGATGCTACTATAATTTGTATATCTAGTTTTCTTGTGAGGCAAATTTTAGTTTACATCACACAATCACATATTTGCTACTATCTTATTGTATGTCACAATCATATTTTTAGTTAATATTAGTGGCAATTAGATTTCATGATGAAAGGAAAATTAAGACAACAATCATATTAACTAATAAGAATCTTACCATGAGTTAAAGAATGGAATCACATATTGGGCATAAATTGGCCATCTAGCAAAAGTTACAATGATTTTTATTTTTGAATTGCCCTCTTCCCATTAGAATATCTAAAATACAAACATACGAAATTAAAAAAATAAAATAAAAAGGCTTTTCTCTCTATTACTTGGGATTGAGTAAATATAGATTCAAGCAATCTTATTCTTCAGTTGCAGCACTTGCAGCACTCAGGTCCACAGAAAGATCAAGAGCCTGAAACAAAGAGCCCAAAGGAGATAATGAACAACAATTATAATTGGACTATTGGATGGTAAATCAAATGTATCAAATTTTCTAATGAAGAAATAGAAATGCTATATTTTCATGAAATAAAAGATATCATTAACCAATAAAATGAAATTGAGATGGAAAATGAAATTTCAATAGTATATTAACTTCAAAAAAAATACGAATAAAATTACCTTTCCTGTGATCTTACTATACATTTCAATCACATCTGTTACTGTGGTTTCAAAGTGTGTGGTAGCATCATAGCTCTGCAAGGATTAAATTATGAATTATTACAATTGTGAAATTCCATAACATGATATATTAATTACTTCACTTAAACCATAACATGATATTTGATTCTCTATGTCCTATCACAGTGATTAGGAAAAAACTGAGAGATTCATTCTACTAAGTACTTACTTTAGAGATGAAACAACCATCATCTTGATGATCATTGGTGGGTTCCAATCTGTCATACATGTCATAGAATATCTCATCTACAGGTCCAAGAAGGTCAATACCAGGCTTCAATTCTGACTCAGGTTGGTCAGTTTCTGCTTCTGATGTAACAAAAGCAATATATTTTCCTTTGGGTGCAACATTGTGAGCATAAGAGCAGCAGAAGAGATACCTGCAGTGACAAGGGGAATCAGGAACAAAACCTATAAAGTTGTAAGTAAAAGTAATCACTATGAAAATCCACTCTTTTACTCTTATTTAATTTATAGTTTGCCATTTAAATCACTATGTTGCATGGTTTATCAGTAGTTCTTCACTATTAACATTTATAGGTGACAATGGGATGAAACATTAGTTTCCCATTTTAATCACAATCTTGCAATTACAACCTATTTGGCATATTAAATAACATTAGTTTTCAGTTACAAATACTAATTTTATGGAATTACAAAGTTCAAAAGCCATGCATGTAGAGTATGGTCCTACTAGGATTTCAATCTTCTTTTCTTGAAGTACATGAATATATATAACTATTTTCTTGGAGAGAGACACTCAAACAACTGCAGCTGATTAAAGCAAACTTACATATCAGATTTACGACCAAGTTGCTTCTGTGGCAGAATGACTTGTGCTGAGTGAGAATCATTAGTGTCCGGAATAGGATGGCTCATAATACATATTGCACGTGCAACTTTTCCCACCTTTCTAACCTGTTAGATCAATTAGTTAGTGCCATATGAAGATCACACATTTAGACTAAAATTTCCCACAGCTAAATAAAATACTATAGAGAATGTAGCTCCTTATCATACTGAGAAGTGTAGTTTTCTTTTTAGTTTTGCTAAACATTGCCAAGGGCAATGGTTAAGGAACCAAAAAAATGCAAAGTCCGCATTGGGAAATGATGTATTTAACATAATAAGATTAACATTTTTACTTTTCCAACATTGACTTTGCACTTATGTTTCCTTAACTCTTATAAAATATTACACACACGTACATATATAAAACCAATTGTCAAAAATATGTAAAAGTCCCACTTTGGATATGTCCCTGTATGCACCCTTAGAAATCTGACAGAAGATACCTTCTCAGGCAGATATGATGGATCACACACAACTTTCTTGCATTTAGCTGTTTCTCCTTCAGACGTCACACCAATGGCTTTCCCGTCACCATCAAACTCTACCTATGTACCACAAGATAATATGTGTGGAAGGAAATCAAGACAGAATAGCTATGAAGGGAAAATGATGTTCATTAAGATGGCTCCAAATTCAGTTAAACTCTCTTGATAAAAGTATGGTTATGAACTTACCTTGCATTCTGGCTTGTTGAGCATGTAAGTTCCACCATACACTGCACTCAATCGTGCAAACGCCTTCGAGCCATCAAAGGAATAAAAGTTAGTTCTTGAATTATACTAAGTTTAAGAAGGAAGAGGGATATGGATAACCTGAGGCAACTCTCCTAGTCCATATAGTGGATATATGTAAGGTGAACCTCCTTGGAAACGTGCTAGGGATTCTGCATAAAGCTATACAAAACGTACAACATATTACATACATGTATCATGTTTGTAAGGTTTACCTAGTGATTATATACGCATGCAAAATCAACTGAAGGTTGAACACAAATTCCCATGAAATAGAAACAGAGGTAGCCTAAGGTATTATCATGCTGATATAATTTTGTAATTTACATTTCAATAGCTATGTAACAAAATGGACACTGGTTCTGTTTTGATAAGACTCGGTTGATCCCTAATTTCAATGGGAAGGACAATGGTTCTGTTTTAAAGAAAACAAAAATGGATAATATGACTATAAAAATCAACATTTTTGATGCTGAATTCTAGAAGATGGTGAAAATCTTCATCTAGTTTGTGTTGTCACTATAGTATAATGCATTAAGGGTTCAGCTTCTGGTATTAATAAATAATAATCTTTTAGGATTCTGCTATTACCAAGGCCAAATGTATTTGATTCAATAATATTCAACATCATGATGACACCAATACAGACACTGGATATGTGTTTTACATAGAAGATACTCTATTCTTTCCATGCATTCGTAAATTAGTACCTTCATTTTCTCTACAAATTCCTTGGCCGGCTCATCCAAGTAATTATCATCAAGATGAAGTGCTAAGGCGTGCCCAATAAAGTCAATTGTATCATCTTCCAAACCATATTTCCTACATTTGAAGCAACCATTAAAAATTGAGCAAAGTAGATTGAATGAAAAGTATAATATGCAGTTTACTAGAAGAACAATAGTTCACCAGAGTGGTAACCTGCTGCAAAATCTAAAATAATGACATACACTCACTGAAATGATCACGATATTGTAAGTCATTTATCGGAATAAGGTTTCACCTTAGTTTGTTCTGTATTGTTCATATTAAGGAAGAAAAATTCTTCTTTTTATATAAAAAATAAGTCATGTCAGATTTAAAGGACTTAAAATCATGTGATAAGATATATTATAATAAGTGAATATTTTTTATTCAAAGGAAAAGAAAGGAAGTAGATACATACGATATCAGCTTCCTTGCTGTAACTTGGTTCAAATCTAATCCTTCTTGAGATTTGGGATCATTTGCTTCATAATCTTGGACATAAATGAAGAACTTTCTAGCACGACGCTTCTCAAACAGTCCCATTAAAGGTGATTTCAGTGCTTCAACATCTGTTGCTGGAACTTTGTAAATCTTTAAAAAAAAATAAGAATTTTGTTACAAGATTTTCTCAATATGCAAGAACTTTCGTATGGTGAAAAGTGTGGGAACTTCCTTAAGATTCAACATCTGTTATAAGAAAAGTACCAACTATGAAGAATATGGTGAATATAGAACATACATACCTTTCCCTTATTATACACAAAACTTCCATCTACAGCCTTGAAGTTTAAATACTTTGTAACATCTGTGTGGATTAGAACACGGACCAAACCTCCATTGGCCATCATAAACTACCATAAAACAGATGAAAAGTTGGTTTTTGTCATAAATGAATAACAATGGAAACTTATAAGCAGATATTAAAATCCACATGCTGGTTCTTCTTGTAAGGCTTTGAAATAGCCCTTGTATAGAAACTAAAGCAAACTGCAATGACTTTTCACAATAAATATTATAGAGAGACAAATAATGGATAGATAAATGCCTGAACACTTCAACTATAAGAATCCTCTCTAGTACTGCACAAACAAGTGCTTCGAAAACAAAATGAAATATAATCTAATATGACACCTTTATTCTTTTAATTACAATGAAATAACACTTTTGCTACCGAAAACAAAAGGATAAATAAGAACTTTCCTCTCCGAGTTGATTGTTGGAATGAAGGTAAGAATATGAACAGGAGAGCAGGTACCTTAGGTATCATATCAACATTGAATTCCCTGCTGGAGCCTAAGTTCTCTGGTGGCTTGTCTTCTCCCTTAAATCGCTTCCACAGCTGTACAACAAAAAAATGAGTTTAACATGAAAAAGAAAACTAAACATGGAAATTAAAATGAGATATTTCATATGCTTCCATTATAACCTGTGTAAGATTAAGAGATGAAGATGCTCCTCCATAATAGTCATTTCTGTCCATGTGCAACACCTGATTCAAGTGGATAGAAATAAAAGCAACAGGAAGCACCAACATTATGAGTATGTTTTCAATGTAAAAGATGTATCAACAGTATAAGAATCATCCCCTAACTAAGATCAAGACAAACTACTAACAGTAAGATCATAAATTGCATATTAATAAGCATTCTTCAAGCACAACCAAATCATTAGTGAAACACAAATATACAATCTTATCATTTCCCTTTCTCTTTGTCATGTGAACAAATATGAGCTATAAAATTATATTTGATGAGAAATAGTTTCTATTCTACATTATTCTTTTCTTGTATATCATTAATCTGAACATTACTTCAATTACAGTGTAACTTTAAAATATAAAAAATGTACAATACAAAAAACAAAGGATAATTGAAATGCAATATGCAAAAAGGTGAGAGAAATAGAGGAATTATTACTTTGAGGCCATCAACAGAGAGAAGGCCACTAAGGATGCATTCCTTGAGCCCAGTGCCCAAGACAATTACATCATACTCTTCATCCATGGAAAGATTGAATTATAGAAAATAAATAAATGAAAATGATTCAAATGCAAAGACAAAAGAGAAAGAGAGAAAACATAAAAAGGTTGTTGATGAAAGGTGGAGAAGTAAGGTTTGTGTTTGTGCAAGAGAGATATTTAAAGTAGAACAAGTCTTTAGGGTGCATGTAATTAACGACACTAACGCTAGTCCTCCAAAATAACTGATCTTATCATGCGACCACGTGTTTTTTGTGCTTCATAAAAATAAGAACATACTGTAATTCACATATAGAGGACTCTGGATTACATCCACTAGATTGTTTAAATATTACAAACAATCAAAAATTAGGACTCATACATTGAAGAGAAAAAATATAATAAAAACTCGTGCATAAAAGATACAAGTAATAAAGAACTAGAGCATGATAATCACTAGTTCTATAAAAACTACCCCACTTCAATAATTTTTCAAAAAAGTGCACTATAATAACTTAGTTAAACTACACTATTGTAAATTTTCCGTTCTTATATTATATAAGTATAGAAATTCAATTTTATATATCTTTTCATCTCATTTGCCAACTCAGTGTATACCTTTCCGTACATGTAGCCTTCTTGCAAAGATACGCATCGACAGTGACAACCGATGCACCCTCGTACTCGCTACTTACTCACCCTGGTCCCAATGCGTAATTTTTATTTAATTAATTATTAAATAAAAAGGTTATTAAGAAATTGAATTATATACCACTTAATAGAGGTACATACATGGTGACAGTGTTGTGTTTCATCCATAGTAGCACCATTTAGTGAGAGAAAAAAGTTATTTTCACTGTCTTTACATACAACTGATTTTCACTGATATGGTTGATATGATTGTTGTAGTGTATATTTGAACCAACATTTTAGTAATCGAACTTAGCATTGCGTTACAATATTTTTACCCATAATGATATATTAACTTATCCTTTTAAGATCTTTGTTGCAAGTGCATGGAGAGGTAAAGATAGAAATTTGGTTGGGTAGCCAAAAATATAAAGAATACTACTCACGAAGAAAGGGGCAAAAATAGGAGCGGGAGCCAATAGCATGCAGGCCCCACTCATAAGTAGCTCACACAACGACTCATTTTCTATAAAAAGAAACATGTTATATTTCCACAAACAGTTTTTTAAGATGTATATAAACTTTAGTTAAGTATCACTTTTTCAAAACATATGTTCATGTTGAGTAATATTATATCGTCTTGGTAATCAATCCTCTTACCTACAAAAAAGTGATATATATATAGTTTATTTATTAGTGATTGGTTTTAGTAAAAAAATATATCATTTTCCCTTCATGTTAATCAAATTTTCTTTTTAATCGGATGATAAAGACATCTGTCTTCATTCCTTATTTTATATAGGGTACAGCAAAATTAAACAAACAGTGTCACTACTCACAAGAGTACTTACTTCCCTTTCCTTCAACTTACAACACAAACTCCACGAAGTTTATCTCCGATCTCAAATGACCAAACTACCCTCGCCTCGCATCCCATTCTTATCATAAAAAATAAAAAGAACTCTTACAACTTCGCGTCCCTTTCGTCAATTCGCACTCTAACAACCAGCATGGACGATGGCGGAAGCAGAGCCGAAGCTGAGCGATGGCTCTACACGGCGAACAAGCTTCTAAGCGCACGTGACTTGCACGGGGCCCGTTCCTTCGCGATCCGCGCCCGCGATTCCGACCTGACTTTCGACGCGTCGGAGCTTCTCCTGACGGTTATCGATACCGTCCTAGCCGGCGAGACTCGGATCAACGACCACCACTGCGACTGGTACGGGATCCTCCAGATCCACCGCTACACCACCAACATCGACCACATCGCCGCCCAGTACCGCCGTCTCGCCCTCTTACTTGACCCTAACCGCAACCCCTTCGCCTTCTCCGGCCACGCCTTCTCTCTCGTCCACGAAGCATGGTCCGTCCTCTCCAACCCAGTGAATAAGTCCATGTACGACAACGAGCTCCGGTTACTCACTTCCCATCCACCACCGCCACAACAACCACAACCTCCGTCTCCCCCGCCGCAACCAAAGAAAAACCCTAGATCTAAAAATGTTTCTACTGAACCGGTTCGAAAAGCTGGAACCATGACCGAGCCGAACGAGTTGACTCAGGTTGAGTCAGAGGAAGCGAGTTTTTGGACATCGTGTCCGTACTGTTACGTTATGTATGAGTACCCGAAGGTGTACGAGGAGTGTACCTTGCGGTGCCGTAGCTGTAGGAGAGGGTTTTACGCTGTAGTGATTCGATCGCCACCGTTGGATGGGTTAGTTGAAACCTTTTGCAGTTGGGGATTTTTACCGTTAGGGTTTTCCGGTGATTCAAAAGATGTTAATGGAGTTGGTTCTAATTGGAACCCGTTTTCGCCACATTTCCCTTGCCCCTTGATAGAGAACACGAAGAAGAAAAGGGTATAGGGTTTATTATGAAGATCTCTTGTTCCATATCCTGTTTGATAGGTGCCTAGAAATATGTGAAGTCAATTAAAAAAACATTATTGTTGTTTTTATTTAGTTATCATTAGTGCGAGATAACATATGAGACATGATATGAGATAACAGATCTCATTGAATGAGAATTCAGGTGGTGGTAGCACTGGTGGCGTGGTGATGGATGGTGGTGCAAATGCAAGTACATGGTAAGAGAGGCGCAGTGGTTGGTCCTAGGAAGAGGGGCTCAGGGATTGGGTTTTTTGAGGTCTTGATGAGTTCCCCAGTAGCTTGCCCATTCCTAATGTTGTGGAGATGATAAGGTTAAGGGTCATTAGTCTTGTAGGCACTTGTTTTTTTCTTCCTTGCTTGTACATTGTAGATTGTTGTTATTTGTATTTGTATTTGTTGCACAAAATAATGCTGATCTACTCACACATAACCGTTTCCAGCTACAAAATCTATCAAATATAAATATAAATAATCACAAACAACTAGTCATTCTACCTCTTTTCCCTCATTGTAATTTACAAAGCAGATGAGTTGGTCAGCCTACATTTGAATGTTTGGGGATTAAAAAAATATAGTAGCCAACCACACAAGCATTGGAACCACAATATGATGTTGTTGAACTAAAAAAAGAATGCAATGCTTCATTTTGATTCTCCAAATTATACATGCTGACCCAATACCCTCCACATCCCTTTTCCTCTATATATAAAGATCAAGCACCATCTATGTTCTCATCAAATCTCAAAGTAAAATCCTTCTTTACACATAGCTTCCAATTCTTCTTCACTCTTTTAATTCGTTAAGCCATGGCCTCTAGCAACTCCTTCATCATAACTATCTTTCTTATTGTGGCATTTTCAGGCATCAATTTAAGCCTAGGAACTAGGCATCTTTTCCAAGCAACAACACAACCAAATTTGCTTAATCCAACATTGCTGCCACCTTTGCCTTCAATTCAAACATTGCCTCAGGGCAATAATGTTCCACAATTGCCTATAATCCCATCTCTGTCACAACCCATCACTCTACCACCATTTCCTAGTATCCCTACCATTCCAACAACACTTCCTACATTGCCTAACTTTCCCTCAATCCCCACCACTATCCCCTCCATTCCATTCTTCTCTCCACCACCTTCAACTACTACTAGCCCATAAAAAAATGTTCACTTTTTCATGAATCATGGTTGTATTTGTTGTTTGGTGTGAAAAACGTTTATTTTTATTTTCTATCCACTAGCTTGTCATATTGATTGTACTCTTTATATATATTATTGATGCTGAATTACACATTTATATACAATTATGATTATGATGTCTTCTTTCTCTCTTTGAACTCTTTGTAACAACTTAGTTAGCCCCTCTTGTTATATTCAAATATTGAAGACTGAAGAGAGATTGAGAGAATAGTTTACATATTTTAGTTAAGCCTACGGGTTCTCAATGATTGCATTTCCTCAACCACTAATTTATCTAGCAGGTATTGCCAATAAATTGTGAAATAACTATCTTTGATCAGTAAAAATAGAAGTGAGTATTTCAAATCATGTAAGTAGACAAAAAAGTAAAAGAAAATAAAAAATGTATTGTAAAAAAATAAATAAAGTATATTATAGATTAGACAAACAAAAAGACATCTTTTGGGCAACCGTCTATCTATATTTCATGCTTGTTAAGGTTCATCTCAAAATCAATTGATAATGAGAGAAATAGATCAATAGTATTTAAATTGTTTCCAAATGAAACTGAATTAATGTGAGACTTACTTCTCAAAAATTATAAAATAACTTCTTCTCATAAAACATGGTTAACTTTGACTATAAATGGGCTTGACACCACATCTTGACCTAAAACCTAAAACATGGTTAAATTGTTGGGTCCATCCACTTATATACTCTTAAACTCATCTACTATTCCACAATGTGGGACTTCTCCATTCACACTTGTAATACCCAACAAGCCTAAACGATGATGCAATGTTTGAAGATGAAAGGTAGATGATATGCTAAATTTGTTGAAGATGAAAGGTAGATGATGATATATATGTTGAAAATAAAAGGTACATGATGCTAGCCTGTTACTATATATAAGAATGCTATATGTTTGTTTGACGCAAATGTTATGATTTTGGAGTCAAAACGTGGGAAATTTACCTATATGTCAATGAAAAACCCCAATAAAGTGAGTTCCTATAGTACTATTCCATTTAGACCCAAATTTTAAGCATTATAGTTATAGGTTTATTTCACTTATATGAACTTTGAGTTATTCATTCATTTTCAATGCATGCAAGATCTTTTCACTACACTTAATTCATATTTGAAATTTCCAATAATCTTTGTTAAAGTATGAGTCCTCACACATATGGTCATCCTCCTTAAATGAATACTTTTCTAGTATTGACCACCTAGAGCCCAAAATCAGGTTACAAACTCTCTTCTTTAAACTCGCATGGTTACTATCTAATATTATCTCAATGGAATGCTTCAACTAGTTACTAGTCTCCACATTTCAATGAAAACTTTCAAACATAAGAACCCCACATATAATGAGTTAGAGCCTCTTAGAGAAAAATAATATGACGTGATACTTTTATATTCAAATCCAATGAGAATATACTTTAAACTTGATGACACATATGTAAAAGTAATAATTTATCTCTCTGATAATATAAGACATAATCTATCAATTATCACCTCTCTAATAATGGTGTTAACCGAACTATTGACATTGCTACAACTTGTTATAATCGATAAGTACAAAGCAGCAATGAAATCTAATTTTTGCATCAATTTGGATGAGGAAAAACAATACTAAAAGGCATAAGGTGGACCACTTTTGCATCTATATATCTTGAATACCTTACTTAAAAGAGTAATGCACACCAACATTTGACGCCATTAAAAATGCAAATTTCAATGAGATGTAGCTTCCTTATTGAGTCTTTCTTGAATAAAATCGGTACCACAGGATTCGATAAGGACTGTGGGACACTGAATTTTTTTTATTTATACGACGATATCTAAATAGTTACTGTCACAGTGTCACATGCTGTATGTAAAGTTTGAATGTAATATTTATTATGCAAATATAAGTAGGGTGCTACTTGCATATTGATTATAGGTATTCAAATAGCTAAGTTTTCTTTTAAAATACTATGCAAGTTTATGCAAGTTTTATTATGAGAAATATAGGTATTCAAATATAATATTTATTATAGGTATTCAAATATAATATTTCTTATGCAAGTTTTCTTTTAAGAAAGAGATGGAAGAGAAAGAATAATACGAGAAATTGAATAGATTGTTGAATTGTTTGATTTGAGAGAAATAGAAAAGAAAGATATGAGAAATTGGTAGAAATAACTTTTTGAATTACACAAATATTCATACAATAAAAACAAAAAGTATCTTAAAAATTCAAAAGTTTGAGGATAGTTTTGTCATTTCATATTAAAATAATTTTTTCTCATGTTTTCTTTGCATCTATGGAGAGAAGCAACTTTGTGTGGGACTCATCCACTTTTCTTCTCTCCTCTCACTTTCTTTGTTAAACCAAAGAAAAGAAAGTTGATGTTTCTCTTCAAACTCTCTTTTCCCTTTCTCTTTCTTATCTATTTCTACCAACCAAATAGAGGCTAATTTGAGATTAACTACAATAAAAAAATTAAAACTTTGCTAGTTTAAAAACTATGTGTATGTAAATGCATAGAAACTGCAGAATAATGAAAAGATAAAAATGGTTATATATATAAGGAGATAAATTATCTTCTTCAGCCACTAAAATCGTGACATGTGTACCATTTAATCATTTTTACAAAAATATTTATAAAACTAAACAAAACAATACACATGTCATTTTTTTGCTGGCGGAAGGATGTAAGTTATCTCCTGGTATGATGAGATATTTTATTCTTTATATATAATGATGTTATTAAATATATTTTAAAGTAAATTACACTAATGCCTATGAGCTTTAGTAAAATTATAAAAATCAACCATTTGTTTTCTGTACCTACAACCTCTCTAATTTATATACAAATATTACACTCACTCATTATAAAAATCAATCATTTGAGTCAATACATTTTTATTATTTTTTGTTCGTTACAATATAGTATAAGAGTTATTTAAATAATATCTCATTAGAATTATTGATATATTTTGTAATGAATCAAAAATAATAAAAATATATTCATCATATACTATTTCGACTTCTCTAAAACAATATATCATATTTTGTTTAACTTAATTATATTTATCATCATTTTTTTTAACAAATCATACTTATCGAGTGTAATGTATATATATAAATTAGAATTTTTTTATATGTATAAAATGAAGAGGTGAGCCTAATTTATTCCATATTTCAAGTAGTTTTCTTAAACAATAACTGTGCATTATTGTCCGGCTAACAATGTCATTAAACAAATTTGTTAGCTATTGAATGATTTAATGAAAATTATATGATGTAATATGTTAAAGATAAAACAATAAATTCTATTTATACTAAACTATTTATCATCAGATAAGAAAATAAATAAAATATATTATAATGAGATAAAGAAATAATTCTAAAATTACTTTCTCGATTAAATGATTACTTGATTTTACTTAATTTAAAAACCAAGTAAAATACTTTAAATATTCTAATCATACGTCGTAGTTTTATCTTTGGCAGATACAATCTTTGCAACCAGAGACAACCAACAAGTTACACATGCGGGAAAATACAAATTTCACCAACGTTTAACATCAAGAAAAGGATGGCTAACTGCAAAACAGAACACAATATAAAAAGGCATAAGGTATGATATACGATTTGCATGTCCCAAAAAATTCATGTCCTCATGATATATCTAAACCTAATTATATTCCACCAAAGTATTAAAAAACAGATACTTTTTTATTTTTATGATTTTTTTCTTAATTAATTAACATTTTTTGATTTAAGTGTGATACAATGAGACAACAAATACTTGGTGACATGTAATCTCAATTGTCTATTAATGCACAACCAACATTTGACAACATTTAAAATCAAATTTCAATGAGATGTAAATGCATTATTGAACTCATCATTCTTTGAAAATACTAGTGTTACACAAGGCAACAAATTAAAGCGCATATATCTTAGAACCGACACAAATCTAACCACAAAAACAACAAAATTATGAAAAAATGTGAACTAACATGTGTATAAACGTACATTGTATTTTTTTCCCATCGTTCTTTGACAAAATAATCAACAGTTTTTAAGCCCGTTGAAAAACCTGGTCTAAGATGGACTATAAATAAAACCCAACATGTCACCATACAAATCATCTTTAACTGTGCTTTTGCTTAACATTATTGGTTGTTACTCTTTCTTGAGTTCAGAAAATGGCCTCTACTCGCTTGTTTTTCTTAACTTTCTTCATTGCTCTATCACTCTTCAGCATTAGCAATGTCCAAGCCAATAGAAAACTTCTGGCACCAACAAATATACCTAGTGGTTTTGGCAACATTCCTGGGCTAAAGTTTCCTCCTTTTCCTCCAGTTACTGAGTGGCCAGAATACAGGTTGCCTCCTAATATTCCATCTTTCTCCTCAATTCCATCTTTCTTCTCCCCACCAGCTGCTACTACAAGTACCAAACCTTGAGGGCAATTTGGTACATTAATATTGTTCATGGTGGTTACATGTAGTGTTGTTCTATAGGTTGCATGCATAATGTGTTAGCAGTGAAATAAATTAAGGCTCATGCATAAGCCTTCTTACCATGTTTACTTTCTGTTTGGTTTTTCCTTAGATTGAGTGGATTTGGCATATTGTGTTAGTCATGCTCAGCCTGGTTAAGCTCATGATGTTTCTTCTTGTTTTATTTGCATAATGTTCTATGAGTGAATGAAAAATCTACTTTGTTTTCAAGATTATTATTAGTAATATATATATATATATATATAATTAGTGCTCCACAACAATGATATGAGAAAATAGTAGGGGAAGATGAGTCTCCATTAATGGAGAAGCAAGTGGTACATAATAACAAACAAAAGACAACATGTAAAGATAATTTTATCTTTCTATTTACTATGAAATTACATTTTTGTCATTGAAAACATGATAAAAAATAAACAATTGTTTCTTCATTAATAGAGAAGAGAACACTTCATCTATCATTCACCTACCCTTGAATGAAGTAATGAAGTAAAGGTTAAGGACTTAAAAGACATGATCACATGAATATATTATATGAAATTACATAATATTAAACTCTGGTGATATGAAATGAAATAAAGGTTAAAGACTTAAATGCATTGGATATAGCTGGGGAAAAACAAGACAAAACTAATATAGATAACACATGATGCTAACTATAAACAATGTACACAAACTCTGACAACTACATATAACTAAACAAAAATTAATAATGTGTCTTGACTCTTGAGTTTACAACTAAAAATGATAGAACAATAAATAAAGATGAATAGATGACGACGTTATAGAATTGGAAATCAAATTTTGCTCTTGAAAATGAATAGAATGTGGCTGCTAGAATTCCACCCGAGGCCTCCACAATCAAAATATTTGGCAACACAAGCTTTTATTTCTATGAACTTATTATAGATGTGAAAGTGTGAAGATAGAAACTTGTAATTATGTATATGAACTTATTAAATTGTTTGATAAAACAAGTTGTAGCTGAAATTTATTAAACAACTAATGCTTGGTAAAATTATTTATTTCCCTTATCTTTGCCTTAAATGCTAATTGTCTTCTTGTACAACAAAATTTATTTTTAAATCTTCATTTTAGTCCCTTAATTTTCTTACCTATCGACTATTCTTTAAAATTTGACAAAATGTTTCCAAAATTCTGAGAGATATCAATGTCTGAGTTAATAAAGTAACAAAAATGCATAAACATTTTTCTTTTCCTAAATTAATTTAATCCCTGAAAAAAGGAAATAGAACTAGAAACTACAAAACTCAGCAACCACTGCCACAATCAGCGACGGCGCATTCTCCTTTGGGCATACCCTGTAAGATTGCGACCTTCTATTCTCTTCATTTTCTTCTTAATCTATAATTTGATTCCATTTATTTCAGATATTTGAATGATGCAGTGCTGTTATTCTACATTAAATAGAATTTCAAACATGGAAAACCTAGTCAAACAGATACGTGTATTTCATTTTTAGATTTCTTTTTATTTTCATGCTTAATCCTTTGTCAATAAGAGTTGTAAATTTTAGCTAATGATATGTGTATGTTGATTGTTGGTTGAATCCATTAACTTCTGCTGTTAGTGTTATTGAGAAATATTTATAATCTCAAAAAATTCATATCCCTATGTAGCTTATTACTATATCTCACTTAGGGTAAATGATTTTTTTGGTTTCTTTTAATTGATCATTGCAACAAGTTGATGAAGTTTCAATGGGAACTTAATCCTTGATTATAGGTCTACTGAACTTCAATATGTATCTTATTATTATAAGCTTATAACCTATATAATGAAATGAAAGTCTTGATTATATTTATTACTGTTATTTTGTTTTAAATGCTTTTAATTACTTAATTTGATAATTGGATTGCATTCTATATGAATTTTCAGGGCCTTATAGTTGTGCTCTGAGAGCGAAATTAGGATGGGGAGTGTTACTGAAGGAAAGTTAAGGTTTTGTATTGACAAAGGGGGTACATTCACTGACGTTTATGCAGAAATCCCGGGTCAGCCTGATGGGAGAGTTTTGAAACTTCTCTCAGTTGACCCTTCCAACTATGACGATGCACCGGTGGAAGGGATAAGGAGGATCCTTGAAGAATTCACTGGTGAAAAAATTACCCGCAACTCAAAAATACCCACTGAGAAGATAGAGTGGATAAGGATGGGGACAACTGTGGCAACAAATGCACTTCTAGAACGAAAAGGAGAAAGGATTGCGTTGTGTGTGACTCAAGGCTTTCGAGATTTACTCCAGATTGGTAACCAGGCTCGCCCTAGCATATTTGACCTTACTGTGTCAAAGCCATCAAATCTATATGAAGAGATTGTAGAGGTGGAGGAGAGAGTTCAGCTTGTTCAGGCTAAGGAGGAAGAAGAAAATCAGGACACTTCTTCAGCATTGGTTAAAGGAGTTTCAGGGGAGCTTATCAGGATTGTAAAGCCTCTTAATGAAGAAGCACTGAAGCCTGCACTTAAACATTATTGGAGAAAGGAATTAGTTGTTTGGCTGTTGTTTTGATGCACTCGTACACATATCCACAGCATGAACAACAGGTAGAGAAGTTAGCTCTGAGTCTGGGATTTAAGCATGTTTCTATATCATCTGCTTTGACTCCAATGGTCCGTGCTGTTCCTCGTGGTCTAACAGCTAGTGTAGATGCTTATCTGACCCCAGTTATTAAAGAGTACCTGTCAGGATTCATCTCCAAATTTGATGAGGGAGTTGGGAAATAGAATGTTTTGTTTATGCAATCAGATGGAGGACTTGCACCAGAGAGTACCTTCTCAGGGCACAAGGCAATTTTGTCTGGGCCTGCTGGTGGAGTTGTTGGTTACTCAAACTCTTTTTGAACTTGAAACAGATAAGCCATTAATTGGCTTTGATATGGGAGGTACATCTACAGATGTGAGTCGATATGCTGGAAGTTATGAGCAAGTGCTGGAAACCCAGATCGCTGGTGCCACAATACAAGCACCCCAGCTTGACATAAACATTGTGGCTGCTGGTGGTGGTTCAAAGTTAAAGTTTCAATTCGGAGCTTTTAAAGCTGGACCAGAATCAGTTGGAGCACACCCTGGTCCTGTATGTTATCGGAAAGGTGGAGAGTTGGCAATTACAGATGCCAACCTAGTTCTGGGATATGTTATTCCTGATTACTTCCCATCCATATTTGGGCCTAATGAAGACCAGCCTCTTGATATCAAGTCAAGAAGAGAAGAATTTGAAAAGCTTGCCAGGCAAATAAATGCATACCGAAAGAATCAGGATCCATCTGTAAAGGACATGACAGTGGAAGAGATAGCACTTGGTTTTGTGGATGTTGCGAATGAGACAATGTGTCGTCCAATAAGGCAGTTGACTGAAATGAAAGGCCATGAGACAAAGAATCATGCACTTGCTTGCTTTGGCGGTGCTGGACCTCAGCATGCTTGTGCTATAGCTAGGTCCTTAGGTATGAAAGAAGTGCTCATTCATAAATTTTGTGGGGTGTTAAGTGCATATGGCATGGGATTGGCAAATGTTGTGGAAGAGGCACAGGAGCCTTATTCTGCAATCTATGGAGCTGATTCTATTGTTGAGGCCTCACAGAGAGAAGGTATATTACTGGCACAGGTAAAGCAGAAGTTGCAAAATCAAGGATTTAAAGAGGAAAATATTTTGACAGAGACATATTTAAACTTGAGATATGATGGTACAGACACTGCCATCATGGTCAAAAGACAAATAGCTGAAGATGGAAAACCATCTGACTATGCTACTGAGTTTGTGAGGCTGTTTCAGCAGGAGTATGGCTTTAAACTCCAGAATAGAAATGTTGTCATCTGTGATGTTAGAGTTCGTGGTATAGGAATTACTAATATATTGAGGCCACGGACCATAGAACCTGCCTCTAGCAAACCTATAGTTCAAGGCTACTATAAGGTTTACTTTGGGAATGGTTGGCAGGAAACACCTCTCTATAAGCTTGAAAATATGGGGTATGGCCATATGATGCCTGGCCCAGCAATCATCATGAATGGCAATAGTACTGTGATTGTAGAACCCAACTGTAGAGCCGTTATAACCAAATACAGAAATGTCAAGATTGAAATTGATTCCCCTCTCAGCAGTGTCAAAATATCAGATAAAGTTGCAGATATGGTACAGCTCTCCATCTTCAATCACAGATTTATGGGTATAGCTGAGCAGATGGGAAGGACTCTACAAGGAACTTCCATTTCAACGAATATCAAAGAAAGGCTTGATTTTTCTTGTGCTCTATTTGATCCTAGAGGGGGCCTAGTTGCAAACGCACCTCATGTTCCCGTCCATCTAGGAGCCATGTCTAGTACAGTTCGATGGCAGCTTAATTACTGGGGTGACAATTTTAACGAAGGAGATGATTTGGTCACTAATCATCCTTCGGCCGGAGGTAGCCATCTTCCTGATATAACCGTTGTTACACCTGTTTTCTTCAATGGGAAGTTAGTATTTTTTGTGGCAAACAGAGGGCATCATGCAGAGATTGGCGGCATTACTCCCGGAAGCATGCCTCCATTTTCAAAGTCCATATTGGAGGAAGGAGCTGCAATTAAGGCATTTAAGCTTGTTGAAAAAGGCATCTTCCAAGAAGAAGGGATTATTAAACTTCTCCAGGTCCCAGGCTCTGATGAGCAGGGAAATAAGGTCCCAGGGACTCGTAGGATTCAGGATAACTTATCAGATCTCCGAGCACAAGTAGCAGCAAATCAAAGAGGAATTGCTCTAGTCCAAGAGCTCATTGAACAGTATGGTCTGGAAACTTTTCAGGCTTACATGAATTATGTACAGATGAATGCAGAAGAGGCAGTAAGAGAGATGCTGAAGTCTGTTGGTCAGAAAATTTCATCCGAGTCAAATGAAAACACCGTGACTATCGAAGAAGAGGACTACATGGATGATGGATCTATCATTCCTTTGAAACTGAGCATTGATTCTAATAAAGGAGAGGCAGTTTTCGATTTTGGCGGGTCAAGTGCAGAAGTTTATGGTAATTGGAATGCACCAGAGGCCGTGACAGCTGCAGCAGTCATATACTGTATTCGCTGTTTGGTGGATGTTGATATTCCTCTCAATCAAGGATGTTTGGCTCCAGTGAAGATTCATATCCCAGAAGGCTCATTTCTGTCTCCTAGTGATAGTGCTGCTGTAGTAGGAGGTAATGTCCTTACATCACAGAGGATAACTGATGTTGTATTTACTGCATTTCAGGCTTGTGCTTGCTCACAGGGTTGTATGAATAATCTTACATTTGGAGATGACACTTTTGGTTACTATGAAACCATTGGGGGTGGGAGTGGGGCTGGTCCTAAATGGGATGGGACAAGTGGAGTACAGTGCCACATGACAAATACACGAATGACTGATCCAGAGATATTTGAACAAAGATATCCAGTTATTCTGCACAAGTTTGGACTTAGAGAAAACAGTGGCGGAGATGGGATTCACAAAGGTGGTGATGGACTTGTCAGAGAAATAGAGTTCAGGCGGCCAGTTATCGTTAGCATTCTTTCTGAGAGACGTGTCCATGCACCAAGAGGGCTCAACGGAGGGAAAAACGGTGCTCGTGGTGCTAACTATCTTATAAAGAAAGATAAACGAAAGATTTATCTTGGTGGTAAGAATTCAGTTGAGGTGCTTCCAGGTGAAACTCTCCAGATTTTGACTCCTGGTGGTGGCGGATGGGGCTCTCACTTGTAAGCTTTCTTTCTTTTGGAGGAGAAAAACCAAGGTAATGGCTTCATGTTTGATGTTCTGATGATTTTTCGTCAACATTATCTTCATGTTATGGATTGATGCTTGACATATACTTTGATGCAAATCAATAAAGTTTAAATAATTTTGTTTAATTTCATTGTTCAATTATTTTCGGACCTCTCACAATTATAATTTTATGACGTTTCTCCTCCTCTGGCATTAAAATTTGTGGTATCTTTATGACTGGGGATCCTCGCTTGGTGGAATAATGTTTGGTTGCTGTTACTTATTGTTATTGGGCTGAGGCTACTTGCATCTTGTTAACAATAAATGATGCGTGGTACATTCTTAATCACCAAAAACAAAAAAACAAAAACCTTGGAATGGCGCGAAAAACATGTGCATCAGCAATCTTAATCACCAAAACAGTATCAGAATTGAAACCATGCAAAATTTTCATCTTGCTCCAGTTCCTAGCTTTATATTCACGACCCAATCATGTTGATTTCAATTTCAACTAAGCAAACTTCAAATGATTGCGAAAGAGAGTTTAAGGCTGCTAGAGTAAAATGAAAGCTGACCCAGATGCTGAAAAGTGAAGATGATTGCAAGAAGAAGAAATAGAAAAACCAACAATGCAAAAAGATTGAATTTTAAACGAGTAGAGAATCTTGCAGCAGTGTGGTTTTCACCCACAAGTGCTACACAGGAACTTGGCTTTCTCCAAAATAAGAGCATCAACTGCACCATCCTTTCTACCTCCATTGTGATGTTCTTTCTTAAAAATGATGGCATTTCCAGAGTTTCATGCAGTTATAACCCTGTGAATGTGATACTCAGGAACCACCAGAGGAAAAAAATAAGAAATGAACCCTTTGTGTTGTTTTGGTTTGTGAATGTTAATGAGGAATTGGAATGTGAAGTGGAATTTATTTAGGAAGCATATGCTTCTGGTTTCACCTCCCAAACTTCAAAACATACAAAATTTGATATCATTTACATTTATTTTTATCTTTTTTATATACATGTTTCATTAAATACATGTTCCATATTAGGATCCAATTTTTTTTCACAGATACTTTTCATT
This sequence comes from Lupinus albus, assembly GCA_009771035.1. Classification (NCBI taxonomy): domain Eukaryota; kingdom Viridiplantae; phylum Streptophyta; class Magnoliopsida; order Fabales; family Fabaceae; genus Lupinus; species Lupinus albus. Next base: position 3,786,491 of record CM020014.1, on the reverse strand, counting down.
GATAGGAAATCACTTGAATCTGCTCCTGTTTTGTTGTCCTCATATCAAAGGCAAAAAGTCTCCCTGATTAAGTAGGGGGCATGCAGATCACAGTACCATCCAGTGCATGGCATTATAAGAATTTAATAAATACAAATGGTGCTTTGCCAACTATTATGCATAATTTGATTAAACTTCAAGGAACCAACATTCTCTTATACTTGACCCTAACTACCTGAAAGATCCAATGCAATATTAAAAGCTATATGAACCTTAACATAGATAACAGGTAGGTGTGATGCATAAAATGAAAAACTTATGTTACTTGAAAATGATGGTATATTTAGCTACAACCACAACCAATATAACTAGGAATTGTGCTCTTCTTCAAAGTTTCTTCCATCTTTCTTGTTTTAACATCATCCAAAACATTTCTAGCCCACTCTTCAAAATGGGTTTCATTATGTCCAATTCTAGCATTTTTATATATAGACATGCATCTTCGATCATGTTCAGAATATGGACAATGATCTCCATTTGGGTCCCTCCAACTACCTTGATGTTTCATCCCTGACCAATTGGCTATCCAATGATACACATATTGTCCAACACCAGCGAGTTTAAGCCAACCTTTTGGAAAGAATTCCATGACACTGCTATTTCCTTCCATCAGAAACAAGTTTGTTAATTGAGCACCATGTGGAGATATCAAAATATCTGTCAAACTCATTAACTTCACCTGCATTTAACAACAAAATGTGTTACTCATTAGAGCACATCACATTATTCATCTAAACTAATTTTATGTGTTAAGTGATTATGTAAGTTTGTATACTTTAATCTAGAGATAAATACATTTTAACATGTATATTTTGCACATAAACTCATTCTAACCCCTATCTATTTAAACATTGATTTTTATAATGATATTTCTCTATCTGAGTACATGATATTTTATGGAAATAGAAGATAATCTAACAAAACTTTATAGTGATTTTGATTCAAATGTACACTTAATATTATAGGTGTCAATTTAGGCTATACCAAGTTAAGTCATGAATCCAAGTCCCAAAAACACAAATGTTATTTGGGTATAATCACTTGTCTAAATATGATAGCATACAATTTCTTAACTTCACCTAGTGGCTTTTTATGTGACATGAGTGGTCCGGATTCACATTTCACAATATGAGGAATTCAAAAACTATCAAAGGAGGCCGAACTAACCTAAAGTGTATTGATTGAGTTTTAAAAGTTGAATATAAGAAGCACCTTAGCCTACACATTTATTTGGTAATGACATGTTGTATCCTTAATTGATTAATGAATAATATAAGAAGCACTTTTACCTGATCACAAAAGGTGAGATTATTGGAATAAGCTACCATAAAGTGGCAACCTTGCACCTTAGCACACACTTTCTGAAAGATATCAGTCACAATTGTTTCATTCTTAAAAGATCTTGGCCCTGTCCTCAAAAACAAAGTCATCCCTATTACTGGCAACACTTTTTCATTGATCTCTTTATTTCCCTTCAAGCTCACATTACAATACATCCTAGCCTTGCATCTCATTAGATCAAACACCTCCATTCTCCTCTCCCTTGACATGCCACCCTCATTATGCCTCATAACTATAGCTTCTTCAAAACAAACTGGCCTATCATCTTTATCATCAAACCTTTCAATATTTGGTGACCCATCAAATGTTGCATCCATCAAAGCTTCTAACCATAGACCCATTTTGAACCTTAACTCACCCCAATGATACAAAACCCACCTTGATGGCATTAATGAACAATTATTCATCTTATGCCAAGCCACAAATGGGACCATAGCTGATAAACCATGCCATAAATTCCCATAGTCATAATGATTATATGACACAAAAGTTAAGCCTTTCATGAAGGTGGTATTATAAGGCAAAGCTTCTGGCCATGCTAAAGCATAGTAGTTCCAAGAACCATCATGGGTATCATGTCCTTTTAGACATAGAACACGACCAAGTGATGATTGTGATGGGAATTGTTGGTATTGGACTTCACCATCTTGATGAGTATCAAAGAAGTAACTCATGAACCATGTGTGGCCTTGAAGGGGAGCATTTGTGTAACGGAGATCCTTAAGTGGAAGAAATGTGACTGAATGACGAAGCTTGTGAAGCAAGGAATTGAGTTCATTAGTGTTGGTGTTGAAGATTGAAGTTTGCCATTGCCATGAAGGTGGAGTTTGAAGGTTGAAACGGGTGTGGAAGAAAATGAAGAGCACAAAGGTGATGAGCACAAAAATGGAAAGTTTAAGGGAATAGAAACGCTGATTGTGTTTGATAAGGAGTGACTTTTGGGGGCTCCTGCATATTTCTGAACGTGATTTGGTACTCATGGTACTAAAGAGAGAAATAGTGAATGAATGAATGATGATAGGTATAAACTAAAAAGCTAAGGCATTGGTTTTCCTTAATCAACTTTTGGCCAAGACATGCATTTCTCAACCTTAATCTCCCAGATATAGTGCTCAAAAGTAATACGTATTTCTCAAGTTATGGACCTTTGGAATTTGGTACATACATACTAACAAAGATTTTATATTCCAATTGTACTTATATCCCAAATCAATCAAATCTCATTGAATAATTTATAATTTTTAATGATTGTTCTTTTTAATTATGTGACAATTTTTTATTTGATAGGATTAACTGTCACAAAATGATGTCATCAACCCGTCACAAACGATCAGAGAATGAAAATGAAAAGTCACAACAATAAATATTTTTATAGTGAAGAGTGATGTAGATTTTTAAATAGCTTGCATAATATTATTAGTTATGAAAAAAGTTGAGGACACCATTTTGGAATAATTGATCTCAAAAATCACTCAGCCACAAAAAGTGGGAGAACTGATCTTACTTCTTTGCATACACCATCAGTTTCTTCTGCACAGAAAAAGAGGAGAGCAGAAAAAGAAAGGGTACTCATGCCCTCGGTTACTACTCAAGTACTCCATTCCTAGTGTTTAAGGTTAGTGATTTTTATACAATTTGCTAAAAATAATTTTATAATAGAAACTGAACCAAAAAAATTGAGAAAATATGATGTAAAAAAGAGAAATAATAAATAAATAAATAATTAGAAATAAAATAGAACTGTCTATTGAATTTCTAAGACATAAAAAGATATAGAATCATTTAAGAATAAAAATATAAGAATTGAATCTGGATATAGAATCATTTGAATTTGTAGTAGTAGCTAACTTTGACTAGTACTCTTTAGTCTTTATTAGGTGGTCTAGTTCAGAATTTAGGAGAGCAAACATGCTCTTATACTGTTATGAAATGATAGGATTCGTGATTTGTACGATGTTAGTAGTTTTCAGCAACGACGTGTACATTCCGAATGAGAATCACCTGTTTCAAAATTGTGTCTCCAATCCTATTTCAATCAATCAAAGAATAAAAATGAAAAGTTACAAGGATAAATATTTTTTAGTAAAAAATGATCTAGATTTTTAAATAACGTAACATAATGTTATTGGTTGTGACAGAGGGAGGTATATCATGATCTCTATCCGTACATTCCTTCCCATTCAGTATTTAATTACATTGGAAAATGAGACATTTATGACAATTTAGGCTATCGATGGCAATGATCGGTTATTGTTTTACGCTTACGCTTAGATTATGACATGTGCTACTAATTTTTTCAATGATTTTGCATCCATTTTTAATTAAAATTTTTAAATATCATACTTCCCTCACATTCCAATATTAAATTTTAGTATGGCAGAGAAAATGTCAATTATTATTTTATCAATATATTATTGTATGTTTTATTGTGGAGAGAAAACAACTATAAAAATATAATAAAGTGTAAAAAGGAAATGACAATAATATAAAATAAAATAAATATTAACAATTTTAGTTAAAACATATTTTTATTGATACTTACAATTTGGATTAGGCCAGTACTGAACGAAAATGAGGAGGGAAATGGGTCTGATAATATTTTATTTTATTAAAAAAACAAATATTTTATTTTGATGGCACTTGAAAAGTTGAATCCGGGTACATTGGCTGAAGATCCTGCAGATTATATGGTATATATATGGCGATTAACCTGGAACAGCACTGAACATGATTGAGTTCATGAAACCAATGTGATTCCCTGTTAAAGTAAACATTTAAATACTATTCAAGGTTGCATTTATAGCATGGGATGTTATTCACACAACCATCGACAACCTACGAGAAAAAGTGTTTGAAATCCTTTAGATGCCATAGAAATACATCAAACAATTCACACGTCCAAATATTCACACTTTTGTTTTGAGCACAGGAAAGGGAAATAACAATATTAGGTATGAGAATAATGTACCTCCTAATACCAGGAGATACAGTCGACATATATATTGTTTTGTTTAGTTTTTAAAATATTTTGTAGAAAATGATTAAATGATACATATGTCACGATTTTACTGACTGGAGGAGATAAATTATCTTCTTATAGATAAATTATCTCCTTATACTAGGAGATACATTATTCTCTTTAGGTATTTGTTTTATTATACTTTTTCATCTTCACTTAAAAAAATGTGTCAATCTTTGATATACACAAACATTACCGTCTACTTGGATGTCCAACTTAAATTCAACCTCAAGTTACTTTTTTTGGGGCATATTACCTAACCTTTTACCACTTATTTGAATGTCAAAGATGAATAAATAGAATAAAAATGGTGCATAAGGAGCTCTATATATATAATATTTAAGGTGACTTAAGACCCAAATTTATTATTTTTACTATTTTTATATCAGAATTATTATCACTTAAAAGATAAATGTTCTCATATTTATTTTTAGAATTTTAGATGAGAATATACTCTATTGTAAGAAATGAGAACAATTAATATGGATCATTGAATTTTATTTGAATGGTGAAGTTTAAAAGAAATGCACATGATTTTTTATTGTATTTTCATGTGATCAATAAATAAATTTTAATCATAATGTATGATCTGTCTTACCATATAATCAATATTCTCATTTGAATCACTGTCATTCTTATAAAAAACTTAGATATTAAACTCATAATATTATGATCACATTGCATTGCAATGCTCCGACCAATAGACAAAACTTTGTAAATGTCTAATGGAGAATGATACAATTAACTATTCAATGAATTATTCTTGTAAACTAAAAAGGAAAACTTAAAACGGCATGTATTTTTAGTTTACTTAATCACGATTTTGGAAATGATTACTGCATCAATGACTCTCCTTTGCACTTATCTTCTCTTGCTTTAATGATGTAAACATAAAATTTCCTGAAAGTATAGCTTCTTTATCTGCCAATCAAAACTCCATAATTAAAAAACTAAAACCAATAAAAAAATATAAAAAAAGATGAAATTCAAAAAAAGAATAGGGGAAAAGATAAGATTATCTTCATAAACATATTTTGTGTATTCTACTATGGGAAAAAAGCATGCAAGGATACATATGCATTGCATTAAAAAATTCTGCAAGTTTCTTAGTGAAGTCAGAAGTAACAAGCAGGGAGCATATATAATATGTAATGACTTGATAAAAGTTTTAAATGTTTCTAAGTGAAATCAACACAAACACGTGGGAAATAATGGTGCTAGTAAGGGAATGCAGCCCATGATACAGTAATGGAAGAAAGCTATAAAATGTAGAGATAACTAGATTATGGGTATCAAATATTGATCTCTTCCACATGATTCTGAATGATGGCTATTATGCATGGTTTTGCATGATGCTAATGATATGGTATTATAAGCCACTAAATAGAAAATGAAACAAATTAATCAACATTTTTCTGCTGGAATTAAAGTTGAGTTCCTTGATACATAAAACTTCTCATTTTCTATGGCCTATAAGCCCTTTTATCAGGAATGTTTTCTAATGAAGTCCTTTGCAGAATGAAAGGGAGCTCTTTTCTTTAGCCCACTTTATTATAAATTAGCATAACACATTCCATTGAACTTATGAACAATAATATAATACAAGAAACATTAATTACATACAAGGTCAAAGTAATCATTACATACAAGCAAATTGCTTCCAAGCGAGCATACCTGGCCATTGCCTCAATATCAATGTGTGTTTTTAATTTTTTATATAATTGAGGAAAGAAGTGTGATAAAGGCATTAGGGGTATAATTACAAAAAAAATGGAAATACAAAGTAAACAAGAAGAAAAAAGGAATTTTGGAAGCAATTATAGACAAACTGGCAAACAAAATGTTTTCAGGAACTTCCAAATCTCAAAACACCTAGACTTGAATTGAATAGTCGCGTACAATATCTATTCCAGAAGACATACCTGAACTGAATGCAGTGCAGCAGCATCTGGCGTTGAGGTACCATCATCTGAAAATATATTCCTGAAACAAAAACAAAATCAAGATAAAAACTGAGATAAGGATCAACTAAGAACAATCCAAAAAAATGATTTTTTTTTAAATGAGCACTGTCAGACTATCTTCGATGATCCAACATATAAAAAAGAGAAAAAACAGAGAAAGGATTGATTGAAAGGTCCAGTTCTCAGCAGGTGGAAAAAGGGAAGTTAAGAGGATTGAGTTTGGACCAAAACCTACTTCCATATAACATTGGAGAGATCGCCTTGTTTTGCTTCTGGAAGCATGGCAGTATCATAAGCAACGATGTTCCCGTAAAATATCTTCTCTAGATCCTTCATCCACTTAGTCAATAGTAGGTTAACCTGACATTTTAAATTAAACTATCAGTGACCCACCAATATAGAGGTCCACTATTTGCATAGTAATAAAACCAAACAAAATTTCTACTTGACCCTAAAATATTTTGGGAAAATTATACAAGAGAAACTCATGCTAAAATATTTCAAACTTAGGAAAATTTAGTACTTGAATGGTTAACCAAGTTAGTAGGAAGTTACCCATAGCTAATTAGCCACTCTTTCACCACCAACCAATTCAGCCGTTAATTATTCCTCAACTAAAAACAGTTTTTGAAGAATTATTAATATAATTTTTACAGCCAATAACTACTTTTTTGTGTTTCTCACTGTCCTTGTAAATTGAAGAATCAGACTAGAAGATACAGGGTCATTCAAAAATGGAAAAAAGGATGTATGTTGTTATGTCACACTCTCATCATATGACTGATTGAGTTCCTGATACCAAAATCATACACCATCACCATGCAACCAAGACAACGGCAGAAAGTATTGTTGAACATGGTCTAGCCTAAGCAAGCAACACTAAACCAAATCTAACCATAAAAGTCAGATTAAACATACATCTATATAACGTAAGCAAGCAACAGGCCAACAGCAAAACATAATATTTCCCAAGATGGCAAGATCTAACTCATCTTGGAATGAATCTAAAAATGGAAAAATCAATTATAGAATCCACAGATTTATGCAGTTGAAAAAAATAAGAATGAAAATCAACAGTACAGTTGGCCTTTTGAGATGAAGAGACTTGAGAGTGTGATAAATTATAGGAGTCGGAAATCAGAAAAGAAGATAATTATATAGCTAAAAGCTTATCTACATATAAAATACCAAAGCAGAAATTACATGTATAAAAACACTTACTCCAGCTTTGGAAACCCTTAGCTCCACGTCGTGATTGTAAATCTCATAAAGGTACTGCCCAAATTCAACACCCTCCTTTCCATCCTGCTTTAAGCAACACAATCATAACCACATATGAAGTACAAGTAGAGAGAATGTTGTTTTGAATGTTTTCTCCAAGTTAAACACTGCATGCAACATAAAGAGGTTCAGGCTCAAAAATGCTAGTTTTGAATCATTTAGGAATTCTAGTAACAAGGAGCGAGTGACAAAGTTCAGGAAAAAAAGAGCCAAAGGGAAAAATGAAAAGGCTCAATAACTTGCAACTTTCAATGTGTTGCCCTGTATGGAATCTCCAATAGACGCATATATCGAAAGTTGGAAAATTATGCAGCGAAAATTACGCAGTTAACAAAGTACACTCAATTTGTGGCCTTCAATTAAGGAAAACATAAGTCTACCCTCCACAATAACTACAGTCATGAACAGGAGGATTCAGTGAGTCACCTTCATAAATGGGTGGTTTATCAACTTGTGAAACGATTCTTCGGTATACCACATTAGCACCACGGATTGACTTGCTCTGTTTATTATAAAACAACATCAACCTTAGTATGAAACGCTTGATGCCCTCATAGTTAGGTTCGTCCACTCTCAGTGGTGAATCTTGGGGCAGGGCCAGTGAACAGGGCTTAGACCAAAACATTTTGTCTAAATTAACCTGCAAAAGATATATATTTGGTCATCAGTGTCAAATCAAGTGGTTAAACCCTAGACAACTGGCCATTGATGCAAAGTAAAACTAAGTGATAGGAGGCACGGAACAGTAAGAAAAAAATTCCTAAAAAATAATTTTCATAAATTCTGGACATACAAGTGGTGGTCACTGAACACTCTTTAATTCTTTATCAATATGTATGGGCACTGTTATATGCAAGAGTTCCATTATTTGAACACCCCAAATATGAGACCTATATGCCACTTCACTCAAATGTGGATATGGTATAAAAGAACAAGGAAGGTACAACTGTACAAGGGTATTGTATTTGGGGTTACAGAAAACCAAAAAAAATTCCTATATTATATGTAATGCTTGAAATCAACTGCTAACATATATAGTATAATTCTACCAGTCTCATTCTCATACATAACAACCCACCTGGTACTAATCATGCTCACTACTAAGTTTACTTTCAAAGATTGTATTTTTTATTTTATTTTTGGTAATCCTATTTCAAGTATAGTTCAACTATGCAATAATTAAGAATGTGCTGCATAAAAATTCATACCACGGGTTCCCTGGTAATACCCTTGTCCTCTATAGTTGGTGCAGCAGCTGCAGCAACTTTGGCATAGCTATGGCGCTTTCGAGCGAAAACATCATTCACAAGTTTCAGATTACTCTGGGAACCGATTTTTGAGATATGAGTAACAACCTTGCTCCACCTTACCAACATTCTGAATCACTTCCCTGATAAAATCATGAGGTAAGAATCAATTTAATTTTAAACTTGGATATGTGGGTCAATATTCTATATCAAAAGTTGAAAGAATGAAAATAACAACAACAAAAACATGAAAAAAATAGAAAACAGAATCTTATAATGATAATAAGGGAAGTTGAATAAAGAAATGAGAGGCCAAACCAAAACAGAGCAGCGTTGAGCAAGATCAGATTTTTATTATTCTTGAAATTGGAAAATTGAGTGATACACTAATTGGCTGAATCAGAGAGAGTTGGGGGAACAATGGCAGCGTTGTGATTTTGCATGTTCAGGTGGAACAGGGTTTTGCAGTAGACAAAGATTAAGATTATAAGACACAAAATGAGGTAATAGTTCAAATAGTTTTTCGGATCCAAATATGGTTGTAGAGCATCTACGTCACCATTATATGTAGGGTTTTAATCAATTTGAGAAAAAGATATACGCAAAATAGGAGTTACTTATAAAAAAATAAAAGTGTTACAAATAAATAACGTGTTATGCAAGACCCCTTCTTATTTTTGCATGAGAAGGATTTCCCATTATCAATCACTACTTGAATACGAGATTAGGTACACACATCTGATTTTGGTAACCCTCTAACACACTCTTATTGACACTTATTCACATCATCTTAATATAAAATTTTCTTCACGTACTACTCCTCCTTGAACCTTTTGCTTTTGTGAAAAACAGAAATTTGTATTTCATGATTCTTTCTTTTTATTGATTGATAGACAAAATTATTTATGATTAGAAAGTTGTGTAAATGATGTATCGCAACTTTACTGATTGTAGAAAAATACTACATTGAGGTAAAAAATTCAATTTGATACTTGGAAAATAAAACTTTCATTTGAGAAAGAGTCAATCACAAATGTTAGTTCATAAAAATAAGTCCCTCACTTCCAATTAAAGCATATGGACAGAAGTCCCTCACTTCCAATTAAACCAAGATACAAATTTATTAGAAAGTGGTATAATATCTCTTACAAATTTTCACAAAAGTGGACTAATGATTAAACATTATAGATTAAGTGATTGAATTGCTCAGATAAGGAGCTCATAAGGCACTCCACATTTAACTTATCCTTGCATCACTTTAGAAGAGGAACAATGTAAATACACTTTAGGACTAAAGTACATGAGAAGAGTCTAACCCAAAAAACTAGTTTACTAGGTGATAGAGCTTCATGACAAATATCACATTATCAGATTGAGTTTACTATTCTACTCCATGTGAGACTCGTAACATGCACCTGAATAAAATTATTAATGACAATCTTCATTTTGTTTAGGACCATTTGCATTGCTATATCATACACTTAATAGTCACATAACTTACTTGATTCATACAGCAAACCTTTCAAACTCTCATCTTATTAAGAGTCACAAATACATTTTTACTTAAAAAGATGACCATAACAATCAAGTCTTTATCCTACTAGGTGAGTTGGCTTACATGAATCGAACGACACTGTAAGCCTGTAATCAATCAAAAGCTTCTCACAGGAGGAGCATCGGACTTCTTCTTACTACGGCTATACCTGGATTGTAAGTGTTTCCCATTGAAGGATCTTGATCTCTTCATTGAACTAGGTGCACTTTGCAGATATCTTGTCCTTGAAGAACTTCCTTTTACACCATTTACTATATTCATATTTCCACCAACCCTTTTTGAATTTCCATTGGAAGATTCCATTGATAGAACTGTTGCAAGTGCAAGATTGATCTTAGCACCAGCAGAAGAATCCAAAGACACTGATCTTCTTGGCTGCTTCATATTCACTACCCTTATTCCATCTTCAACTTCCACTTGTTCTTCTTCCTCTACACCATTACTCATCACAACATCACTATTAACACTTTCACTTCCACCATCATCACTATTTTCCAAACTTCCCATATGAGAATTTTCTACAGAACTTGAATCAGTAACATTAGATTCCATAGATGGAATCCTTGCAGCGTTGTTAACTATGGGAGCCCTACACAAGGGACAGTTAGTGTGTGATGCAAGCCAAGTATCAATACAAGGTAAATGGAAAGCATGGTTACACTTAGGCAAAAGTCTAAGACTTTCATCTTCTTGAAACTCACTCAAACAAACAGAACAATCTGTTCCTTCAATCAAACCCTCTCCTGGTTTATACTTACAAACTGTGATTGCAGTTATGATTGATTGGTGCAGACCGGTGGTTCGGATATACCAAATAGGATGGTCAACCATAGGGCCATGTTCTTCTTCATCAAGAAACTCATCATCATGGTTCTCTTGTTGTTGTGATAGAATTCTCCTTCTTGACCTGTTCCTAGGAGAGGAAAACTTGGCATAGATGGCATAGCAGCAAAGAACAAAGAAACCAGTGGCTATAAGAGCAAAAATGATGATCAAATAGGTTGGGATTGTGAAGTGTTTGCTTTGTTTATTCACTTCATAGATAGGAGGAGGAGGAGTTGGTTGTGATGGAGTAGTATTATTGGTATTGCAGTTTTTGATGCACTCATCACAATTTTTCTTTAGTGAACAAGACTGTTCATTATAACAATAGAATTCACAGTCAAATGATGATTCTGATGCCAACTTTCTGTGATGAAGCCCCATGTTAGAGAAAGAATCAAAATATGATGAGAATGGAAGAGGAAGAAGATGGGGATTGGGTGAATATTAGTGGAGGTGATGTTAAAAGATTGACTTTGGACTATAGGAAGAAAATGTGTTATCTTAATTTGGTTTATAAAGTTCTACGCGTTATTTCCTTGACTTTTTTATGCATAAATTTAGTATAAGATTTCATTTTAATCGGTTATTGTCATGTACTTGGGCCCCTTTACTCCACCCCAACCAAATTTTACTATAACTAACAAAAGAAAGAAACTTTTTTACCATCTCAAAACAAATGAAAAATATAACGTGAAAAGGTAAATAGGCAGCAAAATGCACAGCAATAATGAATGGTATTGCAAATGTGTGAACAAGTCAGAGAAAGAGAAATTATTTTATCCTATTTTGAAGAAAACAGAAGATAATAACTTATTGTGGTTAACTAAAAGGACAGAAACTACAGAGATAATGTCCAATTGTGGCAGTAACTAAGGCTGGAAGTGATTGAATGCATCCTGGTCTTCAATTCTTTAGCACCAGTAGCAACACAAACACTAATGCAAATGGGTAACTAACCATCACAATTCTTATTTTGTTTTCATCTTTTATCAATGATGAAATTTGTTCTTAATATGTCCTTCTAGAGAAAAAGAATATCAAAGTTCAAAACAATCTTCCTTCCTTTATTGGTTAGATATCATACTACCCAATGTTGTGAAACCCGAGCCGGACGTCAAACCGGACGAGGTCTTGTATAGGTTCTAACCGGTTAAGCCGTCCGGTCGGACCGGACGACAATATAATATCATATATAATTATATATATATATATATACATATATTATATAATTAATTAAAATAAGTGAATAACTTTGCACAAAGCTCACACATGAATCAAAATAAAAGTGCATCAAAGTTTAAGTCTTACATAATTAGAGCAATAAATCAAAACACATCTCATTTAGAGAGTAAACATTCTAATTCATCCATGTATCATTGTCTTGGTTAGATCCTAAGTTTACATTGTTGGTTAAAGATGTACTTTGAGTGTAACTATCTACATCTTCTTGAGGAAAAGAGTCTAAATTAAGCAATCCATCAATAGTAATATTTTGTCCTTCAACCATACCTACAAATTAGAATATACGTTAGATTAATATGTATAATAATTAGAAAATATGTATAATACTGATCTTTGAAAAACTCATGTATGAAACTAAGATTATTTGCATTTTTAAACAGTGTAATCGATTACACAATCCTGGTAATCGATTACATGCTGATAAACTAATTAGACATGTGCATTTTACATGATGTAATCGATTACAATATACTCGTAATCGATTACATCATATTAAAAGCATCAGATATGTGAATTTTACATGATGTAATCGATTACAATATACTCGTAATCGATTACATCATATTAAAAGCATCAAATATGTGAATTTTACATGATGTAATCGATTACAATATACTCGTAATCGATTACATCATATTAAAAGCATCAGATATGTGAATTTTACATGATGTAATCGATTACAATATACTCGTAATCGATTACATCATATTAAAAGCATCAGATATGTGCATTTTTTACTTTTTTTTTATTTTATGAACCCGTCCGGTTTAACCAACCGGGTTATTCCGGTTTTACCCGGTTGGACCGGATTTTCCACAGCCCAAAACGGCTGGAAACCAATTCCGGTTTACTACTTGTACAGAACCGTTTGCAGGAACGGTTGACGGTTGGACCGGTCGGACCGTCCGGTCCGGTCCGGTCCAAACAACACTGATACTACCTACCAAACAATGCATCTCCAGATACCATTTACCTAAAAATACATAGAAAACTCAAAAGTCATTGACAGTTTTATCCATTCAATTTATATTATTATTATGTTTTTTACCCATGACCATACACTAAAAAACCCAAACTCCCAAACAATGATATATTATTACAAACTGTGTCACAAACCATATATCGGACTAATGATATTAAACTAAAAACGGAAAAAATAATAAACATTTTTTTTTAATTGACATGATATATTTTCTTTGATTTAGAATCTGATTTTGGATAGTCAATCTTTATCCCTACCTAAGAGGGGTACATGTTATTAATTATTCTCCCATATTTGATCGCTTCACCAACATAACAAGCCAAAGATTATTATTATTTTTTTATTTTAATATGATTTGATTAAGGAAACACAGGTTGATGAACTAAAGAATTGATGCCAAAATTAAATTGCTTTTATTGTATCACTGCATGATCTATGCATATTAATGTATTTACCTGTATAAAATAGAGTTGTTTTTTTTATCTTTAAAAATAGAAAAAAGTGTTTAGAATTAAGATGGGATGATATCATTATATAATTTAACAAATATATACACAGACTCTAAATTAATGATGGTTAAGAATTAAGATGGGATAGATTATTTTTTCTTTAATTTGAGCAAAACGATCAAATAACCACCTCTTTTAAAACGGTTAAGCTAAAATTGAACGATATTCCAATCAACATTGGTTTAGACAGCAACATAAGGCAAAATTTAAGATTTGAATTTCGTTATCTTATTGTATATTTAGTTTTAGGTTTATCTCATTGAATAAACAAATCTCCAATCTCCAACAAGGTTGAGAATGGTTCAATTATCGCTTCACTAATTCGTGCTCGATTCAGTGATACTTGCACCAATGCAGTTACCTTAAAGTATGCCTCAGCCCATGGTCCACTACAATATTCTCGTAGCTTTCCAGCCCCATCAATTCATTTCGCTTTAGAACATGTCACATGTGAGCTTGGTCACTTTAGAAATAAAGTCATGGTAGAAAAAGAGTGAAAGTGAGGCAGAAAAGAAAAAGTAAAAATATTCTATAAAATCACAGATTGCAAGTCTTATACAACAGATTGATTTTATAACAGTAACATTACTAAATAACAAGCAAGCCAATCACAATAAAATCTTTTCTGGTATGTGAAAGAAACTGATTCATGGATAACTGTCCCTCAACATAAGGCATTGGTTGTCTAGATCAATCTTCGATAACTTTAAAATATATGTGTCATTCATATTCATATAAGTAAACTATAGATACGAATATAAGATACACAAAATAATAAAATGAATGAATCGTCACACCGCAAAGACAGAACAACAAAAATAAAACACAACTCCAAGTAACTGTCTACATCATCAACGCAGCGAAACCAACAACAGCGACAGATCCAGCGAAACTGATTCTGTTCAAAGCAGCGCCGTTTTGGCCTGGTGCTTCAGCCGGAGTTTGAGAAGAAGGAGGCTCAGAGATCGATGAAGAAGTGGATGGAACATCAGCTGGAGAGACAGAAGTAGCTGGAGTAGGAGATGGAGGAGATTTCACGACGGCGGAAGGTGAAGGAGAAGGACCGCTCACGACGGAAGAAGAAGGAGATACCACATGTGAGTTAGAAGATGGAGAAACCGCCGGAGATGCAGATTTCGGAGGATTAGCCTTAGGAAGAGGCGAGTTCGTCGGAGACGCAGACGGCGCTGATGCCGGAGAATTAGCAACGGTGGCGCTCACCAACAATGCAGAAACTAGCATCAGTACAATTGCATAACTAGCCATTATAGAAAGAGAGAGATTTACTTCTTTAATAGGTTTCTTAGTTTCTAGATAGAAAGAGAAGTGAGTACTATGAATGTGGCTGTGAAAAAGTAAGTAGGGTTTGGAAGGGTATTTATAGAAAGGTTTCCGCGTCAGAACGAGGCGAGTCCTTTTCAACCGTTGATTTATTATAATGATAATCAAAGGTTAATCTAACGGTGTGGATTGATGAAAAGATGTGAAAGGGAACAGCAGAGTGTAGAGTTACCGTTAATGTTGTTTTCTCACGTCAATAACAATGAATCAAACGTTTTACATGACAGTGTTTTCTTTTGGGCCAGAAAATAAAGACAACAAATATATGAACCTGTGACCGTTTGTAGATGGTTGATTTGGGAATTCGTAACGGTCGAATAATAGCACCTTATGTTTATAAAATATCTTTAACTATACTTTACATTTATGTTTTAGTTATGCATGGAGACAAAATATAATAACGGTAATATTTATATTCTAAATATTTATAAACATTCAATATAATTTTTATCATTTATATAATATATTTTTCAAGAGTTAATGATGATTGAAAACAAATAGTAGATAATTCAGTGACAGTATAAAAAACTCTTACACTGTCGTTATATACATCTTTTTCTCAAATATAATAAGCGTTAAGTGATACTTGAAAAAATATTATGAATTTTGAAAAGTGCTGTCACGAAATGGTGCTGTGCCACCAAATTCCAGTGAGTAGCCAAAACATAAAATAATTTGAGACGGCAATGTTGAATTGTTTATCGTATATGTAACACTTCAAATAAAGCAAGTCGTCAATATTAATTAAATAATGGAACAAACTAAGATAAACAGCTTAGCACGTATTATCTACAAAACTAACTGAGAAGGTAACTCCAGAAAATGTAAAACATTATGAACGTGGCAAAAATTTGGATCTTTGAGCCACCATTCTCAACTTTGGCATTGATTACTCGAAATTTTCTGTGTAGTCACTACCAATGCCTTTAATTGTGGAAAGTTGAACTTGAATCCACTCTTCAGGTTATATTGGTTTGGAAAATCACTTTATGCAAAGGAATTAGCCACGAGGAATTGGATTGTGCATCTCAAACGCGCTTTAGAGTTAGACCAGCGATGCAAAGTTCGGTCAATAGAACTTCCACATTGAAAATAAGCTTGGTGTGACTGTAATTTAATTTAAAAGATTAGTTTGTTAAATAATTAATTTATCGAGTAATATCGACTAGTTTTATACATAGGTATTAGAGCCCAAAATAAATAATTGTTGAAATTATTTTAAGAGCAAAATGAAAAAAAATATTAGGTTAAACTATTCTTTTTTTTGTATTCCCAATGATGACATGCAGAGATGATGACATGTGTTATTTGAAACTTTTTAACGGTCTAGATTTTAAATTGTTTTTAATTAAAATAAATTTTTAAGTTTTCAAATGATTTTGGGCCTCGCAATCCAATATTGGACAGTCCAGTACTAGAGAGGATCTCAACCCTTCACACTATGAGTAAGGAACTAATCTTTTTTTGGGTGGGTAACCATGCCAACAAGTGTCGCTATCAGGAATCAAACTCTTGACTTTTTTGTCATTCTAGTGATCTTGTAAGACCTTATACCACTAGGTCAACCCGTTATTGGTTTCACTCCCCTTGAATGGCATGAGCCCAAATTGAATCACAAGAGCCCAAAATCAAGGGGATTGAACCTCGGTCAAATGATTTGTTTATTATGATTAGTTTTCCTCTATAATATTTAAGTCATTATCACAATCATCATTTATGCTTTATTATGTTATAGTGTAGAGATGATAATATGAGCGTTACCCTCAGCAGGCCACATTGCACGCAAAAAAAATGTAGGTAGAGAGCTTCAAACAATTTGTGCATTTGTTTTCTCCTTACATCCATCTACAACATGGAAATCTACACTTCCTTCCCTGCTTCTTTAAAATTTTCATGTAATCTTTAATGGTTCATAAGAACCTTTAATTAGAACATATCATTAACACATTCACATGTGATAAAAGAATAGATTAAATATCTGGTTTCATTTCGGTTTCCCTTCTAGTGTACTATATAAGCTATTTTGTTCATTAGGCTGGCTGAATTTTCATAAGCTTATTTTAATTAAACATTGCATATGATTGTCTAGTTATGAGGGCATCTGATTGTTCTAAACAAAACCAGAAAGGGGTATTAAATTTATTGAGAGGGATAGTCACATATCCCGAAAGTGATGGCTTTCATTTTTTTTAACATGAAGGTTGTTGGGGATGAAATGTTTAGGATTAGCACCCCCAAGGGTTATGCTTTTGTAGAGTTTCTTGAAGTAGAGGCTGTTGAAGAGGCCCTTTTGCTGAAGGAATGTAACAACATAGGGCGTCAATTGAAGGTTAGAAGAAGAGGTTGTTGCTCTTCAAAAATATATGGGCTTTCCTTTTCTTACCCATCTTTGTTCTTTTGGACTTTGCAGGTAACTGCTAAGAGGACCATTACATAAAAGAAAAGTTTAGAAGAGAAAATCAATAAAAAATGTGGTGATATTTTAGTTGTTCCTTATTATAGAAAATGGAAAAAAATTAGAGAGAAAATAAAATAATTATTATTAATAATGATATTTTTGTACCACCAAATATTAAGGAACTAATTATTTTCAGGGTGTGTGGCTGCTACTTCCAATAACTGTTGTTCTCTATAATTGAACACTTAATCTTCTAGTCTTTCCGAGGTTGTAATACAACCTTACACTACTATATCAATGTCTCAATGGTTATTAATAATAACATTTGACATGCATGTGTTGGTTTCTTTGAAAATTTAGGAAATTATGAGCATTTATAAATGTAAATGACATAAAATATGATTTTTTTTAAATGAGGAAGTTAACCACAAGAAAATTCACTACTAATTTTCTTGAGTGGTCCTCCCAATATAATGGTTCCGTTTTTTATTATGGTGTGTGTATTTATGTTTTGGTGTGCACCAGCTATTTTCATTTTTCATTAGCTCCATTCTTTTGAGGCATAAAGATAATTGAATAAACCTTTATGTTCTGAATAAATAATGAAAAGTAATTGAAGAATATATCGAAATTCATTAGATAAATGACCCACCAATTTATGTGCTTAATTTGAAAACTAGGTATAGGACAAGGAACCTTTGCCATTATGAGACTTCCAAGGGAAGACTAACAATAAAAAAATGAGGAAAGATATCTCAGCCCAAACATCACAATGACAATAAACGGGAATCGTACTGAAACTTATCTGAACTATGATTGCAGAGGAAGAGGACCCACCAAAACCATGCGTACAACTTTATCCTCAACGGAGACTTTTATGCCATATAGTAATAAGATTCACCTTATCCCTCACTTCTAAATTAATGGAGATCTGTTAGTCTCCAAATTTATCTCCAATGATATTTCAATATCATAAAAGACATCAAAAATTCAAAATTTTATTGGAAAAAAAGAAAATAAGAGACATGTTTTAGTATGGATGATCTTCACCGTAATTGTCTCTGAGATTCCCAACACCATAGTAGAATGGGCTTTTTATTTGAATTTAAAAATTGGTGTACCTTAGCAACTATTAAGTTCAATTTCTTGAAGCTCTATTTGCGAGTTGAGTTTTGTAGGGCAAAAAAATAAAAATTGAAAGGTTTTGAAGTCATCTCACCTTTGTGTATTTCACGACTCTAAACTTTTCATTTCTCTTTCTTCCCAGACCAAAATTCAACTCACAAACAAACCTTAACTCAATAAGGCTTGGTCACTTTTATCTTTTATCATTCACATTTTTTTCTAAATTAAAAATGGCTTCACCATCCGTTGTCGTGCTCACCGAGACCATCTCAATCATCATCATCAATCTTGTGAGTACAGATGACTTCATATCACATGAGATAAATGGGGAAGAAGATATTTTTGAAGAGTTTAAAGTTCTGAGAAATTTGGTTTTAGTCCTCTAAAGTATGATATATTTTTATTTAAGTTTTCACTAACTTATTTGATAATAAAATATATTCACCGACCATACATGAGTTTTAAATAATATTTTTATTATTAATTATTCATATTTAATTATTATAAACTTTAACAAATAATTCAAAAGAATGAAGGATAAAATTAACAACATTTTAAAAGAAGAATTTTTACTTTACTCCTTAAGAAAGAACAATATTAGCATTCATATTTTTCCTCGTTTTCCATATTTATAAGAGTCTTTAGAAACAGAATTTACAGGTTATATTAAACAACAATAGCAGCTTAAAAATATACAAACTCCTTCCTCATCACAATTCCATCACCGTTCCCACAAACCCATATCTACATTCCTTACTCAATACCATGCCACGTGTCAATCATCCAAAACCCACTCCTTCTTACACGAGAGTCCTACATGCTTGGGTCTGCGGGTCCCACATCGCCGGCAACAGAAACCTCCTCCCGTTAGCACCATGCGCATTGAAACTAGCCCCTGTCACCTTATCCGTAATGACCCGACCCGGATAACCCGGATACGAACCGCTACCGAAACTACCTGTGCAAGCCGTAACTGCCTCAAGCGGCGCCGTCGCCGGACCCTGAAAATAGCCGTTATTGAACGGGTTCGTGACGGTCCCGGCGAGAAGAGTAGCCAGGTTAATAATAATCCCATCAACACCGACATCTCCGTTGGGAGCCACCAGCGGCGGCGTTTGGGGACCATATAACGGCTGGTGGAACGGCCACGCGCATTGGCCAGGACACTGTGTCTCAGAGTTCCCAACCCAAATATAAGCACTCTTAGGTTTTCCATTAACGGGTCGGGTCGACCCATGGGTCCCACACCGGTTCATACAAAACCCTTCAACTGCAACATCTTTAGCAGTGAGCACAATAGTTATAGATGAAAGTTCGTTGAACTTAGATGCAAGGGCAAGAAGGTCTTTTCCTTTCAAGTTTTTCCCAAGAGTGTAAGTAGGGTGTAGGAACTGTTTCCCTAGAACGAGTGCAGAGGATCCTCCTTTGTATTTTTCTGTTGTTCTCCACCATGATGAAGCGGAGGGGAGTGAAGATGAGGTAAGGGATAGAGAGTTAATAAAGTCCACGATTATGGATCGTTGGATCGGGGTGAAGGAACCGTACCAGATTAGATTAACGGTGATGCGTCCTTTCAGGAGTTGGCCGTTGTGATATTTGAGAATCTGAGGTTGCTCTTGTACAAGTTCAGTTACTGTGGGTGTTGCTAAGAACTGCAGGACCAGCACAGCAGAGAACAACGCGATGGCAGTGTTGTAATTAGAAACCATGTTTGTGGTTGAAGATTTAACAAAAGCGATTTTTAAGAGAAGGAGAACTATTTGAGATTTTGAGATATTATGGAGATGAATAATTGGGAGGGTGTATTTATACAGCAAAGTTGATGAGACACGTGTTGGTGGATGGTGTCAACATCGTGGGTATCCACGTGGAGGACTTATTTGCCAGCCTGTAACTGATTCAATTAGTATGACGTGGAAGTCTATGGTGACGGCTACATTGCTGCTTGGGCTGGTTTTGAATTGAAGCACATAAAATTTAAAATGGTTGTGATTTTACTGATTTGACCTCACTCTGCTGAGGATTGATTTCACAAATCACAATCCCTAGGAAGCTTTCCCATGCGGTTCAGCACTGGCTTGCACTCAGTTTCGTGGGACCCATGGGGATTAGCACACGCAATATACACCTTTAGATTAGGATCCAGCGGTCAGGATGGACTTAATAATTGGTGCTAGCTCAGTGAAGTTGATGCACTTAACGTCACATGCAGCAGAGTTCTCGGAAAAGTTTTCCAGTAAATAAATTCCTTTATAAACTATTTAAAGTTTATTCATCAATCAATTTTTTATATGGATAACACTTTCCTAGAACTTACCCACATATGAAATATGAGCTTAATCTAGAATTCATTTATTCCTGTGTTGAAACTATGAATATTTATATTTGTTATTGGTTAATAAACATCAAAAAGTTATATTGAAGAACAAAGTACTTCATTTTAAGAGTATTACTTTCTTCAAATAAAAAAGTTCTCTCAATTTCCTAGAGTGTTATTAATTTATTATAACCCTCTTCGAATATGTATTTTTATACTTTTACTCAATTTATTTTTAACTGTTCATAAAACTATATTGTTATTTTAATACAAAATTCGTAAGGCATGCATATTTCAGTAAACTAAACATAAACATAGGTGCCGGTAAATACTGTTAGGAAGTCAGAGAGAAAAGAGAGTTTTGTGTAGTTTGAATTGCATCTATTTCCATTGAATATATCAATGAAGAATAGTAGAATACAATCTCTTTATAGTAAGACTTGCAATTATAAAAACATAATTTCAAAAACTCTCCAATAATCATTGTTTTTATTGTAGTTTTGTGTAGTTCGAATTGCATCTTATTCTCTTTATTTATTTATAGAAGTTTGATATATGTACAAATGTACCATAACAACTATAGAGAACTAACAATACGTGTAATTAATATATATATACCGTTAGAATAAAGATTTATATACAATTAACATATTATTTATCATTCATTTGTATTACTTTTTAAAAAATTAACAGTAACTATTATGATAAATTAACAGTATATAAAACTATTACATTGTAAATGGATACAATTTTCCCCTCATACTATATTCCCTATGAGCTCTAGGTTTTATAAATATTCCTGTGCTATGAACAAGGACCGTAAGGTAGCTTAGGTAGGGTTGGTCCGTTGGTGGCAGGAAGGAAGCAGTTTCCACAATATAAAGCTAAACGCGTCGCCCAATTAATACTATAGAAAAATGTTTCGAGGTTTCTAGGGTCTAAAAATACGATTACAGCTTGAAAGATATGGGTTGATAATTGGTTGATTACGACTGTTACTCGAGTTTGTTAACAAAATTTGGTAAATAATTAATAACACTCATTTTGAAATGCTTACTCATTCATTTATTTATTTATATATATATATATATATATATATATATATATATATATATATATTTCTTATATTTGAGGTATGCCATTTTAGTAAAAATATATATACTAAAACAAGTAAATATAAAATAAAAAGGATAATTAAAATTGTATATTTAGATTTTATAAAAAAAATGGGGTTGGTACATTTTAAAGTGCATTACACACTATTCAAACTTAGAGCAATCACAATTGATTATTCTTAATTTTGTTATTCAGTGTGACATTCTTATTTTGTGAATTTTATTCTTGAATAAGAACACTTCTTGGTTAAGATAATAAACGTATATGTTTGATTATATTTATTATAAATTTTGAGTAAATTATACCAACACTCCCTTAGTGAAATTACACAAATTACTTATTAATTTTTTTTAAACTACATTATATAGATATGTTACGGTTACTACCCATTTAAGAGAGATAAGTGTAATTTTTAAACAAAAAATGACAACGTGTGTAATTAAGAATAGATAAATGATTTGTATAGGTTTAAAGAATAGATAAATGCTTTGTATAATTTTACTAAAAGTCAAGAATATGGATAAAATTACTATAAATTTGTAATAGAGTGAAAGAGTATGAATTTTTAATTTAATCTCACTATGTAGACATTATTAATTTGTCAAATGGGAGATTAATAAGAGGTTGACTCATTTATAAATATAAATAGAGAAAATATATATTCAAAGAAAAGGTAAGGTGTCTTCTAAAAAATATGGCAAATATAATATTTTAGTTTGTTCTAATCATTCTTTTTCAATCTTGTCATCAATATTGCACTTAAATAATAAAATGAAAAACTACACTCATTGTTCATTTTCTTTCACCTGAACAAGCATAGTCATAAATATGATCGGAATAAAATGATGTACCTATATTTTTTATGTTCTCCTTACCCTCGGTTTAAGCGTGTCTTTCACTTTTGTTCAATACACAATTTCTTTTTGGTTTATATTCCAACGTTTTTAAGTTTTCAAAGAACATGTCGGGACGGTGCCGCCTATATGAGTTTGCCCACACATATCTCATGGAATTAAAGTTGTGTGAGTTTTGTGGTGGCCTGTTATTTATTCGAGGAAGCAAACAAAATTTCTATCACTCAGTACATTACATGAAACAATTAAATTCAATAAATTAGATGACAGAAACAAAGTAAGAATAATATATAAAAAATGGAAAATGTCTTATTATATTAATGTAAAACATCGATGACCAAAATATTAATGGTTTGATTCCTGAGATCAATATTTTTTAAAATAAATAATCATGCATCCCGAAAAGGATTAATTTCTTACCCATATGAGAATAAGATATCATTGATAGTACAAAAATATAATAACAATAGACCAAGGTGTTACCTTACATTAGAATTGAGTTTGAGATAATTTATTAAGTTGGTTTCTTTGATGTCTCTTTTGAGATTGACAGGCACATCGCGAAAGTTAAGGAGGGTAATAGGGTGGATGTCTCATAATTATAAAAAATTATTGCACCAATCGTACGGTGCTCACTTGAGTAGGGAAAAATAAAATGAAAAGCTAAAGCAAAAGTAGGATTTAAATTGATTTTACTTGGAGTTTAATCTACAATTTATTTATTAATTCATCCATGTAAAATAAAGAAAAAGATAGGACTCCTTGAACATTACTTAACTCATAGGTACAAAAAGAAGGAGCTTATTCAACTTTTGTTGTTTGTCAAATTTATTCTTCTATAATGGTGACAATCTTATTTGAGGTGAGAATATTAATAATATAGTGAGATTAATACTTCTAACGAATCTTTTTTTTTTATGGACAAAACTTATTGAATATAAAATCTTAGAATTGTAAAAAGAAAAAAAAAAAAAATTGGAGGAAAAAGTGGAGTGGATAAAAAGGTGGGGAAGTATTGAGTAAAGTAGGTGAGAAGGGTCACGTGTGAAATAGGTATGCAGCGAAATAAAGAAATAAAAAAGTAAGGTAGCGTCGGCAACACACGGAGACAAAGGCTTATGTCTACTTCGAACATAACACTTTGTATCGCAATAAACCAATTAAAATATTTGGTTACTGAGAAGCATTATCATATATGGTACAGTTATGATGTCCAAATCCAATTTAAGTTATGACGTAGATATCAATCAACTTCAACCTCTTTTTTATGTATGGATTTTCTCACTACTGTTTTCTGTAATGGTTAAACTTTCTTTTTAATAGTACACAAGTTTTATTACCATTATTATATGTACGACTTGAAAAAAGAGTTACATTTTTGTTGGCATTGAAAATTAACTGAAATATTGAATTTATTGAAATTTATAACATTGTTATTGAGGTTGGTAATTATGTTTTTTAAAATCATCGGATACAAATCTCAAAAATGGATAATTGTCATGTTATTATGAATAAATAAATTTTAACATGATAGTAGATTGAATGTATAATATAACTTGTATATCTCATTCATTTACCATTATAAGTTATATTTATTAATATATCCTGTTTTACAGGAAAACATTATCTTTAAACATTTTCTAATCATTTTGATTATTATCTTCTTAATTGTTTCTTTGAATATTAAATCAACATCCATTTCATTTACTTTATTTATTAACATTCTAATGATTTCCTCCAAACATATTCAAATACTGTAAGACTCGAAACTACCATATTCTTTATAATAAGAATTCTATACGATATCCTCGTTTAAAATCATTTTTTGTTTAGTATGTTCATTAATCCAACACAATATTTTATTTTGGTTACATGAAGTTTATTTTGTTGCTATAAATTTACCATTAACATTAACTCATATATAACATTATGAGTTTTATAGTTGTACTATAAAACTTCTTAAACCTTAGAGATACATTTCTATCATATATGGCACATGAAACATTTTACCATTTCATCCACCCAACTTGAATTTTATAGTTAATATCTTCATCCATTCCTTCGTAATATTGTATGATTGACTCAATATACTTAAATCTAATAAATTGTATCGTGTAAAAATATTCAATTTTTACTTCTAAAGCATGATTTTTCTTTCTTTTGCTAAACTTACACTATTGCATATATTATATCTTACTTCAAATTATATCAAAATGATGTGCTCATAAATCTTATGTTTCCATTTAATTTCTCTCACGAGTCTTCAACTAATATAATATCATCAACAACAAAAACGTGCATCAAGACCAATTATTGGATAGGCTCAGTTAAACCTATTTTTTTATAAGTTTGATTTCAATACAATATTGAAATGTGAGGTAAATGGTAAATTAATAGTTTATAATTTTTTGTTTAAAATCTGGACTATTTTTTCCCTCAAATACATGTTGACCATCTCCATACACTACTGGTGATGACATGATTTCTTTTAATATGCCAACTCATTACCTATGTGTATGCATCAATAAAAGGATATGCAATACAGGCAATATTGTTATTATACTTTCCATTTTACTACTATTTATATATAATCGTTAATATAAATTCTTATATAATATGACTGATGAATAATACAATAATAATATAAAAAAATATTATACAATCAATATATATATATATATATTTCTCATATACTAAATATATCCCACCATAATTATATTATCTTGTACATATTTCAATAAACTTTTCAGTTTTAGATAAAAATGGAGAAATAATTTAAGAACATTAAGATATTATTTTTTATGAGTAAATTACACTCACCTCCTGAATTTTAGTGAAATTATATAAATCATCCTTCATTTTTTTGTCATCACACGAACCACCCCTAATTTTGTACATATGTTACAATGACTACATCTGCATGATATAAAAGTGTAATATTTTAAACAAAAAACGTATGATGTGTAATTAATTAAACAAAATATTGTATATTGTGTAGACAAATTCAAATAATATAATAGTTAATGTGTCTCATTATTTGATTCGTTATAAAATATTATAAGAGTTATTTAAACATTTATTTGAAATTTATAATGTATTTTTTAATGACACAAAAATAATAAAGAAATACTCGATTTTGTACTATTTGAAGTATCACACAATATACAATATTCTCTTTAACTTAATTACATTTATCACACGTTTTTTTTTAATATTACATTTTTATAACATGCATGGGTAATCATTGTAATGTATGTATAAATATAAGGGTAGTTTGTGTATGAGGGAGAGGTGATTGGTGTAATAACAAAGAAAAGATGAGTAATTTGTGTAATTTCATTAAAACTCATGGGTGTGAGTTTAATTTACTCTTTGTTTTTATAAATTTGAGAGTTGCAATTATTTTTATTTAATACATATAAATTAGTTATAAATATGGTATTGCGAGAGTTCATGCCAATCATTGGAAGTGAGGGAGAGCATTTAATAAAAATGAACCCTACTCACATCGATTAGGCACTAGCTGCGACAAAAAACAATGCACTAATTAAGTAATAATAGTACAATATAAATAAAACAGTGTAGGGTGGGCACCTCCAGCTGTCTTACAAAATTGTGTCAATTGAGAGTTGAGGGGACCATAGCATCTATTCTCAGCACAATATGAGAGGCTAACAAATAAAGGTTCAGGGCATCACCTACCCAAGAATTGTGGAATAGCTACTCTCATCAAGTGATATGTAAAACAAAGAAAAATTAAAAATGAAAAAACATTTATATCATTCTATTTATATGTATAATGATATTTTCATCCTTAAAAGTAAGGATAAAAATATTACTTATCTTTCGATTAACGTAGAATCCGTTCAATTCTATATTTTCGGCCACTTTTCAGAATTGGACCAAGTTGTTTGGATTTTGGTGGTAGTAAGGCCAAAACAACACTTCAAAAAACCATATAATGTTCATGATTTTAAGGAGTGTTTTACTTTTATATCTTAGCCTCATTCCTCCTTTGACTTCCTTTTTCCCCTTCAATAGTGTAACTAATCAAACCCTTATTTGTTTAAGCCATTAATCTTGTAAGAGAACAAGCCTAATGAAGGTACCTTATAGAAATAGAAGTATTAACAAAAGTAAATGGTTTTCCCCGAAAGTTATTCATAAAGATGGCAATTATGCAGGTGGTTAATTAGTGCTTACTACTAGTACTCCTTCCCACACTTATTTAAGTGTATTTATCCACATAAATAACAACATATGTGATAAATTTTTATTATTATAGTTTAATTACCAAAAGAATCATGAAATAATAATAAAAATATTATATATAAAAATAAAAGTACACTAAGAGATAGGCTCTTAAGTCATAACTAAGACTTGGGGATTTAATTGGGGGTTTAACGTGGTTTGAATCTAACTTCATGGTCTTTGTATTGAATTAAAATTAAATAATGTTTAAGAATGTAAGAGTTTTTTACAATCTAGATACATCTTTAATATTTATTCATTATTAACTCTTAAATATAAATAATACAAAAAAATGATGAATAATATATTGTTTACATATGAATCCTTTACCATGAAAATAAGTAAATATTTCACTTTACTAGTAATCACTTATAAAAAACACTACTACTAATCCAGTTGGGATGATGCCAGCTCAAAATTTATATAAAATACAAATAAAGGAATATTATATATAGCCAAGTAATGAATATTATGTCCCACAGCTTGTTCAATTAATATAAGTAACATAAAATATGCACACTTGAGTTAAAACTCCATGAATTTCATCATTTGCCCTTACCTATAATAAGTCAAAAAACTCTACCTATGAAAAACAAATTATATGCAATTAGAAATGAATCTCAAAGTGGACCCAAATATATATATGAAACCTGATTTTATGAACCTACCCAATCAAATTAGTTGCGGGATGGGCCATTTGGTGACACCCCTTTCATTTTGTGCTAGGTAGAATAACAATAAGGCAAGTTGTCAATTTAAAATGGTTAAATCACAATTTTGATTCATAAATTAAGTTGATCACAAAATCACCTCCCTCTCTAAAATTGTTAATTTCCAAAAAAACTTTTTGCACTTGATTTGCTGAAAGTTAACTTGTTTGTATTACCAAATGTATCATTTCATCTTGTTAATAAGGATTTAATTATTTTTGGGTAAATGATTGTCCCTCTTAACAAACATATATCATTTATAGTAATAGAACTTTTGATCTTTTAGTATTTTAAGATCTAATAAGACCTTACATTATTAGATCAACGATTTGTTGGTATATCGTTTCATGTGTCATGTCCTAAATTCATGGTTGTTTGACAACAAATAAAAGAGAAAAAGATGTATACAGTCATATACAGTGTAAAAGTTGTTTACATTATTAATGCATTATTCACCATTCATTTGAATTACTTTTATTTAAGATTCAATGATGATCGAAAATGAATGATGGATGATAAAGTAACAATGTAAACAACTCTTACAATGTCGATGGGTGAATATTACACTCTTAATAAAACCCCATGATAATATAAAATGATTGACATTATTTACAAAGTGTAAAAATTGATATACAGTTAGTGTATCATACATCATTCATTTGAATTACTTTTATTTAAAAGTTAATCATGATTGAAAATGATTGTTGAATGATGTATTAACTATGTATAATTATTTATACTATCAGTACATAAATATTATCATCTTAATAAAACCTGCTAATAAAATAAAATGATTGATATTATTTGCCATAAGCCTTAGACAGCTTGTCTTTCTCATCTTCAACTTGCATGCCATAACCCCATGATTTGAAGTTAAAGGTACTTTTCATTTAGGTTTACAAATTTCATAGATAATACTGAAATTGAGTCTTCAAGACCTACCATTAAATGCTTATGGACAAATGCAATAAATGAATAAAGTTGTCAAACTTGTTTTTTTGGAAAATTACAATTTGATCCTTTAATAGCCCAATTATGGAGTTATTTTAAAAATGTAAGCCCGTTATATATCACATTGGTTGAGTTTTCATTTGCTCTCGATCATAAAAATGGATAAATATTGGATATTTGATTGTTCATATGGATGACAATAAAAACTGAACTCGTGGGTACCCGCTCAAACACAATCCAAATTTAATGGGAAAACCCGGTGTGGTTGGGTTCAGGTTCGGATTTGGGTTTTACCTGATGTAAATTTTCGGGTTTGGTATAGTCTATACCCTACCCCGAACCGTCCCAAATTAAAGATAATTAGGATAAATTAAAAAAGTAGAATCATGTTCACTCTCACTCATGACTCATTTAACATCTTCTTCAACCTAAAAACAGTGACCAAATTCTTTCCTATAAATAAAATTGTGACTGAATCATTTTGCCACAATTTGTTAGTTGAATCATTGCCAAAAATTCTTTGTTGCTAGTCATAACCCTCACCAACGTGCTCAATTTCAATATGAAAGAAAGCTTAAGGTACCTACTTGTATTTCAAGAAGGAGAAACAAATATGAATATTTTATTCCTCCATCTCTCTGATTTTTAAGTAAATATGTAATATGGTTTGTCACTAACATGAATCACTCGGGTTTTCCATTGGGTTCGGGTTACCCGAAACCCGACGAGTTCGGAGATGATAATATTATTTTTAACCCCGTTGGATTTGGGTCCGAATTTTAAAATTTGGGGTTGAGGAAGTATAAACCCGACACGTCCCATTGTCATTCCTAATTGTTCATAAAAAAAGGGTTAAATATGGGAGGGAGTGCATGTCTTATCAAATAGTTGGGAACTTAGGGATGGTTAGATAGTTAAAATGCACCAGTACCTTTATATTATTCTTTCCATGAAAATACTAAAAAATGTAAAAGAAAATGTTTTTATTCAAATTAAAATTATAATAATAAATAAAATGCTAATTTTTTTACTATGTTAATTAAGAAGTTAGGTCAGTATTGAAATAACAGGTCAAACAACCAATTATAATTATCACTTATCTACTTGCTAATGTCCAGTCTGTATCATTGATTGTTAAATTAAATTTCTATCTTGATAATGAAGCAGCTAATTTGTTAGGTCAAAAGCAGACTCCAATAATGTATATCAGAGACCATCTTCAGTTTGTTTTGATGGCTAATAAAAAATTATTTGTTAGGTCAAAAGCACACATTATGACTAATTAATAATATGATTTAATTAAATTTGTATGACTTTTTGTTATATAATATAAATAAGGTTAATCTAAATGAAGTGATATTTAATATTCACAAACAATGCATTGGTGTAATAGTGTAAGATATCGCTATATAATATAAAAAGACAAAAAAAAGTTAAAAGTTTAATTAATGTGGTTTTAATTTATGGGAATGATTCTTATCGGTGGTGAGAACCATGAAGTTAAAAAATGGGTTATTTCCACGAACTTGCAGGCTTTGAGACATAAAATAAAATTGGATAATAGAAGATGAAGATAGGTTCAAACTGAAATCAAATATTTAGGACCCATTTGACTTCCAATTTGGGTTCTTGTAGCAATGATTAGAATCAAAGTCTTTAGTGGACCACACACTTTGTTTCTATTTTGAATAAGAGAAAGTTATATAGACTTTTTTTTACAAGTGTCTGGACTCTAGAGGAGAACATAGTACCGGATATCTCAGATTGAATTTGATATCTCAGTTGAATGCATCATATATAGCAACTTTTGTAGTTATTAAATTTCATAGTGGATCCAAACTAATAAAATAAAGTTTAGTTTTTTTTTTCTTGAACGAAACATTTATAAATAAAAAGGAAAAGTCTATCTTTATCTTTTTAAAGTGTGGGAATGAGAAGGTGTATTAACTTTTTTTTTATCTCTCACTAGATTAAATCAAGTGTGAATACATTTTCACTTCCTATAAACTTGTAAATGAATTTTGATTAAGTAGGTTTGTTTTTGTTTTATTACTTAGAGAGGCACTATTAGGTGTGGCTAACCTAATAATGCAACACATATTATATATAGTTGCTAATGCACGGGCTGAGATTGAAGTTAATTGTTATTATATTAATTAGAGAATACAATTCGAGCCTTATCCTAATGTCTTTGGATGTTTTCTTTGCTTCCTCTTCACTCCATAAAAAATAAATAGAAATAGATTAACATAGGCTAATTATTGGGACTTAAGTATAGTAGGAGAAAAAAGAATGATGAAAATAGTAATTTATATTAATACTATTATGAATGTTGTGATTATTTTTGAAACAAAAAATATAGTATTAACCGTAAAAACTAGAGTTGTGATAGATAATAAAATAAATGATATGATAAAGTAATCTTAATTATAAGAGATCTTCAAAAATATTATAACAAATCAAATTTAAGATACAATCATCATAATATGAAATACTATATATGTTTAACTATTTCTAGATATTCTGAGATAATTTAAAATTTACTAATATAGTTTCATATATTGTAATAACCTTATTTAAATGTTTAAGAATCTATTATAAATACATAAGTGATTATGTCTTTCAATTTAAAGCATTATGTACAGTTGTATGTCAATTTTTTTACAGGAGAACTTAATCTATCCTATATTTATTTATTTTTTATTCAGAGGTAATTAAGCATTCTGCAATATGTACTCATGTTCATTCATAACATTGGAATCGTTGTGCACAAGTGAGCCGTACAGTATCACAACTTCATGCTATACTTGAAATTGAATACAAATAAATACTGATCCATAATAATAAAAAAACATAATAAAAGTTCATCCAGTTCCAAGTTATAAGAAAATTTAGCAACAAAAGTTCTACAATTCAAGTCCTTGCAATCAATTAAACCCAAGACGATTTTTTTCCAATTTGCATGCTCACAGTGTGAACATTCTCGTAGAGACATCAAATTTCTCAGATGAAGATAGAAGAGCATCCTGCAATATTTATTAAGTTTCTTCATGAGGAAGTGTTATGATGTATAAGAATTTGAAAGAGTTGGACATACAACAAGCATAAATATTTGGATGAATAAGAATATGAGAGAATGGAATGAACCTGTGCAATTTTACTACGTAAGATATGTTGCAAGATACTGTTATGGCATCTGCTTCTGTTAATCTTTCTAATTTCATCATGCATCTTTTGTAGTAAACATCCATAAGTTATTTCAGGGTATTCTCTTATTGTTTTTGTGAGAAGATAAGTCAGAACACCATTCATTCCCTTTCCACCAAAAACCTAAGTATATATGTTGATCAAAACTCAACAAGTGAAACAAGTTTCTATATTCAACTGCACATTGTATTGTGAAATGAAAACATCTAAAATTTGTTACTTTAGTATCAGCAGCTATCTGATTATCTTCACAAGCACTTAGACAAATGGCAACTCCACCACTTGTATGTTTTCTCATAGGTTCTTTAGAAGGGGGCTTGTTGTCCTCCCAAGTGCCACTAAAAGCATACAAGGGACAAATTATGTAACTTTTAAGGGTATGCAATAAGGTTAGGAATGCAAAACATAATAATAAGGAACATTGGTTACCTTTCACGGTTATAAACATACAAAAGATCTAGTATTGTTCCACTATGACAAGCATCAATAATAGCATGAAGTGTGACACCATTTTTGAGTGGCCAAACAATTGTAGAATTTATGTCATTGTCAATGATCATTCCTTCTTTTAAGAAATCAACAGGACAAAGAGTTTCATCAAACCCATCAATTTCATCTTCCTTGAAATCTGGTTGTTGCAGTCCATGTCCTGAGAAGTAAAATACCAATGAATCTCCTGGCTGACAATCCTTCACAAGCCACCTTAAGGATTCCACTATGTTATGTTTCGTCGGTATTAAATCGACATTCGCCTCTTGTTCTGCAATTCATTTCAGTTTTGGAATGATATTAATTTGTAGCACAGCTGAACATGTTTTTGAAAGCAGATGAAATACATGTCAAGGAACAATTTGGTAATGCAAGAATGATGATATTAACAATTGCTTTCATAGTAAGAAAGCTTCCAAAAAAAACTATCAACTGAAATTTTCATTCAATTTCTATAGTATAGTCCATAGGACATTAAATTACTGCATTGAAGAATAAGTGAATAAACCCAAACCAAAAGATAATAAATGTAAATACTAAGTATAATATATTTGATTAGAGTTTCATTGAGATCATACCTGTGAGGACTCTTATGCACTCATTTGGAAACTTAAAATTCTTAATTAGCATCTCCCACATGTTACTAATGTCATTGGTTGTTCCTTTGAGCCTGAATTTCCTTTTTGTATATGAAACTCCACAGAGAACAGCACGTTTGTTATATCTTCTAGGCAAGGATGGTGGGAAAGTCACTGCAGAAAGTGACTTACTCACTACACTTCCATTTTTGTTACTGTTTTCATATCCATGTTTGAACCATTTAGTTCCATTTTTCTTCACTTGACAGCATATTCCACAGTATTCACTTGATTTCTCATGACCCAAAATTGAACTACTAATTATATTATTGCATATAGAGCAACATCTGCATGGTGCTTTTGCTTCACCACTAGGCTGAGAACTAGAAATATTTTTGCAACGATGCATAGTACTGTTTGTCTGAGATAAAACACCTTTTATGTATCTTCTGTACTTAGATGTTTCTTCCATTGTTTGGAGTGTAGTTTTCCCTAGAGGCCAAGCATGCAAGTAGCATCAAGATATATTCTGCAGATTCTCATTCACATGGTGAATTGAACAACATAAGCAATTCAGATTAGGCTCCCAACTTTCACTTTGGTGCATGCATTTACCTTCACGTTATGTAACCCAGTCCAGAAGTTGAAAATTATGCTTAGTTTCACGTAAGAAAAATGCCACACTTGAACATTATATATGTATAAAATGAGGAGACACTTGTAGTAATTAAATAATGGGAAAAGTACATACTACATATACAAGATATATATTATGTAATACTACATTCTTCACATGTTAACTCTATGAATCTACTAAGCGTACCACCCTCAAGTTTAAATATCATTGTAGTATTTTATTCCATCAAGATATAGCCTTTGCTACTCAAATTTAAGATCTCAAGGGTTTATAATCATAAATTTCATCAAGTCATGAAGGCTCTCTTCAAGAAATAAAACACTATGGTAATATTTAAGCTTGAGAGTGACATGCTGAGTTGATTGATGAGACTAACATGTGTATGTGTAAGTCATTGCTAGTTGATTTACTGGTCACATTAGAGAGTGAAGTGGATCAAATAACTATTTTAACAAAAGAGAGATACTATAGAAACTATTAATGTTCAGTCTAAAATTGTATAACAAATCGCTATAACTTTTTTTGGGGTAAAGGGTACAATCTAGCTTGTAAAAAAACATTATTGAGAATCCAATCCCAAACTGTTGGTTGAAAATGAGTAAAACCTGTTGTCATGGCATACCTCATTACCATCCAAGTAAAGATTCGCTTATTATTCGTTATTCCCACAATTAAAGCAGCAAGAACCAGATGCGCGCTGAACTTTAATTTCTTTACCTTATTAAAATGACCGTAGTCTTCCATTTTAAAAATAAAAAAGAAGATATAGCTCCAAAATGTCGTTTAACTATGATTCAGTATAAAAGTGAAATTATTCAATATGAAAATTTATATTTTCACATACAAATGTTAAAAAACTGTAACTAAAATATATTATTGTCAGTAAATAAATAAATTATGTTATTTTTGTTTATATCAACTCACATTATACATTCACCCCCAAGTGTGAAAAAGTTGACATACAATGCAGGTCTCTTTATTCCCGTTCCTATTTCATGTCCCAATCTAATGAAAAAGTGTCATCAACTTAAAAGAAAAATTCTAAACATATAAAATAATATTTTTATATTATACAGAGATATTTGATTGAGTAAATTGTGTGATTGCACACTAAAAATGCTCTCCTAAAACAATAGAACTACCTTGTTTAGTGTACGAAAATTTGATCTGATTTACTGGAAAAACACTTGACAGCTTTATAGTTTAGGGAAAAATTAAAATTTGCAGCCACCTTTCATGAACTATTTATGTCTTAATCCTTAAACCCACTCTTCTTTTCCAATATTGTGATGAGAATGTTCGTTTTGGGCAAGTTACATAGCCATTTTTAATGGAAAAAATCACATGTGCCTCACTTTGTGCCACTTCCTTTGCCCTCAACAAATCACAATTTAATAAACTTCCAATTAAATTTGTTTTCTTTAGACCAATCCCAACATTTACATCCTCTAAACACATCGTTTTTGCAACCATGATATGTCTTAATTCTTAACTAAGTGCCAGGTGAAGCTTTAGGAAGATACAATATTATGTTATATAAAGAAAAGTTGTGCTTGATTCAGATCATAAGTTTAATAAAAATATCAAGATTTCTCACATTGCTATTGCTTGAAATCATTATTTGACTTGCAGTTTTTTATAATCGTTCTCTCATTCTTGATTATTATGTACTACACAGTTGGTAGAGATTGTTCCATCCGCATTAGTGCTCTTCATTTTGCGAAAGCTGCCTCCAAGAAGAGTTTCTGATCAGTATCATCCCATAAGATGAACTGTGCTATTTTTATATATATATCCTCTTTTAGCTCCCAAGTCTCTTTTTCTGACCCGATCCATAAAAAAAGTTCAATTAGTAAGTCTGTACATTCATAATCTTATTTTATGGGTTTAATCTGTATCACTCATAGTATAAGTGTTTTTATGTAAAATTCAGCATATCATTTATCCATATTTACCAACCAACATTCACAAAAGTAATAAGTAATACAAATCAACAATAATATTAAAGTGTAGAACACTACTATGCTGGCATAATTTTTTATTTCTTTCTATATTTTCAAGATGGGATCAAGTTTTACCTTTAAAGGAAATTACTCTAATTTCTAAAGCAAGAAGTATTCGATTTAATTAAGTTAATATTCAACTGGGATCCATATACTTTAGAAATGATATTTGCACATAAGAGTTTTATATCATTTTTACATCATTTTCTTTATAAATAGTTATATTTAAAAATTTATACGCTCTTATTTTTATTTTCTTACTTACCATGCCCAACATGGAATTGACGTGTTCTGAGAATCAGCTTATCTATTTTTTCAAAACAAATCCTAAATAATATAAATTTTTTGGCCAAACTATACATTTGATCTAATATACGTGATTCGTATTTCTAATTGAATCCTTATATACGTGTAAATTCTGTACACGGAAATAGGTCTACATAGTTATCTAATGATAATGGTACTGTGTTATGTGGAAACAAGAATAGGTTATTGCCATCAACATGATTTCTAACTTTTTGCTACATAATTGTCCTTAGCTAACAAAATGAGAAACTTTTCCTAGATATTTGGATCAGTATGCAATCCTGCATATTGTTCCATGACATTGTCCCATGATGCCATGCCATGTGCTTTCTGTCCTTCTATGTAAGTACTATCACGTACTCTAGTTTTAGCTCCCTGAACAAGTAGCACATAATCATGTCACCTAAAAGTTATTTCAAAATATACAACATA
This sequence comes from Lupinus albus, assembly GCA_009771035.1. NCBI lineage: Eukaryota > Viridiplantae > Streptophyta > Magnoliopsida > Fabales > Fabaceae > Lupinus > Lupinus albus. The sequence goes on along the minus strand of CM020014.1, from coordinate 3,749,772 downwards.
ATTCAAATTCAAGTCCCAAAAAACGCTTTTGGGACGTTACTTAATATTAGGCCCATGAAATGAGTATATCAGAATTACCAGAATCAATGTGATTTGAATAGGATCTGCTGGAAATGAAGGCTGTTAAGCTCATACAAAAGAAACAATTATAAAACTCTATGCCCAATTATAGAAACTAGTGTGATTTGATAATCGTGTGTTTAACATTGTTCACACATATGATCTTTATAATAAAAAATAGGGTTACAAAAGAGGAATAAACTCATTGCTACTTACTATACTCCTAAATATTCACGTCTTATTTCTAACAGAAACCAACTACAATATGAATTCATATGAATGAGGTTAAGGCAGCCAAATCCTACCTCAACAATAAGCACCTAGAAGGTTGTCAAATAAATTCACAAACACCCAGTTGCAACAAACAAGTCACAAAGATTCAATTTACCCATCTGTAATTGCTGATGGTCTAAAAATTGACAAATAATAACATGTCATTCAGTTAAACATCGAATATCAGTCCCATCACATACACGAGCACAATGATTGAAGCAAACTTTAAGGATCAAACTATGGCCAAAGAATCCACATGTATTAATAATAAAAAACCTACTTGTTAATATCTCACACATAATATATATATAAGAATTTTGATTTATTCTGCTTTAGGAGATGTGATATTGAATATCGCTACTAATTTAAAATTCTAATGACTGTTATATTATCCTATGACTACTTTAGATAGATGGCATGCTTATTGCAAGATCTAGCATCCGCAAGATCAAGAAGCAAAAACAACAATTACAACAGATACAAGAAGAACATTAATTTAAGTCTCAAGTTTCTGGTGCTTCAATTTTTATCCCGGAAAGAAGAACTCAAAAAGAGAGAAATCCTGAGAAAGGATAGTGGAAAGAGAGAAATAAGGTGATTTTTTCTTCCTCTACCCTTTTCTCATGAGAGGAGAAAGAAGTAATCCAAGATTGACTGCATTTTTTTTCGCTTTCTCTTCTCAAACTCATTTCTATCGTATCAAATGGAGCATTAAAAGTTTAGTGTTTAACATATAATTATCCATTAAACCACAATTTTCAGGGACGGAAATTTCGTCCATTTCCGTAATGTATAGCCGTTACATGAGAAAACAATAAAAAGGATGAAAGCATTGTAAAAGACGTGAAATTAGAAATTGTTTAATCATGAAAAAATAAATAATAAGAAAAGTGACCTAATGGAGGCTTGGCCATATAGCGAAAAGAGTGGAAAATTCAGAGAGATTGCGATCCACGCGGTGAGGGAAAACAAACGTGTGAGTATCTCGTGATCGTTCCCTTTTTCTTCTTTCACTTTTTTTTTTTTTACAGAGATTCATATTCCAAATCAATCAAAATATTATATATTATTTTTAATTCCACAACAAAAAAATGAGACTCTATTTAGAACATCTCATTTAAATTACTTTGCTACAAGTTCAAATGATACTATAATTTAGAGTTCAGATTTCAAATAATTATTTAGAAAATGTAGAGCAGGAGATTACCAATTCCACTTTTATTTAGTCCTAAACTTTATTTTATAATTTATTAAACATGTAAATTAAAAATTAAAATTCCCCACACAAGTCTCTTTTTCTGACCTAATCTCCTGACTTTGTCTTCTTTGACCTACCTTCGTCACGAGTCACGACCTAAGGATAGAAAGCCACCATTCAACATATAATAATAATTTCATATTTATCAAATATGACTGAAAACGGTAAAAGTTTCGTAAATAGTAAATTATTATTATTATTCAATATAATAGTAGATGATATCTATCTATCTATTCTTCTATTCTTCAATTCTATTATATAAAGCCAAAACCTAAATATACGACCATCACAAAAATTGTAATCGGAAGTTGAGAGGATTAAAGTCTAAGTCTAATAATAGTAACAATTAATAATCCGCAGCCAGCAGCACAGAAGAATAGTCCAACCGCAACATTAATAATTGTCTTCCGATGATTCAATCTAACGGCACATAACTATCTCACGTTATACCATTATTACAGGTTCTAATGTTCCCTTGGCTATGTGACCTTCCTCTCTTCTTCCCTTCTTTATGGGGATCCTTCTACAACCTTTCACGTTATCTTGTGGCCAAGTCAAAATTGAACACTAAAAAATAAATATATAATCTATCTCTATAAATAGGTCTCCAATTAATTCTGAACCAATTCATCACTCATATATTGACATAAATTTCAACATGAAGAATATTCTTTTAGTTAGGTCAGCGGCACGAGCTCTGTTAGGCACTGGTGGCCGGAACTACCACCACTTCCCTACCGCCGCCGTTGTCAAGCAGCATGGTGGCGGCGCGTTTGGAAACTTGTACTGGAGGGAGATGTCATCCGTTCCGGATATAAAGGATCAAGAAGATTCAGAGGATAAGAAAAAAGAGATCAACAACAATAACAACGCGGTTATTTCTAGTTACTGGGGGATCACGAGGCCAAAGATTCAAAGAGATGATGGGACTGAGTGGCCATGGAACTGTTTCATGGTAAGGATTTTAAGAGTTTCAAATTTTGAATAATCTCGCGGTCACGAGTTAAATAAATATATGTATAATTTTGGTGATTTCTATGGCAGCCATGGGACTCATATCGTGCAGATGTGTCAATAGACGTGACCAAGCATCACGAGCCTAAAACGATTGGGGACAAGTTTGCTTTCAGGACGGTCAAGTTTCTAAGGGTTCTCTCAGACTTGTACTTCAAGGTTTGTTCAACCCTACATATAAATTCAATAAGTTATGCTAAGAAGTTATTAAGAATTGTACTGTAACAAAAAAAGAAAGATTTGAATCTTACAACTGTGTTTGACTAATTGAGTCACTTTTCCTTGTTTTCACTTAAAAGGAATATGTTTTATCTACAGCTAAAGATAAAGTTTTAAGATGTTTGTATAAATAAGAGATAAAGAGTGAGAGATAAATATAATTTAATTTTTAATCTTGTAAGATAAAGTTATTAAATGTGGTCAATGCTAGCCCCCATTTGTTTTCTGACAAGGTATCTGACACTACAAATATTTTTGGATAGTTTTTCAGAAAGATACAAAACAATAATGGAAGGCTTATCCTAAAGTGTAGATGAGTGTAAAAAAGAAAGGTGAATGCTAAAAGAAATTCCCCATCAACTGTAGTTGTATAGAACTATAGATACATTGTTGTGTCATGCAATTCCACATTGTTGTTCCAAATGTAGATTAAGCCAATTTTTGCTGCATTTTTTGGGGTACATAATCATTAGTCACATGTTGTATATTGTACCAAACTGATTCACAAGTTGAATAGTTGCACTTTAATGATAAATATAAGAAATTTGATAATTGAAATTCATGTAAACTATGGTTTCAGGAGCGGTATGGATGTCATGCAATGATGCTGGAAACAATTGCAGCAGTTCCAGGAATGGTGGGAGGGATGCTGCTACACCTAAAATCCCTTAGGAAGTTTCAACAAACTGGTGGTTGGATCAAAGCATTGCTTGAGGAAGCAGAGAATGAAAGGATGCACCTAATGACCATGGTGGAGCTTGTAAAACCAAGTTGGCATGAGAGGCTTCTTGTTATTACTGCACAAGGTGTTTTCTTCAATGGATTCTTTGTGTTTTACCTCATCTCACCAAAAACAGCACATAGGTTTGTTGGGTATTTAGAAGAAGAGGCTGTTATTTCATATACAGAACATTTGAATGCAATTGAGAGTGGTAAAGTTGAAAATGTTCCTGCTCCTGCTATTGCAATTGATTACTGGAGACTTCCAAAGGATGCAACTCTCAAAGATGTTGTTACTGTCATTCGTGCTGATGAGGCTCACCATAGAGATGTTAATCACTTTGCTTCGGTTAGTATCAATTTTCTCTCACAATGTTCACTAACACGTAATCTAAGAATAAGTTTATAATACTTAATCCACATCATAACCATCAATTCCTTGGAAATCTAATGGTTTGAATTAGTGAGTAGATATAAACCATTAAATTTTTTAGAATTAATGGCTAAGATGTATAGTAAATTTGGAGTAAGTGGATCCCTCATCTTAGATAATATATACTTTGTTTTTCACTTTCATCTGAAACTGAACTCTGTATTTTTTCCACTTGGTGCAGGATATTCACCATCAGGGAAAGGAATTGAAGGAGGCTCCAGCTCCCATTGGTTATCATTGAGTCATTGTTTTAGTCTTTTTCAAACTAAGGAAATTTTAGTTTTGAGTGTCTATTTTTGTTACCTAAAGGTTGAATAAATTGATTTATGGGTGTGTATTTAGAAACCATGGATTTTAAGAGATATATATTAATGAATTTTAGAGATACTATATATATATTAAATATTGAACTCTCCACTATTTATTTACCTTCTTTATTAGTCAGCTATAATACTTCTTAAAGAAAAATAGTCATAAAGAAAACTCCAGAACATTTGTATGAGTTGAGGAAAAAAATTGTGTTAAAAAGTGTGCTTATGATATTGTCTAAGAAATATAAATCAAGTAAGTTGATCTTAAAAATTGAAGTTTAATACTTTATAAAAAGTTATTTTTTACTTTCCTTAAAGGATAAAATAATAAAAGTAGTTAATTGTTTACTTTTCTCCAACAATCTGGTTGTGATTAATTTTAAATTGTAAAGTATTATTAATCATTAATTATATCATCACAAGCACTTAGGACTATTACCATAATCAGAATCTTATAGTAACGAACGTCTCATGTAGGAACAATAGATTCCTTCAAAGAAGTATGATTTTAGAAAGTACTGTCCTTATTCAAAACATAGCTTTCTGAGATGCAATGTTGAAAAGGAAGGTCGTGCATTAAGGTGGTTATTAGGGTAAATTGAAGGATTCTTGTCCTTCATTGAGAAATGAGAAAAGGCTAGAACGATTTGTAGGAGACATGATAGACTGAGATTGAAGAACTCTTGCTTCAGGGGAAGTCTCATATTGTCTATCTCTTTATCTCGATAATGATTTAAATATTTTTGTATTACTCCTATTATTATGAATTGGTTTTGAGATAAAACTTTAACCTGAAGCTTCATTAGGCTTGTGATCCTTATGTCGGCTGGATTTTTTCGGTTGTCATCGAGTTGTTATATTAATCACTCTTATCATACAACTTTAAGGTTGTTTTATCATCCTTCTATCCTCTCTCTTTACGAAGTCAGTTTTTTCTCTCCCTATTCAGGATCTGTTTTAAAACCATCAGTGGGTTCTGGTTGAGCATGATGTTTTATCATCCATGTTCTTTTTAGTACACGATTTTGTTAGAGTTAAAATATAACATCGTTCTACTAGGTTAACCTGAACAATTCTTAACTTCAACCAGAACAATTCACAAGTATTTAGTTCCCGATTTCTTGTGTTTGTTTAAGATAGATGGATGGATAAGTAGGGTCCATTAACATTTTAAATTTGGTTGGAATGTAGGTTACGCAATCCATACATAATAAGCATCCCACTTGAATGCATTTCATCAATCTCAGAAGTTTCTTTTTAAAAAAACAAAACTCCAACTCACAAGTTATTGCATTGAAATGGACATGAACCAAATATGATAAATGAACAATGAATTAGGCTAACTACTTGATAGTAGTAGTGAAAGTCAATCCTCTGCCACCTGCATGCATTAATCACTTTTATATTCTTTTATGTTAATTAAACACACTTTTATTTAAATTACCTGATGGCAACATCAGAGATCAAAGTTTGGCTTGTAATACACATAACCCTCTTGAAATTCTCTTAATGTATTCTTTTATTTGAGTTGTATCAGCTAAGCCACTCAGTCAACAAATTTCATTGCAGCTCTAAAACTTTCCACCAGTCATAACATTTCCAATTTCCACATGATTCAAAACTTGCTTCCTAACTCCTTGAAATGCATTATTTAAGTTTGAAGCAAACTAATTTAACTATGCTGCTAGTGTCTTAGTCTGATCATACATGGCAAGTAGTCTCATTTTGCATACATCAACAATATACATTCATTGTGAGACAACTAAGCATAAATGGATTATGACTACAAAAATGATTCTAAATTTCTGAAGAATGTTATATATATATATATATATGAACTATTACCTAGAGAAAAATCCTGAAGCATAGAAAATTAAAAAACCATCAAACAACAAAATTCCTGAAACCCACATGGATAGGCATGCTTATATTAAAATCTAGAGTCAAAGAACAATAAGCTCTAACAAAATCCACCATCAGTGTCCCTTGAGGAATTCGGCTTCATAAGTGCAATGTAGTATAAAGCAGAACACAACATATTCCTAAATCCTTTCACAAAGAACTACAAAAGGGTAGAGGATTAGTATATACGTAGAGGCCTCTGGAGTTGCAATAATAGGTTTCTTCTTCTCACAGTAAACCTTGTGCCTCAAATTCTTTAGCCACTGAAACACCAGAAAAGTAAACAGATGTATATTGTGAGAAGCTAGAACAGATGATAAGTTCAATCATAAAAGGGAGTGAGAAAGAAAATGGGAATACAAAATAGCATATGAAGTCTAATGTTCAATGAAAACATTCAAACCAGTATCACCAGGTTTGAAGACTTATTCTCAAAGTTTTCTTCATTTGGTAAAAACAATATCAAGATCTCTAGCCTAGTTGGAGAAATTATCACATGGTACAGAATATCTAAGTCAAATCATTATCCAATTTGGTTAATGGCGTTAGGCCCCACTAGATCCCTAAAAAGACCAAAAAGATCATGAGTTCGATTCTTGAGAGCAACACTTGTTGAGAGAAATAACAACACACCCAAAATGGATTAACTCATTACCCATAGGGTGAGAGGATACCTTTGGTAGTACCAAAAAAACAAAAACAATGATCACTACAACTAAATTGTTTTAATATAAAACAATTGATACATCAAGATGGAACAATAAAAAAGACCTCTAAACTTAGTTGACTTTTTTTATGAATGATGATGGGGAGAGTATATTAAGCATTAAGAACAAAGAGAATCAAAGAATGTGGAAAACACTAACCTTTGGAGAAAGGAAGAACCAAGACAACTTGCATAGTTACATTGTTTGGAGGAAGCTGCAAGTGAAGAGGGTAAAGCTTTCCATTCAAAGGACTCTTAGTACACACAATGATTCCTTCTAACCCTGTCTCTTCCTCAAGCTTACGACTCAATTCTTCAACTCCATTCCCATTGAAAATTAAAGAATACGCTGACATACCTTCATCACTCACTTCTCCATTGTCTTCAGCAACATTATAGTATATCGTTCGCCCCTCCATTTTTTGGGATGTAACAACTTTCATATCATTTGACTGCAAACAAAAACCAAACACAATCACCACAAAAGGAGCAAAAATGAATGCTAAACATCAAGAGTATTTGTTGGAATTTTTTTTCCTAAAATTGAATTTACATTTTCAACATTTTGATAGATGATTTGTCCCATTACATAGATTTACTATACCGTTCAAACTATCCTTCAATTATAGGTTGTAATTAACCAGTATTTTAAAGTCATGATAAGATGTTAAAAGTCAAAAGATGCTAACGTTTGATACTTTATAGAGCAATGATTACCAACATCTTGTAACATGATTAAAGATACATTATTTTTTATATTATGACTTACATGCCGATTAGCATGATTCATTTTTATTCAAAAAATATGTATTTAATATATGAAAATTTTAAAAATAGTTTTTCATAGATGAGACTTTAATATTTTGATCCTTTAATCAATATGCTTAATTGCACTAAAGATTTTCTACAGAACATGTTTTTTTTCTTGGCATGAAAACACATACCAAGAAAAATGCAAAATTAAACATTAAGCAGAAAAACCCAGATAAATTTTTTGAATCCTTTTCAAAAATCTCATACCTGCTGCCTCAAAAAGCTAGTAGATTTAGCAGGTGCTAGAGGTGATGATGGCACACTATTTTCATAGAGGTGAGAATCCTCCTTTATCAAGGGTGGATCAGAAGGCAATTTCTGAACAGTAGAATGAACATTTATCTCCAAAACATCAACATCCCACAATATCCAATCCTGAGTTGCAGTTCTATGAGGAATATCATGCGTAACGGTGTTCCTCCATGGTGGCAATCCTCCATTTGCTCTAAGAAAATTACCATAACATGTCCTAAGCTTAATCTGTGCTCCATCTTTTATTGGTTCCCACTCAACCGAAGAGTCGAGCCTAGAGGGTAGAGTTTGAAGAACCTTGCGGCCTGTCATACCCAGCAAGAAAGGGTTGTTGGAGGCGGTGAGGTACTTTCCATAACAGCTCTTGAGGCGAATGATATTGTCGTAGTTAGAGACATACTCAACTTGCCACCGTGCGTTCTTGGAGGAACCGTTGCGGTTTTGAGTGACGGATTCTTCATCCTCCTCTGCACTGAGGTACTTGTCGTGGTTGCTTCGGAGGCGCACCGCCTTTGCATGGTGGAAGAAGTCCATGCCGGTATTGAACTTGTTGGAACTTGGTGTCTGCATGGGAAATAAATTAGAATAAACCCAAAGAAGTTAAACCTGATCTGATGTGAATAAAATGGCACTGTTTTGAAGTTTCAAGTTTGAAATAGATGAAATAGAAATGGGAAGTGAATTGGGTTATGACTTTGGTGATTGGTATAAAAAGGGGTTATGACCAGGTTGTTCTTGGCTTGTTAACGTGTTATTTAGTCAAAGGTAAAAGTTAACGTGCTTGAGGAAGTTTCCGTGTGCGTGTCTTTGTGTAAACAGTGTGTGTAATGTGTCAAAAATGAGAAGAGACAGTCGTAGCTGGCGACTGGGACAACATGTAAATTGTGTGGACAACAATCATGGAGATCTCGTGTCCCAACTGAATGGAGATCTCATCTCTATTCATACTTCAGCCCAACCAAAATGTATCTTTAATTTACAAAAAAAATTAAAAATTTATATTATTCGAAGGGTAAGGTATCATACTTGATTTAATGGGCTTTGGAATATGAAATATGAAAAGGGTTTGTCAGTGATCTCAAGGTAACATTTATGAAATATGATTTTTTTTTTTAACCAAGGATGTTTCAAACTTAAGAGAATGTGAAAATATGAAGAAGATAATATAAAAATATGTAATGTCTTTCTTTAAAAAATATATTTTAAAAATCTAAATAAGTTCGTGATTCATCCATAGTAAAAATCATATCATATTAATGATAAAATTCTAAATGATTTTTACAAAAAAAAATATCCATTTTTAGTAGATATACCGGATTGCATTGAGTTTAATTGATAGAGTATAAATTTCAGAAATTATAATAGAAGTCAATCCAATCCATTGAATTAGCTTAAAATCTTTAAACAAAACACGGTAACCCAATCAGACAAGATATCTACATTTTAAGTAAGATTGAATTGCTGACTCAGCTCAAGTCAATCAAAATTCACAATCAATCAGTCACATTGATGATATAATATGGTGGGTCATTGGAGCTTCATAAAATGCGGTTTGTGACTTCCTTGGCGTGTTTAAGGATACAAAGAAATTAGAAAACCGAATAAAAAAGGCATCAGAGATAAGAAGATACATGGTGAACTCAACCCAAAATAGAAAATAACAAAGCATAAAGCAAGAGAGAACCATTCAAGAAAGGAAAAGAAAAAAGAATACGTGAGGCAGAAGCTATGAAGGATGAACTTCTGGAATAGAGACAAATGCCACTAAGAAGCATGAAACTAACTTTTACCAATAAGAAGGAAATGAAAAAGAATACGTGAGGCAGAAGCTATGAAGTATTTTTTTTCTTTCTTTTTAACAAGAAGTTCAATTATTTACAGAATAAGAAATCTTATGTTTATTTAAAGTATGATGTTGCACATTTTATATGAGAGAAAGAGTGAAAAATATTATAATTGCAAAAGGCTTATGTTTATTTATGGTTGAGACATACTGAACTTAAGGAGTTAGGAGCATATTAGTATGTGATACTTGTTGTGATTATCATGTATAGATAAACCAAGTAGTTTTAGATTTACATTTAATGATTAGAAAGATTAAAATAGAACTTGTCAATTATAAAAAGTATGAGTTTAAAATTCAGTTTAGTTAGTTGGCTTTCTTGCTATATAAGGAAAATACATTCTTTGATTGATTCAATAAGAAAACACTGCATTATTTATTGAATTCTCTCTTCTCTTTCTCTGGTTTTCTAACAAATTGGTATCAAGAGCTTGTTGCAATCCTGGGCAACACGATTCTTCACTTTTTTCCACAAACCCAAATCTATCAAAGCTTAGGCATACATAGATCAAGCAATCACTGCGTGTGAGTTGGAAGAGTTGTGTGGTGTGGTTGAGGCTGCAGAGAGTGAAGAAGCTGCGCAAGTAACATCGCAAGAAAAGTGTGCAAGAAGATCTAAGAAGATAGCAGAAGAGAATATGCAGTTAGCAACATAAAGATTGAGCAAGAATGACACAAAAGAACATTCCAATTCCATCTATGAACCTACCCATCTTAATAGAAAATAATTGGGATAGATGGAATACACAAATGAAGATTATGTTCAACTATCAAGAAGAGAAGCCATTGAAGATGGTGTTCCTCAACCTGGTCCAGAAGCTACAAAAATGCAGACTGCAATATATAAAGAGGCTAAGAAGAAGGATAATAAAGCCTTGTTCTTGCTGCATCAGTGTGTAGATGACACTCACTTCAGCAAGATTCAGAATGCAAGAACTGCAAAAAAAGCTTGTGATATTTTAGTTAGAAGTCATGATGGTGGAGTCAAGATCAAGAAAGTGAAGCTACAAACCTTGAGAAAGCAATATGAGCTTACTCAAATGGAAGAAAATGACAAGGTTAAAGATTACTTCACCAAGATACTCACCTTGACTAATCTAATGAAGGGATGTGGAGACCATAACAGATCTCATGATCATTGAAAAAGTCATGAGATCTCTGCCACAAATATTTGATTACATAGTAGTGGCTATAGAGAAATCAAAGGATGTGACCTCTATGAAGATTGAGGAGCTACAAAGTTCTTTAGAAGCTCATGAGATGAGGCTTCTTGAAAGACATCCCATCAAAAGCAATGATCAAGCTTTGAAGGCATCTCATGTCAAAGATGAAAGAAGAAGCAAGAATTGGAAGGAAAATGGCAGTAGAAGTGGTGCAGAATGGCCAGAAGCTTCTGAAAGAAGAAAGGATCAAATAAAAGCACAACCAAGACAAATGAAGTATGACAAGAGACATGTAGAATGTTACAATTGCCATAAAACAGGTCACTACTCTTAAGAGTGCACTATTGAGAAGGGAAAACATAAAGCACATCATGAAAAGGAAGCCTTATGTTCTCATGAAGAGCAAGAGCCTGAATCCCTAACTCTAATGGTCACAACTCCTGCAAAAGAGGCACACTCAGAAGCTTGGTATCTTGACTCAGGCTGCACCAACCATATGATAAGCAACAAGGATTGGCTTGTGAACTTTGACTCAAGTAGAAAGAGCAATGTGAAGTTTTGCAGATGATAGCACCTTGAAGGTTGAAGGAGCTGGTGATGTGTTGATCCATAGAGACAATGGATCAAAGGCCAAGATAGCTGATGTCTTGTTTGTTCCTAGCATGAAGTATAATCTGCTTAGTATTGGGCAGTTAGTGCAGAAGGGATTCACCACAGTGATGGGGAATGAACATGTTGAAGTCTTTGATGCAGAGAAGAAGCTGATTCTAAGAAGCAAACTCACCAAGAATAGAACATTGCAAATGGGTTAACTAAGCCACTAAAGGTTGGAAGATTTGAAGAATTGAAGAAGAAGATGGGTGTTGTATCACTTTCTTGCTTGGCTTAAGGGAGAATGTTGTGATTAACATGTATAGATAAGCCAAGTAGTTTTAGATTTAGATTTAGTGATTAGAAGGATTAAAATAGAACTTGCCAATTATAGAAAGTTTGAGTTTAAAATTCAGTTTAGTTAGTTGACTTTCTTGCTATATAAGGAAAGTAAATTCTTTGATTGATTTAATAAGAAAACACTGCATTATTCATTGAATTCTCTTTTCTCTTTCTCTGGTTTTCTAACAATACTAACATTTGATGGGAGATTGTTTGTTTTATTTAAGTATGAAGTCACAAATTTGATATGATGGAAAGAATGAAAGAATTTATAAGAACAAAAAACTCATGAAACTATTACGTTAAGATTTTGATTCAACACATATTGTCTTACCTCTAACTCTCTTTATGGCTTATACTATAGTCCAAGAAGAAACAGGACCCACAACATTGAACACACTTTGATTGGACATTAAATATTGTCCAGCTGAGTGGAAAGTGTTACTGTTCCATGCTTTAGCCGAGCAAATCGCCGAGCAAATCTTTTGTAGTACATTTAATGAAAATGTATTTAAATTAAAGGTTTAATTATTAAGTATTTTTTGTCATCAATTATAACTCATAATATATATTAGGTAGCACAAACAATGGAACAAAAAATGTGCTCCACATTTTGGTGGGTGGATGAAACGTGTCATACAACATTTTCGTGAGTGCTGAAGAGTTGGTGAAGGCATGGAGCAACATACAGGTCTCTCAAATCCAACCAATTCCCATTAATCAATTGCTTAGTAGACTTAATGGTGTACTCTTTAAATCATATGCACTTTATTTCTGGCTTAATGCTCACTAACATAAACTTTATCTAACTCTAAAAAAAAAGAAAAAGAAATATTCACTAACACTAAATCAGATTTTTATATTGTTATTATATCATGTAATGTTAAATTTTGACCATCTTTAATTTTTAAATATAAATAATACAAATGAATAATAAATGATACATTAATTGTGTATAATTATTTATACTAACATTGCATAGATAAACAATTATGTATAAAGATGTAAAAGATTAATTCATTTGGAAATAGAAAGATTATAAATATTCATATAACCTCTCCCAATATGTGTTTCAATTCAAATCACACAAATTTGAACATCTAATATCATGTTGAATGAATTCAATTAGCAAACAACTTGTTAGCTATGCATTCTTCTTAAAAAAATTGACTTTCGCAAACATTGTTCATCACAAGTAGAAGTAAATGTATATAAAAAATTTATATTTTATGCTCATTAAATATTATTATAACCTATACATGAAAAACAGAAATATATACATATAGTGTAAATAAATAAAATAAATAGTTTGAAGCACAAAATGACAAAAAAATGTTATTTTTTTAGTTTTATAAACTATGATTTTTACATTTTTGGAAGATAATAGTCTTCACATAAGATCAGAAGAATCCTTAATGTACAAAAAAAAATGAATGGCTAAAATGAAATAAATACGCATTCTTAATATTTAAATGATTTCAGTTTACTTTTATTTAAATTATTAAATGAGTAACTAAAATAATGTCTAAAAATAAAATAAAAAACTATATGTTGTAGTGAGAATAGTCGTTTTTTTTTATAAATCGGGAAAAAAGTATTTAAAAAATTAAGTATTTAATTTTTTTTATTAAAAGGCATTTTTTTTTTTAAAAAAAACTACCTATTAGCCGACTCATATCTTATAAATCTGTAGCGTATAAGTCTTTTTTCCTCATATCTTATAAATCAGGAAAAAAATATATATATTACGACACATTTATCATTATATCCATAATAAAATAATATTTTGGAAAAAATAATTTGCCTCTTCCTTTTTCTTTTATAACACTCGACACTTATTTGTGATTTCACAAGCTAATTCTATGGAATACAATCATCTAACTCATCATATTATATATAAAAAAAACTTTTAGCCCTCACTTTTTAGATTATATTTCAACCTCGAAATGACTTTTCCGTAATTAATTCCGATCACTTTCTATTCAAGGAGGATCCGTCAAGCCAATGGTTTAATAGAAGGCATAGGCGTGTCAATAATCTGTTTTTTTATTAATCTATTCTATATATAACTGATATTTTTATATGTGATTTTTCTCCTGAACTCCGCCTAATTGAACCTTCCAATTAATTCCGATCACTTTCTATTCAAGGAGGATTCGTCAAGCCAATGGTTTAATAGAAGGCATAGACCTGACAATAATCTGTTTTTTTAATATAACTAATATTTTTATATGTGATTGTTCTCCTGAACTCCCCCTAATGGAACCTTCCAACTATTGCTTACATGATATCTAAAAATCTCTGTGAGCAAAGAAGTATAATCTCTGTAGTAGTTAAACATTTCAAACCATAAAATTTCCAATCAATAATCAACCTAGTAAAAAATTAAATGATAATAAATGAAATTTTAAGGAAAAAATAAATAGTAAAATGTTAACAGGTGCTTAATTCACTTCTAAAGAAACACGTACCTGCACCTTGAAGTTGCGTCGTTTTGAAGACACCGAATTCATGGAGAAAACAGATATGGGGAACAGTGGTTCCGAATCTGAAACATCGCCAGAAGAATAAAAAGACGAATCAACACTCGAGAACAACAACTCATTCATCTCTTCATTTTCCTCTTTCAATTTCACACTTTCAACATCCCATAGAACCCAATCTTCAGTGGCTGAACCAAACGGATCATCGTGGGTAACGGAATTTCTCCACGGTGGTGTTCCTCCATTTGCTCTCAAAAACTTCCCGGACCAGCTCCGAAGCTTCACCTGAAAACCGTCGCGAACCGGTTCCCAATCGAATTTCCATTCTAAACCTTGTATGAATTTGGTTTGGAGAACACGGTTTCCGGTCATGCCTAGAAGGAACGGCGTGTCCATTGCCGTTAAGTATTTTCCGTTATAGCTTTTCAATCGCACTCGGCGGAGGTTGTTGATTGCATATTCGACCGTTTCAACCGTCCAATTGGCTCTTCTGGTTGATCCGTCACGGCTCTGACGAACCGTTTCGCCGTCGTCGTCGGCGATGAGATACTTGTCGAGGTGGCTGTGAAGCTTGATGGTTTTTGTTTTGGTGAAAAACTCCATTAGCGGTTGATGATAGTGAAGCTGCAAAATATTGCACTAATAATATATATGCACTTGTTTGGTGATGTAGCGAAAGGGACTTATGCGGCTATATAATAAAGATTTAGAGTGGGATCTAGTTTAATTTGGATATGAAAAACTCACTTAAATTCACAAACTTATTAGCAGATAACTATTCACAGAAATATATGTATATCTAGATATTTAATGGGATGTGAAACTATTGAATGATTTGTATGAAATTTTAATATATGTTATATTTATATATTAATATAAAAGTATACTATATAATAATTATAAAATATGTGTATATATGTTTATACATATAATTATATATTTAGTACTATAAATTTAAAGATAACATATAAAGTTGAGCAAACTTATGAGTTAAGGTGTTTGAATTGAATTCAACTTATTTTTTAGTTACTTATTTTATGAACATAATTCTTAGATCAAATTCAATTTATGAATTAAATTTATTGAACTAAATAATAAATCGATTTTCGAACAACTTCATTCCCTTAATTGTCACGTTTAGAGGTTAAGGTAAGTTGAAAGAATTTGTTTGGATTTTGTAATGAAGAAATGTATAACGTATAAAATTAGAATTTCATTTAATGTACCTTTCAATCTTTTCCTCTATTTTTCATCAACAATATATATAAAGAAAATAAAAGTAAATGGAAAAATAAACAAACTTAAATACGTGTTGTCATATATTATATAATTTCATATTCCGAAAGATATTAATTCATTATCAATAAGATGAAAATATTCTTTTAGTAATATCAAAAAATAGTATCAAACTATACATTTGGAAAATGATTTGAACTCCCAAATTGTTGATAAGGTTTCTATTACATCTATATTTATATTAATATAAAAGGAAAATCACAATAACCATTCATGATGGTGTAAATTTTATTTCTTATTTTGATGTTATTAATATATATTTTATACCAAAAAAATCATATAATTTATTTTCCCATTTTATGTTTCATATTTGTTTATGTAATTTTTACAGTTTTTTCATTTGAACATGACAATTTTCCCACATGAATCAATTCAATCTTTGAACACGATAGTTTATCCTTTTCATTTTTAACATGAGTGTAAGTCAACACGCTATTAAAAATAAAGGAAAAGGTAAACCCCTCACATCAAATTAATACAATATATATTAGGTTTAACTAGTTTAAATTGTTAAACCATCTTATTAACCTCATAATTTTATATATAGTTAATAATTAATTATAGAGGTAAAATTTTATATAACTAATATAATTATATTAAAGTAATATATTTCCGCCTTTTTGGACGAAATGAAAATAAAATATTAGAGTAATGTTCCATTTTTAATTTTAAGTGAATCGTCCAATTTACTTTTTGAGTTATAACTAATTAACTGAGTTTAACACAGTTGGATCGAAATTTCTTCAACTACTCATTTAATTAAAAATAGACATGAGAATCATTTTCTAGTCACCAATCGAACCCATATGCTCACTAATTTCCCCAAAACATTGCTTTCAAGACTGAACAAATATTAAGTTTGTTTTTATTTCTACAATATTTGCCGCCATTTGGCTTCCTATGGAACAACCTCATCACAAAAGTGACATATCATACACAGATGTCCACCATCGGTTAGAGACGAAGTTTGTTATAATGAAATATATTTTTCTAGTCAAATCTTTTACTAATTTTTTAATGAGAGGAAGAAAGCACAATTCTGGACGTTTCTACTCTATTACTCATAAACTCCGTTAACTCTAGAAACTTTAATATACAATACTTTAGGAGGACTAATATCCACGAATTAAAAGGGTTTTGTTAACCTATGACTTAATGACATCGGTTAAATATTACACACAGAGAAAACTTTTATTGAAAGTAAGAATGACTGCATCTTTTACTTTCTAAAACAAAGAAAATTGAATTGAGCGTTTGAGACTCTTTTCTTTCTTTCTTTCTTTCTTTTTTTCTTTCGTCTCTTCTTTATTTTGAAATAAAAGAATGTGAGTAATGATGATAATGGGTATACTTTACAATGAAAAAGCTAATGAAAAGGCTAACAGTGTTCGGCGGGTTTAACTTGTTTGTAAGTGGTGATTATAATTGCTTAATTAGTGGGTCAGATTTTAAGATTACTACAGTGGAAGATGGAAACGAAGTCCTTCTCAAAGTTGATTGAGAAGAATAGTAATAGAATCAAATATAAATAAGCAGTTGACAAAGAAGGTTCCAGTTAACACAAATGTTTAAGACGGAGATTAATATTCATCCTAATGTTGCGTGTTTAAGATGAAATTGTCAGAAACGAAAAATAGTCATTGAAGGTGACGGAGTATTTGGAATATTTCAAATTTATATGACGCTTCATTGTTTTAAAATATTTAATAAATATTTAGAAATTATATTGTATAGGTTTATGATCTATCATTTTTTATAATTTGTCATTTATCATTTTCTTATACTACCATATAAAGTTAAACAATTAATACATAATTCCATACGTAAAAGTTGATTTTTGTTGTTGTTGTTGAAGTGCCTACATAAAAATGATTTGAAGTATATGAAAGTGGGTAACGATTTAGGAATTAGGATGGATTAGTATTTAGGTGGGAAAATGGAAAAATAAAAATTACACATTATGTAGTTATGTAATTTAGATACTTTTTTCTCTTAGTGAATAACTCTGTAACTTCATGATTTGCCTAATTTTTTCAGCAACCATGATTACTTGAGTGTGGAGGACGAGTGACACTTCTCTCTAATAATGGAGAGATAAGTGGTCTGAAAAACATAAGAAAAATAAGATACATTGACATTTATATCTTTTTTAAATAAAATTATAATTTTATCCTTAAAATACACACAAAAAAGTCACATAACTTTTCATTAATGAAGATGAGTCTTACTCGTCGAGGACATATTCAAATTAATTAGCCTTTGTTTGGGAAAGTCTTCATGCTAGTTAGGGCCATTTGGAATGTCTAATTAGATTCATTGGGATAAAACAAACATATAGATGATAGTGCAACCAATAAACACATACATAGATAAACTAGTAGGAGTTGCTCTAGTTTAATGAGATGCCTCTACTTTGAGTTATTGATAAAAGAATCATGTTCTATAGTGAAACATTACAATATCTTGAGTGTTCTTAACTTCTTATACTCATTCTTATGGAAATAAAAATATTATTATTTATGTTTTCGGAATGTGACACTCTTATTTTATGAATTTTATTCTTAAATAAGAAAAACGAAAAAAAAAATGAGAACATGTAGAATGAAACAGGTGATGTTTAATTTGATTAATAATAAGATAGGTTGTAGGATCCAAATAAAAATACGAATGATGTTTTCCATTAGGGAAAAATGTAGATATTATTCTTATTTCATAAGGAGTTCTAATAAATTATAAAATAATGTGTAAGGCCAAATAAGAATAAATAATATGTGGTGTTTGGCATTTGGATTGATAGAGCCCTACTTTATCTAAGATTTTGCTAATTTCGTTTTACTTTAAATTATGTTTATCTTATTAGTTATTGGTTGAATTGTTATTATCTTATTGTTTATAATCATTTTTGTCTAGAATTTAATCCTCCACGATAAGCATATCCCCTTTGGTGTGTAACATTATTGCAAGTATTCATTCTTTTCTTTCAAGCTCACATTTTCAAATAAACTAACACCGATATATTCTAATACAATAACGAAAATCTTACATATACATATCGGTCGATCCCAAAAACACTATAGTAGTTAACTAGATGACTACTACTACAACTAAGGTAAAAATATAAGTACACCAAATTATATTTTATGCCCTACACAGATAGATATACAAATATACTAAAATACATTAAAATATAAGTAATTCATACTTTTGAAATTTTGATAACAATTTTTTTTTAGAGAAGGAAGGGAATGGAAAACAAAAGGAAGGGAAGAGGAAAACAAAAGAAAGAAATGAAAGGAAGAAAAAACAAAAGAAATATAAATAATACTTTAAAACTAGAGTGACGAAGGTGTGAAGAGGGAAATCAAAAAAAAAATTGACAGAAGGGAAAAGGAAAGGGAAGAAGGGAAAGAAGTTAAAAGGTAAAGAAAGTCTGTATTCAACCTGTCTTTTTAAAAGGTAAGGAAAGGGAGAAGTGTGTTTAAAATAAATGATAATCCATTTACTCCAAGAATAATTTTTTTTAAAATTAGGGTTCTTCATGTTGGAGTGGGTTCTGCAGTGAATTCTAGACCTACTAATTAACCCGTAATGGGAGTGACAACTAACTCTACCGCTATACACCATTTCGTAACGAGGAAGGATGACAATATTGACAACACAATCGATTATCTAGATGCATACCTAAAGAAAGTTCTCAATAGAATATAAATCGGGAATTGAATTCATTAAAAGACTAATAATCTTTTAGAAAATCAAATGTCATGCCGCTATATATCTAGACTCGAAGCAGTATTTCCTAAGACTAACATGTCTACCAAATTCATGAACCGGTTTACTCAAACTTATAACCTTTGCCTTTTGCCTCGAAAATAAATGATGAATAGGGCAGAAAGCAAACTTAACATAACAACAATTGAAATCAGTAAAATAAGAACAAAAAAGAGAAAAAATATATACATACCTAATGAAAAGGGTTGACTTTGTTATGAGATTTGTTAGTGTATATATTCGATATATAGTCATATCTGTTGAGGATGCTTGAAATATATTATTAGATTAGTCTCACATCGGCTAGTATTGAAATAGAGTAGAGTAATCAATGTTATATATTGAACTCAAGTCCCTTATTGTAATGTGTACCAGATATAAGCACCAAATAGAAAGCCCATGGATGTGATAGAGTTTGTAATCCTTATTCTCTAATAATATCTTGTTAGCCGTTCAGCGCTCCCGGGGACGTAGGCACAATTGGCCGAACCCCGTTACCAAATTCTTTGTTTCTTCTCTTCTATTTATTCTATGCATTATTTGATTGTTTTGTGACCAATGTTGCGCAACGACCGCTTCCGCAGCACCAACAATATCAAATGTTTATAAATAATTCAAATAAAATAATAGTAAATTTTTAGATTAAAATTAAATAAAAAGTTGAATTTAAAACTTATAAAGAAGAGAAAGTTTCTAAAAAACTAAAAAATATAGATTTCCCATGACAGATGTCAAAACTTTTCTAATAACCATACTCACAATTATTATATATTACATATTATATCATACACATTTGCTATGTATTGTCTCTTTAATAATTTTTATATATATATATATATTCTCAACTTATATTTTATTATCGTTCTAACATTAATTTTATAATTATACACTCATATGAATTCATATCTTTTATTTTTATAACACAAATTTTATTACATAAAAAAATGAGAGTACAAGAATGAATTAAAATGAATCTAAATAGTGATTATACATCAGAAAAGGAATGATTATAAGAAACCAAGTTAAGCACCCCCATGCACTAACTATCACAAAAAATGAAAATTGGACATGCTCTCAGCAAATATAGAATTTGGAAAAACACATCACAGTGTAATCATTAATTATAAAATGAACATGAGGATGTTTTACCCTCATTAAATCTTAGATTTAGACATTAGTTATAAAGAGTGAAGTGTACAGAATTTAATGCTGAAAATAACTTACTAAACTGTTAACTATCATACTGTGTCAGATTGCACCCAGAGTTCCCCCAAACACTTCACTAGGGAAATAATGCATGCATGATATACTATATTGTATACCAAAAATGCCATAATTCCTAGCTAGAGATAGAAGATCCTGAGAGAAGTGTTTGAGAGGAACTCAAGGAGATAACTGACCTGACCTAAATATTTTCTCATCATGTTTTAATTTGCTTCAGTTGTGATGAAATAATAATGCAAGCAAAATACAATATTTATATGACAAAATCTCAATCTTTTTCAAAGAATGGAAAAAGGCCCTTTTGAGATATTCTTGGAAGTCCATGCTTGTAAACAAATAGTGGGGATCAGTTGTCCCAAAATAATTACATTCTCATATCCCAAGCTAATGATTTTTATCCAAATAATATAAAAATATTATTTTGTATTTTTATAAAAAAAAATTAATGAATTGTCACTTTTTTATTGGACCGAGACAGAAAATTGAGACATGTCTGGAACATGTGATCGCTCTTAATAAACAAGACCTTGTCATTGAATTTGGCCAGGATTGTGGGAAAGATTATGGCATGGCCGAATGAGAATATAACATTGGAAGTGCTTGGCCATGTCACCAGCTTTTATGATAATCTCTTTCGACTTGTCCAATTCAATCTTTTTCATTTGTTCTTAGACACCAATTGTTTGAGCATAGAATATAATATTAAGCTAAAAGTTGTTTTCATTAGCTTATGCTCACTTTTAATTTAATCAGAATTAACTAATGCGTAAATAACATCTATAGCATTCAGAGTTCAACTTTATATGAGAATACTTTATCTTGGTGACCACGATATTTGCACAGAATGTAGAGAAGAAGAAAAATGTATGGTTGTGCTTATGTAAAAAAATACCTGAAAATGCAACGTTCAATAATGTTTTCTTTCCCTGGTTAAAAAAGAGAATATGAATAAAAAAGTGTACTAATGTTTAGAATGCACCAGCCGGGAATCGAACCCGGGTCTGTACCGTGGCAGGGTACTATTCTACCACTAGACCACTGGTGCTTTATTTACCACATATAAATTATTATATACTAGTTAGGGTACTCCTCTATAACTTGTAATATTTAGTAAGAAAAGGATCATTTGGAGTAATATTTAGCAGAAAAATAAAGAAACTAATAGATTTTCTTAAGCTCAACACTTCTCTACAAGGATCTATCCGAGTAATATTTTATTGCATGGTCTAAATCAAATGACCATAACCTAAATAATATTGTAAAAAGATGTTTCAAGAAACAAATAAACATTACAAGTGTTACGTGTGTTGTTTGGAATAAGTGCAACATGCATCTCAATCTTCCTTCTCAACATTATTAGTTCACCATATCAATCCAATTCTCTCTTCCTTTTAACTAATCATATTTCATTTCTTCTTCCATCAATTCCATTGATAATGGAGAATTCACCATTCACTACTCCAAGAGGATCATCATCAAGCATAGGAAACGCAGGAGATCTTGAGGTTAATGCAAATCTCACTCTCAGCGATAAGCTAAGGGTTTTCAAAAGTTCCACCTTCGATCCCAATGCCTATGTTGCCACCAAATCCCGCAGCATGAATGAGAAGGTCCCTTTCATTTTTCTCTCTAACTATATACATCACTCACTTCTATGCATTTCGGACAAATGGGTCTACTTTTTTTAATTCTAAATGGACATTTATTTTACATTAATGACTCCAAAAATGATATATATCTTTGTGTGCTTACGTTTGCATGTGTATGTTGCATGGTTTTAAATTATAGTCACAGACTCCATAACCTTAAGGTGCTGGATCATTGTGGGAAAATGAAGCCAATACAAATTACTGATGTGATCATATGGTTTTGGAAAGTCCGAAAGCCATAACATTGCGGCTTCAATTGTTGTTGCAGACATATATTTAAAGACATGGATACTATATATGCTAAATATAGCTGATTAGTTTAGTTGTTTGAAAGTGTTTTGCTTATAAGCACTGTACTCATGCCAAAAAAAAACTTGTATGTTAGTTAATCCAACAATAACTCACAACATTTAATAATCACAAGATTAAAACTACTTTTCATGCTTAAATGTGTAATTGTAACTTCAATTGTAATATCCATGTTGTTCTTATGCAATGTGTTAGTTGGGCAATGAATGTACCAAGTGCCAACATGATTCTTGGTAAATAAATTCACATGGTTATGGAAAAAATTACACCTTTTTTCTTTTCATAATCACTGTTTGCACTATTTACAGGAGATAAGACATTTGTGCGCATATCTTGTTGACCTGAAGAAGGCTTCTGCAGAAGAAATGCGCAAAAGTGTTCTTGCTAATTACTCAGCCTTCATAAGGTGAGAGCACCCCCTGAAACAGTTTTGGTAGTTTGAAAGTGCTAATTAGATATATTGGATATGGAATCTTTGCTGCAACATTTTCAATTTCTTATTATGTGTCATATCGGCTTAAGCTTAATTTCTTATTCTGCAGTAGTTTCCTTGGTAAGCTTAGATACTTAAGCTTAAAAGCAAGGTCTCAAGTCCAATAATGTTTTTCTAACTTAAACATGCCTCCTTACATAAAAGCCTCTACTTTTAAATATAGACCAAGTAACAATTGGTAATCTTACTTTACATCATGTGAAGGATCATACTTTAGGCCCTTTAGTAATCCAAGTATGAGCACCATGTCAAAGATCCATTTAAGAAAGTTAAACTTTCGAACAAGGGACCAAAAATGGTTTTCATAGTTCCACCATAATCTGTTAAATCTATTATATCAAGTGCTTGATTGCCTTTACATAAGAAGTTAAGGGTATCCACTATCTCAGTATCTGCAAGCATGGTTATGATTGCTAATGGCATCTTTAATTATATGCAGAACATCCAAAGAGATTTCAGATCTTGAAGGGGAGCTGCTTTCTATGAGAAACCTTCTATCCACTCAGGCTGCTTTGGTTCATGGTTTAGCAGAAGGGTGCCAACTTAGTTCCTTGATTACCGGAAACGAAGATTCGGACATGGATTATATACTAGATGAAAAAACAGACCTATCAAAGACAGAAAAATGGCTAATAGGATATCTAGAAACACTTGAAGTTCTATTAGCAGAGAAAAGGGTGGATGAAGCAATGGCTGCTTTAGAAGAAGGAGAAGGAATGGCGGAAGAAATTAGTGAACAGAGAACATTGAGTGGAAGTTTATTCCAGGCATTACTAGATGCAATTACTGAACACAGACAGAAACTAGCTGATCAGCTAGCAGAAACTATATGCCAGGCATCAACTAGGACTGCAGAGATTCGCTCAACGGCATTAGCATTGAAAAAACTCGGGGACGGTCCACGTTCCCATACATTACTACTTCATGCTCACCAAGAAAAGATGAAGCGTAGCATGCAAAGTCTTGAATCCACCTCTTCTGGAGGAGTAGGGGCGTACACTGCTACCCTTTCACAGCTTGTCTTTTCAACCATTTCACAAGCAGCATCAGATTCTTTAACAGTGTTTGGTGAAGAAGAACCTGCATTTACTTCTGAGCTAGTAACGTGGGCCGTTCGACAGGCTGAGCAGTTTGCTGTTATCCTTAAGAAACGTATTCTGGCCTCAACAGCCGCTGCAGGAGGTCTGAGAGTTGCCGCTGAATGTGTTCATGTCTGCTTGAGTCACTGTTATCTTTTAGAGGCTAGTGGGTTGGCCCTTTCTCCAGTTCTGTTAAAATATTTTAAGCCCTTCGTTGAGCAAGCAATGAATACAAATTTGAAAAGAATTGAACAAACTAGTGCTGCACTAGCTGCTGCAGATGATTGGTTTCTTGCTTATGCACCAATCGGTAGGAATTCAAGTGCCCTACCTCCAGTTTCTTCTTTGAGTAACTTAACTTCACTCCAGCCAAAGCTTTCAAGCAGTGCTCACAAATTCAACTCAATGGTTCAGGTAATTACTTATATCTATTTTCAGTGTTATCCTAGCTTGAAGCTAGACATTCTTTAGCATCATTTCACTGCTCTTAGAACTTGAAAGTTTTTCTGAGAAAGCATTGATGAGTAGCTTATATTACTTTGAAAAAATTCATTTATGTCTGTCACTCTCTCGGTTAGATTTTTTATAATACCAGTTTTTCATTGTGTACATAGGAACTTTTCGAAGATGTAGGACCTCTTGAAGTTCTGCAATTAGATGGTCTTGCATTTGAAGGACTTCTGCAAGTGTTCAGCTCCTATGTGAATTTGCTAATAAATGCATTGCCAGCTACAGCAGTAACTGAGAACCTGGAAGGTTCAGGGAGCAAAATTGTTAAGATTGCCGAGACAGAACCACAACAGATAGCATTGCTGGCTAATGCAATATTGCTAGCAGATGAGCTGCTCCCGCGTGCTGTTGTCAAGCTTTCATGTAGCACCAGAGGGGATGAATCTCATAGAAGAGGATCGGACAAACAACAGCGGCTTCCAGAACAGCGTGAACTGAAGAAAAGGCTTCAGCGCGAAGTTGATCACCTACGAGACAGCTTCTGCAGGCAACATGCTCTCGAACTGATCTTCACAGAAGAAGGGGATGCGCGACTGAATGCATTGGTATATCTGAGTTTGGATGGTAAAGAAGAGCAACCTGAATGGTTCCCGTCTCCAATTTTTCAGGTAAGATGTGTAACAAATGGATGCTTCCTTTAGTGCTATGTCATGCCTTTGAATCAGAATAATACAATAGTATAGTATGCTTTCCCTAGAATAATACTATAGTATGCTTTCCCTTTAGCGCGTAGACACATGTATTGGTACAAGCATATTAGTTTTTCTTAACTGGTATCATTGCATTATTTTGTTCAGGAGCTTTTTGCAAAGCTTACCCGTGTGGCAAGCATTACAACAGATATGTTTGTAGGAAGGGACAGATTTGCCACTGTTTTATTGATGAGACTCGCCGAAACAGTTGTCCTGTGGCTTTCTGATGATCAAGCCTTCTGGGATGAAGTAGAGACAGGTCCAACACCTTTAGGTCCTCTTGGCCTTCAACAGGTAGTTACTTTTAGATGAATTGAAAGAGTCCTTTGTTGTGAGTGACTCCAAATTGCATATTTTGAATTAAAGCTTTCTTGATGCTATATAGAAAATTGCTAGAGTATTAGAAGAAGCTATTTAGAAGGACAATTTTAGAAGCCTTTAAAAGATAAAAATAATGTCTGGTATAAACATTCAAAAACTCTACTTTGAGAAAAATTGAGTGTTTTATAAATGAACATGCTAATAGTATAAAATAAGAATAAGAGTGAAAGATAATGATAGCATTCACTGTAGTTTTGTGAAATATCTAGATATATATCAGTAAAGTTTAAAAGGTGGTTGATGAATAAGTTATTTGAAGGCATGAATTTGATGCATGAGATCACTCACCAAAGATAATATAAAACTCACTGTTGGATAATTTATGCAGCTTTATTTGGATATGCAATTTGTAATGATATTTTCATCCCAAGGGCGTTACTTATCTCGTCATCTATCTCAAGCTATTAAGACCATTATTGGTAGGGCTATTGATGCTGTTGCTGCTACAGGGCTAGATCCCAACAGGTAAATCTATCTAGCATAAAAAATGTGTGGATATGTTCCTATTTAAACATCAATGGAAAAAACAGAGAGAAAAAGGGAAATTTATATCTACAAATGCATCATATAAGTACATATCTATGGTCAAATTTACCATCTTTGTTACCTACTGTTTCATACTAATTAAGAACCCTGGTTATGGCAGTGTCTTACCAGAGGATGAATGGTTTGTTGAAGTTTCTCAAATAGCTATAAAGGTTTTAACAGGAAAATCCGCTTTCGACAATTTAGAGGGAGATGATGGTAGCCCTGGTGCATCCTACTAAGCATAACAGTGTCATAAGTCCATGCTCATGGGACTGATGGGAGTAACAAAAATTCATACACTCATCAATTTTTAGGACTCAAACTGCTGCTAGGGGCTTCAGGTTTTTTTTATTCAATGAAGCTACTTAGTTTTGTTTATTATGAGTTTATGACCCTAGTGAGGTTTAACAGTTCTTATAAAATAAATGCCAATGAAAGTAAAATATTCATGCATAAAAAGGTCATAAAGTAGCACTGGTAATAAAGGTTAATGGTTAAGGTGTTTGGTTTTCATTCTCTGAGACGACACAAATTTGGATTTATCTTCTTGTATTCTTCATTTTAAAGTGAAGCTGGACCCCTTGAAGTTTACATTGTCCAAATGAGGATCTAATATTATTTAGTAGCACCTTCATATTGTGGAACAATTCCATAAGCACTTTTTTGAAACTCATAAAGCTCCAAAAGCTCTACCTTTATGGCAAAAATTTAACTTGATCAGTACCAGAAAGCACTGGTGAGTTACATTTATCCTTCTCATAATAACAACTTTTCAAGTGGAATTGAGGAAATTGGTTTTGGAGGGCAGTTTAATTCACTTCTGAATTTATCTCAACCTTCTGAAGGGTTCATTTCTAATTTTCTTGTCTAATGGTGTAAGGTTCTGCTAAAACCTAAATGGTCAAAAGGTCAGAGTTCGATTTCTAAGAGCGATATTTGTTGAGAGGGACAACCATGTATCCCGAAAGGGCGAGGGATACCTTGATATTTACAAGGAAAAGAAAAACTAAATTCTATTCAGAGTTGGATTTGAGCTTCAATAACTTAGCCTCCAATCTGCCAGAGGTGCTGGCAAACTTGACTTCGTTGGAGAAACTGAAACTGCAAAAAAAATCATTTCAGTGGTTGTATACCCAATGGTTTTCTCAACTTGAGAAAGCTGAAGGAATTGAATTTGTCAGACAATTTTCTTGAAGGGGAACTTCCAGAGGGTAAACCTCTTATTCACTTTCCTGGGAAATAAGAGTTTGTGTGGGAAGTCTCTCATTATGGCTACAAAAAGATTGTAAGTATTATCCTCAAACGGGGCTTATGTTAAGCAAGCATGAATTCAACTAAAGAGAAACAACCTTAGATCAACTTAGAAAAAAATAATAATTTTGATTGATGTGAAAGTTTATCTAAAAATATTCCAAAAAGACATGTTTATCTTGGCTTTGTGAAGATAGAATTCAACAAGTTGCTTTCAGTGACCATGCACACGTTCAACTAATAAAGCAGTACTAGTAAAATATTCACTTAAAACTAAGAATTAATCATATAATTAAATATAATAGTTAGCCATTAATTAATAATGTCTCGGTAATTTATCTATCTCATGTGCAACTGTTATATATGTAAGTTTTTCTGAGCAATAAATTTTTTGTTGCTTCCAATAATTCAAAGATGAGTAATTATAAGCATGGACCCTCCCTGTGGTAATTTAAGTATGTGTGGGTAGGTCCATGTTTGTTCAATGCTGGTGCCAATGACCCCTCCTTGAGGCTTGTTTGGTCACAATAACAAGATAGCCATCCCCGTCTCACGCTTTGTTGCCCCTATTATTACGCAGGACAAGATGTTCTATCATGCCAATAGAATTTCCGTAGAAATACATCTTGAAATGACTATAATTAACCATAAATTTGTAAGACTTCTAATAGTTTTGTCATTAGGTTAGAGAGCATCCTCAGGTAGCAACTGTTGCTGGTAATTCTTGTAGTCAATGCCATTTAACCTAATACAGCATAAAACTTGCTCTGGCAGCTCCTCTGGTTTGTTCCCCTGTTACATTATAGGATGCAAACATTAGATACTAATAAACAAATATGTTATTCCTACACCTAAAATTTTATAACTGGCCTAGGCCTTCACCTTATTTATGTTTACCTTGTTATTGATTTCTAACATTGTTAGCCTACTAACCAAATTATAAACATTATAAACCAATATCTAAGTAATCTAACTCATCAACCACAAGAGAAAATGCATTTGATTTTTGGTATAAGAGAAACAGCTTGCCTGAATTGTGAGGCCAATGTCTAGAGTGCACATCTTTAATCTATCCATGAAAGCCTCAAAACCTTTCCTTGAGATATAACTGAATCTATGCATATCCAAATCAATCTCAAAGTAATTTTGTCCCTACAAAACATATATCAAATTGGTTAGCTGATTCAAAGGAAGATCACAAAGTATTATAATGAAATGACACCACCATAAGTTGCGGGCAAAAGATAAAAGGTACCATAAAGATGCAACAAAAATGTCCTACAAGTCAACAGGGGAAGGGGGCCACAGAAAAACTTCAATATAACATTTACAAGTCCTCTAATGATCTATAGCAACAACCTAACCTTAATCTCACTATGTGAGTTCGGCTACATGGATCGAACGATGTCATAATACTCTATCATAAATCATGTTCACATTGTATTAACTGTCATATTAACTCTAAACCTTGAATAATATCACAGAATCATAGAATGACATTTGACATGAATATGGACACAGACAGAACTATTTATCATTGAAGGAAATGTTAGCATCACATATGGTAAAGGGACTAGAGTGGTTGAAATGTAAAACATGCATGCATTTGTAGATTCTTCACATCCAAATTTCACTGTTAAACAAAATAAGCTTTCAACATCAATGACGACATCCAATCCAATACCTTACATGCAGACTGATAAAGATAATAGAAAGCCTTGGTATTGCTATATTCAACTTCAAAATGGTATTATATGAGATGGATTATAGGGAGACTAAATGGAAATAAAAAGTTACCAAGGTAATGTTTGGTAAACGTGTCAAAATAGGAAAACTTATCTGTTGGGTGAAATTTATAAATTGGAAAGAAAAAAACATATGGTTAAAAAATAACATTTTTGTTCCACTAGAAGAGATTGGAACCGTAGAGAACAGAACATGATATCATGTTCCATATTATTCTGTCTGCATGCTGAGCATGTAAAAACAATTGGCTTCTGCATTCTCTAAGACCATTCAAGTATTGAGACTCACAGAGTAAAACTCATGTTGGGGACGTGAAAGAACTGGTTTCTCATTGTAAGCTTGCATAAGCCTTCGTTGTGCTGCACTCAAATTAAGATCTTCCACGTTGACAACACGGCCTAATATTTTCAACCTATCCCGGAAGGGTACAATTGTATCTACACGAAAACCCTTTACCGTTTCAACTTCATCGTTCAGCAATCTCTGTAGAAAAACATAGACAGATGTTACACATGCAAGGTCAGTGAAACATGAAGTGATTGAGCTTCCCTCAAATTAACAGACATAAAGACAAGAATTAAAGAATTCAAGAGGAAACAGAAAAACTACAAGTACTAATCTTTTATGGATAATCGAAGAGCTAATCTTAAAGCATTAATCTTGGTAAGTATTAAGCAATAAAGTAACACATGAAGGCTCCAGATCTTACACTCAAGTTTTCCTGAAAATGCAATGGAAGTTCCTTGGAGTAACTTTCAGAAAGTTTGAAGTACAACACAAAACTCACTCCTTCCCCATCAGTTTCACCTTGAAAATATGAGGCCGGGTAGAGTGGAATCTGAAATCCACAAAACGAAGAGCATAAGCACAAAAAAGATGTGTATAAAACCCCTGCTGAGAATTCGCTATAATCAATTAAAGGCAACAGTGGAGCTCGAAGTCCAATTAATTGTGTGTAGATTTTACAGAATAATTAAATTTTAGCAAAACAGAAGTACCTGAACATTTACAACAAGTATAGGTGGGAATTTCCCAGATGAACTAATAGCGGGAAGCTCCACAAACCGAGCTATATGGTCCAATTTTCTTGGAGATAAAAATACATCTACACCAAATGGGTAATAAGCAGAATAGTTTGAAGCAAATTCCTTTATCTTGTCCCTTCCATAAAGAATAAAAGGCAAGTCAAACATTATTTTTATTGATATTTATGTAAATAATTTCAACTCAACTTTATAGTTCAAACTATTTATGCATTCATATGAATATTGGTGCATTTTAAAACAAATTAGAGACAGATTCTTAATCTTACGTTAGATAATTTACACCTCGAACTTTGAAAGTGCTTGGATTAATCTGTGACCAGGAATCAAGCATTTTCTTATCTATTGGACAAAAGGGTACTTGAGAACCTGCAATCGGTCTTTCGAGAAGTGTCTTGGAAGAAACTGAAAACCATGAGAGCAACAAACACAATCACTACAATTTACTAAAACATCTGTTAGTATTGTAATTGGCAACAACACTACATCTTATATGAAGTACAAAGTGGAGATAAACCAAGACACATAATCTCATGGACTTGAGTACATGACAGGTTAATGAAAGTGACAATGATAGCAATGCTGTTTAAATCATCCTTGTTTAAATCAAAAGATGGAACTGTAGATGCAATACATGACATACAATTGTCCAAAATTCCATCATCCTTCTTTGACACATAAACTGTAGATGCATCTTTTGAGGAAATTTCATCAAGGAACACTGCTTCATTTACTTCATTTACATTTCCATCAAATTTACTTTCAGTATCATTGACATCTTCACCAGAATGCTCAACATCTGAATTTATATGGTTGCCATCTCTTGAAGATTGGACACTTGATACGGATGCACCTTCATTCCCATTAAGAGATACTACGTCTGCATATATCAGTTGTATTTGATTATATATATATATATATTTAAAGATAA
This sequence comes from Lupinus albus, assembly GCA_009771035.1. NCBI lineage: Eukaryota > Viridiplantae > Streptophyta > Magnoliopsida > Fabales > Fabaceae > Lupinus > Lupinus albus. The sequence goes on along the minus strand of CM020014.1, from coordinate 3,718,489 downwards.
TTAATCTATGAAAAGTAGTTATTAAATATATCTAAAATAACATTAAAGATAATATAAAAAATACCTCCATGAACACTCTGAAAATCGTCACCCCGTTCAGAACCAAATTCTTCAATTGAATCAAACCAAGCTTCCTCAATATTTCCAGCTGCCACAAATTAAAACTCCAAAAACAAGTTAGTAATAATGAAGGTCGATAATAGGAAAACCAACTAGAATTTCCGGAAAAAGAGATGGTTTTATGCACAAGCAGCAGTTAAACAACATGATAATTACTATGGGAGTCATAAGGTAAGATGATGGGTTTAAGGAATAGAAAAAATAAGGTTGTGGGTTCGAGTCTCACTCATGACAAACTAATAAAAAAAGAATTACAAGGTGGTTTGTTATAGTGAGAATGGTGGAGAAAAGGAGGTTGAAGTTTCGAATCTCGCCCCTCAACAAAATATTAATATACTAACTTATGTCAAATAAAAAAAAGAAAACACATGGTGATAGATATATGCATTTAGTTGTCATTACACATGCTATCATAAGTTCTGATTCTGCAACCCCTCTCTCCACTGGTGAGATAACAAGAACATAATGTGGGATAACAAAATATAAATAGAAGAAAAGCATCGACCTTTGAAAATGGGGTTGGAACGATCAGACAAACCAGGAACATCAACCTCGTTCAATGATCCTTTAGACACTCTTCTCCTGAGTCCACAAATCCTTTTCTTCCTTGTCTTCAGCCTGGAGGTAGAACTCAACCTCCCTCTTATGCGCCTTTGTTGAGTTGACATACAAGTCCCCATAGCATCAACACATTCACATTCACATTCACCAACTGAATGTAAATAACGTCTACCAGATAGACACGGTGAATATAAAGAGAGAAAGATATAGTCATGAAACTGAATGTAAAGAAGAAAATTAGGAATTAAGAAAATAAATAAGGGAGAGGTTGAAGCTACCGTTTGTTTGTTTGCAAGTCACAAGAAAGACTGCAACTTCTTTTCCCCTGTCATCGTCATCATGAACACAATAAATAAAATCTGCCCAGAAAACCAAATATTTTTTATTATTATATCACTTTCACAAGTATATATTTTTTAGTTTAAATATATGCGCATATAAAATTAATGCATACATATATTTTTTTCTTCATGTTTTTGTATATACATTCTGCAATCAAAATCAAAATCAAGAGGGTACAGTTTAATTATACTTATAAATAAATAACAAAATTTTTGTGTATTTAATTTAAGTGAAAATACATAAAACCCATTTACTATATATTTTTTAAAGTAAATGTCATAAACTATTTTTTCTTGTTAATTAATTCAATGTATAAAAATATAATAAATTACTAAAAGACTAATAAGGAAATTGTTGTCATTACATTCTCAACGTTTCAATTACAACAATATTTATTAATTAGAAATATATGAACTAAGTTGACTTTTATATAATTTAGTGTCATCAAACAACCTCAAAGTAAATGGAAAGTACGAAATTAAATAAATAAAAGTCCTCACACTTACTTTTTGTATGCAACATAACCTTTTTAACCTCTAGAACTTAGAGGATAACAAAATCCTATTATTTATATAATACTTATGTATTTAATATGTTCACGAAATACTAATAGATTTATTATATATATATATTTTTAACATATTTAATATGCCAAATCCATAATTTATTTAGATTTTTTAGCATATCCAATATGCCAAATATATAATGTATTTGATTTATTTAGATTTTTAACATATTTAACATGCCAAATATGTAATGCATTTAATTTATATAGTTCTTTTATATAGTAATCGTACAGAATTTATATTAAAATATTATATTATTAATATACTATTTTAAAATGCATTACAATTATTAATTAGGTGGTTTAATTAATATCATATTTCGAAATTCGAATTTAATTGTAAAATCAATTATTTACTCTTGTGGAATGCAATTCTCCTAATGAAATTATATATAATGTGTATAGTATATTATTAACTTAGTTGATTTAGTGGTTGAACAAATTTAGATTCTCCACTATAATATAAGTATAAATATTAATAATTTAATATTCAATATATGATAGTAAGTTTAGAATGACCTCCTATAATACCATAAAGAGGATTGATATTAACAAATTCAATTAATATATTTATTCATGTCAAATTTAAATGTAATATTTTCTAGTTTATATTTAACCTCCCCTGTAGTAATTATAGTTATCTTTCTATTGATTAGCTATCTTATCGACTAGCAAGCACTTTTAATCAATAACATGATCTAATAAAACTAGTCAGGTCCGTCTAACTAACTTTCCTAATTTTTTTAAAATGTTATAACATTACAATTCTACACTCATTTCATATTGTAGTATTTCATAGTTAATAGTATTGAATTGAAGAAAGTTCTAATTTAATCTCACCCTCAAACAATTATTAATTTATCCACTTGGTTCTCATTAAGTAACAAAAAAAACTAGAGATACTAGTTAAGACATTTAATAAGGTCAAATCGGGGAGAAAAACAAATGTTTGATAATAAGAATCATGAAAACTTTTTAAATGGCGCCTTACATAAAAACAAATGAAATAGTATATAATAAATTTTATGCTTATAATATATATTAGAATTAAAATTGTACAAATATAAAATTAATAAAATAAAGGCTAAATGGAAAGAAAACAAAAGTCAAAGTTGTCTGGATTTTGAGAAAAAACAGAAACAGACAAAATTTCAAAACTGCACGGTGACAGCAATGGTTGAAGTTGGTACTTGGCAGCACAAATACTTTGATCATAGCACAATCTTTTATTTCAAAATATATATATTATTTTATACTTCATATGTCATGAATTATGATTGGTTGAAAAAAAATATTTAAGTTAAAATTATAATTAATGTTTTTACAATCAATCAAAACTCATGACATATAAACTTATCATATTCGGTTTCACAAGGAAGTGGACAACTTTACCACGTGTCAAGATGTGATTAGGCAACCGTGTGGAAGAGTGATGCAGTACGCAGAGTGCAGAGTTAAGTGGACCAACTTCTACCTTGTTGCTGAGTTACCGTACAGTTTTGGCGTTTATCTGACGTCGTTTCACACACTTATGTAAAGGTCGAAGTATCTTTATCAATGTCCGTGGATTGCGTAAGGTCAATCCAAATGTGTGTTTATAGGACTAAAGGATCTGTTGAATGGTACAAATACATTCATATTAGTACCTTTTTCGTCAATTATAATATGGGGTCCCCGAATGCATGAGGGCCTCATATGTTAATGCTATGTTGGATATGATTCAGATTGACTTCAGTTTTTTTCTGACTTGCTTTTTTCTTGTGACTTGAGTTTTTTAAAATAGACTTCAAGGTCTTTCAGTGATAATTTGATATTTGTAATCTTTTTTAAGGGTTAAAAGGGAAAATTATATTCAGCATATTTGAAGTTTTTATCAGGATCAAAATCATATTCTTTTTATTTAATAATTATAATGTTGAGAATATTATAATGATTATTAATTGTACTTATTATAAATATTTATCATAAAGATAAAATAATTAAATGAAAAAAGAAGCAACAACTAGAATAAGACTATAAATATTATAATGTTGAGAAGCAACTAGATTAATCAGCAGTTCTTCTTTGTTTTAGAGAATACGATTAATATTTTACATAAAATTACTATTTTCCCCCACTTTCTTCTTGTGAGTGGAAAGAATTTTTTTTGGTTAGATTCACTTTTTTGTTACTCTTACCTTTTTCTCTCTTTTCAACTAATAGAGAGAAAATCTGTATCTCTCATTTTTCCCTCTCTCATTTCTCCATTTGCTAAATCAACTCTACCAAATGAAGGATATAATAGAGAATTAGAGAAGAGTCAGGAGAAAGTCAAATTGCAAACATTAGGTGCAACCAAGAAGATAAAACTGGAACCCTAAAACTAAAGGGGACCATATCAATTATTCCAAAAAATGTGTCATTAGGTATGGTTGAAAAAAATATATTTAAGTTAAAGAATTAATAATTAAGAATTTTTCTAATTAGTTATTAAAATAAATAACATATTGACTGACACAATTTATGGTACATGTGCTCATAAACCAAGGCTAGACTAACGTGCTAATTATTAGAAATAGAAGACAACTATTTTTTTTCTTAGCATGGCCGGATAGGCATACTAATATATTAAAGCTTGGCTGATTATTAATTATTATCTTATCTTATTAAATAAAATTTCATCATAAAGTTCAATTAATGATTGTCTTTGTTTGAATAAATTAAATTATGTTTAACAGTCAATTCAAATTGTGATTAAAGTATTTTTATTATTTTTTTCTTGATTACCAAAATAATATATAAAATTATAGAAATCAAACGCTCAATTGCATAAATTACTTATAATTATTTTTAATATTTTTTAAAGTTTTAGGTACCCATTCATATGTTGGGTATACAAAAACCCACAACTAACAAACTCAGCATATATCCAAACATGTTGGAGGGGATCGAATCCAAAACTAAAGCAATGGAGCATATTCAAATAATACACTACCAGAACTCATGAACTAATTTGCCACCCATACTAATTATACTCCCCGTTCTATTTTTACAATTTATGTCGTATACATTCATTTGATTTCAATTTAAGAAAACTCATTAATGTAGTTGGTCACTACTTTTATATTATATTATTTCAATTATTTTATAATTGTATCATTTAAAAATTATATTAATAGTGTACCCATTAATATTTTAAAATGTAACACAAGCCCAAACATATCAATTATGTATATTCATAATGAATTATATATCGGAGAGATAAATACTTCGAAAAGTAAAGGAAAATACAACTTTCAGTGACATATTTATTCTTTTAGTTACAATGAAATTACATTTTGTCATTGAAAACAAAAGTAAATATATGCATTTGTCTTTCCATTAATGGGGATGATTCATGTCCTTAATATAATAGTGTATTGTATAGTGAAAATAAGTGTTTCTCATATATTTAAGAGATGATAAATCATACAACTTATCATAGAGAGCTAACATACTGATAAGGAGTTTGTCTAATGGTGTAAAGATCTACAAGATTCCTAGGATGACCAAAAGGTCAAAGGATATATTCATGTGAGCGACACTTGTTGGAATAGACAATCACACACCCCGAAAGGGATTAGTTCATTTCACATAGGTTATGGATAATGTATTGACTGTGTATAAATCTTTACACTAACAGTACATAGATATTATACTCATAATATAATAAATAAAATATTATAGATATATAGATATATATATATATAATAAAATAGTAAATAAATAAAGATGATGATTGAATTAAATATAATATAGTTAAGGAAAATGGATTCCGTTTATCACTACAATTTATTAAATATAGATAAAATATATTGTATTAGCAACTTGAAAAGAAAATTATTTATTTTAAAATAAATGTAAGATGATTTAATAATGCAGCATTCCACAAAATTATATCAATAATCCCTATTGTTTAAGAATTTGGTAGGAAGCAATAAAACTATGGTGATTGTTAGGTATTTAAAATGTGAGTTTGTAAAGAAATCTTTAAAAATATATGAGTTAAAAAATATAAACTTAATTCCTCAAGGTTTTGGACCAATATGTAGTCTCATTTATATGTTTTTTACTTAGCCAGCCCATGAAAAAAATACTTTAGTCCAAAGATGAAGATCTCTCATTGGACTCCCCAATTCTAGCAAGTTATATCAGATTTGGTGGTTCAACGACTCAAATGAGTATTGAAACAATAAGTGGTTGATAGATCTATGCGAGATTATTGTGTCAAAAAACTTCTTAATGAGAGGTCTTGTGGCATGTTCTGTTAATAACAAGATAAGTCAACAATGACACAAGTAGACAATGACTTGAGTTATATTGTACCAACACTCGAATGAGACTAACTCACGCTCAAAGGGGGATGTTTGGTAATACAAATGCGAGTTAATATATCGAAGAACTCATATAGTGTAGAAGTGAACGAGTTAAAGAACATATAATCGGATGAACTCATTGTGGAATTTTTTTCAATTAGCCCATACAACATATAGAAGTGGTGAGAAATGCCAATTCGTGTTAGGATAAAAGGTTCCAATCACACCATGCTTTCAAGTGGGCATTATATGTACATTTCATACATCCGCCTTCTTGAGCTAAACATCCCACGAAATCAATACTAATGGCCAAGTAACCAAATATGCATCAGATTCATAGCCTACTCAAAATGTTGAACCCCAAAACGTAATGCACAATTATCCGATACACTAAAGTATACCGTCACACGATAGGGCAGAGGGCTGAATAACTAGAGCACTCAAAAATTAAAATAATATAAAAGCACAATTTTCAGTTTTCCACAGATTCAAACAGCACGTGAAAGCAGAAAGAGGAGAAAAATACATACCTTTCTGTCCATCTATCTGAGACATAGTAGTAAGCTTCCATAGAAGGATTTGAGCAAGTGGGCAGAACAAACAATCACACTGCAAGTGAAACATTATGTTATTTTATTTCGTCTCAAAATGCATTGCTTCAAAGCTTTCTCATTATACAATTAAACAAATGCATAACACATTTGTCTCAAAATCCATTACAACATTCCACAAACAAACCTTAATCTCATTAGGTGGAGTCTGCTGTCTCAAACTTTAACTCCCATCTTTGGATAATCAGGAGAATTCTAACATTTAATAGTTCATATAAGGTTCGAGCCTTTGTTGGGTTGGTGACGTAGACAAAACCTAATATCCAAATCCACAAGTCTCATGGTTTAGATCTACTAACCCTACATTCCTCCTTCCCTCCAACCAAAACAGAAAAGCTTCGGTTATACTCAAATAAGTAATAGGAGACACAGAATTGGTAGATTTTTTCGCCGACCCTACCTGGTGGAATAATGGTTTGGTTGTTGTATGATTGCATAGTTATAAGACAGAAGTAAAAAAATGAACACACAAAGTCAGCTATGCTCAAGTTCAGGCACACTTCGCTTATTTGCAAAATTGAACAATAAAACGTAATAAACAAATCTTGAAATGATTTAAAGCCTCTCTTCTTGTCATTGATTAGGAATTTAGCATTATCCTTTCTCCTTGACATGTGACACAACTTATACCAATGCATCATTCAAGTACTCACTTTTTATTATTATTATGGTACTCATCAAGCATTTAATTGAGTGCTTGTTATATTCAATATAATTTCAAACATTTATCATGAAATCAACAGTCAATAAATGTTTAACAACTCATCCTAAGTACCATATCCGCTGGGCTACCATAGCATGGCCTTTTTAAACACTAAATTCTTAAAATAATCATAAAAAATAGCGCCAAAGCCAAATAAGCACAATAACCTGGTAATCATCTACAAACTTTTCCTTAGACTGAAGCAGGTTGTTTAGGGTTTCCTTCAACTCTCTATGCATCATTTCAATATCATTCCGAGGGTAATTCACCTACATCACCAGCAAAAACAAATTAAACTTTCAACAACCAAAACAAAGTTCAACGGCTATAGGAATATCTGTTTTCAAATTACCCAAAACCATTCTCCTCCAATTTTTTGGGCTCCTCCTTGATGGAAGCCAACACACCCTGTAATTCCTGCATTCATCTGCTCCACTATTCCTCGCTCCTAAGATTTATGTTAAAATAGTTGTGTGTTTTTGTTTTATATAATCGATTAATTATATGGTTAATTAATTATTTAGGTAATTTTGTATTTGTTAGTTAGTCAATGTAGTATATAAAGATTGAATCCCTTAAATCTTTGTAATTCAATAATAATGAGAATAATCACAATAATGAGAGATTATTCATTCTATTTTCTTTCTCTCATATTTTTCTTTCTTTAAGTTTTCTTTAAGCTTTCTTTCTTATTCTCTTATCTTTCTTGTATAATGAGAATAATCAAGAAAGCTTCTTTTATTGCTCATACTAAACTTTAACAATTTAACTTAATTACAATAATTCTTTGAGGTTTAGGTTATCATCAATTCATCATACTCACATCCCAAAATGAAATTACACTAACTAGATAGTTATCAAGTGTAATTAAGCCAAAACTCAAGGGATTTAGTATAATTTTCCAAAAGAGAGAATCCCTATATGAAGAAAACTGAAATGTTTTGAACTAATTGAATAAAAATTGATCGAAGAAGAGAATATTGAAAACCTGGATTAGTTGATGTTGTTGTTCGGTGGCCGAGCATTAACTATCCTGAAAGAGTTCAAATTAATTGAAGAAACGAAGAAAATGGATATGAATATTGGATTCATAGACGGAGATAGTTAGTTACCTTGAGATTTCGAACTTCGGTGATGCAGAATTGGAGTTGGAGTTTCAATTTCGATAACTTGAGTAATTACATCACACTATCATAGTTTTCATTTTCGCGTTTCAAATGCGCTAACCTTTTATACCCTTAAGCTCGTGTCAAACGACACCGTTTTGGAGCGTGTGACCCGGGTTCATAAATTGTGTTTAATTACGGATCGAATATGAAAGGTATATCTCAAAACCCAAGTTCACCTACTAATAATTAACCAAGAATAATCTCCAAGTACTTAAATTTAAGTTTAGTTAATTTAATTCCACATACTAAGGCTGAAAAATTTATTAATTCTTTATTAATTTTTTTAACAACGGCAAAATAGTAGCCAATCATAAATCTGGATAAAATATATTGTATTAAGAAGTCGATGTCCACATAAAATTTTATTGAATCTAATTGGATGAACGATGTGATAATTTATTCTCACATATGCAAGCATATTCTTGTGTTTAGTATTTTCTTGTAGCAAACAAATATTAAAACTTATAATTGTTTAACCTAAAAAGTGTGGCACAATGTTAAAATACATTGGATGACATAATAAGAAAACGTCAAACTAATATTTTTCACAACATAGTATAAAATAAGCCTTATGATTTGGTATGATGTTGGTAAACTTGGACTGCACGGGCCAGCTCAATCTGTGAGTCGGTCTAATGGCCAATCTGGTCCAACAATTGGACCCTCTTGGAGGAGCTTTGTGCAATGTAGAAGCTAAAAAAAAGAAGCTAAAGTAAACATATTTATTTTATTCAAATTAGCTTTCCATCTTCCTATCATGCAACCTTAAGAATTGGTTCCATTAAACCTATATATTTTAATGAAGTTACTCTTCCCATGTGATTCTAGGCTTTTTATTTACTTTTAATACTCAAAGTTGGTTCCCATTGTCTCTTCTTCAAATGATTTGATGAGGTGAATTTAATTTTCTATTTAGATTATTGGTTATATACATGTTATTCAATGTTAATACACTACTCTATGTTATTTTCTGTCTTGCAAATATATTTTACATAAAAGAGGATAATATATATCTTGATATGAGGAGATGAGTTATCTTCTGATACCAATCACACAATATCACGTGTCACCTCATTTAATATTTAATATTTTAATTTTATGTGGATATTTTATATTTTTTATCTTCTCCTTCACCTTCTCTCGCCAAGAACCATAAAGTTACTTTCCCCTCTTCTAAAGACTTCTTATTAAGCTTTTGAATATTTCATTTTTTTTTTATTCTTATTCATTTTGAAGCTTAGTGTGGCCTCATTCTCCATTTGCTTTTCCAGTTCTTCAAGAAAATTGTTGTGGTCTTGCAGCACTCTTTCCACTTGAGTTAAAACCATCATTGGAACACCAACCGGTTCATAATTTCGTAAAGGATCTCTAAACTGGATCACAAAAGACTAAGGTGGTTCCTTAAGCTTCAAAATTAATAAGGATGATAAAATTGAAACATTCAAAAGCTTAATGAGAAAGTCTTCAGAAGAGGGGAGAATGATTTTCGTGAGTGAAAGAGAACGTGAATGATTCAATAAAAAAATTTGAGAACTTGAGTGGAAGAATGAGAGAAGGTGAAGGGGAATGATATGTATATGGAAACTCTCCTGGTTCTAGGTGAGAGAATGTGAGAGAGGGGATGAAAAATATAAAATATACAAATAAAATTAAAATTAAAATATAAATTATTAAATGAGGTGACACATGTCATTGTGTGATTGGTACGAGGAGATAACTCCCCTCCTCATATCAGGATATACATTATCCTCATATCATAATATACATTATCCTAAACCCTAAACCTCTATTTTTAATCATAAACATATTATATTTTATAATCATGACTCAAAAACTAAGCGTTTTGATTGATGATATAAATCTCCAATTGATAACGTTGGTCAAAATATAAAGACAACTAAAAACACGAGAGTACGAGACTTGACTGAGTTCTATAGGATCAAAACATGATGACAAAATCAAACATTAGAAAGAACAAGAACTTATTACACTGGTATGTTATTATCCTATATACTTATATTCCAACGATATTTGCAATCTTGTCAAAAAGAACCTCTCAATAACTACTCTATCACTATATCTTATCTAAATATGTAATATAATTCATTAAAAAGCACCTTCTAGTGTCCACTACTCTCATAGTTTAATTGAGAATTGTTTCATGGTTTAATTGAAGGGTGACTCAGTATCTTCTTATGAAATTGAGTATTTTTTGTACTACCAAAAGTATCTCACACTTTATTACACTTTCCTTACTTAAAGAATCACCTTCCTTTTTCATGGGTGTATTCAAAAGTTAGTTCGTTCATTTGCTTGATCATTATGGAGAGATTAACTCATCAACTCCTCACTATAGATAGCCAGCTATAAATTGTTGGAGCAATACTTTAAAGGTATAAATTGGAATAAATGCTAAATGTGGCAATAGCTGATACTGCCTGATCAAGTGTAGCGAAACCTTCGTGATGTAAAATGACAAATTATTAGAACCGAAATGATTATTTATGATCACCAAGTATTGAACGTGTTAATTTTCAATAAAGTCATTATTTTAATTCAGTAATATACGGCAAACATCAATAATTTAAACATTGGTCTTATGGAACTGTACTCTCTAGTCACAGAGGTAAGAGTTCAATATTTTATGTTTAATTTTAAGGGTAAAAATGACAAAAATGTTACTATACTTTTTCTTTGGGTTTCTCTAACATTTTCCTCTCCCTTATTAGAAAGGATCTTGACTCTTAAAAAACAAGGATTCTCTCATACTGAGATGAGAGTTATGTATCTTGTGAGTAATTTTACGGGTAAAATTGTTGTATCAATATAAACAAAATGATGCAAATGTCATTGTACTTTGTTTTTTCTTTGGTTTTCTTTGAAACTTTCCTCTCTAGTATCGAAAACGATATTCACTCTGTTTTATATATGCAAATAAGCACGTGGGGTGTTCATGGTGGTAATTCCCCAACTCTTAACGTGTGATTTTCTCCATACAGGAGTATGTATTTTGCACATGCCATGAAAAAGCAAACCGACTAATAGTGAAACGTGCTCAAAATGCTTGCCAATCGATGTTGAAATTGCAATATACCTAAGGATTGGATTGAGAAAAACGTGCTATATATTACAATCACCATCATATACATGTGCTGAAATTGTTTAAGTGCACGCGTATTATTATTTCTGGACACTGTTATATAAAGCAAGAAAGAAAGTAACTTTCTAGCTATTGTCTATGCCTAACTAAATTTGCTATAAGATATGGCAAATGTGTTTGGCCTATACCAGTGGATGAATCAGTGTCACTTTGATAAGTTGTATTTTTGCATTATTAACTGGAGGTGCCAAATTTGGTCTGGTCCAATAGTGTACACACAAATATGAGAAGGGAAATGAAACATTGTAGATTAAAATTGCATGCCACTACCGGATCAGAAGGAAGGGTTACACATAAATAAAAGAAGAGTTCGAACGAGAGATAGAATAGAAACGTGTCTTTAGGTTTTATGTATATGCAATAATGTTTCAATAACATCAAAAGTAGGGCAAATTCATGTCCTTTTGAACTAGGGACGAATTCAGACAAGTGCTAAGGGAGGAATTAGGATCCTCTCCATTAATGGAGAGACAAGTGCATTTTTTCCTTTGTTTTTTAATGGCAAAATTGTAATTGTATTGTAATCAAAAGGATGCATGTGTCATTGAACATTGCATTTTCTATTGGTTTTTTATGTATTTGTCTCTCCATTAATTGAGAAGATCCTAACTATAAGGGAGGGCCCAAATTTATTTTGGTATAAAGTTGTGTGTTAGTAAATTTTGTTTATCTCTCCAATTTTAATATCCATCGATTAAAAATAATTGGTCTTGTAAAATATTTAATTGATTTTGGTCCTATATAAGTAGATCATTTCAGGAGTCACAATGTGATTTGGTGGTTAAGGTGGAAGACTTAAGAAATATGGTGAAGAAGGTTGTGGATTCGAGTCTCACTCATAGTAAATTTAAAAAACAAGTCTCGTCCATAATAAATACTAACATAACATACTAACAACTAACATTTTGCCGATCAAAAAGGAAAAAAAAAGTAGACCATTTCTCTCTACAAAATTTGTCAATAGATAAGTCTAAGAGCAAGCCTAAGGTTACGCAGGACAAAAAGTGCAACTTCAAAACTTAGAGGGAAATCGAAGAAAAAATACACAGAAGACCTAACATATAATCCTTAAAAAAATAGAAATTCCGTTTTTACTTTATAAAAAGGAAGGTACCATGCACATTTTAATGTTTTGTGATGCAAAAATAGTAGTGCTTTAATATTAAATGCAATGTTTCAAAATAAATGTACAAATAGTAATGATTTAATGTTGAATGCAAGGTTTCAAAATAAATGTACGAATAATCATTTGAATACTTTTTTGTGCCAAAGATTATGATTGAATGGAAATGAAAAGATTCACTTCTCATCCTCAAAAGCCCAGAATTCTTTATCCCCGATTTGGGATGAAACCAATGGAATAAAAATATCAAAATATCGAGTAACCCAGTTCAATTTCATCATTTTCTTTTATTCTATCATTTTCTATTTCATTTCATGCATTCCCCTTCAATTTATTATGTTTTATTTCATTTCATTTTATCCCCTCCGGACTTACTAGTATGATAACCTTATTATTATATAAGACACATTTTAGAAGATTTTCATAATCTTGTTATAAGATATTTTATATTTTCTATACAATATTTATTATTTTTTCATCATTTGTCTCATTGTAGTTTTAGTTATTTCTATTTTCATACATATATTTTATACAACTAGTCATATACATAAAATATTTTTTAAATAAGAATATCTTTTAGCCAGACATGTATATATTTTAATTTTTCTGGCCCCTCCCTATGAGGATTTCTAGGCTCGTCCTTGACTAACTATCCTTTTATTTCTTTTGGCAGCAATCATTTGTTTCAAGTTATTTTACAGCTAGTAACAGACAAAGGATTATTTTTTCCTTTCAAATTGATGTAATTTTAGAACACGTGAAAAATGTGCATGGAAAATTAGGTAGTATAATTGTTAAAAGGATAATATATCACATCATGCAAATTTGACACGTAAAATGCTGGTTGATGCCATGATGGTTGGGTGCAATTCAGTGTCGTAAAATAATGTAATAAATAGGTTATAGTAATACTTTAAAGTATCTTACTTTTAAAATGGCAATATCCACAATAACTTTTAGTGAAAAGTTTAATTGATGTGCATCAATTTGCACCAACTTTATCACAACACTAACTAACGAATGAGAATCCTTTAATTGAGAGAGAATTGATTATTTTCTTTGAATTTTAAGGGTAAAAGTGTAATCTAACTTTAGATATAAAAGATACAAATGTTTATGCACATTGTTTTTCTTTTGATATTACATATTATTTTTCTTTCTATTAATGGAGATGGGTCTCACTCAAAGCTAACTCCATCAAGTTTTAGAAAAGTTGCCCCAATATTGTCCCCATTAATCCATTATGCTATAAAAATCAATAATAGGAATAGTTGCTGGATCGCATCTCTCCATAAATTTCTACTCGATTTTACACAATAGTTATAGGGAACCTAAATCACTAATAAAAAGTAATTGTTTATAAAATAAAATTAAAATGCTACTATATTTAAGCAACAAATCATGTACAAAAATGGAAAATAGTTTTTCTTAATTATCACCTACAATTAATTTTCACACTTTACTTTCTAAAATTGAACTAACACTACCTTCTTACCTAAGTCTCTGTTCATGTTTAGAACACATATCTAACACTCCTTCAAAAAATTCCATCAGTTCAGGCCTAATCTTAAAACCCAGGTGCATGGAAAATCACTTTTTGTTCTCAGCCAACACAACCTCTTTTTTATGGCTTTGTCTCAGCTACCAGTTTTAACTGCAATCAAACCGAATAATGTTCTGATTTTGGAGCAGGGCTATGTTAATTAAGAATTCAATAAATATGTGTGTTAATCTTGTTACTTGTTCTTCATCACGTGCCAATGTCTATTTGGACCACATATTTTGTACAACATATAACATTAAAAGGCCATAAACTAAACCCACTTACCTAATTAATGTCCCTACTTTTACTTTTTACCCAAAATAACATCTAAAACCTAGGGATAACAATATAAGGTGATTGATCCGAAGGAATTCATTGATTAATCATTATATAATTTTGGTTATTAAACAATAGAGTTTAAAACTATGCTATTATAATAAGATGATAGCATAATTGTTGTTTTAATGACCAAAGTATGATTTAATCATTTACAGTACTAGACTCCTTGCTTTTTAAGTACACTCCTTGCTTTTTTTAAAGTACCTTTTCTTTAGAACTTATGCTATCATAATGTGTCACTCTTTGTTTTTTATCTACATTTGTTTTCTTTTAATACTTTGCTTGACAGTTATAATTTTATTTATCATTATATTATTCATCATTCATATATATTTATCATCAATTTACACTTTTAAATATAAGCAATAAAAATAAATGATAAATTATATATTAATTGTGGGATGATCAAGCCAACATAACTGAGGATTGGTGAAGGAGGATGGTGAACCATGATGGAGTTTCATTAGTAAGATCCATATGATTTCTTAGATTTGTCGTATACTATAATTTTGGGTTAGGATTCTCATACCCATTTTAGGATTAGAAGACGTTTCTAATTCCAAAACATTTGCAGAAGAAAAGAAAAGAGTATTGTTTTGGGCACTCTAAATTTTAGGATGTTGCGGACATATACATATATTAAAAATTATTTATTTATGGGAGTACAAGCTGTCTAATAACAATCCCCAAAAATTAGTGTTTTCACGTTCCAAACTAATCATATTGCAATAAGTAATGTAAAAAAATGTTATTTTCTTTATTTTTAATTAAGTGACATATTTTAATTGGATTGAGACACATTTAAGACACCAAAGATGAGACAGATCATTACCCTTGTGTTCAAACTAAATCAAAACACACCTCATTTCTATCCCTCATAACAAGCTTTTGGGAGCATATTTGGTAGGTTATCTTAGGGTGAGCATGGGTCAGGTTGGGATGGGTTAAGGCTTGTTCTTACTCAACCCTAAATGTTGTTCGGTTCATTTTTCTGAACCCGGACTCGATCCTAGACTCGGAGTTAACCCGACCCTAAATATTCACAAGGTCAGCCTTTAAACCCCGACCCGACCCTAGACCCGATTAAATATAACGTATACTTATTTTACATAAACTCTTCTAAATATTATTTATTATTATGAATATGTAATTTGACATATAAAATAATATATCTATAGTATATATGATGAAAAATTAGAGAATCAATGATATTTTTGACCAAAAAAGTATCATTACTCTGTATATATTTGAACACAGACACATACAAACATCATGAGAAAGTGAAAATGTGACGGGTCAGGACGGGTCCTGTTTGTTCTCTATCCGACCCTAAATATTGTAGGGTCTAATTTCTGAACCCGAACCCTAGACCCGATGAGACCCAACCCTATTCAGACTCGGCCATGGTCGGGCCATACCGAGTAAGCGGGTAGAGTCGGGTCCTGCTCATCCATATGTTATCTTATGGATTGAATAAAAAGCTTGTAATGCTCTTTTGTGAACAAAGAATAAATTGAGATTATATCTTTTGAAAATTAAATTATGATACAACAAACTTTATGTTCTTTTAACAGATCATTTCATTTTCATTTAATTTCTCAATGAATGACATTTTCAGCTTATCCAAAATAATATCACATGTCCTTTTTAGTCATTTAAAGAATTTCACACAACTAATTTTACCAAACAATTTTAATACAATCAACTAATTACACAGCTATAAATTTCAGGTACAATCCCAAGCTAATTTAGTGGAAAATAATAATGTGAAAAGATGAATGGGTTATGGTGAATTTAAAACTATTATTGCAACAATGAAGGGAAGAGTGCATATTCACTTTAAGTAAAAGTTAGTATAATACTCATTATTTGTTCTTCTCAAAATGGTGTAAAACAAATTGGATTGAATGTGGAAAAATTCTAACCTTATTATGTTTGGATGAAATGGAATAAAAGATGGGAAAAGAACCATCCCTCTAAAACCTTGAAATTATGTCAAGTAAATTGTTTTGAAGTGGAAACTCTTATAGGGTATTAGTAAATCATTAGAACTTAGTTTAAATATCTATCTATTATTAATATAGAGATTCATATAGTATATCATTTATTTGTATTCCTTTAAGAATCAATAATAATTAAATAATGTGAATTATCAAATAATGCAATGTATATGGTTATTTATTTAAGAGGTGATCCACATATTCAAAGAATAAGTTTATAAAAATTACTTTACATCTTAACAATCAATTTTTTAAAAATACAATAGTTAAAACTAATGAATATAAATAGACCATTAAATATCTCTAAAATTGATGGATAATATATAAACTACATTTTGTCTCTCCTTATTTAGGTTGGAAAATAGAAACTAATAAAACAGTTTGAGCATCTTCCACTTCCACTCTCCAACTCCAACGGCATCATTTACCCTCTTTCTCTCTCTACAACTTCATTCATCTAACTTGAATGACACTCTTCCGTTCTTACTAACCCTTCCACACATTATTTTCATTCCATTGATCCACTCCCAATGATCAATGACACCACTTTCACTAACGGTGGCCCCTCCAATACGCCGCCGTTTCACTTATCTGAGATCTGGCAATTCCCCCCTCCGCCTCTCATTGATTCCGGGATAGGGCCGAGAAGACCACCGTTCGAGCAAGGGTTAGCCCACTTCAGTGGTTTCGGTCCCAGCCGGGATAACGACCCCATTAATTCGGAGCATATGGCGCCAATTTCAATCAGGAAGAGGCGCGACTCTGATGAAGAATCAGTTAAGGCTGCTTCCACCAGTAATGGTGGTGGTGCCAATGTCATGGTATTAAGAAAAGGGACCACTTACTCCAATTACTCTTGCAGTAAATGAAAAAAACTTATTCCACAGTTATTCATTCTTGAAAAATCCAATGTGTTTGAATTGCTCAGTATATCTAAACCATTGAATTTTTCATGAATGGATGGTTAAGATGTGGATGAAGTTTTTTTCACTTGCTCTTGGAGCAGGTAGATCCCTCGCTTGAAAAAGTTATATTTTTTTTAGTTTTTTTGCAATTTGGTAATATAATATAGAGAACGGATCTTATTGTAAAAAAATTGTTGAAATTTGAGCTTTTTTGTTGTTGCTGGGGTGTGTTTGGGTAAACTGTTTGATTAAGTGTTTATGACATAAGAGCTTGTTACCTTCCTAAGTTCTTTTTAGCTTAGAGCTTATTTCAATAAGCAATAAGTTGGTCTTGGTCTAGAAAGGTAATAGACTATTTTCATATGCTTTTTTAAACAAGTGCTTAAGTGTTTGTATGTAAATTCAAGCTCAAATAAGCTCTTCTAAACACGCTTTTATTAGAATTTGTTTGAGAAGAGTATGAATTTTGATGAATTGTTGTGAAATGGGTTTGTGCACAGAGTGATGGTGGTGATGGAAAACGGGTGAAAACTACTGGGAACACTAGAAATGAGAGTGGTAAACGTGAAAAAGAAACCAGTTCAGGAAAGCATGCGGAGCAACAACAAACAACTCCAGAGCCTCCTAAGCAAGATTACATACATGTGAGAGCTAGAAGGGGTCAAGCTACTGATAGCCACAGTCTTGCAGAAAGAGTAATTACTTTTCTTCCTACTACCAATCCTTTTATTTTTGTTATGTAATTCATTTTTGTAGTTTTTCATACTACCCCTTCGTAATTCCCTGTTATTTCCTAATTGGCTGGGGTTTGAATCGCGCTGGGGCTGTTGATGGTGAGTGCTTTCATTGATGGACTATTTTGTTTAGGTTTGTTAAGGTTTTCATTTCTGATATTCATATCCTCCTTTGGTTGAGCTTTTACTGTAAACGTTTATCTGAAACAAGAAAAGCTTAAATTTCAGCTTTTAGGATATGCTGAAATTTTCAATTTATTAGAAGAATGTTTCTGCCTAAATCGCTTTTAGGGAATCACCTTTTTAAAAGGATAAACAAATATGCTGAGCTTGGAGTCCTACTTTGATCCCGGTCGAGGAAACCCCTCCTATTCCTAAACTTTCACGTACAAAAATATAATAATATAAAGATACTTTTTGTTTGTATATTTGTAAACATCATTTTTTTATAGCCACAGGATATGTCATGTGGAATTTCCCTAAAAATGTTGGTTTAAGGACAATGAATCTGTTGATACTACTAGTTTCATTATGGAAATTTACAAAGCAATATGGAATTATTGGATCTTTTGTAATGAGTTCATGACTAAGTTTTGTAATGGAATATTGGTGGACCCTATTGGACAGGCTAGAAGAGAAAAGATCAGTGAAAGGATGAAAATTCTTCAGGATTTAGTTCCTGGTTGTAACAAGGTATGTTTTTTCCTTGATTGTGGACTTTTGTTTCTGCTTTCAGCACATGTGTAATAAATACTACACGATAAATAAACATTAAGGGAGGAAAAAACGATACTTATTGTTTGGAATTAGTCTCGCTTCACCTACCTCTCTCTGTCGATAATGATTTAAATATGTCTTAGATTACTCCTCTCATTGTCAATAGGTTTTGAGATGAAACATTAACACTTGTTGAATGAAATGAAAAGAACAATGTCATCTTTGGATATGACCATATTGCTAATGCTTCTAAAAATTATTCCTCCTAGTTGGTGTTATGTGTCATGTTTTCTAAGAAATTATAAGTTGAGGTACTTTCCTTGATTCAGGTTATTGGGAAAGCACTTGTCCTTGATGAGATAATTAATTATATTCAATCACTTCAGCGCCAAGTAGAGGTAAGGATTCTCTTTCTGGTGTTGGCATCTGTGCCAGATATATTTTTTGCAAGACATATATGCTTTTGTAGTTGATTTTAAGGCTTGTAATGTTACTTGGTGTTGCAGTTCTTGTCAATGAAGCTTGAAGCAGTAAATTCAAGACTGGCCCCGGGCGTCGAAGCTTTTGCTCCTAAAGATGTTAGTATTAAACAACATCCTTAGATTTTTATATTGAACCTCTATTTGATCTATAAATAACTTAAGAATTACCACGTATGTTTGAAATCTTCACTTCATCTTTTGATGAGTCATGGATATAACTACACAACTTCTGGTGGCATAAAAGGGTTTTATTAGGTGAAAAAGTCACCATTTATTAAAGAAAGAAATGGATAATATTGAAAGGGGATAGATTGTTGCTTAGTGACTATGAGGTCGCGAGTTTAAATCCTGGAAACACCATCTTCACTTGTGAACGTAAGGCTGCATACATCTAACTTCCCCAAACCCCAGTAGGTGGGAACCTCGTATGTTGGGTCACTCTTTTTTCTCATTTCAATAAATAAGCCATGATAGTAGACCCTAACCTTATGACCCATACATCAGGTTGATTGTTTTATTTGCACATCTTTGTTTAATAGGCATCTCGCAAATTCATGGTGGAATCTTCAATGGCTTCCTTCCTAGAAAAACAAGAAATGTTGGTGGGTGCTTTTCAAGACTAGATAGTCATGTGAAACAATATTGATACATAAAGTAAACGTGTTTGATATAGATGATAACAACAGTAGGAATCTCTCTTCCATATAAAAGGGTAAATAAATGAGGAAGTTCGTAAAATCCAGCGCTGAAATTAAAATTTGGGTCCAAAATGATTCAGAATGATGAGTCTAGTTAACTTTTCACTATTGCAGCGTAATCTTAAGTCTGAGTAAGACATTGACTTTTGTTCCAGTTTGATCAGCAGACATTTGATACAGCCGGCATGCCATTCACTTCACACGCTTCAAGAGATTATAGCCGGGGCTCATCACCCGAGTGGTTACATATGCAGGTAGGAGGTGGTTTTGAAAGAACAACATAGTAAAGAAATCCCTTCACACCATAATAAATGCATATAGGAGCAATAGTCTCTTCATCAGAGCTCCCATAAATCATATAGTCAAGGTGTTAATTCCAATGAACACCTGATTCCCCTTTTCTACAAAAGGCATGGAGATATTATTCGGTTAGTGTTTGCAATTCCACTTGTTTACTGTGTTGGAAAATGAATTCATTTACCCAATATGTAGCTTAGTGGACTTTCTATGCTGATACTCCTCATAACCCCTTAAAATGATTATTATTCTGGTAGAAGAATGCTGCATGTCCTGAATATATAATGCTTACATATTGTGTAATAGTCTCAACACTGTTAGTTTGTTTGTGAAGCTATATTGAATAAAGCAAGCCCATGTGGTTTTTGTTAATTTATTTGCTTTAGTCCCTGAGCACATAAAAAGATCTTAATGCAAATACTTTGTACTATTGGTGTCAATTATTTTGTTGTCTGTAGGATTCATTAGTCACGTTGTTGGCTATTTATGGAACTATATGTGCTGGCTACTCAGTAGTGCGGTGCATATAAAGTTTTTATCTCAAAATCAATTGAAAAAAGAGGATAATACAATAGCTATTTAAATGATTCTCGAGACAATTTGTAGTCAATGTGAAACTTAATTCTCAACATGATTACTTTTGATCTATGACTAAATGACATCTTTTGGCCTATGATAACTGGAAAATAGTTAAAATCGGGCTTGAGAGATGGGAGATGCATTTATTTTTCTAGAAACTGTAAGAAAAATATAATTGCATAAACATATTGAAAACCAACGTTATATACCTTGGCATGGCAATTTCTGATTATGGGATTTGATCTTATGTCTCATTTTTCTTTATGGACCCTTTTACCATTAATACTTGGTTGCCACGTGTACTTCCAGATCCCTTCACATGACTCCTATCCCTTCACTTCAATGAAAGACAGAAGTGCATGTTTTTGCACCAAAAATATATTTGTTCCTATGGCATACAATACAAATCATGCACTGGAGCTCCTATTCCTGACTACCTTTGTTTCCACCACCAGTCTAAGAGTAAAACTGTTATTGCCAAAACTGTACTGTACTATGAATTCATAAAATAAAAGGAGACAGATTCGATTCCTGTCTAGTAATGAAGAAAGAAGTACTATAAAAAATGTAAAGGAAAAATAACATACATTGATATTTATATTTTTTTATTTAAATTAAGATTACATTTTTACCCTTAAAATATAAAGTAAATAGTCATTTTCCTCTATGTTACTTGAGATGAGTGTCAGGAAAGTATGACTAAAAAAACTTACCTAGCCCCTATCCGTTGCATGGCTAAAAAGGCTCACTCCTTGACCTTGGTATACATCAAATGGTATTAATGTCTGAATGGAGATTATTAAAATCCGACTCAACATTGGTATATATAGCAAAATTATATATTCTGAATGCAGAAAAGCCAAAATCTTAACTTATATACATATTAAAGATTCCTTCACAAAATAATCACTTTTGTTCTACATATCGAATCCAAGCATAGAATTAAAAGCAGTGGTTAATCTCTCAACCATCTCTGGCTACAGAAAAAGAAAAACAAAATATTAGCTTTTAACAACAAATCCACACAAAGATACGGAAAATCCAATAACATATAGAATCTTTTCACTTTCCTCTGCTTAAATATGTTACTAACTGGGATTTGCATTTAATATCTTCCATTACAGATTCTCTTCCGAAAAAGCACTATCATGTTTTAGTTGTGCAAACTCCTGCCACTTATAATATGGTATTTGATTAGGCACTAAGTAATTAAAAATTGTAAGTAAACCATTAAACTTGCTTATACTAATGCAGTTTCAAGGATGGTTGTATTGCTGCTATGAATAACCAAGTTATTAATGTACCTTCAAGGTGAAGCTATTACAGTATAAAGCATTGGATTCTCCTACAAAAATCACTTTTGGTTTTTTATTATTGTCATATTCAAACAGAATGGATAAGACAAAATGTGCCTTATGCTTTGGCCTTAAGGAGTATTAAGAGATATGTGATATGATGTGTTATAAATACTCCACTAATTAAAGTCCTTATTCAAAGGAACTAGCTTTTGCTTGTAATCTATTAATTCTTTAGTTTAAAATCCATACGTGACATCTTGGTGTCTTTCATAATTGAGCATATTCTCCTTAAGTTTAAGATATTTGAGTATACAGATATAACAAAAAATAGTCCAATACACGAACTTCAACTTAATGAGGTTTCGTGAAGGTGTATACATTATTATTAGAAACCACAACTAAGAGGGTATTGTTCACAAAATATATCTTTTAAATCATATATATATATATATATATATATATATATATATATATGTATTGTTCAAACTATACAGCATATATGAAATTAATAATGGCAGCATACTTTATGAAGTGTTCAAAGTACATGATTAATTATTTTAAAGGATGATTTGAAAGAAAGTGGACAATTTTTTTCCTGTTATGTTGTGTATTCTATAATCCCCAATGTACCTGGGGATTTAATATAATAAAATACTTAGTATTATACTAGTATTTCAATGAAGGTCAAATTTATATTAGTCTAACATGAACTATATATAGCCAATCATTAAAACCGTCTTAGAAATTAACAAATTAACAAAATCTAACATGTTTTTTGTATGATCTAATTTATTTTCAGTGTTTCATGTACTGTTTTATTCTATACTTTGTGCCTTTACTTATTTTACTCAAATTAGTATACTCATTAATCATTATTGCTCCTTTTAGCCGCATCTTATTTTACTTATAGCTGTTTCAGCTAGAAGTATATATAGCATGGCCTAACAAACTTCAGAGGCATTTAATCTTTATCGTTTCATATTTTCTTTCTCCAAAAATATATATATATATATATATATATATCATTGTTTGGTGTCAACCTTAACTGGACATATAATACTACTTATAGCTTAGTATTATTTCCCCTGTTTAATTAATACTTTGTGCATAAAGAATGATGACAGGATAAGGCGTCGTAGTTGCATGAAAATACACACATCAAAGTATAATAGTGTCCTATAAAGCAAAAGGAGAGTTCAGTACTAGAGAGGAGTTCGATCTGTTTCTAATTAACACTTCTCTCTCTTTCTCTCTAAGTTAGAGAAAGTGCAACAGAATCCCTCAAACCTATAAAGAAAACCATCCACACCCTTAATCCTTTAACTAAAATTAGAATTCTTGCTTATATTATGTTATAGCTCAACCTCCCTTGAGTCCCTTCTTTCCCTGCACTCTATTATCTCCTTCTCTTGTCTTCTTATACACCAAAAAACCATTTTCTGATTTTCTCTTCATTTAATAAGTCTTAGCTAGCAAGGTGATATGACATAAAAATAATACATATAATCAGAAAAATCAAATTTCATGCATATGGGTACTAGTTATTATTTCCTTCCAAAGTTCTTTAGAGTGCTCATAGTGATAGAGCTTGTTTCTCTTCTGGTTTTTGGAAGCATGCATAGTGGAAGAACAGAACAAACTTCACAGTTATCTGCTGAGGGACTCAAGCATGAGAAAGTGATAGGTAGAAATATTAATAAGCATGTCAAAAATGAAGAGTTGGATTTCAACTACATAAGCAAAAGAAGAGTTCCCAATGGACCAGATCCTATTCATAACAGGTTTGTCTAGCTTTTTAATTTCAATATGATTATGCCACTGTAAGCTCACTATTTGCATGTTATCATATATTACGTTTTTTTATTATTGTGGAATTATTATATCACCTATCATTTTCTCTACTAATGTAGACTCAAATGCATGTTTTCCATTTGTTTTTTAATGTCAAAATTGTAATTTCATTCTAATTAAATGGATATATGTATCTTTCAAAGTTACATTTTCCTTTAATTTTTGAAGCATTTGACTCTCTAGTAATAGAGAATCCTAACTAGTCTGAATTAGTGGATTCAATTCATATATATTTGTTTACTTCATTTAATGCAAATCTATGATCCGTTTCCTATAGTTAAAAAAATTAAAATATAGGGTAAAACACAATTTTATATCTTTAAGAGATAAGTCATAGTACCTATAATAAGTTTTGTATATTAGGTACCTTCTCAAAGGGCAACACCCTTATTAGTTACAAACTTACTTCCCTATATATTAGCCAAACAATAATTTAAAGTTTGCATTACATTTTTTCCTAGTGCACTATGCCTCTTACATAAACAAGATTTTCATCAATTTCGAGCTTCTTGGTTTTTGCTTTAATGGAGCTTCATAAAAGAATGGGAGAATCAAAATATAAATGACTGTTGATCACCATGCTTTTAACTGTTACATTGAATTGCTGATTTGAGTTCTTTATGATAGGTAATAGAGATAAAGCTATTGAAAAAAGAAGATAAAGCATATAGCAAGTTGGCTACTAACTTTATTCCAAATCTTAACTAATCACAAGAGAATTAAAGCTATTTGTGCCATTCAGATCTCTGCATTAAGAAACTTTTAACCTTTTCTTGGTTTTATTTGCACTAATTTTGCTTTATTTGCTTTTAGCACAAGACACAAGAATGCAAGAAGTGCAATACTTACTATGAAAACTATTTAATATTGATTGCTTATATAATATTATTTGTCCTTCATAGATTGTTTCCAAATTTATTCAGCAATACAGTGACATTTGATTGTGCTTGAAAATATTATTTGATAATTTTGTTCAGGAGAGCTGGAAATTCTGATCGACCTCCTGGAAAAGCTTAGTGAAATCCACACACTGGGTTTTGCAACCTTTCTGAAGATCACACAAGTTGTTAGCATGTATCTCTGAGATAACACAAGCTTCTTAGAATTCCAACATGCTTGAAAACTGATTTGTTATGTGTGAAGAGTTGGTGGCAAGATGTTGTAGCATGCAATAGCAGCAGCCATGCATGCTTTGGAGGACTAATATCTTGTTCAAGTCTCTCTATGTTGGCTTTGGTTCCCTCACTAGTAAGTTTTCTGTTTTAATATTTGTTGTAAATATTAGGCATGAGTTCCTAAAGTAAAGTAAATCCCACAATTTAAAGGTGTTGGTGCACCTGTAAAAATAAGGGTGTATGCATCATGTTAGTCCTTTTCACTACATTCTTTTGTACCAAAAATAGATATTCGAAAGTCTAAGTACTATATAGAGATAGTGACATATGAAGTAAAATATTTTTCAAGAATCCAAATTTTTTATTATTTTAACATAAATAATTTAAAAACTATTAAATTTCTCCAATAATAATCTTTTCATTCTTTGGTGGGGTGAAACAGAATTAAAATAAATAAAAAAGGGGAAGAAGCATATGATCATCCAGCAATTATGTTATAAAGCATATCACACACTAATGATAATTAAGCAAAAAAAATCTTTAATTTTTATTGGTGTGTACTTTGGGACAGAAGATTTTATTATATGATCCTCAATGTTTTAAGTGAAAATTAAAGATGCCCTCAAACTGAAGCATTTTTACCTGTTTTTTTTTTCTGTTGTCGTTTTGCATCGATTGGATCTAGAAGCAAAGAATGTGTGCTGAACAGTGAGATTCAAAATGGGAAATTAACCAAAAGGGGCTAAAGGAACAGAGAAGGATCATTATTTGTCTTATTCTCTGTCCCGAACTAATCATAATACTGATTTTTGTTACTTTCTACTTTTAAATTTTATATTTTAATCATATAACGGTATTGTAATTGGTCCGGGACATGATTTGAGACAGGGAAGAGATAACTGATCTGTATCCGTATATTTTCAAATATTGTTTTTTTCATGATAATCAAGATAGGTAGACAGGTAATTTAAAATTGGCCGTTGTAGGATTTTTGTCTCTAAAAGTTATTTAATTTCAAATCCAGTTATTTTGTGTTACAATCTAGTGCTATAGGATACCATTTTTCATACAATGACTGCATGTCCCATTTTCCCATATATATTTTTACTCACGACCTTTTAGATTTATAATCAATGATTTTTAATACCATCCAACATCTTAAATTATTATTGTGGTCTTGATTACCGTCATAACATAATTATGACTATTATAGAAGTTGGGATATGAATTATTTTATAATTAAAAGGTAATTTTTGATTTGATGTAATTAGCATAATGATACAGCATAAAATGCTACTATTTCATTGTGTACCACTTCTTGCAATCTATTTACTATTTAGCCGTCCTTCAATATTTTCGGGTCATCATTGTTGACTCAATCATTTTGACCATCATTTTCCATAGTCACCATTCTCCTGTACAAAATATCTCCTTGAGATAATTTATTTTCTTAAATTAACTCATTATTTAATATTCATCTTATTTCTTGTCTCTTTAAAAAAATTCATTTTAAAATATATTATTAAAATAAATAAAACATGTGTCCAGCAGATTTAAGATGTTTGGGAATATACTTTATTCCCTTGTTTTTATCCCGTTATTGGCCACCACTTGTCCCCTGGAGTAGGGAACATCCATCCACTAGCATATTGTTATTTAAAAGTATATTTTATTTAATAAAGATGTCCACAACTTCATACAATAAATAAAAAACAGGTGGTCTGGTGGTTAAGGTGAAAGACTTAAAGAAAATGGTGAAGGAGATTGTAGGTTCGAATCTCATTCATAACAAATTTTCAAAAAAATAAGTTATAAGGGTTGATGATTAAAGAGAATAAGTGAAGTGAAGAAGGTTCGAGTCTCATCTACAACAAATACTAACATAACATACTAATAACTAAAAAAATAATAAAGTTTATTCACAAGTTACTCGTTAATGGATAGTACTTAATAGGGGTTTTTGGTCTTATTATAAGTGGACTAATTTAGTTGCATCTTAGGGTTTGAATTTTATACTTGTCCCTTTTCAAATAGTTTTACCTAACTATTATCCTCCACTTGAGAGTTCATATGTAGAATTTTCCATAGGCCCCAATAATTAATATAAAAGGCAACTTGTGTGTTAGAGAGCATCCTAACAACATTTTATGAAAGGAAGTCTATATTCCCATTCTTTCCAATGGGACGTTGCAAAATAATTTTAAACAACCAAACCCTTATACTAATTTAATTATTGACGACATGTTGATCAATTTTAAAAGATCCATGTTTTGAATATATATATATTTTGTATAAAGTTAAAAATTGAAAACACAACTATTTTTATTGAACAACTAGCAAGTTACCCGTGCATACGCACGGGTAGTACTTTTTGTCGTATGATTAAGAACACGAACATTATATGAGAATTCATATAATAAAAAATATATATGTTATATGTACATTCGCATAGTTACTAAAATACATGTTCCTCATGCATTTGTATTGTTAAGAACACACATGTGAACCATGCATTCGCATGGTTTAAAATACACATGTTACTCGTAGATTCTCATTTGTAAGAGCACACATGTTACTTGCGTATTTGCTTAATTAAAACATATATGTTACCAGTACATTCACATTGTTAAAAATGCAAGTGTTACCAGTGTATTAGCATATTCAAACACATAATTAATAAAAATCGGAGAAAAAATAAACAATTGGAAAAATGATTCACCAAACTATTGACACGTGTCCAAGAGGAGTTGTTTGGAATCAGTTAGATGTTTATACCTAAATATAATTAGTAAAAGTGAGAAAGTTGGAAAAATAAATTTGTTTGGTCTTATTGAGTTATTGATGAATCAACTACCCAAATTAAATGATATAATGGTTAATGAAGAATATGTTAAATTGGAGAGAGAGAAATGCAGATGATCATATTTACACATTTAAGTAAGAAAAAAGTACACAAAATGATCTCAATTATTTTTTATTTGTTTCAAATCTTAAATGATGCATTAATCACCACTTACAAATTTCTTATAATCAAATTGAGTTATTGTCCATTTATTCGCATTTAAATTGAGTTATTGTCCATTTATTGCCCAAATTGAGTTATTGTACATTCATTTCATTAGGTCTACATTTTTTGTTCTAATGATATTTAGTGAATCATTTATTTGGAAGGTTAAAAATTTTGAAGTATGTAGAAATTATTCATGTTCTTAAAATTAAGAATTATATGAACAATAATAGCAAATGTGTGTGGTGATGTCCACTGCAATCTCAATTTTAACTTTCAAACACTCATCTTAATAGTAATTTTAAACGAAAAACATGAATAACAAATACATTTGGTGTTTTTTATTTTCAATTCCAATAATAAAAAATTTTCTAACTAATAAACACAAGATTTATTGCATGGAAAATGTGCAATAATAGTGATATATATTGTTATAATGTGTGAGACCTCACCATAAGTAATGAACATGTTTTGGAAGGAAAACTTTTATGGAGAGAGTGACATGTGTCATGAAGAACATTTTTTTCTTATATAGTAATAAATGATCATTTTAGTATAGGAAACAAAAGTTATAGTTTTCCACTTTATTTTCACTTGTTAAAAAATATATATCATAATTATTTTAGTTATAAAAATATAATGATTATATGAAATCTTCATTATCATATCATATAGGGGTGAATATGACTCGATCCTACTCGCTCACCTGATATAATCCGATCATGATCAGACTCGAATATGGTTAGGTCTTATCAGATCTCAGATTCATATTAAAAAATTACACAAAATTAATATTTAGGGTCAGATAGATATCAACCATGACTCTATGAGATCTATCTCATGGTCTCTCATTCAAAAGAAATATTCAATAATTTAAATTGATCCATTTGGAGGCACACCCATTTACAAATTTCATATCAAGAATGATATAGTGTCGGCTAATTGTACTGGGCCTACGGAGAAAAGCCCTTGAAGCCTAATTATTGTTTTATAATTGTGGATCAATTCAGGCTTATTTCGCTAAACTTTTCACAACCAAGAATCTCCTAGGTTTGTATACATTGTATTTGTGTTTTATATAGCGTAGAATTATAAATTATATTGTGAATGTTTACTCTTATTATTAACCATTTTAAATATTATGTTGAGTGATTTATTAAGTGTATAATCAATGATAAGGTTATAAATATTGAAGTGTAATATTATGTTGAGTGATTTATTAGTATTACGTATCTTCACTCTCTCCGTTTATAAATTTAAGGATATGTTCTTACACCATTTTAACAAAATTATCAACTCCAAGACTCCAACAATAGGTTGTCCATGTCTAATATAATACTACAAATTTAATCACCAAAAATTGTTTTAAAAAATTACAAAATTTGAAACCATTTAATTTGGAAGGTCATTACTGTTTGACCGTCATTGATTCCTTGATTTCTATCTTTATACAATATTTCCACATGTAAATAAGAAGCATAGAGAACAATATCATATATATAACTTAACAGCAAATTGACATATTCAATTTCAAGGATATCTATTTGCAGCATTTAAAAGTTATTAATTTATAGAGGAATTAACCCTTTATATATAATTCACACTAGTGTAATATTTATTTATTTTAAACAATATAAATATTTATACATAATTAATACAACATCTACCATTTGTTTGAAGAATGCAATAATAGTATAAAATACTCTTACACTGTCATTGTATATATGTTTTTCTCAATAATTATATCACCAAGTTAAATTTCTAACATTTTCCAATTTCAGAAAAAATAGCTCCTAATTTCTATATTATCGTGAATTCTCAACCAACCTTTAATACTTACATATGCCACGTTGCATATGAAACTACAAATCTTCATATTACGATCCTCATAAATTCACAATCAATATTATCTAATTAGGAGATGATCTTAATTGTAATTGAAAAAAAACTAGTAAAGTGTATTTTAAAAAATTAGTTGTTATAGTCAATTAAAGTCTAATTGAATAAAAATTTCATAATTGAAAATATTCCCATGCATTTAAGAATAAAGACACATTCTGCTCTCTAAAAATTTATATGTATACTAGAAAAATAAAAAATCTAAATGATACAAAGAGATATTAAATAATAATTGAATTAGTCTCTTTTAACATTTTTTTATGATACCCCTAACAAAAACTTTTTTGACAATATTCATGTTTTTAATTAATAAGTTAATTTTTTTTTTCTGGAGTCAAATTAATGCACAAGGGTTAGAGGAGCTACTCCTAGCCAAATTGCACTAAAGTACGAAACTTAGTAACTTTAATAATTTTTGAACAATCAATGGTATCTCCCCATCGATCAAGAACTAATATTTTTTGGAATGTGTGACTATCTCATCCCAACAAATGTTATTATCAGAAATCGAACATTTAACTTTTTGATCATCCTAGATATTTAACGGAGTCTTACACTACTAAATCAATGTCTTATTGGCTGTACACTCTTCAAATAATTTTGTTTGCGCTGCATATTAAAAATTTGAAGCATTTCTTTAAAAGGAAATAAAAGTATTAATTGAAACAATTGTATCAATAATAATTTTTAAGCAAAGGAATATCATTGGACTGTCATTTCATTTGTATTTGAATTTCATTTCACTTCTAGCTGTCACCACACCATCCAGGTAATTTCCTTCTTTATTTCTCTCATCCACAATTATTAATTTCTTTAAAGACCAATTTTTTTTATAAATAAAATAACTAATAAATTAGAATGACATATATGAGTATTAATAAAATTATATAAATCATTTTATTACTTACATAATCAATCCTAATTTATATACATGTTACATTTACTACACATGTAAGAGAGATAAATATGATATTTTAAGCAAAAGAAAATAGGGTGATAAGTGTAGTTAAACAAAATAAGATATATTATGAAGACATATCCAAATAATATAAAATTTAATATTTTTTATTAATTTTTGTTTATTACAAAATGTATAAATAATTCTAAGGAAATATTGCTTAAATAACTTTTATATTATATAGTAAAGAACAAAAAAAATAATTAGATATTCACACTTATTCTATTTAGACTTATCTTCACAATATATTATAATTTGTTTAAGTTAATTATATTTATCACTTTTTTTTGTTTAAAATATTATAGTTAAATGTAATACATGTATATAAATGATTTATGTAGATATAACAAAAAGAATAAATTAGTTGTATAATTTAATTACAAGGGGTGAGATCATAATTTTATTATAAAATAATAGGTAAAAGAAAAAATGACAAAAAAAAATTGAATTAGTCATATTTTCTGTTTTATGTTTTCAGAATCAGAGAAACACAAAATATCACTACAACACAACCAGGAACGAAAAAAATGAAATGATTAAGAGACAAAAGAGAAAGAAACCAATCTCATTTTCCGAAACGTTCCATTTCGCTCTCCACGTTTATTATCGGAACTCACCTCCGTTCGAATTAACCGTTACGGTGTTATCTGATCGATCTGTATAAAACGACAATACCTAAGTCGTTTCGGATCTGAGAGAACAAGATGCCTTCTCAAGCGGATCTGGACCGTCAGATCGAGGTGCTGATGGAGTGCAAGGCTTTGCCGGAGGCGGAGGTGAAGGCGCTGTGCGATCAGGCGAGGGCGATTCTGGTGGAGGAGTGGAACGTTCAGCCGGTGAAGTGTCCCGTTACGGTGTGTGGCGATATTCATGGCCAGTTCTATGATCTCATAGAGCTCTTTCGTATTGGTGGAAATGTTCCTCATACCAATTATCTCTTCATGGGTGATTATGTTGGTTAGTCACTCTTCAATTTCATTTTTTTTCTCTCGTGAGATGAATTTGATGTTTATTTTTTTTCATTTTCTCTTTTTCGATATTTTCTTTTTTATTTAGGTAAGTTTGTTTTCCTTGTAAAGGTGATTGGTGTTGTGTTATAATTGATTTTTTTTTTTTTACTAGTTTTTTTACTTTTTAGATAGCTTGGTATTGGTTTTAAAGATGGATTATTTATTTATTTTTTTAATTTAACTTTTTGTCGATTTTGATTTTATGGTGGGATTCGGTTTCATTGATCTTTTGCACCTTGAGGTTCTTTTAGGATGATGTTTTTTCTTAGTGTTTTGCTCATTGTTTTTGTTGTTGATGTCTTCTGGACTCTGTTTTAATGTTCTGGGATTTGTTTTTAGCCTCATATGAAGTAGAGTTTGGCACGGAAAGGTGTGATATGACACACGGACATGGGCGCAAAATATATAATTTTCAAATTGGATGCCTGCTATTGTGTGTTGTAAAACTGGCGCATGCTATTGTGTGTTGTATAACAGTGCGGAGATATAAAAATGATCACTGAATATCATATAAATTATAATTAGTCATGTTTTTTGTATTTTTAAATTATTTTTAGTTTTTATGTAAGAAGAATGGTGCTTTTATTGAACCCAATGGCGACATTTAATATATTTAGCCAATCCCGCCTAGTGGGAAAAGGCTTTGATTGTTCATCAATCTGTTCATTTTCAAATGAAATTTGAAGTTTCATGAGTACTTTTTTTTGGATAAATGCTAAAATTCAGTGAAAAGTAAAACTCCATAATGTGAAAGAGCCAGTCCTTTGACAAATTTCCTGGGAGTATAAAAAGAAGCAGAAGTGATTGTTCTATCTGTATTGAGTATAAAACCTGAGTCAGAATGTTGTGTCTTTGAGAGAAGGACACGAGGCTTAACAACTTCAATATTTGAATTGTTACAAGTTTCAGCTATAATAAGGTCCAACTTTGGCCATTATTAAATTACAGTCTTTGCATGTATGGGAAGTTCTACCATTTCCTCATGATACTGGCTAAATTTATGCAGATCGTGGGTACTATTCAGTGGAGACTGTTACACTTTTGGTGGCCTTGAAAGTCCGTTATAGAGATAGAATTACAATTCTCAGGGGGAATCATGAGAGCCGTCAAATTACTCAAGTGTAAGAACATTATATTCTCAAACAAATCATTGTAAATTGTGCATGTTAAATTGTGCATGTAAAGATGCATCATGTTTAAGTAGAAGGTCTATATATATACTGCTTAAAATTTGTGAAGAGGTAGTATTGTAGCCCATAGGTTCAATCTATCTTGAGAATAACGTCAAAAGGGGCTAGCTTATGTGCAGCAGTATGGTTCTGGAATGACAATATGACGCCTTTCTTGTTTTTCTCACCATATTTTGATGTATTATTTAGTATCAGGTCATCATAAATGAGAGTAATATTTAAATAGATAAATGTTGTTGCTAATGAACTGTCTCTGCGATGCTGAGGCTAGTGTAGTAGTCATTTTTCAATACTTCATTGATAGAATTGTGAATCATGGTGAATGAATAGCATGGTTGTACTATTATTGAAATGAACCTGGTATATGGATGCCAAGGGGCACTTAAGTGAAAACTACAACTAGCTTGTAAGGTGCATCTGAATGAGTGAGTAGAGATGAATTACATGGTTCACACTTGTTATCACCAATTCGTTAATGGTTTGGGGGAATATAAAACAGAAACAATAATTTCTTTTCCTTTGAACGTAAAAATACAAAAGGATTTGTTTTTGGATTGTCTATATGTTTCCTTACAAGTTCATCATTAACCTTCACCTACTTTTCAGGTATGGTTTCTACGACGAATGCTTGAGAAAATATGGAAATGCCAATGTCTGGAAATTCTTTACTGACTTGTTTGATTATTTGCCTCTGACTGCCCTCATTGAGAGTCAGGTTTGAGTTACATATGTGGCAGAATGTTTATTTGACTATATGCCAGTGTCTAACTTCCGCATATATTACAGATTTTCTGCTTGCATGGAGGTCTCTCACCTTCTTTGGACACACTGGATAATATCCGATCCCTGGATCGTATTCAGGAGGTTTGTGTTATTAAGTGGCTATTTCAAGTTCTTATGATTTATTTGGTATGAAGAACATTTTTATGTGAAGCGTGCTCTCTCTCTCGAGTAAAATATCTATTCTCTTTTTTTGAAATATGGTAAGAGAAATAATTTAAGTTTGTTTGATGTTACAATTGTTTTGTTGTAGTTTGTAATAGTCTTGTTTTGCTTTGAAAATGTTTTATTTCATGTAGGACTTCCAATGATGTCTGCTTTTTCTTCTTTTTAGTTGAATCAACTATTAACTATACACTCCAGCCATGGCAGATGTTTTAGATTTTCAGGATGCCTCATCTTTTGGTCCACTATGGAATTTTGTTTCTGTATATGTATATATATATATATATATATATCTTGTCTAAAACCATGTTGATGGTAATTGGACTTCACTCTTGACCATGCATTATAGGTTCCACATGAAGGGCCAATGTGTGATCTCTTGTGGTCTGATCCAGATGATCGTTGTGGCTGGGGAATATCTCCACGTGGTGCTGGATATACATTTGGACAGGATATAGCTTCTCAGTTCAATCATACCAATGGTCTCTCCCTGATATCTAGAGCTCACCAACTTGTCATGGAAGGGTACAATTGGTGCCAGGTGACTAACATAATATTTCAGTTCAGTGTTGTTTTTTCATTTGAAGGTATCTATTTTATTCTATGTCTTGACTGTTGCTTTGATGACTCACTCATAAAGGAGAAGAATGTGGTTACTGTTTTTAGCGCTCCAAATTACTGTTACCGATGTGGGAACATGGCTGCCATACTGGAAATTGGAGAGAATATGGATCAGAATTTTCTGCAGTTTGATCCAGCTCCCAGGCAAATTGAGCCTGACACTACACGAAGGACTCCGGATTACTTTTTGTAACTTCATATACTTCTCTGCTTGTAGTTGCTGCTTTCTGCTGTTACTATAGATGTGTCTTTAAGTTAATCTGAGTTTCCCTTGTTTAAGTGGAGGGTTATCATCAACATAATTCTTTTCTTTTTTGGAGTTTGCTTGCCGCTGCTGCTGCCATCTTATTTGGACAAGAAACCTATAGAACTGACACAAGCCACCAATTGGTGTTGTATATTTTTTATAGGAGGAAGCAGCAATAACTTGGTATATCTTGTTTTGTAATTTTTTTTAATTCAATTTCATGTTAGGGTGCAGATCTTTGAGTTCTGGCCATTATGTTTATTTGACACTTATTGATGGTAACAAATGGAAGTGTAGGTATTCATGTTTACATAATTGAATTATATCTTGGGTAGGCCATAGCCTATAAGGTGAGGCAAATTGAGCCTGACACTACACTAAGGACCCCGGATTATCTTGTTTTTGTTTTCCTCCGGCAGATTTGTGGTAGTGTTACCCTTATGGAAATTTTGGTCACGAAGAATCAGCTCAGTTGGTAGAATAGCAGACTTATCTTCACAAGCGAAAAGGGTATTTCTGGATTTAAACTCATAATCTTCAAGTTACAAGATATAATATCATTAATGTGTCAATATCTGCTCTCTTTCAATGCCCAATTATATGGCCTCAAAATCCTTGACTACCTTGGATCAATGATTTTGACTAGCAAACATGCCAAAGACCAGTAAAACTATATTAGTACATTATCACTATAAAAATACAATGAATATTTGGTGGCCACTGAATCCTAACATTAGGCCTATTAAAATTAATATCATACATTCTGAGCAAAAAAATTAATAAACCTCATCATGGAGCAGACTTCTGTTTCAAAACCGATAGCTTGTTTGATTCCTCACTCCTATATAACCGGACACTGAAGCTGCCTTCTTTTTTCTCATGTATATGATTGATCCACTAATTAGTAAGAAAAAGATGACCACCCTTGTCCAATGTTTTACACACATTATACATTAATATTTTGCATATAAACACTTGTTTATTGTTCAACTATTACAGATAATAAATATAACAATTATACAAATCAATACTCCTCAGTATCTACATGACAGTAAAAGTGGCTGAAAACATAAAAATTAACAACCATTAAAAGTTCTAACAAATGGCTGGAAATTAACAAGCATTATGCTATAAGCTAATTTGGGCAAAGAGATCTATGATATTTAGTATAAAGAGTGAATGAAGAAAAAAAGTCCTAACAAATGGTTGGGATGGAAATGTAAGTCCATTATTGGGCCAAGTTTTGAATCAAATTTCTGGCCAGTTCCTAATGAAGTAATGTAGTTGATTAAAAAATAATTGCACATGCAGCAGATCATAGTTTTGAAAACCGTGCCGTACCGGCCGGTTCAACCGGAAAACCGGTGAACCGGACCCCTAACCGGTACGGTACGTATGTTATACCGCATATGCAATAGAACCGGTCAAAACCGGTTGGTTTGTACATTAATTTTTTTTTTTTTTTAAATTTCAAATTTTCAATTCTTCACCAA
This sequence comes from Lupinus albus, assembly GCA_009771035.1. Lineage (NCBI taxonomy): Eukaryota > Viridiplantae > Streptophyta > Magnoliopsida > Fabales > Fabaceae > Lupinus > Lupinus albus. Next base: position 3,681,873 of record CM020014.1, on the reverse strand, counting down.
TTCTTCAACTTCAATGATTGATACTTGGGTCATTTATTTGTATTTTGCGTTTGTTAAGTGATAATTTTGAATAAATATATGTTTTGTACTTTAGACTTTGATTTTATTAAAGACTTAATGTTGTTTGTTTGTGTGAATTTGAAGTAAATTATGAATATGAATTATAAATATGAATATCTACTTATTTGAAATTTTTTGTTATAGGTTTACATATATATATATATAAGCAAGTATGTCCGGTTTAACCGGCATGCGGTTTAATTACTGAACCACTGGTTGAATCACTGTACCACTATACCAGTACCTTAACCCGTTTGATAACCGGTATGGTTTTAATAACATTGCAGCAGATAACAAATCTTTGGTCCACAAACTTATAAAATACAAAAAAAAAAAAATAATTATTAAACTTTTAATTTAGTATATTATTTCAACCAAACACAATCAGTCAAAATAGATAAAACCCATTTTGGGACAGAATCGTTTTATCCAAATTTAAGACATGGGTACAAAAAGTAGATAGTATTTTGATAACTTTTGGTTCATTCAATGGAAGCGGGAACTACTACTCTCACAGTTAACACACACAACTTTTCCATTCTGAACCACACAGTTAAATCAAATTCCGCATTCTCTTCTCAACGACGCTTTCTCAGTTTCACTCTTTCATCTTCTCCTACTTCCACTTCTTCCGTTTACAGTTACAGGGGACCCAAACCAAAACGAGATTTCCTCGCCGATTTGGTATCTCAAAACGACGACGTCGTTCGCACCTCCCCCATTTACATTGGCTCAGCTTCCCTCTTCGCCGTTCTCCTTAATCGTGCTCTTTCCGGAATTGCTCCCGTCGCTGATGCCGGCAGGTCCTCTATTTCCTCTGTTACGTTTCATTTTTTAGAAATCATAAATCAAATAATTATAAAAGGGGGAAAATATAACTGAAGGAGATTTTGATAGTGTGAAATTTGGTCAATCTTATGATTTGTTATGAAATTCAATTTTTTTAATTGTTTGATGTGATAAACATCAAACATGATTGCAGTTCAGGGTAAAAGATTTAAAGTGTATTTAAATTATATCCTTATTTTATTTTGTGTTTGAAACAATCTATAAGGAAAATTTATGAAAGGTTTAGACATAAAGACTTTTCCTTCCATATGTAATAATCAAAAGAAAACTGTTTGGAATTTGGTGAGTGATTGGCATTGTTGTAAAATTTATACTGTTTTTGCAGTTCACAATCAAGAGCTGACCTCTTGACATTAGGGTTGGCTGTTACCAATATTTTAGTTGGGTTGGTGTGGCTTTCCATTAGACCGAAATCTATAATTCCGGTGATGTCTTTGTCTCTCAAGTTCCACTGCTATATCTCTGCATTCATCTGCTTTGGGTTATGTTAAATATGCTCATCTAGTTGTTATTCTGAATTAAAAGTTTGTTGTTGTTACGCTTCTTTCTTATACAGGTAAATCCTCAAGGAGTTGAATGCAAGAGAGTGTGCATTGGTCTCCCTGATTTTGCAGTTACCGAGTTGCTCTGGTAATGTACATTATTGCACACTTGTTTCACCTTCATTTGCTGTTTTTTAAGAGTGACATTATTACTAGATCATTTCTAGCAGGTTTCACTAATGACAAGCATTACCGTAATCGGTTGCTAACTCGTTAATATTAAGAAATAAACATTTAAAAGTAAAAGGACATAACCCTGCTTCATAAAACCAACTTCTCGTTCATTCATTAGTATCTAATTGCCAAGTATATGTTCAGAAAGTGAGAATAACTAATAAGCAATGGATGCTTTGTGGCTTTTAGGTATTATGGCTGTGTTTTTACATGTTCTGTTAAAAGAATGTGAAATCTTATTTTATATAGTGGAGGAAAAAATCACGTGCTGTGATTAGAAAGTATGGAAGATATTGTTTTAACCAGACAGTTTTTTTCTTGTCTGTAACAATTTCTTTGATAATTTATAATCAGGGTGTGGGAATCTCTATCAGATATCACCTGCTGCCGATCACTTGTTATTGTGTATGAGAGCACTTGTGTACTTCAAATTGGTTTTGCAGCAGAATCTTCTCTTGGGGGTGGTGAGGCTTTAAGTGTCGACGCCAATAAAGTGATGCAAGGATCATTATATGTGGGTGTTATAAAATCCGGAGCTCGTAAGTTTCTGAACATAAATTGTCAAGCATGTTTCACAACTGCTGCTGCTATTTCAGCACCATATTTTCCTGAAGATGTGCACTAGCATAAATTAATCATGCTGATTTTTGTGTGTGTGTTCAGAGAGTTATTTGGCTAATCTATCTCTTTATCCTGGGAAATCTCAGCTGCCATTTTTGCCTTCAAATACACAGGTATGCATTCATTTAACTGATTTTCCTCTCACCCTTGAAATATCTATGAGAACTTTTATTTCAGATTATCATTCAAAACTTATTTGAAACTTTTTTCAGAAAGAGTTAAACATGGGGGAGGGTGTGGGTGGGTTTGGGGGACAGTTGTGCCTCGAAATAGTAACACAGTTGCGTGTCCAATTGTTCAGGGAATCAGTTACTTGAATGACTTACCGCTCCACAGTTTCTTCAAGGGAAATCTTTAAATAGAAGTTGCGTAAATCTAATGGAATTGGGAAGACTGAAGTAATACATTAATTTACCTGGGGCTTATGAATTCAATAAAAAGGATGGCCAATGCACGAGACTCCCACTTAGTAGGTTTTGGGGAGGGCATATGCAATATGTTCCAGGATTATGAATTCAATCATTTCTGTATTACTTTTACATTAAATTTCCTTTTAAGATTCAGTCATTGGTACTATTCATTTTATGTAAGGAGGTAATAGGAAAAAGTTCACCTGAAGCAGTTTGAATAAGTAAAAGCCAATGATATTACACTGGATTTGAGACACTTGAGTGTGGAATTCTATGTGTGTCTAAGTTGATTGCCGTCCACAATACCATTATGCTTTTTTCAACCCAAATTATTTCATTGACATGCATGTAATAAGTGTCTTCCGTTGGTTGGTTGGTCCACCTTTGTAATCTGTGTCTTCAGCTGAAGATTTTATTATACCAAATAACCAAGTTACTCATACGTTTGTTATTTTGCTAGGCAGTAATTTTACAACCACTCGGAGGTAAAGGAATTGCTATTGTTGGTGGTGACACAATACGTGGTTTCACTACTTCTGACCAGGTACATGTCAGATTTAAATTTCTATTTCTAATGGTATATATTTGGAGTTACCATGTTCTAAACTTTGGATCCTACAGCATGTTATGAACCTGTGGATTTAACTTAAGACCTATGTAGTCAATTACGGATAGCGGCCGACCCCAAAAAACACTACAAAAGATAGCGGGTAGCGGGATAGTCGCTACAACTAAGAAAAATATACTAATAGATAGCCTACACATATAAGTACACAAAAATACTAAAATACGCCAAAGTTGGTATGTGTAACAAGAGTAATTTTGCAGCAGAGAGGAGCAATGAAGCAGAGATATGAGCTTTGATATCGAGTTGCAAAGTATGAAATATTTTCTGGTTTTTTTGGGTACTACCAAAGGTATCTCTTACTCATAGGTGTCGCTCTCAGGAATTGAACCTTGACCTTTTGGTCTTGGTCTTTCTGGGGATCTAGCAGAGTCTTATACCACTACTAATGTCTTGTTGGTAATATTTATCTGATTTAGGGGAACAAAATCTGAAGAAATGATTACAATATACGATTTTCAAATTAAATAGAAAACCAAGTCAAATATATAAATACAAAATTCTCTAATAAATATCAAGAATTTCAATACCTTTAAAACAAAAAAGATATCTTCTACACTCACCGACTTTATCATTCTTTTGCCACCCATGTGAAACAACTATCTTGTTAAAAAAAATTAACTTCTGTTAAAATCAGAATTTTTAAAAATATCTGTTTTTCATCAGAAGATTTCCATTCCTTTAAAACATCATTAATATTATTTTCTGATAGTGTTCAAATACTGGGTAGGTAGTGACCCCCCCACCCCCACTCGCTCCCCTAAATTTAGGTTAGCATCCTGTGTTTCGTGAAGGACCTATGTACTGAGTACGTGAATGTCACTGAGAATAGAAATGATGAAACAATTTGCAGCACCTATGTACTAGTGGTAGTACAGTCATTTTGGAATTACAGAAACTGAAATTTGACATCTAAATAGAAATTATTACAGGCATGGATTACATTTATAGGAGAGAAGCTGGATTCCACCCTTGCAAAATATGTGAAACGTGCCCCTCTGACTTTGCAAGATTAAGTTTCAAATATTTCCAAGGTCCCCTCCGGTATTTTTCATTACTTTATATTAGAAGAAATTAATTCTCCAACTTTCAGCTTTTAGGATAAGAGGCTTAAATTGACCTATGTGTATATTTCATTCATTTTTTAAGGCAGTGCTCAAACTGTATTACTTGTCACAGATCAATGGAAAGTAAGTTATTGTAATTTATTGTACACATCAGCACTGTTTTACATTATTCTCGCGGTTGTATACATCAGCACTTTTTTTAAGATTACTTCTAGGGGTTGCGTGTGTTTCAAATTATAAGATTCCCATTTGTACAAAAAATATATTATTAATATTGATTCCTAAACCAGGGAAAACATACAAAGCCAGATGTAATGTACTCCCCCAGTTATTCCTACAGATACATCTAATTAATTATGTTGTCACCTTGCCACAAAGTCAATCTAGTATAACACCGTTTAATATTCTGTCCTTTGTTTTTCTAATAATTACATTTTGCACTAAATAAACAGAGAATATGGTATTATAAACTGGCAGTTTACAAAAGCATAAAATTGTGTTTAGATATGTTTGATTGGTTAGGATTCATGTATAATGCCCCCCTTATATGTGGCACAAGGTTAACAAAACCCTGCCTTTTGTGGACAAGTAGATTTTCCCAGGAGGGGGTCAAGTGAGCTTCTCCAATAGTCCAATGTACAAGGACTATGCATCAAACTATTTGATTATATTTTTGTGGGTTCTTAATTGAAGGATGAATAATGCCTTCCTCGGTACGAATATTTCTTTATAGTTCTACTTCTACGGGATGATATTATGTTTAATTAGTGCTGGATAAAAGATGTAAAAGGCAAAAAGAAAGGGATTCATTCATATTGATGCAAATATACATCTGTATAAACTAAGTATGTTTCATATCTATAAAATCATCTAGAAAAGAAAAGAAAAAAAAAGATGATTTGTGATCCCAAAACAATGAATAGAATGGATGTTTACAAGTATACTTATTGTGCTTTACAAGGGTGCCAGAAGCTACCAATATGTTAGCACCCTGATTTGATTAGTATCCATATTTGGAGGACCTTTCCCAGGGCATCAACCCTGTGACAGGGTCAGCAAAATATGACACAAGGAAGTCCTTCAGGCCAGTATCCCAAACCTCACAAAACTGAAGCCGCCAGTTAGGTGGTTCAATGGCTTCTGTTCCCAGTCCTGGTGCTCTATCCTTTGATCCTTTGTTTTGATCCTTCTGCCAGTCAACAACATAGGTAGCAACCCTTCTGAAAAACTTGGCTTTGAAGGTCTCCCACACCTGGTACTTGTAATGGTTTATGACAACGTTACCTTCAGACATGTCAATGCTCCTAAACCCTTCCCTCAGCTGAAAGTGGTGCACCACATTCAGGAGACTGATATCAAGCAAATCCGGCCGCACAATGGATTTATGTCGCTCAGGGCTCTGAAGACGGCACTTGTACCCTATAGTAACCCCTTGTTTGGGTGGCATGGTCAATCCAGAAGGACCAAAGCTATGACAAGCTGTTCTTATTTCTGCAATGGATGACGAAGACAAATTCGCAACCATCAACCTCAGAGAATTCTCACCAGGAATACCTCCACCTTGACCTAGCCGGTAACGGAACTCATTAGGGAAGTAAAAAAACTCATCAACATCAAAGAAACCCACCCATTTGCACTCCTCTCTAGCCCTCAAAGCACAATGAGAAAACCCTGCTTCTTGAGTCTTAATCCAAGGCCAGGCCTGTCTACTAACATTATACCCTTGACCATCAAGATCATTTATCACCCTTTCAATATCATCCTCACTGTTGTTATCATAGATGAACCAACGCCCCACTCCAAGCCAAGCATGGTACATAATCCACTCCCTCAATGCAGAAGCTTGGTTCCACACCATAGTACACACACATAACTCATACTTCCCTCCATTTTCACTCTTAACACCATCACTAGGGTTGCTGACTTTAGCCACAGAAGGCACAAGCATACGAACCGGGTGCCTCAAATTACCAGCCATATGGCTCACTGAGATCAGAATTCCCCGGGCCATACCCGGGTTGTTCCTGATGCTCTTTGGCAACAAACACCTCACAACTTCTTGTGCCACTGAAACAGCTTTTGTTGTGAGCATAAAGGCACCTTCTTTGTTGAAACCCTTCAACCCAAAATGGCACCGGAAACTGGTTGGATCCGAAATCTTGTGGGGTCTGAGATTCAACCCTTTCACAAATACCACAACCGTGTCCCTATCCAGGATCGCTTCATAAGCCACCTTATCCCAAGATTGATTCTTTTTAGCAATTTGGTTCAAATTCCGGCGACCCATTTTGCCTCGCCGCCGTATATCAACAGTGGTGGCGGCGGTCATGTTTTTGGGAAATGGGCATCTGGCAATGGATCGAGATTCATCATATTGGTCGGTAGAAAGGACCGGTTGGACCTCAATAACATCAAAATCCGGTTCAGCTGAACCGTTGTTGTAGTATACACACTCAAGTTCATTGGGTTTGTGAGGGTGGTTGGAGAGGAAGAGGAGGAGGTAGTCCGGGAAGTGGAGGCGGTGTTGCAGGGTGAAGGGGCGGAGAGAGGTGGCTTGAGGGTCAAGAATTGAATTGCTTTTAGAAGAGTAGAAAAGGGATAAAGTGGAAGGTGTTAGAGAAGGGTGGAAAGTAGAAGAGTGGTTATTAAAGAAGTAAAAGATAGAGAAACGATTTGTAGACAAGAATAGGAAGAAGATGAAGAAGGAAAAGCTAAGAAAAAGTGATCTTGATGATGGTAGATTTAGTATATGATTCCTCCCTATAACACGTTGATGCTTCCTCTTCCTTCTTTGCTCTGATTCCATCCTGTATAGTTCAATTGTTTTAACAGAATAAAATGATGATGAAGAATTTGAGAGGACTATGAACTTCAACACCCAAAGAAAGAGAAAAAGAAAATAAAGAACCAAGGTGCTCTTCTCTCTCTATCTCTTATATATATATATATAAGTAAGGTAACAATAGAGTAAAGTTAGAATTCTGTACTGAGTTAAAGTAAAAGTATTAATGTGGATTGTGGTGAGAAGAAATTGGAATGGAGTACTCTGTCAAAATGTTCTCACTCATTCGTCTCATCAATTCATCTTATTGCGCGTGAAGCTGATGTGATGCGACACTTTATTGTTTATTCTATATAGTTAATAGATGTTATGAATAATAATAATATGATTTGGTGTGTACAATTGATTCCAGTTTTAAGCCAGGTTCAATATGGTGGAGTTACATTTTCGAACTTTCAAGTGTTAATAGACTTTTAAATTAATTTATATGAAATTTTAATTTTAATATGGATCTAATGAAATCATTATGTTATAATGTAAATTATATTTGTCGACAAATTCATCTCTAAATATTTTCTGATCATATCATCGATGGTATTTTTACATCTATCCTCATCTAAGAATTGCACTAACATTCATTTAATTTACATTCCTCAGTAGGATTACTTCAAACCACGGCCTGATTTTGTGATATGTTCTATTAGAGTTACTTTAATGCATTCATTTCTAATCTTATTTTATTTAGGGAGTCAATTTGTCTAACACAACATTTTCATCTATAATATATCAAATTTATTCGCTTAATAAAATTTTGCCGCAAAACATTTAATCTATTACTTTATTGTTTAGGTTCTTCATCACACATGTTACTCTCTCCAGAAAAGTTTTCCCCCACAAACATGTCTATTTCTTATGGTAAGGTCTCACACCTTATATCAATATATATTACTATTATTGCATTTAATGGAAAAAATTCATTTCCCCAAAAAATCATAATTTATTATCTATTATTATTGGAATTTTTTTATCATTAGAATTGAAAATCAAAAATAATAAATGTATTTGTTATTTATGTTTTCCGTAAAATTACTACTACGATGAGTGTTTGAAAGTTGAAATTGAAGTTGCAGCATACATCATGTTGGGAAACAAGTCTCACATCGCCTAGTTCATTGTATTGGGAATGATTTAAATATCTGTTAGACTACTCCTCTCATTGCCAATTGGTTTTGAAATGGAACCTTAACATGGTATCAGAGACAAAACTCAACTTCTTTCTAGTTGACATAAGTCGAATATGCCCTTTAGTTATGGGTCAAAGATAATTTTTCGTCTGGTTCGACATGCTTATGTGGATGGGGCATGTTGGAAATAAGTCCAACATCGCCTAACTTATTGTCTTGGGAATGTTTTAAATACAAGAACATGAAAAGTTTCTACATACTTCAAATTTTCATTTATTGTGGTAATACAATAAATTGAAATTGAAATCAAATTGTTTCATTTTCTACAACTTTTTCGGTATCATGTTTCAATTTCTTATTTTAATTTTGTTAGAATATTCAAAATTGAAATTATCATTTATTTTGATTATGTGTTTGAATATGCTAATACACGGGTAACACTTATGTTCTTAACAATGTGAATGTACGAGTAACATGTGTGTTTTAAACCATGCAAATGCATGGTTCACATGTTTGTTTTTAACAATACAAGTGCACATGAAACATGTATTTTTTTAACCATATGAATGTAAGTGTAACATATATATTTTTAACTATATTAATGCACATATAATATTTATGTTCTTAATTATACGACAAAAAAGTATTGTCTCGTGCGTATGCACATGTAACTTGCTAGTGTCATATAACATTGTGGGTCTGATGAAACTCCTTTAAGCTTTGGTGGAACATTTGTATCTCATATGATATTTGAAACACTCTACCACTTCATTCAATCAGCTTAAATCATGTGTTTTACATCTCCATCAATTTTTCAATCGTCTTGTATGATTGACTCAATATAGTTAAATATAGTGATTGTGATTTCTCTAATTCTCACATCTATAATAGGTTTATTTATCTCTTGCTAAACAAATTCAGTGTATATGTAATTGAACCAACTCATAAAACTAATGAAATAAATTATATTTAGCTCAAGTTTAACTTGTTTATTTAATAAGTTTAATTTTTAGATGAAGTTCAGTTTATTTAGTTAATAAATCAAATTTATTAAATTAAATAATGAGTTTAATTTCAAAACAAATGTTGAGTTGATACAATTAATTTCTCATCCTACATAAAATAAAACATTATTTCAAAGGTAGCAGTGAAAGTGAAACAATCACCGGAAGTCTTGCTAATTAGAGATGTTATTTTTTAGATAATGATTGATCGTTTATTACAAAATCGACCGTTTTGATTTTTTCTTCCAATTTTAGAAATAAATTTAATACAAACCTAACCAAACCAAAAACATGTATAAATGCACATAATATGAAGATGAGTCAACTTTTAAGTTTGGTTAGCTCGATAATCTAAAATATATTTTTTCTTCATATTTTATGACTATTATTACTTATTAATTTACATTTTCTCGAAATTAAAATTATGTTGGTTGCTAATTTGCTATGCTCTTGGGATTATGCTTTTATTTTGGTTGTTCCTTTTATTTTTGCTACTTATAGATATTAGTAATGCTTAACTAAGTATTTGTATATCAAGCTTGGTACTTGGAGTCTTACTTGATTTTTTATGTCAATTTAAAAGTTTCAACTTGACAATTTGAGAGTGTAATTGAATTGTTACGTTTATTAATAAAAATTGAAAACAAATGAAACCACATATAATTTTAGATAAGATATTTGAATATAAGTCAATCATATCGGACAAAACACTATAATATTTATATATTGATATGGCATGAGTTTTGCTTAAAAACAGATTGAAACGCCCTGATTTCTGGTATTCTTATCGCTTCTCCTCCTCTGGTGAGGAGTTATTTTCAACCTTTATTATCAGTTAAATGCGCTAGCCGACTATTATTCTGCTAATTAAAAAAATACCCACTTTGGACCAAAAAATAAATAAATTGGTCCGAGAAAAAATGTACGCAATCACGGTGTATGATTTTTATACTTATTAGTTCGCTATCTACTAATCATTTTTAGTCATTATTTATTCTTTAAAAAATAATACAAATAAATGTTGGATAATATATAAACTATGTATAAATCTTTACGGTGTGAATGCATATATATTATAATTATAATTCAATATGTGTCTGCTTATCTTCATAAATATGCATGTTGAGTTGTACTGCATTAGAATATATTATTTATTAGCATCAGCCGTATTATTATGACCAACCAAAAGGAAAGTTTCTAAAATAAGCATTCGGTTTTCCATTTGCTTGGTAAGTATTCCCCCAATACATTTTTAACTAAATTACATGTACCGATAAGAATCTTATATTAAAAATATTCTAATATTACAATTTTACATTCATTTAATATTTTTATTAACTTATAGTCTCAATAATAATAAACAATATATATATATATAATGAAAGTTTTTAATATGATCAAAAGACAAAATGATAAATGTTATATCCAAATATATCCTTACTCATAACTTATATATATTCCATAAGTTGGTGTCACCAAGACAGAGTCAAGCGATTTAAACAAAACGGATAGAGATTACTTGAATTATAGAATTCACATTTTCAATAGAATTTGGTAATTGGTACCACCTAACCATTCAAATACTAACTAGCAAAAATACACTTGCTTTCTTCTTTGTGTTGCCTAATTTGATATTTCTAGCTGCCATCACAAATGTTCCCAATGCTTCAATTATTATCATTCATTTTTCATCTTTATTATTATTGTGTTCACCATAATAACCTCGTAATTATGATTATATTCGTCTAATTTATGCCATCAAATTTTATGAGTGGGATTGATAAGGGAAATGATTTTGTATTATGTAACTTTGGTGACTTGATACCTAATATGGACATATATATATATATGTCACTCTTTAATTTTATATTGTTATTAAGACTTTTGTTTACTCCATTCCTTATGGGCGATGATAAAAAATCAAACTAAGGCAAATAAGTATTGAAAAATATTTACTCCATTGTTTTTGGAGGTGTTAAAAAAAATCAAATAGAAAGTTACCATTTTAAGTTTCTTATCCTATGTTCTCAAAATTGATTTTAATACTTTTCCTTTATTAATTAATTACATAAAAGAGTTGTCACTTAATTAACTATTTCACAAAATGGGATAATATGCAAATATTATAGTTATAGTTTTTCATCATGGCATGGAGAAAAAATATGAGATTCATGAGATAAGAATAAAAAAATTCAAAAAATAACATGTATAAATGACTAACTCTAAAAGATTGGTGAATTTATTTAGAGTCAGCTTAGTTGGTAGTTATGGAAGATGAAGTATAACAGAATTTTTGTGTAATATTTATGTATTATCAATCAAGATTTATATATTGTCATTACATCACTCATTTGAATTATTTATTTAAAGAACAAACAAAAATTAAACTCTAACATTGTTAGTGTATATATCATTTTCTCCAAGTCTTTCTCATTTTCTTTGTCATCTTCTCTTTCTCTTGTGAAGCATCTATGAGCCTTTAGACCTAAAAGGAGATTGATGATTGGTACCAGTGAGAAAAAAGACACCACATTCTATAGTGTTAATGTATTCAAATGGGCCACTATGTCCGTAGATATTGACACAAAGCAAATTCAGAAAACGAGTTCATTATCAAGAAAAAAAGAACATTGTTATAATAATAAAAAACAATTTACTTAACAACTAAATTCACAAATGTATATAATATAGCATATTCTTTGGCTTTGAAACCAATATTCTAACTCTTACCACAAACAATAGTATTTATTAAACTTTATGCTTGAGAAATGGATTTGGGCAAGTAACAAGGCTAACTGATTTATTTTTTGATCTTTATAATCTTACAACATTTTTTCTTAAACCCCTACATACATTTTATCTTTCTTCTATCCCTTTCCTTCATTCATAGCACACCATCAATGACTTTTCTTTCCACTCATCCTATATATCTTTTAATTTTCATCCTTACATCTCATACACCCAAAAATATAAGGTGTTGGAATAACATTTTTCTTGGACATATATGATTGAACTTTATGAGATTATTAAATTAATATAGTCAATCTCATATAATTATGAGACCAAAATTTGTTGCTGGATTATGCCCCCTACTTTTGGTCTTTCTCAAATATCATTAATAAATAGAGAATAATGTATCTCCTCATACTAGAAGATTACTTATCTCTTACAGCTAATAAAAAAATGATATGTATATTGTTTTGTTTAATATTTTTGTAGAAAATGATTAAATGGTACACATGTCACGATTTTAGTGGTTGTATGAGATAATTTATCTCCTTATACCAGAAGATACATTATTCTCTAAAAAATATTAACATTGAGTATGTGGGACTAACCTGTTATATATGTTTTTTCATCATCTTTTCTTGTTACTTATGCGTACTTAACTACATGTTATAAGAAATGTAGTTAGTTATGATTTCAGTATTTTGTGCTTGCCTTATAAGTTTTGCTCCCTTATTATTGCTAAATGTATTTTGTTGCATATATAGTAAATAGTTTTTAAAACTATTATAATATTATTCACATTTTTATAAACATTTACAATTATGACTTGAATTATATTATGTCATATGATATTTTTGTTATTATGAATGTTATTATTGTTGGAGGGTTCAAAACAAATTTCCCTGCCTTGTGTAACATCGAAAATAGACACTTGCAGATTAAATAAGAGTGACATTGAAAATTTTAATATGGAAAAACTCATAGAAAACTAAACAATTAGTGGACCTAATCCATAAATGTCTCAGATTAAATATTTGTTTCTCTCACCCTACTAGCGTAACATTCAATCTCAAAAAAGATGAAATATAAATATCTAGTATCTCACAGTATGGTGGATATCACATTTATTAACTAGGGATGACAATGGGCACGGGCGGGCATGGGTAGTACATACCTGTGCTGGTACCCACACTATTTGCGGGTACTTGTGGGTACCCAACGGGTTTCAAACTCTAATTATATTTTTATATATTTTACAATAATTAATATATAAAAATAATTTTTACTTAAATAATATGACATATATATGATAATTTTATGATTATAGTCTCATTACTAAATTTTATTATGAGGTAATAATAAAATAAACAAATATAATTTTAAATTAATAATAACTAAATATAAAATATTTAATTAAAATATATACGCGGATATCATGATACTATTCCTATTCATGAGCTATTTTTGCGGGTATCCATTATGGATGTTTTGACGGGTACCCACAGGTTCGAGTATTTTTGTCATCCCTAATATTAACTCTTATCATATATTCAAGACTACAATGGATATCACATATATTAACTTTCATCATATATTCAAGACATCTTAAAAATGTTATTTCAACTATCTATGTTGGACTTCTTATTCTTCAAAAGTTAATAAATAATTTCAAGATTTTGGAAATGTCACTTATTTGCATCTTAACCCTACGATTCATGATTTAGAAAATACTTATTATTCATCATGATACTCAACGTCAATTATAAGCACAATTAACTTATTTCTATATTATTCATTTCAAAACTTTGAGGTTTTAATAATTTTTAAGTTATTTACTAGTGCTTAATCTTTAAAAAAAAATACGGTTAAAGATAGCAAATACGTTTATAAGGTGTTAACTCTATTTTTAAAAAGTATCATTCAACTTGGATACCATTCCTCTTGTATCCATTTACTATGTTGAAAATAGAGAAACAACAAACAAGAAGAATAAGCTTATGTATTTTGTGATATATCAAAAATTCACTCATGATTTAAATTGATGGTGTTACATAAAGTTAAATTTGGAAGTAGAAATTATCATTAGATAAAGTCTGAACATAAAATTTCTTATTTATAGATGAATGTAAAGAATATTTTTGTTCTTAAAAAAATAGTATGTACCTATTTGCCGTGAAAACTTAAGTATGAATATGAGTCAAAATAATTATTAATAATAGTTAAACTGTTTCAAAAAAATTCATAAAAAGACTAAAAAAATTAATTAATTGACATTTGAGATTTTTAAGAATTAATTAGAGATTCAAAATTTAATCACCAAATTGGTATAGACAAGTTTTACTAAGCTAAAATTGTTTTGAATCTAATAATAAAGAACTTGGAAATCTTCACTTCTATAATGGTATGACATGACTCTGTACTTAGAGGAATCAAAGAACTACTCAAGGACTTAAATTGCTCATCTCCCTAGTGGGAAATGCATAAAACCAAAGATCAATTTGCCAAACATCTTTCTCACCATAAATCAATTGCAATTTGCAAAGTAAAGGGTAGCCATTAACTTTGCTTTCAAATCTAATAATATGCCAATGTTGACTATGAGATAGATTATATGAGCACTTATAGATCAACACAACCCAATAAATTTAAAGATTTAAACTCATTGGTTATGAACAAATTCCTTGAAGAATGAACTATCATTTATTTATTCATTATTTTTATCTTGCCCCCTTTTAGATGTGAATCCTTTTACCTAATGAACCAATTTTTTACCCTTTTTCGATGTAAATCCTTTTACCTAATGATTCAATTCCTTATACAGTAAATTATCATTCTTTTATTCATTCTTTTTATCTTAACCCCCTTTTGGATGTGAATATTTTTGCTTTAGTCATGTTATAATCTTCTCTGCACTTCAAGTTTATGAACAATATATATATAAATCCAAAGGAATAAACTATTTTATTCTATTAATGTCACTAACTACAAAATATCATGGAATTGAAAAAAAGATATAAGTTATCTTCCTTATCCACTAAAATCATGACATATGTCATATTTAATCATTTTCTACAAAAATATTTTTTAAAAACTAAATAAAATATTACACATATTATACTTTTAGTGAATTAAGTAAATAATTTATCTATGAGAAAATATTTTATTCTCTTAAAAAAAAATCAAGTACTCGTAAAAACCAATGACAATAACAATAGTTGCTATATCATTACTGATAATTTGTCATTTATGGGGCTTTTAAAGTATTTGGGTCGTGCTTTTTTGGATCAATGGATAAATTGAATGATTTTGCCCAATTGTTATGGGCTCGCTAGTACTATCATTGCTGGCTCAATGTTCTGAATGAGGCTGGCCCAAAATATGTTGGAGAGAAATTCCAGTACCATGCCATTTCTTTGAATAGTGATCCTCTCCCATTGTAATACATAACTCATATTCGAGTACTAGAGTATCCCGTATTAAAAAATAATTGAATATTTGTTTTATAAAATAAAATTTTCTAAATATAATTTGAACAATTAATTTTTATAATTATTTAATCTACTTCCTACTTTTCACATGTAACATTCCTTTTTAGATAAAACTAACAATATATATATGTAGTTGCTCCATATTATTTTTATTGAAATCAAATTAGTATAGTATGAAGGTATAAGATAACCCGGATAAAATAATTTGAAATGATAAAATTGAAAATATTACCAACATTTTTTTACGTTGAATCTCATTATTAATATCAATGGGAAAGTTGTGAGGAAAGAAAAAATTTCATGTGGAGAATTAAACATTAAGAAGTTATGTGAAAAGTATACAAAATGTTAACTTGTAATAAAAATTAAAATGAGTGAATAGAGGGAGAAAAAATTGTTAGAAAAATCTTACGTATTAGAAGGTTTAAAGGATGTTTGAGTCTGAAATGTGATGAGATTGGAAAATAATGGTAGGAATGTAAGAGATTGAAGATGGAAAAAAAATTGGAAAAGATGTGGATGAAATTAATTCAATTAATAAAATAATGTTAATTATAATTTAATATTAAGTCAAATTAATAAGTATTGTCAACTTCCAAAAGTAATTTTTGAATCTTCTTGATAATATGTCAAACATGCGTTATATCTAAAATCAAAATGTGATATATATATCTAATTTGTATGCTACTATTATTATGCAATAAATACAAAAATCAAGAAGGAAAATTAATAAGAGTCATCAATAACGAACACAATGAATATATTAATATTTGTCCAATAGGAAATTAGTTGAGATTTGATATAAAATAACATAAAATTTGAATATATGAATCAACCTTAATAAATAATTGTTTGACTTTTCAAATTAATATTATATTTCAAAATATTATATAACATCAAATAATAATTAAAGTTTTTAATTCTCATTTTATTGAAATGATTTTCATTTTCAAATTGATATAAAACTAAACACTTTCTGAAATGACAATATGGTGGTAAATTATATTAATACATGTAGCAAACAATTTAGCATATGCTACATGACTCTAATAAGAATTAAAGTAGTAACATAAAAAGTTAAATTATATATATAAATATTTACGCTTTAAGTACATAGATATTTGATTAAAGCATAAATTCAGATTTGATCATTTTCCTACATATAATTCTTGTTTGGTTTAGATTTTTATTATTTCTTTTTGCTATTTTAAACCGAGTTGATGTATTGATTTGTATTTTTTAAAAATGATGTGGTGAAATATTTTATTTTAAGGATAAATTATATGGGTAATTATCAAGGTTGTTGGTCAAATTAGTTGAGTATAATTTTACATGTTTGATCATATTGTGTATATGAATATTTTTTTATTGTGGCAAAATTTCATTACAATGATTTTATATCTAAAAAAGTCGTCCAACATTAACTCCTGTAGTGTAGACAAAAAAGGGAAATAATCTTATGTTTGGAAGAAATATAAAAACAAAACAAAACTTCAATCATAAATATCATAATTTAATCTTTTTTGGTATTAAGGTATCACCCACCATATGAATAAAGAAATGATTTGTTTGGGTATGTGTTTCTCCTACAACAAGTGTTATTCTTATAAATCAAATATCTAACTGTTTGGTGGATCTAGCAGAACCTTATACAATTAGACCAGTTAGTATATCACAACTTAAGTTATTTTTAATAAAGTGTTTTTATGGGTTTGGATGTGAACCTCATTAGTTATATGAAAGCATTTTAGTTTTTTAGTGCTTCAAACATTTTAATTTTATTTATAAAGAAAGTTACTGTTTAAATAATGTAATATTTATTTATTGAAAGAATAAAAATTTATAAAAAGTCAATGCACCATTCATTTGGATTATTATTTAATAATTTCTAAATATACTTTTAATCTTGTTTGGTATTACTAATCAATTTTTGAGTAAGAAAATAATTATTTTTGGGTTCAGATTTAATCTACTAAACTTACACAATTTATTATGAAATAAAATCTTCTAAATATACCAAATTCATCCTCCCTAAATAAATATGATAAATTTACCCAATTCATTAATTTCCTTAATATGCATGGAATAAGATTACAAAAAAAAGTCACTGAAAAAGGAAGACTATGATGAATTTTCTTTAACAAGTCGTTAGTATAGTAATATAAAACCTATTAGATTTTCAATAATTCGATTATGTGAACGATATTTATTGGAAGAATCACATATCGAAAAATATTAGTTCCTTAACTGAAAAGTCAGGAATTACATTTACTAATTAATACCATGATGAGTTTTCCTTATTCTCTCACTCTCTATTGTCATCGTCCATCATCATACTTACATATGAAAAATGCTTCTCATCAATCCCTAAGTAGTAAACCCTAACCCAGTGCAATCTCACTTCACAAATTGAGTAACCGCTTATATACGGTAAGCACATTAAGTATGACCGGGAATAGGAGGTAAATAATCCCTAATACCACACTAACCTCATTTCCTCGTTCTCTTCATATAATAACTGAACTCTTCTTCTTTTTATTCTCTCTTTACTGTGTTGTGTCTTCTTTCTCTGTTATGTTTGTTTGCTCAGAAAATCGAAGAGAAAATAATTTCTCTTCAAATTAAGAAGATAAAACCCTAGTTCCATGAAAATCTTTGAGTTATCTTCACCATCTTTACGCTGTTGCTAAAAACTTCTGTCACACAAGCTTATCACTATTTATCCATTTTAATTTTCTATCAATTCGTTCGATACTGTGCAGTTTGGAAGCTTCGCAATCACTCTGTAAAATTCGGCTTCCTACGTTCGAATTCATCCTTTTTATGCTTTACGTTTAATTCATTCGACTTTTGGCTCATGTTTTTGTCTTTATTCTTCAGGATTTGGCTATGCTGAAGTGATCTCTTCATGATGTAATTCTTGCTTCGCATATTCTCAGCGGGTAGATCTGAACTCTGCTCGTTGATTTTGTTCGAGTGAGCAACTTGAGATTGTGGGATTTTGAATTGCTTTAGATTTTGGGAGTATGGTTTGGTGTTGAAGAGGTTGTAGAGTGTGTTTTTGTGTCATTTGTTTTTTAGAGATGAAGAGGTCTAGAGATGATGGTTTTATGAGTTCTCAACTCAAACGCCCCCTTCTGTATGGAGGAGAAGCGTAAGTTTTGTTTGTCTTCTTCAATTTCATTTTTATTGCACTACGCTTCTATTAAGTTTTGTTCACTTTCGTGTTTGATTAATAATATTGCATCTTCAACTGACTGATAGGGCCTTAAATCAATGGAATGTAGGTAGTTGTTTGGTTAGTTGGTTTTCTGATATCTTATTCAGGTTTAGTATTCAGTAAAGTTTTTATTTTTATTTTTTAACAGTTTGACTTTGTGAGGTAATATCAGTTGTTTATTATCGGCAGCTGTTTTTTGTTCTAATCTAATTGTTTATTGAGTTGTGGTTTTGATTATAATGTGTGATGATATGCTGAATACTTTGTCATCAATTCCTACAATAGTCTAAATATTTTATGAAATCTATCCGAATCAAGGTCGGAACAACCCAAGGTGGTGAATGGAGGTGGTCAGAAGCTAACTGCTAATGATGCATTGGCATATCTCAAGTCAGTAAAGGATATGTTTCAAGATAAGAAGGACACCTATGATGAGTTTTTGGAAGTTATGAAAGATTTCAAGGCTCAAAGGTTTGATCATGCTGTACCACATTCACCCCCACACCCAAAAAATATATGCTTTTTATTTTGGTATTATATTAGGAAAAGGAATCTCGGTTTTGTTATTTGAAAATGATTTATCTCCTTTTGGTGTTTTGTAGAACTAATACTGCAGGTGTCATAGCAAGAGTCAAGGAACTGTTTAAAGGGCATAGAGAGCTAATATTGGGATTTAATACCTTCTTGCCAAGGAGGTATGAAATCACACTTCCACTGGAGGATGATCAACCTCCTCCAAAGAAGCCTGTTGAATTTGAAGAAGCTATAAATTTTGTGAACAAGATTAAGGTAAAAGGGTGGTTGAGTCTGATGTGTTCTTTTAGTGCAGACTCAGCTTCAAATTTTAAGGCAGAATAGACAGCTTTGCTTCTCATTCTGATGGCTTCTTTTCATGCAGACTCGGTTTCATGGTGATGATCGTGTTTATAGGTCTTTCCTAGACATATTAAATATGTACAGGAAGGAAAACAAGCCTATCACTGAGGTCTATCAGGAGGTCTGTGTTGTCTATGCCTATATTATCATGTTGTGCTCAGGCATATTTGTTATGTTTTTCTTGCATTTTTATTTTTCTCTCTTTCCTTTGGTAGCCTTAATACATCTCTTGACAGTCATTTTAATCATATGTTGGACCTTTTCAGGTTGCTGCACTTTTCCAAGGCCACTCTGATCTTCTTGATGGGTTTACTCATTTTCTTCCAGACACTTTTGAAGCTGCCTCTACTCGTCATGCTCCTGCTCGATATTCAATGCTTCGTGATAGGAGCCCTACAATTCTAACAATGCGGCAAATGCATGTGGACAAGGTAAAGGCAAAGGCAACCCAGGGCACTGACTTTAGGTGCCAGAAAGGGCAACATGTTTTCTTGGTTAAGATGTTGCTCTTTCGGTATGGTTCAGGCAGGGAACACTTCAGCACCTTATTAATAATTAATATAAGTAAAAAAACTTTAAAAGGCAGTCATTTCACCTGATAACTAGTGTTAAATTGAGTAAAATAGTTATGATGTTAAAAAATAACTAGTTATTTGTATTCGGGACTCTTAGCAGCTAGCAGCATAGGGTTTTGTAAATTGAACATCTTAATATTTTAATTTTACTTATTATGTTATGCTTGCGTACTTGTTCTTTGGTGACTCCTGCCCCAAGGTGTTTAAACCCAGTCTTAACGGACCCTTTTGTCGTTGACTACCTTGGTGGCTTGGTCCCACTGATTTCATAGTTGGTCATCAAGCTAAGTAATAATATGCTTATCTTAATGCTAGAGAGAAAGGACCATGGCTTCACATTGTGATCGTGACCTTAGTGTTGACCGTCCTGACCTAGATCATGAGAAAGGTTTGGCGAAGGCAGAAAAGGATCAGAGGAGGCGTGTGGAGAAGGAAAATGACCGTAGAGAAGGGAGAGACTGGAGAGAAAGGGAAAGTGATGATAGAGATAATTGGCATTACCATAGTCGAGATAGGGAACAGTTCTCCCGCAAACAGAAATCTGATCATAGGGATGAAGACTCTGGAGCTGAACCATTGCTTGGTGCAAATGAAAATTTTGGTCTGCGCCCTATGCCATCTACCTTTGATGTGACAAATTCTCTGAAAAGTGAGTTTGTCATCAAGACTTTTGATTTTGAATCTGCAAATTATTTTGTATATTTTCCTTGTCTAACTAGTGCTATAATGTACAATGTTTTAATTGTGGAAACATGAGTTCACATGGGATGACATAAATGAAAAAAAAACGCGTCATACTCGAAATTAATTCATGATGCAAAAGTTTGTCCTCACTTTTATGGCATTTATAGCGCTAATAGATAAAAAAGGATCTTTTATGTTGATAATATTAAGAAATGATATGTACTTCATATTTATGACCAGAGGCTATATATGAAGTATTTTCCTTGTTTGATGTTCAAGGTTAAAAATGTTTTATTCTATTTGATGTTTAATGTTCTATTCCTTACTGATAGATACTTTTAGCTCCTTATTTTCCTTTTGTTGTTTGTTATTTATCTTAACTTTTGTCATTTCAGGTAAGTATAGTCAAGAACTTGCTTTCTGTGACAGAGTAAAAGACACATTACAAAATCCTGATGACTACCAGGAATTTTTGAAGTGTTTACATATTTATAGCAAGGAAATAATTACCCGACATGAGTTGCAGTCATTGGTAAGGTTTATATATGAATTTAATTAGCTAGCTTACTAGTTTTGTCAGATTCTGTCAATGTAGATGGCTTTAATTACTCCTGGTATGTTGGTTTCGCTGGCAGCAAACAATAATGTTAATTCCTTGAATAAAAAAATAGTAATGGCAAAATATGGAAGCAAGACAAATTAGGCTGTGTTGTTATTGCATTGATCATAGAGTTTATGTGCATGTAAGTAGTGATGTATTGTTATTGCATTGATCATAGAATGCTGTGTACAAATTGTTTAATAATTTTGTTCAGTAACGTATCTGCCGTTGCAGATAACTGAGTTTTTCTCTGTTCAATCCAGGATCAGCTCGATATGCTTTCATTTTATTTCATAGTGCATCTTATATATTTCCCTTGAAGTGGGCTCTTTTTACACAACATGTGATGACATATGACAGCTAACTTGTGGTAGCTTATTCTTCCAGGTAGGTGATTTACTGGGAAATTTTCCAGATCTTATGGAGGGTTTTAATGAGTTTTTGGTACAATCTGAAAAGAATGGTAATATTCAAACCAAATTATAACTTTATATGAAGTATAAATTTATAAGTTATTTCTAACCAAGGTCCTGTGATGCAGATGGTGGATTCCTAGCTGGTATCATGAATAAAAGTATGTGAAGTAGTTTACTCTATATCATCTTCTCATAGATAATCCTTTTTATTTTTGCTTAATATGATATATTCTCAACAACAGTTAAGCCTTAGTCCTACTATAGGAGGGTCGACTAAATGGATCGAACAACATTATAATGTTGTATCATATATCACGTATATTGACAAAACATTGATCTCTAAATCTTTCCTAATTGTTTTGCCTATGGCTTTTCTTGGTCTCCCCATGTCTCTATAAATTAGTCTAACCTCCATTTGGTCTACTCCAATTTCCCCCACATATGCCCAAACAACTTGAGGCGCACTAACATGGTGCTGGTCTAGTGGTGTAAGGCCCCAC
Organism: Lupinus albus; assembly: GCA_009771035.1. Classification (NCBI taxonomy): domain Eukaryota; kingdom Viridiplantae; phylum Streptophyta; class Magnoliopsida; order Fabales; family Fabaceae; genus Lupinus; species Lupinus albus. The sequence goes on along the minus strand of CM020014.1, from coordinate 3,659,465 downwards.
TAGATTCCTATATATACCAAAATGTCAAAAGTTTGATTCCTGGGAGCTATACTTATTTGGAGGGACAACCACACATCCCAAAAGAGATTAGTTCCTTACCCATAGGAAGGGATATCCTTGATTATATAAAAAAACCCTAAGGTGTGACTCTACCATCTTTCTACAGTAAGCTACTTTAATTTTCTCTCTAATACATTCATTCCTAATCCTATTTTTTAGCATGTCAACTCGTCCAAGTGTCCAACACAACTTTCTCATCATTGATACATTGAATATATTCTCTTGTTTATATTTTATTGTCTAACATTTGGTTCATATAATGTTGTGATTCTTATAGTTGTGTGGTAAAATTTCCCCTCAAAATTTAGTGACATCTTTCTATCACATATAGCCCAAGATACTTAAACCTAGTGACTTGTGATATGGTATGATCTTCAATTTTGATCTCTATAGTAGAGTTTGTCTGCTTCTTTCTAAACTTACACTCCATGTACTCCGTCTTATTTGGGCATATATGAAAGTGTATCCATATTTCTAGCTTCCCATTTAATTCATCTCTTGTATCTCCAACTAGGACAATATCATCCGCAAAAACATGTATTGTGGCACCGGTTTTTGGATATGCTAAGTAAGCATATCCAAGACCAATGTTAAGAAAGAGGAGCCCAATAATATGTTCTGTTCTCATGTGAACATTTTCAGTTTCAGCTTCTGGTTGAAAATTTCTCACTTTTTTGTGTGTGTGCATCAGAGTCTATATGGAGTGAAGGACATGGACCAAAACCAAAGAAGGTCAAAGACAAGGATAGGGATCAAGACCGCTATAGGGTTGATGGGATGAAAGAAAGGGATCGAGAATGCCGGGAAAGGGATAAATCTACTGCTATTGCCAACAAGGATGTTTCAGGTTCTAAGACATCTCTATTTCCCAGCAAGGATAAGTATTTGTCAAAACCTATCAATGAGCTGGACTTTTCAAATTGTGACCAATGCACACCCAGTTACCGACTCTTGCCAAAAAATGTATAGTCTTCTCATAATTTATCTTATTCCAATAAAATCTCTGAGATTCCTTCCTGACTGTGTTCTTTGTATTCCATGTGCTTATGCAGTACCCAATACCTCCAGCTAGCCAGAAAACAGAACTTGGTGCTGAAGTATTGAATGATCATTGGGTGTCTGTCACTTCCGGAAGTGAAGACTATTCTTTTAAACATATGCGCAAAAATCAGTATGAAGAGAGCTTGTTTAGATGTGAAGATGACAGGTCAGAGCTTGCTGTCAGTGATGTTCATTTGCACTTTATAATACATGTTTCATCAATTTTACTTTCATGGTTCGCAGTCATAGCGCATTGTTCTGCCTTTTGGTTTTTGACAACACTGGATTGATTAAGAAATGTGATTCTCCTTAGTTACATGTCACTAGCACTTTTTGATAATATATTAATCTGCACGGCAGGTTTGAACTTGATATGTTGTTAGAGTCTGTAAATGTGACAACTAAACAAGTAGAAGAGCTGTTGGACAAGATTAATAAAAATATAATTAAAGGAGACAGTCCAATCCGTATTGAGGAGCACTTAACAGGTGATGGGTTTTTCAATTGATAATGAAATTGTTGAAAGCATTTATTAAGCAGTATGAGGTAATTTCTTGAAGTCTTCCATATTCTGACTTTTTTTTTCCTGCATGATCTTTTAGCTTTAAATCTTAGGTGCATTGAACGGTTATATGGTGATCATGGGCTTGATGTGATGGATGTTTTAAGGAAGAATTCTCCTCTAGCTTTGCCAGTGATACTAACACGCTTGAAGCAGAAACAGGATGAGTGGGCAAGGTGTCGTGCTGATTTTAACAAAGTGTGGGCTGAAATATATGCTAAAAACTACCACAAATCTCTTGATCATCGTAGCTTCTACTTTAAGCAACAGGATACAAAAAGCCTAAGCACTAAAGGTAATAGATAACTTTTCACTTCAATAACATGTAATTCTTGATGATTTTAATGTTTAAATAAATCAGTATTTTTTGTCTGCAAAAAATTTAAGCATATTATCATCATTTTAATGACATACCTAAATGTGTATTTATCCTTTAACTAATATAAATTTTCTGTGGTGGTTGTTTTCTCTTTTCTTAAACCCTTGTCTTTTCCCTTACCTTCGGATGGAAACAATTATATGCACATAACATCTACCATAACATGCATTTGACTTGATTTCATTTACTTATATATTTATCGCAACACACTGCCGTTCCTCTTGAGTTAGATACTATGCAAAACAAATGAGCAGTATGCTATTCTTTGAATGCAATGCAACTTTCAATACATGTGGTGATCATGATTTATATAATCTGTTCTATTCTCCTGACTCCTTTTTACAGCCTTACTGTCAGAAATCAAAGAAATCAGTGAGAAAAAACACAAAGAAGATGATGTTCTTCTTGCAATTTCTGCTGGAAACAGACGGTCTATTCTTCCAAACTTGGAGTTTGATTATCCTGATTCAGATATTCATGAAGATTTGTATCAGCTCGTAATGTATTCCTGTGGAGAAGTTTGTACAACTGAACAGTTGGATAAAGTTATGAAGATTTGGACAACATTTTTAGAGCCTGTGTTTTGTGTTCCTTCTCGGCCCTCAGGTGCCGAGGATACAGAAGATGTTGTCAAGGCTAAGAATAATTCTGTCAAAAGTGTGACTCCAAGTGTTGCCCAGAGTGATGATAATCCCGGTGTTGATGCTACTATAATGAATCCAAAGCATTTACACACATCTATAAATGGGGATGAGTGTATGCCATCAGATCAATCAAATTGTAGCAAAGCATGGCTGTCAAATGGTGATAGTGGGGCTAAAGAAGATAAGTGTCTTGCTTCAGACCGTATTGTGTGTAAAACTGAAACTTTTGGCAGTATTGTACAGCATGGTAAAATGAATTTTAGTGCATTTACTTATGATGAATCATCAGGAGCCAGTAAGCAAGACCCGTCCGATGAACAGTTAGTGAATGGTAAAGTCTTGTCGGCATCTGGAATGGAGCAAAGTAATGGAAGAACAAAAATAGATAATGCATTAGGTAAACAACTTATTTAAGAAATAATGGCACTTTTTTTGTTTCTTACTTTTATGTTTTTCATAAATAACTGGCCATTAGGTTCACTTCTATGATCATCAACTGCTACTTTCTGATAATGAATGGAACTGAGACACATTCTTTTCCTTTTAGGACTCACTGCTACTACGTCTAGACCTTGTAATTTTGCTGTCAAGGGAGGACTTGATTTGCCTTCATCTGAGGTATGGCTTAACTCTTTGTGCAGCGTATGCTGTCAGTCTCAAGTTAAAATGCATGTGAGGATAAATTTGGATTTGCTGCCATTGCCAAGATGAAGATCTTTGCACTGTCAGTGAACCAGTTGTTGGCCACTACTAAAAATATCTCTAAATACTTCAATTACAAGTTGAACACTTTACCTACTCCAGTGATGTTGCTCTTTCTTGTTTACTGATAGCGTATAATTATGTTAATTAAGGTTGTCTTTAGTTCTAAATAAATAGAGAACAGTTGGTAAAAATGAATCATATATAATGTGGATTTGAAAAGGAAATACGATGACTTTTTATAGAGGAGGATCTGTTTCTCCTTGTTCTAAGCATTGTACTGGTTAAAAAATTTCCCTGCATATAAGTAGCATTCTAAGTCAATATACTTAGAAATCTGGAGCAATTATATTGCTAACCAAATTTTGATTTTTATGTGATATCTGTCCTTGAAACTATTTAAGTTGATTGTCATAGGATTACATTGGCCCAAATAATGGGATTGTAGCATGTGTATAATGTATGATCTTTCTACACCGAAATTGATCCTCAACTCTAAATCATGAAGACTTAAATGCTAAGTCATACGCTGCTGGCTTTCTAAAACCTGAGAATTCAGAACACCATTTACTTCATCCTTGTGTTTATGTATCGGTGATCTCCCTGCTGCTGAAGTTTTTAGTATTCGACATACTCCAAATATTTTCAGCATTCGGACCTAATCAAAATTTTTGAGTGAATGATATTATGCCTAGTCGTTTTAAGAATAGTTGTGCTCTTGCACATGGACTATACTAAAGTTAGTGTGAAGTTAATGTTTTTCTTTTCCTCATTCAATGTTTGTCATGTATGGCTTGCACATCCTGAGTATATTGGTAGACCTGGCATCACCATGAGTGGTGTACTGAATTTCTTCTACTCTTTATCATGACGTAGGGTGATGACTCTACAAGGCCAGGGACATCAAATGGGGCCACCACTGAAGGCAGCGAAGTTCACAGATACCAAGATGAATCAGTTCGACACTTCAAAAATGAAAGAGAAGAGGGCGAGTTATCTCCAAATGATGATTTTGAAGAGGATAACTTTAGAGTATATGAAAATGGTGGTTTGGATGCCGTGCATAAAGGAAATGATGGTGATGTGGCTCGGCAACCCCAAAATAGTCACGGGGAAGAAGTTTGTGGTGAAGCCAGAGGAGAAAACAATGCTGATGCTGATGATGAAGGTGAAGAAAGTCCTCACAGGTCATCAGAGGATAGTGAAAATGCTTCTGAAAATGTTGATGTTTCTGGAAGTGAGTCTGCTGATGGTGAGGAGTGTTCTCGAGGGGAGCACGGGGATGGGGAACATGATGAGAAGGCCGAGAGTGAAGGTGAAGCTGAAGGAGTGGCTGATGTCCATGATGTTGAAGGTGATGGAGCCTCATTGCCGTTTTCAGAACGCTTTCTGCTAACTGTAAAGCCTCTGGCAAAGCATGTTCCCATGCTGTTACATGAGAAAAAAAGGAATTCAGAAGTTTTTTATGGAAACAATTCCTTTTATGTGCTGTTTAGACTTCATCAGGTACAAAAATATCTATTTACTTTTTACAGGGATATCCCCCCACCCTCTGTCAAGATTTTCAATTCCAACATTGAAGCTCCATATTGTTTCAAATTGCTTGAACTCCATGCTGTGGTTCTATTTTCAGTTAGAATATTACCCATTTTTTATACCATTGTTAAAAAAACTTCAGATTGATATGTAAAAAATATTATCTCTAAATTATCCTTCTCACTTGGTTTGTACTTTTGTGATTTTTTAAGAAGTTCCTGGTACTACTCTGTGATTGGGTATCTGTTACCAGTAAAGTCATCTCGAAATGTTTGAGTCTGGCCAGATGATTCTTTTGTTGAGTCCTCCTCTTTTTGTAGAAGCACTTTATTTTGGGGAAAGCTCAAATTTCTAGAAATTGTGATCAACGAGAGGAATATATAATGATATGTAATTTTCTTGAGCTCTTCTAGTGACGAAATATTGTCCATGAAATGAAATGAAATGAATTAGGGTGTACCAGCTGCTAGTGTAAGCCCACTTCCTCATATAATATTTTTGTTTCAGCAAGTGTGAAGTTGCTGGCATGGACACAACTAATGGATGAAATTTGGTATTAACCTCATTTTGGTGTATCTAATTGACTAAGTAAAAGGATCCAATGATGTCTGAACCGACTGTTGATAATACTGATTTTGGACATTGTTTTTCTTGACTAAAATCTGATTACCTCTGGGATTATGTGAGTCTGGGTAGTAGTAATATGGTGGTGTCTAAAGATATAATGAAGGACTAAGGACAACAGGTATTCTTAGGGGAGGAGAACAATGGGTGGTACCTGGATGATCATTGGATGAAGTCATGGTGATGATGGATGGTGGTTAGAGGCCAGGAAAATGGGGATTCTTGCTGTTATCAGGACCGACTTTGTGGAGATAGTAGTGGAGGTAAAATGAGAGTTGGGTTTTTTAGCTGTCGATATTGATCGGATGCTTCACAGCAAGGGATTAAGGAGAGCCATTTCCGTGGCCGCCTCAGGGATAGGTAGAAAGGATATCATTGACGAGAAGCTGCCACCATTTTGGTAATACAATAATACTATTAACCATATCCAGGGTTTCTGCTAGGAGGGTGATGTTTGTAAATTTTGACATTTGAGGGAGTGAGGGACCTTTTATGTAGGTTTTGAGTCAATGTTTTGGGTGTGTATGAATATGTGTGTGTGTATGGTTTAGGCTAGACATTTTAAAGCGTATTATTTCATTATGTAATGATTTCTTTTGCTAATCTGACAGACATTGTATGAGAGGATTCGATCAGCAAAGTTTAACTCATCATCTGCTGAAAGGAAATGGAGGGCTTCAAATGATACTAGCTCCACTGATCAATATGACAGGTATGTGCCTTGGAAATTTGTCATTTTATTATAAGTTTGAAGGTACATCTGAATATCCATTGAAGACTGAGGGTTTTCTTAATACTACAGGTTCATGAATGCCCTTTACAGTTTACTGGATGGTTCTTCAGATAATACAAAATTTGAGGATGATTGCCGAGCGATTATTGGAACTCAATCATATCTCTTATTCACATTAGACAAGCTGATATATAAACTTGCTAAACAGGTCAGATGCATAATTCCTCTTTCTTTCTGTCTTTTACGCACCATCCTATCTTTCTGGTCCTAAAAGTATGTCCACTTTTATTTCAGCTCCAAGCTGTTGCCTCTGATGAGATGGACAGTAAGCTCCTCCAATTATATGCATATGAGAAATCAAGAAAACCTGGAAGATTTGTCGACATTGTTTATCATGAAAATGCCCGTGTTCTTCTTCATGATGAGAATATATATCGTATTGAATATGTAAGTTTTGGAAAATGCTCCTCTAATGTCTAAAGGGAGCTTGCCTTTAAAGTGAGAAAATAAGTTCACATCCACCTTGATTCAATCTAAACTGCATCTTAATCTTAACCAATAAAATTTAATGGTGCACACCCTCACTTGCTTACTTTAGAGAAACTTCATGTTATTTTTTATTTTCTATTTTGATCTGCTAGACGTGTGTTTGGTAGAGTTGGAGAAATTAGATTATAATTATATCTATGATTATAATCTGGGAAAAGGAACACATCCTATTTGAAGCTTTGAAAAAATGCTTATATTTTCTAAAATAAAAAGCTTCTTTTTCTACAATAAAAGCTTCTTTCATAATGTTTATAATTTTCTACAATAAAAGCTTCTATAAAACGGGCTTACATTATAACAGCATAACTTTTTTGAATAATGCTCTTATATGTTCTTTAACCTCGTTTATTTCATTGCAGTCACCAGGACCAATGCAATTGTCCATTCAACTGATGGACCATGGACTTGATAAGCCTGAAATGGCTGCTGTGTCGGTGGACCCGAGTTTTTCATCCTATCTGCACAATGATTTCCTCTCTGTTGTCCCTGACAAAAAGAAATCAAGAATTTTTTTGAGGAGGTATTTGATATGTCAGAAGAATTATTGATGCAGTTGCATGGTATTGCTTGTAGAGTTGTAGGTAAGATTTTTTTATATTTATTTATTTTAATTTATTCATTTTTGTAGGAATACACGTAGATATGCTTCTAGTGATGAATTTGCAAGTCAAGCTATGGAAGGACTACAAGTTATTAATGGTCTAGAGTGTAAGATAGCTTGCAATTCTTCTAAGGTATTTTATTTCGTAATATTTTCTTCCGTATGTGTTGACAATATATGTTCTTTCTTCCATCAATCCTTACTATAGCTATGATTTTGCACATGTTGTTTATACCTTGCATTTAGAGTGTGAGCCTTGGGCAATGGTAAGTTGCTTGTCTTGTGACTTGGAGGTCATGATTTCAAATCCTGGAAACAGTCTTTTCACTTGCGAGAATAAGACTGCGTACAACTACCCTCCCCAAATTCCAATAGATGAAAGCCTTGTACATTAAGCCGTCATTTTTTTCTTGCTAATACTTTGCATTTGATCGGAGTATGACCATATGCTATGATGTCAGTTGGATTATTTCTCAGTTGCCACTCTTAAATTTTTTTTCTTGCTACCTATTCCACGTTGTATTAGGTGTCATATGTTTTAGATACAGAAGATTATTTGTATCGCATGAAAAAGAAAAGAAGAGCCTTGCATCCGAAGAGTTCATACCAAGAACAGACGAAGTCTTCAATTATTTGTGCAAGAAGAGAACAACGGTTCCACAAATTGTTTTCCCTTACATGATGGTGTCCGTTTCAAGCTGGATATGGTATGTGAAATTCTTTGTTTTTTAAATGTTAGTTATATTGGCCTTGACTTCATACTTTGCATCTTCAAGCAGATGTAGAAAGACATAATTTCATTAAAAAAAATCAATTGTTGTAATTGGTTTTTCTCATATTAAAAGTAAAAATGGAACTGGAATTTTCCCTTTTGGTTTTTGTTTATGCTTACATGAATTTTTAGTAAACAAATCAATCAAGTAATTAATTGTTTGGTTACTCTCTCTGTCAGAGACACTGGATGAAAACAATATACTTTGAAGGAGATGAGCAAGTGATGTTTTTCTGAAATTAATTTTTCACATTTTCCATACCAGAAGCAACCTGATAAAACTCTCACAGAAGAGGAAGCACTGAGAGGAGATTGTTGTATACTGGACTTTGATGCCTGATATCACTCACAATATTGTAAATAGAGGATATTTGTGAAGGCCAATGGACTTTTTCTATATTCCATTCATCCATATTTTGTTGTACTTCTATTTTTCTTTCCTTTTTGTATTTTAGCTGTTACATTACAGCTTTGTTGACCTTATTGAATTATGAACATTTGATGGCTGCAATTGGCCTCCAGTTTCAAATACAAAGTGTATACTGAATCTGTGATTATGTTTCACATTGCAATATATGCATTGTGATCACAAAGATTCATTTCTGCAGAAAAGAAGCCAACAAACATGAAAAGAACCATCATTGAGACAAGGCAAGTTCTTCAATGCTCTGTTTTAAGTTTTATCATGCATCGCTGACTATAATGCAATGAAAACTGTTTCTTATCTCACCACTCTAAACCTTGAACCAACGAACTTACACATTACCACCACCTTGCCATCAAACTTCCTCCTTAACCGGTGGTGGTGGTGGTTGTGGAAGTGGGATTAATAATGGATTTGATAATACGTTTTGGATGAGTTGAATAAAGATAAGGACAAGCTTCTCATTTGACCGTTTCTACATGTTATTATAATCTCACCTATTAACATCTTTTAATAATAAATCAATAACTCATGTAACTGGAGCATGTGATGCTCCACTTATTATCAACAGTATTTCAAGGACTTGACTTGAAAGTGGATTGTGCCTCCAGCAAATATTTCCTACAATATTAGATATATGAATCTTGACACTTCGAGACAAATTTTAACTTAATCTCTACACTCAATCTAATGTCTTGTCTTATAATTGTCCATACTAAGATACCGATCAAAGACAAAATAAAAATTTTAAGAAAAAAATGCTCAACTATTTTAAATAACTCTTATACTATTTTATAATGAGCCAAGTAATAAAGACGCATTGACTCTTATATTATTTGAATTTTTTTTACACAATATACAATATTTTGTTTAATTAATTACACACATCATACATTTTTTGTTAAAATTTTTACACTTTTATATTATGCAGAGGTAGTTAGTGTAACATATGTACAAAATTAGGGGTGATTCATGTAAAGACAAAAAAATGATAGGTGATTTGTGTAATTTCACTAAAACGCAGGGGGTGTGAGTGTAATTTACTCTATTAGATATATATTATAGCACAAAATTTATCTCAAATACAGAGTTTGGAAATCAAACTGAAAATGCGTGCTATCTACAAAGGTATGTCATTGAGAAAAATAATTAGTTTCATTTCATTCTTTTGATGTATCATGTCCTCTGAAAGTTGAAACTTCAAAGCATCCACCCACAATCATAATACATGTCCAAAGAATCATAACAACTAAACTGAATATATAGTAATATACAATAATAAACATTTCCTCTTCACATAAAAAAATCACATAAATTTTATAAAGGCTTAAATGCATTTTTAAGTCCTAAAGTTTTTTCTTGTGCGTATTTAATCCTATAGTTTGAATTTGTTGATTTTAGTCCTCAAGTTTGAACATTTAGTAATGTTAACCCATTAGTCACTCCTCAATCCAATGAGGAGTAATTAAAAATAATTAAAAGATTCGAAAACTTAGGAACCAAACTCCTCAAATTAGAACTATTGAGTTCAAATTCTCCAAAACAAAAACTTTGGAGATCAAAAGTGGATTAAGCCATAAATAAACACATTTTATCTTTTCAATGTGCTAATTGAGCTTAACAAAGAATAAATGACTTTGATTATTGCCCAATATTTTATAGGGTTTCTAATATATGTCCTACGGTTTAAGTTAAGTGACACAATATCTATTTCTCACCATATGTGTCTTAACTATGTATCATTCTTCCATATTCATTAGAAAATATAATAACTCAAATTAATGATCATTTATTCAATTTCATCCACAAATGAAAAAGTGATATATGATACACCAAGTGGGGTAATTGATCTTATCCTAGTGAGAGTTTTCAAAAATGTCAAAATATCATATTCTAAAATACAAAACTAACCGCATATAAGCTTATTTTTTAAAGTATCATGTCATAATGCATTAAAAACCACATTTTACCAACAACTCTCCTTTTAGCATCAAATCATTAATCCACAATAGCATACCCTAAATAACCTACAACACCAAACCAATTTAGACCTAACACTTCACCCATTATTAACCCATACAAAAATTACCACGTCTTCCATATAATAAAAAAAATGAGATTAACACATACATGTATGACCCAAAAGTTTTTAAATTATTGATATATCATCTACCATTTATGTGTTAATAATTATTAATTTTTAAACAAAATAATAATTTATATGAATGATATACTGATAATATAAAAAAATTATAAGACAATGTATTAAATTGATAAAAATGAAATAATTTATGTCTAATAAAAAGTTAAAAACTTTACTTATTCTCTCTCCATCAAATAGCCCTAATTTTATCATCATCCATAAGTTAGAAGAACAAGTCTAATAATGCATTAAACAAAAAAAAAAGAATTAAAAAACGCAGAGCAATTTAGCCACCGTCCAAAATGCACAGAATGCCACTGCATAATTTCTAATTTAGCGTCACCATATAAATCTCAATTAGCCACGAAATTTCATTTCACAAAAAGAGCTGAATAGGAAAGGATTAGATTAACAGCTTATAAGCGGTACACACAGTAAATGTTACCGGCAAAAGAAGGTAACAAAATTACTACCCTCACACACCACCAATGTTTTTGTTCTCTAATATATATTCACTTTCTTTCTCTTCTTTTTCTTCTTCATTGTGTTCTCTTCTTTTCTCTCCATTCTCTTTCTTTGCCCAGAAAATCTTAGAGAAATTAATCACTTTTCGAAATTCAAACTAAGAAGGAAAAAAAAGCGAAAAACGGCTCCAACATAACCTTAGAGCTTTTTTTCACCACGTAGCTTTTCACATAGTCTCGAGAAATAAATAAAACCTTTGTTACATAAATTAAGCTTTTATCTATTTATCTATTATTATTAATTTTTGTTTCTATTTTCATTTTCTATCTATTTCTCGAGACTCTGTAGTTCGAAGACTTCGCGATCACTCTGTAAAATTCGTTTCCTTTGTTTGAATTCATCTTTACTTTGCTTTACATTGAAGTAATGCGAATTTCATTTTTATTATTCTCTCTTTCAGGATTTGTCTCCTACGAGATGATCTATTAAGGTTTGAATTTGATTCTATACTGTTAGATCTGAACTCTGTTCGAATAAGCAAGTCAAGGTTATGGAATTTTGAATTGTTTCAGAGTTTGGAAGCATGATTTGGTGTTGAAGAGATTGTAGAGTGTATTTTTGTGTTCTTTGTTTTTTTAGAGATGAAAAGGTCTAGAGATGATGGTTTCATGAATTCTCAACTCAAACGTCCCCTTCTATCTAGAGGAGAAGCGTAAGTTTGTATTTTTTTTGTTGTTTTCTTCAATTTCATTTTTATTCACACTTTGCTTGTGTTTTGTTTTTTTGTTAATTTTGTTGCTTAGATTAAATAATCGAATCTTCAACTGATTTATGGAGCTTTAATAAGAAATTGAAGGAGTCTGGATAATTGTTTTTTATTACGTGTTTAATTTTGAAGATTAGATCGGATGTTTCCACTGCAATTGTGTTTGAATAGTTTGAGTTGATTTTTTTAATCTATACCTTGTATATTGAGTTGGGGATTTGATTAATGTATGATAAGTCTCACTTTGAATGAGAATATAGTCGAGCCAATGCAATCTTCACTCAATGAGCCAGCTTTTGGGATTGAGTTAGGTTTACCCATTGAGTTTGACCATCCCGATGAGTCACCAGCAGATGTCCAGTCCTACAAACTTCATGCTCCGAATGTCTATTTCTGGGTGTGAGAGAGTGTTAAGATAAGTCCTACATCAGATGAGAACATGACCGAGACAACCTTCAGCCTGTGAGCTAGCTTTTGGGGTTGGGTTAGGTCTATATATTCAAATAGATAATGTACTGAGTACTTTGTCATCTAAATCTACAATGGTGTAGACTAATTTTTTTTTTGGAATGAAGGTCTGGGCAACCCCAGATGGTGAATGGAGGTGGTCAGAAACTAACTACTAATGATGCGTTAGCATATCTCAAGGCAGTAAAGGACATGTTTCAAGATAAGAAGGACACATATGATGAATTTTTGGAAGTCATGAAAGATTTCAAGGCTCAAAGGTTTGATTACATTCCTCCCCCCACCCCGAAAAAAGTTATGCTATATTTTTAATTTTCATATCATATTAGGAAAAGTGATCTAAGTTTTGTTAGTGTAAAATGATTTGTGTCTCCTTTTGGTGCATTTGTAGACTTGATACTACGGGTGTCATAGCAAGAGTCAAGGAGCTGTTTAAAGGGCATAGAGAGCTAATATTGGGATTTAATACCTTCTTGCCAAAGGGATATGAAATCACACTTCCACTGGATGATGAGCAACCTCCCCAAAAGAAGCCTGTTGAATTCGAAGAAGCTATAAATTTTGTGAACAGGATTAAGGTAAACTGGTAGCTGAGTCTGATGGATTCTTTCTTTGCAGACTCGGTTTCAACCTTTTAACATGATGGGTAGTTTTTCTTGAGTCTGATGGGTTCTTTTCTTGCAGACTCGGTTTCAAGGTGATGATCGTGTTTACAAGTCATTTCTAGACATATTGAATATGTACAGAAAGGAAAACAAGACTATCACTGAGGTCTACCAGGAGGTTTGTATTGTCTATGCCTATGTTATCATGTCGTGAGCCAATTTTTTTATTTTATTTCTCTTTTCTCTTCTTTATTTCCCCTGGTAGCCTTAACATTTCTTCTTACTGTAATTTTAATCATATGGCGAACTTTTTCAGGTTGCTGCACTTTTCCAAGACCACCATGACCTTCTTGATGAGTTTACTCATTTTCTTCCAGACACTTCTGCAGCTGCCTCTACTCATTATGTTACTGCTCGGAATTCTATGCTTCGTGACAGGAGCTCTGCAGTGCCAACTGTACGGCAAATGCATGCTGACAAGGTTTATCTCCGTAGTCATTTGACCCTCTCTTAGTGAAAGGCATATGTAAGGCCCTGAGTTAAGGTCTCAGAAGGGGTCAGCACATTTTGCTGCATAAGGTGCTGACCCTTCAGAACAATTCAGCCACTCAGGCGAGGCACACCTTTAGCACCTTATTGATCACAGTATAAAACAAAATGGCCAGCCATCTAACTTGCTAGCAAATTATGTTAAATTGTATGCATTGTTATAATGATAAAAAATTAACTAGTTGGACTTGCCGGTGGACTCTTCACATATAGAAACCTGAGGTGATGTAAGTTGAATATCTTAATCATTTTTTGCTGAGAATGTTATGATCATCTGATTGTTAGTTTTAGCGAATCTCACACCAAGGCCTTAAAACCCCTTGAGCCTTAAGGGCCCCTTTGTTTTTTACTACCTTGGTGTCTTGGTCCCTCCAATTTCATACTTTATCATTAGCTAACATATCGCTTATCTGTATGCCAGAGGGAAAGGATCATGGCTTCACATGGTGATCTTGGTCTCAGTGTTGACCGTCCTGACCCAGATCATGACAGAGGATTGATGAGGAGACATATGGAAAAAGAAAAAGACCATAGAGAAGAGAGAGACAGGAGAGAACGGGAAAGGGATGATAAAGATTATGAGCATGATGGCGGTCGGGATAGAGGGCGGTTCTCTCACAAATGGAAATCTGATCATAGAGCTGAAGACTCTGGAGCAGAACCATTGCTTGATACAGATGAAAATATCGGTATGCGCCCTATGTCATCTACTTGTGATGATAAAAATTCTCTGAAAAGTGAGTATGTTTTCAATTCTTGTCATCTCAGATCTACAAACTTATTTTGTATATTTGACATTCCCTAACTAAGGCTAGTTATGCAATGTTTTAATAGTGGAAACATATGCTTTCATGTTCACTTAGGAATGAAATAAATGTAATATAATAAGAATGTCTTGTTAAACTTGTAAATTGTCATCATTTTCCTGCTTGTTATTATGCTAAAAGATAAAAAAAGAAAGGAGCATGATATCTATAGTTAGAATTATCCATAATTAACAAATGTATGTAATTTTTTTATACATGAAATGCAATGTATTTTATATTTATGATATGAGGCTCTATTAAGTATTTTCCTTGTTTGATGTACAAGAAATACAATGTTTCTCCAAATTTGTTTGTTAGAACTCTATACTGTGTTGATCAATACCTTTAACTCCTTATTTGTTCTTTTATAGTTAGTTATTTATCTAAATTTTGTCATCTCAGTTAAGTATAGTCAGGAGCTGGCATTCTGTGAAAAGGTCAAAGAGAAATTACGAAATCCTGACAACTACCAGGAATTTTTGAAGTGTCTGCATATTTACAGCAAGGAAATAATTACCCTACATGAATTGAAGTCATTGGTAAGGGTTATATATTAATTTTTATTGCCTACTTTGCTGATTATATTGTAGGAATTGTTAAACAATGTTTTGCAGTAGCTTATCTGTCCTTGAAGATAACTGAGTTTTTCTCTGTTCAATGTTGGAATATCTTGACCTGCTTTCATTTTATTTCATAGTGCAACTTATAATTCCCTTGAAGTATACTCTTTTTACAAGACAGACAATGAAATATGATAGCTAACTTTTGGTAGCGTATTCGTCCAGGTGGGTGATTTACTTGGAAAATATCCAGATCTTGTGGAGGGATTTAATGATTTTTTGGTACAATCTGAAAAGAATGGTAATATTTATACTAATTTATATCTGTCTATGAAGTATAAACTCTGTAGGTTATCTAATCATGTTCTGTGATGTAGATGGTGGATTTCTTGCTGGTGTCATGAATAAAAGTATGTAAAATGGTTTACTCTGTACTGTTTTCTTGTGCTATATGCTCACCTTTTTATTTTTATGTAAAGTTGTGTGTTCTCATGTGAACATTTTCAGCTTTAACTTGTTGAAAATTTTCTGACCCTGTGTGTTCACCAGAGTCCTTATGGTGCGAAGGACAGGGACCAAAACCAATGAAGGTTGAAGACAGGGATAGAGATCGAGATCGTTATAGGGATGATGGGGTGAAGGAAAGGGACCGTGAATGCCGAGAAAGGGATAAATCTACTGCAATTTCCAACAAGGATGTTTCAGGTCCTAGGATGTCTCTATATTCCAGCAAGGATAAGTATTGGTCAAAACCTATAAATGAGCTGGACCTTTCTAACTGTGAACAATGCACTCCCAGTTATCGTCTCCTACCTAAAAATGTATAGTCTCTAATTTATCTCATTCTAATGGAGTATCTGAGTTTCCCATGCTATTTGTGTTCTTCATGTGTATTACCTGTGCTTATGCAGTACCCAATACCTTTAGCTAGCCAGAGAACAGAACTTGGTGCAGAAGTATTGAATGATCACTGGGTGTCTGTCACTTCCGGAAGTGAGGATTATTCCTTTAAACATATGCGCAAAAATCAGTATGAGGAGAGCTTGTTTAGATGTGAAGATGACAGGTAAGAGCTTGGCAGTGAAGTTTATTTACGCTTTAGAATGCCCGCTTTATTGGTTTATCTTTTATGTGTTGCAACCATAGTTGCTATATTGTTCGGCTTTTTGGTTTTAAACATAACTGGGTTAATTGAGAGACGTGATTCTGTGACCAGCACTCTGATATTATGCTAATCTCTGCTGGCAGGTTTGAACTTGATATGCTGTTAGAGTCTGTAAATGTGACTACTAAGCGGGTAGAAGAGCTGTTAGAAAAGATCAATAGAAATATAATTAAAGGTGATAGTCCAATTCGTATCGAGGAACACTTAACAGGTAATGGGATTTTATGAAATCAATGAAATTTCTGAAAGCATATTTGCAGTATGAGGTAATTTCTTTAAGTTTTCATCATCTGATTGGGTTTTACTTTGTATGCTCTTTTAGCCCTAAATCTTAGGTGCATTGAACGATTGTATGGTGACCATGGACTTGATGTAATGGATGTATTAAGGAAGAATGCACCTCTAGCTTTGCCAGTGATATTAACACGCTTGAAGCAGAAACAGGATGAGTGGGCAAGGTGTCGTGCTGATTTCAATAAAGTTTGGGCTGAAATATATGCTAAGAACTATCATAAATCCCTGGATCATCGCAGCTTCTACTTTAAGCAACAGGATACAAAAAGCTTGAGCACTAAAGGTAATAGATAACTTTTCTCTTCGATTACATGGAATTCTTGATATTAATGTTAAAATAAATGTGTGGTTTTTTAAGCCTGCAGCCTGCAAACAATTTAATCATGAGTGATATTATTGTCATTTTAATGATTTTATTGACATACCTAAATAGGTATTTCTAGAGGGTGAACTCGGCACAACTGTAAGGTTGCTGCTTAGTGACCACGAGGTCACTGGTTCCAAATCCTGGAATCGGCCTCTCCGCTTGTGGGGGAAGACTACATACATCTACCCTCCCTAGGCCTCACTAAGTGGGAGCTTCATGTATTGGGCCGTTGTTTTACCTAAATGTGTATTTCTCCATTAATTCGTCTATAAATTTTATGTGGTTGGTGTCTACTCTTTTCTAATATGCAACATAACATGCATTTGGCATGATTATATTCACTCATTTATATGGATCACAACACACCATGGTTCCTCTTGAATCAGACACTATTGCAAAAGAGAATGAGGGGAATGCTGTTCTTTGAATGCAATGCAACTTTAATATATATATGGTGATCATGATGCATTATTCTGTTTCATTCTTATGACTCCTTTCTTTTGTTAAACTTTTTGCAGCCTTACTGTCAGAAATCAAAGAAATTAGTGAGAAGAAGCACAAGGAAGATGACGTTCTTCTTGCAATTGCTGCTGGAAATAGACGGCCTATTCTTCCAAACTTGGAGTTTGAGTATCCTGATCCAGGTATTCATGAAGATTTGTATCAGCTGATAAAATATTCCTGTGGAGAAGTTTGTACAACTGAACAGTTGGATAAAGTTATGAAGATTTGGACAACGTTCTTAGAACCCATGCTTTGTGTTCCTTCTCGACCTGTGGGTACGGAGGATACAGAAGATGCTGTCAATGCTACCAATTGTTCTGTCAAAAGTGGGACCACATGTGTTAACAGGAGGGATGGTAGCCCTGGTGTTGTTGCTAGTGCAATGAGTCCAAAGCATTTGAATACATCTGGAAATGGGGATGGCTGTATGCCCTTAGACCAGTCAAATTCTATTAAAGTTTGGCAGTCAAATGGTGATAGTGGGGTTAAAGAAGATGAGTATCTTGATTCAGACCGTAGTGTGCGTAAAACTGAAACTTTAGGCAGTAATATGCTGAATGACAAAGTGAACATTAGTGCATTCGCTCCTGATGAATTATCCGGAGTCCAGAAGCAAGATAACTCCGGTGAACTCTTAGTGAATACTAATGTCTCACCAGCATCTGGAATGGAGCAATGCAATGGAAGAAAAAACATAGACAATGCATCAGGTCAGTAAATTACTATTTACTACAAGTCTGATGGCATTGGTTGATTCTTACTCTATCATTTTCTTGTCATAAGAGAAGTATATTAGATGAGGAGAATATTCTTACTCTATCATTTATCTTAAATATTTCGCCATTAGTTTCTTCTTTGTTCATTGTGTTATTTTATGATAATGAATGAGACTGAGATGTATCCCTTTCCTTCAAGGACCTGCTGCTATCCCATCTAGAACTGGTAATGTTACTGTCGAGGGAGTACATGATTTACCTTCATCAGAGGTATGCCTTAAATCTTTCTGCTGGTTATGTCAGTGTCTAGTTAAAATGCACTTGTTCTAAATTCATTTTTGGGATAACTTTGGGTTTGCTGTCAGTGAAGGTTTTTGCACTGTCAGTGAACCAGTTGGTGCCCACCTATTGAAATGATAGTGAAACACCTTCCCTGCTCCAATGATGTGTGATCCTTTCTTTTTCACTAATAGCATATATACCTCTCTTTAGCTATGAGGATGAGCCTTGGCGCATCGGTAAGATTGTTGCCTTGTGACTTGAAGGTCTCAGGTTCAAATCATCGAAACAACCTCTCCCCATGAGGGTACGGCTGTGTTAGTACATTTACCCTTCCAAGACCTCACCAAGTCGGTGCGGAAAGGAAATATATTTTTGGTTTACAAAGCTTTCTTTTGTGTTGTTGATTCCTAAGCGTGTAATGCTTCTTCCCCCAGGCTGCCTATTAGTACTAGTGGAGTAGGGTTGACCTAACTCCATTAGGTATAGGTATAACCTTTCACTTAGTACTATAAACCTAAAATGGAAGTAGATGAGGCTGCATTAATTGGGGAGACCAATCTGGGTTTAAAGCTTAACAACATTGAATGGATCTTGTAGCATGCGATAGCTAATGTACAATTTTATTTCTATGATGTAATTGTTTCTCATATTTTAATTTTAACTACTCGGATGTGAAGGCTAAGCTATATGTTTTAATGGTACAATCAGTGGTTGCCATGCTGTTGAAGTTTTAGGCAATCATCACTCCCCAAGTATTTTCAGCATTCTTATGTTATCATTTTTTTTTTGTCTGAACGTTGATATGCTTATGTTGTACTAGACTAAAATCAGTATGACGTCGTTCGATCTATGTAGCCGACCTCACCTAGTGGGATTAAGGCTTGGTTGTTGTTGTCTTCAATATTTGTCTTTTCAGACTTGCACATTCATCATATGTTATTTGACCAGGCATCACTGCCAGTAGTGATGTACTGAAATTTTCTTTCTTTATCATGGCTTAGGGTGGTGATTCTACAAGACCAGGTACATCCACAAATGGGGCCATCAATGAAGGGACCCAAGTTAACAGATACCAAGAAGGATCAGTTCAACACTTCAGTGGTGAAAGAGAAGAAGGTGAGTTATCTCCAAATGGAGATTTTGAAGAGGATAACTTGGGAGTTTACCGAGATGGTGATTTGGACATAGTGCATAAAGCAAAGAATGGTGGTGTGAGTCGGCAATACCAAAATAGACATGGGAAAGAAGTTTTTGGTGAAGTCAGAGGGGAAAATGATGTCGATGCTGATGATGAAGGTGAAGGTGAAGAAAGTCCTCACAGATCATCAGAAGATAGTGAAAATGTTGATGTTTCTGGAAGCGAGTCTGCTGACGGTGTGGAGTGTTCTCGAGAGGAGCACGAGGATGGGGAACATGATAACAAGGCTGAGAGTGAAGGTGAAGCTGAAGGTATGGCTGACGCCCATGATGTTGAAGGAGATGGAACCTCATTGCCATTTTCAGAATGCTTTCTGCTAACCGTAAAGCCTCTGGCAAAGCATGTTCCCCTAGTGTTACATGAGAAAGAAAGGAATTCACAAGTATTTTATGGAAATGATTCCTTTTATGTGCTGTTTAGACTTCATCAGGTACAAAAATATCTATTTATAGACATAATCCCCACCTTCAGTCAAGGTTTTCAAAACCAACATTGGAGATCCCTATAGTTTTAAATTGAATAGCTGGAGGAGTTTTAATGTTTTCGGTGTGTATGACTATATGTATGATTGTAGACTAGAAAGACATTTCTGAGCTTATAATGCCATTGTATAATGTTTTCTTTTGCTAATCTTACAGACATTGTATGAAAGGATACAATCAGCAAAGATTAACTCGTCATCTGCTGAAAGAAAATGGAGGGCTTCAAATGAGACAAGCTCTACTGATCAATATGACAGGTGATATGCCTTGGAAATGTTGCATTCTCTTGCAAATTTGAAAATACATGTGAATATCCATGCAAGACTGAGGTCTCCTTAATACTACAGGTTCATGAATGCCCTTTACAATCTACTGGATGGTTCTTCCGATAATGCTAAATTTGAGGACGAATGTCGAGCTATTATTGGAACTCAATCATATCTCTTATTTACATTAGACAAGCTGATATATAAACTTGTTAAACAGGTCAGTCAGGTTTATAAATTCCTCTCTTTTTATCTTTCGTGTACTGTTCTATCTTTCTGGTCCTAAAGATATGTCCTCTTTTATTTCAGCTTCAAGCTGTTGCCACTGATGAGATGGATAATAAGCTGCTTCAACTATATGCATATGAGAAATCAAGAAAACCTGGAAGATTTGTTGATGTTGTTTATCATGACAATGCCCGTGTTCTTCTTCATGATGAGAACATATATCGTATTGAATATGTATGTTTTTATTGGTTTTACTTTCTTCTCTACTTAGAACTGCTTGTGGAAAAAAAGTTAAATAAAAGGTGTGTTAACTTAGTTTATTTCCTTGCAGTCACCTGGACCAATGCAAATGTCTATTCAACTGATGGACCATGGACATGATAAGCTGGAAGTAACTGCTGTGTCTGTGGACCCTAATTTTTCAGCCTATTTGCACAATAACTTCCTCTCTATTGTTCCTGACAATAAGGAGAAGTCGGGAATTTTTTTGAAGAGGTATTTGATATGTTAGGAGAATTTTTTGTGCTGTTTCATGCTAATGCTTAGTTGTAGTAGATATTATTTTTCTGAATTATTATAATTTAGTTTATTTGTTCGCTTTTGTAGGAATAAACGTAGATATGCCTACGATGATGAATTTTCAAGCCAGGTTATGGAAGAACTAAAAGTTGTGAATGGTCTGGAGTGTAAGATAGCCTGCAGTTCATCTAAGGTATTTAATATCATAAGATTATCTTCTGCTTATTTTGTCAATATATGCCCATTCTTCCCACAATGTTATAGTTCTGATTTTAAACTTGTTGCTGATGCCTTGTATTCGATTAGAGTACGATACCTGTTGGATTGTGTTTCTGAATTGCCACTCTTGTATTTTCTTCTTGGTATTAGGTTTCATATGTATTAGATACCGAAGACTTTTTGGTTCGGATGAGAAGGAAAAGAAGAGCCTTGCATCTGAAGAGTTCATGCCATGAACAAGCAAAGTCTT
Source organism: Lupinus albus (assembly GCA_009771035.1). Taxonomy (NCBI): domain Eukaryota; kingdom Viridiplantae; phylum Streptophyta; class Magnoliopsida; order Fabales; family Fabaceae; genus Lupinus; species Lupinus albus. The sequence continues at coordinate 3,637,986 of CM020014.1, read as the reverse complement.
CAAGCATTTTTTCAAGAAGGGTACAACGTCTCCGCAGATTGTTTTCCAGTCCATGACAGTGTCCATTTTGAGCTGGAGATGGTATGCAAAAACTTCGAGTAGAATGCTAAACTTTTTATTTTGGGCTTGACGCCATACTTACTTTCAACATATGAAGAGGGCATGGTTTCTTCAAAAGATCAATTTTTGTTGGTTTTCTTTTCTGCTATATCAATACTAAATAAATACTCCACTAGAATTTGTGTTAATAACTGCTGTCTGGTTTTCCTTTTCTGTAGTTTTTTTCGAGCCTCATTAGCACTGGCACTGAATGAGAACTATCAAAGGAGTTGAGCAAAAGAAGATGGTGCTGTTTCTCTGAAATTATTTTTTCATACTTTCGATACCAGCAACCTAATAAAAGCTTACAGAAAGGGTGGCAAGGAGCAGAGAAGTGATTGTTTGATACTGTGATTTGATGGCTGATGGGTTCACAATAATGTAAATAGAGGTACTTTGTGATGTGATATAACTATGGGACATTTTTATTCCATTCATCCATACTCCATAGTTTTGTTATCTTACATTTGTTTTCTTTCCCTTAGCTACAACAACTTTGTTGACGTTATTGATCATGGAACATTCGTTGGCTGCAATTTGCCTGTGACCTTAAAATTATTGCATTCTGTTATTGAGATTCCACACCCCATCCCCTAAAATAAAATAATGTGCCATATCTCACATCTCATTAAAAATTGTGGCCACAAGGCTTTAACCTAGTGGGGTTTGTGTATGCTACCTTATCCCACGAGTTAAGGGACTATTTTTAAGTTTTGAACTCGTCAACTCTTGGTTACTGAATAACAACCTTACTGTTACGTTAAAGGAAGCAGCAGCCAAACATCTCATTGACTATTTATTAATATTAAAATCATTTTTATAAATTTTATACCTATTTAGAACTAGGACCATGGATATCTAGTTGATCTCTCTATAAGGATGAAATGTGTAGGTTCTTGGTAGGGTAGTATAGTACTCTTCACATCCATATCCCAAAATAAGTAACAGTATTCATTTCCATTTTTCTGTAGGTAGTAATTATTCATTGGGCGCCTATGTATCTATATCAGCATCCATTACCCACAATAGAGATATTGTTGTCTTTAGCTAAAAGAATAGAGATGCTAAACATTGGTATTGAATGTGTTGCTTTCTTACCAATTAGAAATATCTTATGAATTAGGGATTGGTTGACATTAAATATTAACCATTTAGTTTCAGACAGATATAATAATAAAACTAATGATTATATACGCGCGGGTATGAGGCAAAATGAGTAATATAGTACAAATTCCCACAATTTTTTGTGGATGATTATCCATTTCTATTTATTGAGTAAACTTCTTACCATTGTGGGTAATTTTTGGGAATGTACATTTTGTCCTCGTCCAATTGCCATTTATATTTATGTAGCAAAGCATCAACCGGTTGAAGATACTCAAACCATTTCTTTTCAAGTTTGTTCCTAAAGAATAATGGAGGGGAGGGAAATGTTTAATGATGATGGAATATACTTCTGAGGTGACTCTTAACCATCTTCTTTTCATTTTTTCCTCTTCAAAACTTAGCTAGTGAATGATCCTTAAATGACTTTGGTCTCTAGCTTATTGTTTAACTAGCAAGTGATCCGTGCATTTGCAGAACATACATTACATATACATTCATATGGTTAAGAACACAAGTTATTTATGCATTTGCATGGTTAAAACACACATATTACGTGTGCATTAAGAAGACACATGTGACCAGTGCATTCACATGGTTAAAAACACAAGTTATTTGTGCATTTGCATGGTTAAAACACACATATTACGTGTGCATTAAGAAGACACATGTGACCAGTGCATTCGCATGGTTAAAAATACACATGTTATCTATACATTCGCATTGCTAAGAAAATACATATTACATATACACTTTTGTACTTTCTTGATTGATTTTCATGCTCTATAGTCTATATATTTGGCTAACTAATAAATATAATAAAAACTTATATTGTTTATTATTAATATAGACGTACATATGAAAAATTTGTTTAATTTAATGATTTATTATGATAATTTCTTAATGTAATTTATTTTACTTCTAAGATATTATTTCTTAGTAGTTGTTAGTATAATTGATTTATTATTTCATATTTTTTTAATAAGTAATTTAATGATTAGTACTTTACGGGTTTAATGATTTAGTATGACAACTTCGAAAATAATATTTTAATATATAGAAATAAAATTTAGTAATAGATGGTCATTGAAATAGAATAGTTGTAATTATATAGTTCGGTTATTTTTCTCAAATTAATGGAGGCCTAAATAATTTAAGATTAAAACTGTTAAAATATTTTAAAGATAGTAATGAAAATGAGAAAATTATAATTAAAATTATAATTTAAAAAAAAAAGCAAACATACTAATTTGCATGTAGTGATTATTATACATTATTTTTCACTTTTAATAACATTATCGATGTCACCCATAAGCACCACATTAAATGACAATATGTGATTCTATTCACTTATGTTCACTAGTTTTATTTCTTTCCTAACGGTCGACGGTATTTATTCAAAATAATTATTAATTGTTAATTAATAGTTTGCAACTGATAAGCGATATTTATTCAACGTTGTCGATATTTATTCACTTATTCGATTACAAAGTACAATAGTATAACAAAATTATTGTCATTATTCACCTATGCAGTTTCTATTCCCTTATGAATTTTCCTTTATTGTTAGTTTTCTACTATGTATTTTTATATTTCATTGTTCACATTAATTACTCTTAAATCTCGAGAGTAATTCTCTCCAAAACTATTATTATTCCATAATTATCCACAATTCATATAAATGATCATTTTAATACTTGAAAAGTTTGTCTAGATGTAAAAAGAAAAGAAAAGAAAATATTAGAATTTATGATATTTTATTATCTTTAATTAACTTATACGATAAATTTGAGAGATAATTAAAAAAATATGGGGTCATTTTTTAATAAATATATAACATACGTAATGAATAATAAATTCAATAAAAATATAAGATAAAAATTTGTATTCATAGTATATTTTAATTTGATAACAATAAAGTTTTGTTTTTACCATAACATATACTCAAAGATAAAAGAATATATTAAGTTAACTTCCATGAAAAGTTTCACATCTCTTTTTTAAAACAATGAATAAACATTATATTATTGACATTTGAATTATTTAAATACACATAATCAAATATCAAATATAAGGAGAAAACTTAAATGAAATGAACATGTATAAATTGACAATGTTGGAGGGGAAATGAAGAAAAAAATTTGGAGGGAAAATATTGATTGTGGTGATGACACATGTTATGACTAATTTTCTTGATTGTGGTGATGACACATACTCTACTAGGATCTCTATTAATGAGCTAAAGAAAATTAAATTGATGTTTTTTTTAGGGTGATTTAGTTAACATATCTAGATTTTTTAATAAATTTAAAAGATAACAAGTCATTAAATATGACTTTTACCATTGATAGAAAAATCAGAAAGGTCTTATCCATAGGTATTATCTCATTTGAAGTTGATATGAGCAAATAAATTATTAAATGTTTTTTCATTGCATGGAAATGCACTTGATGAAAAAAGTAGGCATGCAAATGGGAACTTGTAGGAAAATTGACATAACAATATTTCTCTTTTAACAAATCAGAAGAGGAGCCCCCAATCCCACAACACCAAGTACTGTATGTTTGGTTTTATGCAATAATTGAGTTTAATATATATATATATATATATAATGTATATTCGAAGATAAGTTATCTCATCCAACCACTAAAATTGTGACATGTGTATCATTTAATTATTTTATACAAAAATATTTCTAAAACAAAATAATACAATACATATGTCATTTTTTACTGTCTAGATGAAGTAAGTTATCTCATAGTAGGAGGAGATACTTTATTATGTTATCTTAAATAATTCTTGTAAGAAAGTAATGATACCAAATATATATTATTTTCTATTTAGGGTTACATCCAACTTGCACTCCAACAAATAGTAATGAAAGACACTCAAGTGGTGGCAGTAAAATGAACAAAAATAACTGTCATTAATATTCTTCAAAAACACATCACTATTACCCCATTTCTGTTCATAGTTTTAGTTGCAAAAAAATATCTTTTTGTTGATGAAGTTGACTTTTATTTTGTTTTTTCCTAATATATATATATATATATAGTTTTTGTGTGGTGGTTAATTGTATTCCCACTATTCACAAATAAGAAAAATTAAATATATAAAATAAAAGTTTATTAAATTTCTAAATATTATGAAATGAAAAATCCTTCAAATTAGGAAGGTGATAAAAATAAAAAAAGTTGTTTTGGTTTTCAATCTCTTTCTCTCTCAATCTTGATCTTTCTTCCTCTGTTTCTCTCTCAATTCCCATTCTCAAATTTGAATCCCTAACACATCGACATGGCTCTATCACGCTTCGCATCTTCATCATCCTCTTCTTCAATCTTGAAACCTCTTTCCGCCGCCTTATCCCTCCGCCGCTCTCTCTCCTCCGACACCACCCTCACCATCGAGACCTCCATTCCCTTTACCGCCCACAACTGTGACGCGCCCTCACGCGCCGTCGAAACCTCCCCCTCCGAGCTTCTCACCTTCTACCGCGACATGGCCGTCATGCGCCGTATGGAGATCGCCGCCGACTCTCTCTACAAGTCGAAGCTAATCCTCGGCTTCTGCCACCTCTACGACGGCCAGGAAGCGGTGGCTATTGGTATGGAAGCTGCTATCAATAAGAAGGATTGCATCATCACTGCCTACCGTGATCATTGCATCTTCCTTGGCCGCGGCGGAAACCTCGTCGAGGTCTTCGCCGAGCTCATGGGACGCAAAGCTGGCTGCTCCAAAGGTATTATTTACCATATTTGGTTATGAGTGTGGTTTAAGCTTAGTTAGGTAGTGTTTCACATGCCAACAAAACATAATCAAACATGATGAAATAGTAAGGGTTATTACATTACACATTAGTAGAGTGGCTTTGTTCTGTTTTATTTAGACTGTGTTCGGTAAAACTAGCTTATAACTGTGATTCTGGCTTATAGCTATGGAACTAGCTGAAAGATTATGTGTTTATAGCTGGTTGATTGAATTAGAGTTGTATGGCAAAACTAGCTTTACAAAAGTTTAAATTTGTTAAATGATTTAAAAGGATGGGTAAATATTAGGTTGGGGATAAAAAATGTCACTTACTGAAAGGTAAGGGCAAAACGTGATGTGAATTGTTGGAAGCTCTTGTAGTTTTTGAGAAGTCACTTGAAGTAGGTTTTCAAAAGTTTCAATCTCCCTTCATTTTTATACATATTAGTATTATAAAATGGGGGCAGTTTCTACACACAGTATATAGTATTATGAAAAACTAAAATCCTTCAAGGCACAGCGTAGGTCGGTGCCTGAATGAAACTATGTGTCATTTTCCGTCCAGTTATCACATGTATATCAAATGTCACCTTAGTGTTAGTAGGTTAGTTCAATGTTGTTTCCTTGTTATTTACTATCTCTTGATTTATGTAATTCACTTGATTAGATTGTTTTATGCACTTTCATTATTCAGTTATAATTCAATTTCTCATTTCTCTCTCATTTGTACCATTTTTTCAAAAAAAAGGTAAGGGTGGTTCCATGCACTTCTACAAGAAAGATTCTGGATTCTATGGTGGCCATGGCATTGTTGGAGCACAAGTACCACTTGGTTGTGGCTTGGCATTTGGTCAGAAGTACTCAAAGGATGAGAATGTGACGTTTGCTTTATATGGTGACGGTGCTGCCAATCAAGGGCAGTTGTTTGAGGCGCTTAACATTTCTGCGCTTTGGGATCTTCCTGCCATCTTGGTCTGCGAGAATAATCACTGTGAGTGGTTGTGGCAGGGAAAGTTTGGTGCTTCTTTAACAGGGTGTTGTGAGTTGATTGGTTGATTTGGTTTGTTTTGTTTTGTTTTGCAGATGGGATGGGAACAGCAGAGTGGAGGGCTGCTAAGAGCCCTGCTTATTACAAGCGTGGGGATTATGTTCCCGGATTGAAGGTGAGGCTGAAAACTCTGTTTGGTTTTGATTGGATGATGTTTTGGGATGTCACCTTCATGTTAGTGATTAATAGCCTTTGGAATTTTTGATGTTGTTGGTTGAGGAATGCAATGCAATGCCCTTCTGCCCGGATAATGTGTTGTGTAACACCTCAATTGAATGGATGCACGCGTATCAATCTGTCAGGACTCTAGTTTATTTATGTGAACTATATCGCTGCATCTTTCTGGTGATATGTGATCTGAATGAATGAACATGAAATCTTTGGTGTTCCAATTATGATTATTTTGTCTATTGACAGGGTTTACTATCTTATTCATGCAATATGTTTCTCAGAGTAATGATTTACTATTTTGTGTTGATGGAAATAAGAATTTGTTATGGGTTTGTTTTTAAGGCGTGGTATTATGAAGGGTTGTTTTACACTATTGTTGATGTGGTTATGCTAAATTTTCAGATGATGTATTGTGATGTTATTACAAAATAGTGCAGTGTATGGTTAATGCTTAATTTAGCTTACCCTATATATATATGTGTGTATATGTATATGTTCATTGGAGATGTAAATAGAGGATGGCTACTAAATTATATTATTAACAACCTCTTATTGTTCACTTATTTTGTATCAGATTTATAAGGCCGCATGCTTTTATTTAATAACATGATGTATTGTGACATCATTACAATATAGTGCACTTGAGGATGACTGCTAAATTATATTATTATTAAGAATCTCTTTTTGTTATTTTACTTTATGACCATGCTCCATGTTAGCTATATGTTGTGCGTTTTGGTTGGACATTTCTTTGCTAACTTGGTTTATGTATGTATTTCAAGAGGGTGGGTGTGTACATGTATGCACGACTGTGTGCACATATTTCAACATGGTAATTGATTGAAACTTGTTAATGAATATTTATACTTTGTACAGGTAGATGGCATGGATGTTCTTGCCGTAAAACAGGCTTGCAAATTTGCAAAGGAACATGCTCTGAAGAATGGGCCCCTTGTGAGTAAATTTACTTACTGTAATGCATACTTGAGAGTGTGAACCTTGGTGCAACTGTAAGGTTGATATCTTGTGATAAGAGGTCACATGTTAAAATCCTAATAACGGCCTTTTTTCTTGCGAGGTTAAGACCATGCTCATTTACCCTCCTCAAACCCCACCAAATGGGAGTCGCATGCACTAGACCGCCCTTTATTTTATTTTTAATGGATAACATAGCTTTTTAGATTAAAAGGGGTCAAACATGTGACAAATTTTTTGGTTAGTGTATTAGTTTTAGGCTTTTGCCTTGTGATTGAGTCAAACTTCTTTATTGATGTGAAAATGCATGATTGAGTGGTGTAAAAAAATTTTACCCTGGCAGACACAATGCGTTGAAATTAAACCCTTATTTGGAATAAGTTGAGGATATGATTTATTATTTCATAGATTGTGTTCTTCTAATATGGTTTGTTTCACACATCTCTTGGTCGTCCTTCTATCAGATACAGAAAGAGAAAGATAGTTATCCCTATGAAAGGTTGTATGACTGACTTGTGTAGTTTTGATTAAATGATTTTTTTATTGATTACTCTATCTTCTTGATGATTGTTTCTAGATCCTTGAAATGGACACTTACAGATACCATGGCCACTCCATGTCAGATCCTGGAAGCACATACCGCACACGTGATGAAATTTCTGGTGTCAGACAGGTTTATGACACTCTCCATTATATAGTGCCGTATTCTTTCAATGTGGACGAATTCATTTTTATAATATACATTTGTCATTTGCTAATATGATTATAGGAGCGTGACCCAATTGAGAGAATAAAAAAGCTACTGTTGTCTCACGAGATTGCTACTGAAAAGGAGCTCAAGGTGATTTGAATTAAGCTTGAATTCATGTTTTTTCCTTTCAATTGTGAAACATGATATTTTTCATAGCCGGTTATTATAACCTCCTTAGCTGGGTATGTTAACTTACTAGGCATGGATGTACCTGGTACGGATATGACTTGCGTATGTCTTTGTACGTACTAGGTACATGTTGATATTTTTTCTTTCTATCTGGAAATGGGAATGAGTTTGTCTGGGTGAGTACGGCTTGGGTACCGGGTTGGATGATTTTATCCAGAAATGTTTTCATTTTTCATGCCAGGTTATAATTTTTCACTTGAGATAGCCATGGATATATGTTTTGCTACTTCCCTTTGTTACAATGCAGGGCATCTGATTTACAGATTTAGTCTCAGTATTTTATGCATAACTAATATATTTTAGCTTATATGTGTTTGCTTTGAAATATAGACTTCATTATAGTAGATATTGTTATTCAAGTTTTAAAATGGCTTTCTCTGCTACGTGTAAAAGAAATGGCTTATTTGTCAGTTTCTCTTTTAAATGATTGCTACAATTTTCTGTCTTTTAGATTTTAGGAATAGCTGTTTGAATAGTTTCTAGTGTGTCCCTAAAGTTTCTTCATATGTTTCATTTTATTAAACATTTGATGTTGATGCTCTGCTGAAGATTTAAATTCACCTTCTTTTAGGACACTGAAAAGGAAGTGAGAAAAGAAGTTGACGAAGCCATTGCTAAAGCAAAGGTGAAAACCATATCTTTGCTGTTCATTCTTTTTTGCTCATGTTGTTTTATACACCATAGACTTGCATATGATGTATTCGTTGTATATGGTCTACATTCTTATATTTGTGATCTATTTTGATTTCCAGGAGAGTCCAATGCCGGAACCATCTGAACTATTTACCAACGTATATGTTAAAGGTTATGGGGTTGAGGTATTGATTACATCCCTATTCTTTGTTAATATGAATTTGATGTATAAACAAACCAAATGATGTATTATAGTTTTGCAGTCTTTTGCTTTAAAATTGAGGGAAATATTATTTTTGATATGTGGGATTAGCTTGGCTTTAGAATTTATATGAGAACAGATATGGTTGGATAGTCTGATTCAGTAAATATCAAGGTGTGGAAAATGAACGAATTCTTGGTTTTTCAGCTTTCAAGTTATACTCAAGCAAATTACTAGTTTATGTCGTTGCATAAAATCTAACCTTCTCATACCCGACAATGGTTGAAGTTCTTTTACTCCCCTTTATCCGCGTTACTTGATAAATAGTATGCTTTACTCAACTCTTACATTTTGTGGTTTTCTGAATCGCAGGCATTTGGTGTTGACAGGAAAGAAGTCAGAGCTACTTTGCCATAATTGAGAACTTTGTAGTTTGAATATCTTGCTACCTTGGTACAAGGCTGATCATAATAATGAAGAATAAAAGGTTCTACTGCAGAGGTCATCTCTCTGTGCATGGGTTAAATTTTCTCTAGATGTATAGGAAATTTATTCTAAAGTAGCAATTGGGATGGAAATTTGCATTTTTTGTCATTGTGATTTTGGAGGAGCTGAGAGTCATATAAGGTGACTGTCATTGATGCAACGTGTGTTGCAATTTTGAAGGGTTCATTATGCTCAAACCCTGAACCTTTATTACTCAATTGGTGGCAGATTTGTGCCATTGGTTTTATTGGTTACTCACCCTCATTGTGTTTAATTAAAACCCATTTTTTGGGTAACAATAACTATTATTTCTTTGATCAATTTTCAAACTTTTCATGCTTGCAGTTTGCAGGTTGAATAATTAGTAGACGTTTTTTGGAGTTTCAATTTCCAACATGTGTCACTTAGAAACTAACCATACATGAATGGCTACATATATTGCAGGTGGCAGGTATAATTTATAAAGAAATTACAGTAAGGGTATAAAGGGAAGAAAATGTGATAACATGCTTTCAATTTGTTCAACTTGATCATGCCCTAACTTGATGATATTGAGATAAAGATTGAACACTATTGATAGCAAGAGATGAAGATAGCTGAAAGTAGTTAAAGTATGAGAAATCAAATTTATTAAAGTTATAACTAAATGATACCTTCTAAGAAATGTTAAATCACTTATTAGAGATGAAAAAGTGGTGATTCAGTACTTTGTATTATTTCTATATTTGAATTCCTTAATCAATACTCCAATATTACTAGTAACTTATATTTACAGAAGAAAACTGTACATAACAAAGCTCCTTTTCAATACAATCGCAGAAACATTGAAACCACCTAACAGAAATCGTGGAAAAACTAGGAAGTTATTATTTGCAAGGGTTTTGTTAAACATGATAAGCAATTAAGTAAGTCAATTTCTTCTAGGTATATATAAATACACTTCCATAATAAGGATTACCTTTTTTAATCGCTATCCGATCCCTAAGCATTGATGTCAACAAAATTAATTTTCAGTACCAAATATTTTGTAAGCATTTTTTAAGTGAAGGGAAATGCCAACTTTTGTTCTTTTCTCTCGCTTTATTATCCCTTATTGTGTTCCCTCTTTGACACGTTATTCAGCTTTTATAATATGAAGGTAAATGATGTACAAATATAGTCACTTGTAATGTTATGAAGCCGTCAATTTGTAATGTTTTTATGCATTCTGTTGAGTAATAGCACTTATTTGTCCACTATGAAGTATGTTATAAACTTTTTAAAATATATAATATGTAATATAAATGTTCCTTCAATTGTTATATATTACTTATTTTATGAAGTGATCCTTTAATTGTCATCAACTAATTCTGATTAACTTACCTGGAAACAAAATATAGTTATATCTTCATGTCCTAAGTTAATCACATTCCATTAAACAATATAAAAAATTTATTTTTTTGTTCATGTGATTTTTATACTTAAGTATTACTTTTTAATTATATTCATACACAAATGATAAATAAAAAATAGGATCTTATTCCAGCTCATACACCTGACAACATGTTTGCATAGTCTTACTTTTATTCCCACGTTGCAGGATCTTATGTTAAAGCCAGACAAGGATAAAAAATAGCGTCAGATGAGTCAGGATGCACCATTAACTATGTGTACCATTTCGCAGAGTATCCAATGCAATCTCAAATGCCACTTGCATATTTATTATCCTACTAAATTCTCCTACTAATCATTCTAATTACGAGAAAGTGACATATGTCACTTGTAAACCAATCACTAATAAATAAAGTATCACTTTATGACATATATCACTTTTTTTTAGATATAAAGATTATTATGAAAATTAGTATGAGGATATAACATTACTTATAAATTACTCCATTCAAGATATTATGTATCAAATTATGTTTTATAGGATAATAATGAACCAATAATAATAATAAATATTTAATTTTTTAATTAATATTATATATTTTTATTGTTTCAGAACATCATTTTCTTAAACAGATTTATATTACACCCAACTTGTGATTTCTTATTTTCCTTAGCACTCTAGAGTTATATTTTTTACTTACATAAACTACTTTTATTTATCAATAATAAATATTCTATGTGTGTAAATTGCATTTAACCATTCTGGTTGGGCCTGGTGCACTTTAAACTAAGTGGATATCATTTATTTATATTCAAAATAAAACTTTTATCCGATGATTGGATACTAGACATTCACAACATGGTGTCCCAATAATTGGATGTTTGAAAGCATAATATGAATATATAACGGCATAAATACGAAACATAAAGAAAGAAAAATTACAAACCTTAGGGAAAGACACGTATATTTAATTTTTTTTAAATAAGTATTTTGAGTATGACAAAATTGGATGTTTACAATGCAAAACTTTTCTTTACAAAAAAGACCATGAAAATCATGGACCGAACCAAACCAAACTAAATCATTCATAAACAGTTTGGTTCTTAGAATAAAATTTGCAGTTAATTTAGGTGAATCAAATCATGTATTTATGTTCGATTCAATTACTGAATTGCACAAAAAAAAAATGAATCGAACTAAACTTTCACACCACTAAATAAGATTGGACCTAGGTAACGACAACATCAAATTAGTTTGGTAGGTTTATTAAGGTGTAGGTTTTTATAGACTCAACAAATTGAAAATAGAAATAAGCAGAAATCAATTTAATTAAAAAATTACTTATCCAGGGATTAAAATTAAAGGAAAAACTATAATGACTAAAAACTTATAATTAATACTTATTTTGTATATATAGCCCGTTGATTAACATAACTTTAATCAAATTACATTGATGAAGAAAGCCTCGAGTCTTAGAGATTAAGCAATCTTAAAATATGTTATGACTTTACTATAATATAATACCATATCATAGTGACAATAATATGGCTTTTATACAATGACTAGTCGAACTGTCATTAAACATCAATAATTCAAATTTTGACTCTTGAATTATAACGTTAAAAAAATATGGAAAATATCCAAATATAATAAGACTTCGAGACTCCACAAACTTTTTCAGTTAAAAAGGATTAAAGGAGGGATTAACTTACTCCAAAAGTAAATTTAAAACACTTATTTCAAATCATAGTTATCAATTCTTGAATATATATAATTAAATTGAAACATGTAACACGTAGTCGAGGGAAGTAATGGAAAGAGACGTTATAGTGATATAAAATATAAAAAAATAAATAGTAAAAAGAATTGAATATGAATATTTTATTTTGTACACCAATAATAAACAACATATAAACTAATCACACCAATATGATATGATTCTCAAACCATAAATAGAAAAATCGCACCAATAATATCTATACTATATATAAAATCAAAACATAAAATAATTACCACATGGTGTAATTCTATTTTTCTATTTTGCCCTTAAATTTTTTAATTTATACAAGAAAAACCATATAATTCTAAGTAACTACCATTGGCACATTAACCACATATCTCACATTAAATTGAATTATAATAAATACATTTTTTAACATAAAGTACTCTGAATACAAAAACATTCTAATTATATAAAATAAAATATATAAAAATTGAATATTTAATATAATAAAATATGAATGACAAACTACTAATATAATAAGGACAAAACTTTTGTAACATGCAACATACAGTTTAAAATCTAATTTATGAATACATTAATAAACTAATTACACGTTACCAACAACAAAGAATAAAAAGGAAATGATAAGAAATGAAGATTCCTTGCTTAACCGTGGTTTTGACAAATATGCAACAGATGAAGATCTCTTGTCCCGCTCCACATTTCATCTATGTACCACACCAATTAAATTGCATCATTTACTTAAAAATAAAATTATAAAAACAAAATTATAATAATTAGTGGAAATTTATTGGACAGGAAGGGATATAATTTTTGGGATAGGGGATATGTGTTATTTCATTTTTTAGGAACAAGGATCACCTGTTCCAAAAAATTTATGTCCCCATGTTCCAAGCCAATCATATTACATCAAATAATGTAAAAAAAGTAATTTTCTATTTTTTTAATTTTTATATTAATTATATGACATTTTTTACTGGTTTGAAACACAATGGGACACCATTTTTAGGACAGGTAATCTACAAGGACAAAAAGAAATTGAAAAAAAAAAAAACAAAGTCAGAGTCAGAGTCAGAGACAGTAATGAATGAATAACTCCAATATAAGTAGTTCATAGATTTCCCTTGTCAGTTGTGACAAAACTCCAGCTGGAACTTTTTCTCTCTCATGGTTCCAGACAAATCAAATTAATCTAAACAAAACCGTGTTCTTTCCGACCAATACGGAAAAAGGGAAGAAAAACATAAAGCCAATATATTGTGAAGTTTTTAAGCCTTTCTGTGATGCTTCTTCACATTACTCTAGCATTCTAAACACTTACCCCATCATTTTTTCCTTCCAGATTCAATCTTTCTACATACCCAAAAACCAAAACACTCTCAAATGCTTCCCCCACGCTTAAACGCTGTCGTTTTATCCCTCATTCTATATCTCCTCTTCCAACCCTTCTGCTTCGGTATCCGTTCCTTCCCAACCTCCGCCGTCTCTGCCGCCGGAAACGGCCTCTTCCACTTCATTGAGGCTCCAGATTACAGAAACGGAGCGGGTTGTAGCGGATCGGGTAACCGGGTATTGTCCTTATCATGTGACCCGTCTTTAGTCCACATCGCCATGACCCTCGACTCCGGTTACCTCCGTGGCTCAATCGCCGCCGTGCACTCTGTCCTCCGCCACTCATCATGCCCGGAGAACGTGTTCTTCCATTTCATATCAGCAGAGTTCGACCCGGTTAGTCCACGGGTCCTGACCCGTTTAGTTCGATCCACTTTCCCTTCTCTGAACTTCAAAGTTTACATCTTTAGAGAAGACAAAGTCATAAACCTTATCTCCTCTTCAATAAGACAAGCCCTAGAAAACCCATTAAACTACGCAAGAAACTACCTTGGTGACATGCTTGACCCATGCGTTGACCGAGTTATCTACCTTGACTCAGACGTAATCGTAGTTGATGACATACACAAGCTTTGGAGCATGCCACTCACCGGCGCACGTGTGATCGGAGCACCGGAATATTGCCACGCGAATTTCACAAAGTACTTCACCGATGAGTTCTGGAGTGACCCTTTGTTGGCACGTGTGTTTTATTCTAGAAGGCCGTGTTATTTCAACACTGGGGTGATGATAATGGACTTGGTGAAGTGGAGGGAAGGGAATTATAGGAAAAAGATTGAAGCTTGGATGCAGTTGCAGAAAAAGAAGAGGATTTATGAGTTGGGGTCATTGCCACCTTTTTTGCTTGTTTTTGGTGGGAATGTTGAGGCTATAGAGCATAGATGGAATCAACATGGGCTTGGTGGTGATAACATGAATGGGATTTGTAGGTCATTGCATCCTGGACCTGTTAGTCTTTTGCATTGGAGTGGGAAAGGGAAACCTTGGGTGAGGCTTGATGAAAAGAATCCTTGTCCTTTGGATAGTCTTTGGGAGCCTTATGATTTGTATAAGCTACATCTTGTTCATCAGCACAATATGGCAAAGGAGGAGCAGAATTGGAGTTTTTCTTCTTCCATATTGGTTGGTCATGCCCATGATTTGTTATGATTCTTAGAACATGTGAAGATATTCTTTGGTAGCATTGTATAGAGATTGGTTAGTAGAAGAAGATATTGAAGGGGTTATTGATGGGTTTTTTATTTATTTGTTGTATTCTTTCCGTAGATTTTTTTCTTTGATTTAATTTCCTGTGCTTTACTTTACGTATGAAATTTCATTGTTTTTTTTGTGCTGGTGGAGTCTATCTCTTGGGAACAATTTTGGTGGGTGGGGTTTTCAGTTCTTTGTATGGGACCATTGATTGTAAGTGCCAAATAACAAATAGTTGTTCATTGTTTTATTTGAATTGTGTTTTAATCATATTTTGTTGGCTTTTCTACTTAAGACAAATGAATGATAGAAGCGTGTTGGGTTTTGATATGTTTTATCACAAACACACCCCACAAGGTAGTTGTGATGATTCATTGCCTCTCATCAAACTCTGGATAATTGATGATCATTGATCCATACCATGATTTAAAGCTAAGATAAGATGAAGTGAAAAGGGAGTTCGAGAAAGTGCTTAGATTGCTATATACTTGTGTTGTGCTATTAAGTACTTACATTAGTTGCCTGTGGTAATTTCCATTTACCTAATTTAGACCCACTGAGCACGTGTTATTTGGAAAGTTGTACACTCAAGGTTAGAATCATTGGATTTTTATCTTGACTAGCAATTTTGTTTCATACGGGCCATGTCACGAGTCTGTTGAAGAGGAAAGAGATCCTATATCTCCCATGGTCACCAATTCAATCACACATATCTAATTAGTTTGAGTGTTATTTAATGGGTGAATCTAATCCATGCGAACTTTGTTTAAATGTGAAGTCGGTTTGGCCCAGCTTAACATCCTAACATGTAAAAGTCGGTTTTGGCTATATTATCTTGGCCCGTACAGAAGTCGGTTTGAGCCTAACCGACTTCTGTACATATTGAGCTCAACCCGATATATTTTTTCCAAACCATTGTTCGAAGTTGATTTAGGAAAAATTAACATCAACACCTATCACATTTGGTAAATTAAGCAGCTTGTTGTAGTCTGTGCAGTGAGTTCGAATCTCGTTCCCAACATTTTAACATTTATAGTGTTTTTTAACATGCAGAAGATTAAAAATGTTGGGAGTGGGATTTGAACTCACTTCACATACTACAACAAACTGCTTAAATTATCAAATGTGCTAAGTGCTGATGTTAACTTTTCTTAAACCGACTTGTATATAGAAGTCGGTATTAACACAAAATTACAAAAGTCGGTTAGGCCCAAACTGACTTCTATGTGTTATGATGTCAAACTGACCTAAACCGACTTCACTAAATATTCATTCGTAGGTTAGATTCACCCTTATTTAATAACTATATCGCGTATAGCAGCTCTTATATTCACCTCTAGTTTTAAAAGTCGTTATGTAATACCGTACCAAAATATTGTTCTCCCCATGCTTGTAAGTTGTAACATTGTTTTCCAATGAAGTACAATATGTAATAAATTATTATGACTGATAAATCATGAATCTAATTAATATATATATATATATAAAGATTTATGTACAGTCAATGTATTATATATCTACAATTATTATATTTATTCATTTGTATTACTTTTGTTTGAGAGAAATTTAATGATGTTAAAAAATAAATGGTGGATAATGTAATAACAATGTGAAAATATATTACATGTGTGTATATCTTTTTTTCAATAATTATACAAAGTTATTCGGAATACCTAGGAAAAAGAAAATTATTTCATAGACACATACTAACATTTTTTTTGTCTTTATTGATTTTGAAGTTTTTTAACTAACAATATTCGTCTTTACTCTCTTATAGATGCAGTTTAACTTTTGTTTCCCTTCCTTTGTGTTGATATGTAAGAGGACTTATGTGGCAAGTGTGCTGTATGAAGTCATTGCTTGCTCTCCTGTTTCACCAAAGCTGACCGTATGAGATACGCTGTTATAATGTCAACTCAATTGAAACTATGCATTTTCTTGTGCAATTTAACTAATCATTGATATATACAAATTCATTTAAATATGTTTTTTATCCTATAAAAATTTCCCAGTCTACCTATTTCATCCTAAAAGAATAAATATTTGAACTGCTACATTCAGTTCATAACATGAACTAAAATGTCCACAAAAAATAATGATAAAAATGTTGTAAAAGCTAATTTCACATACATTTAATATATTTGAGAACTGCTAAATTGTTTTGAAGGGGTTAATGAGTTTTTATTTTTTATTTGGTTTATTAAAGTGTGAAGTCCATATTGGATATGAAGAGATAAATACAGTAGTTTATAAGTAAAAAAAACTCATAAAACCACTATGATATCTCACTTGTGACTCATTACTCTTCTCATGCTCCAATAACAATGGAACTTACTGGTGATTGAAGGATCACCCAACGTGGTCTCATACGAGAAATTAAATCCCTTATTTTTGTTTTATACGCATTCAATAAATTTTTGCCACGTGAAGATTTGCAATATATCATGTGCACAAAATTCTATCCATTGAGCAGAAGTGAAGATTTGAAGTTTTTGAACAATATATACGCGAATTGTTATTTGTAGCAATGCATGTCTGCAACAAAAAAATCAAATCAACAGAATATGGGAACAGTAAAGTAACGTTGTTATTACAGTGTTAAACAGAGAAATATATTTCGAAATTACTATAAAAGAAAAACATTCATTTTTGTATAATCTTGAGACGGTTTGTTGGATCTACAGATTAATTTTTTATATTAAGAATCCAATAAAAAGTGGAAAGCAAGGAGGGAGAAACTTTGCTCCACTTAATAAAATAGTAATATAACAGGATGTTTTAGATGTCTCCTTCTCACTTTCATAAAATTCACCAATCTAACATCAACTTATACCTCTCCATAGGATTCCAACCATGGTTGCAAAAAACAATAATAACATATAAAGAAAATATAGTATATTGGTAACCATGTAATATTTATTGTCTCTTAAGTGTCTCACAATCTTTTATTATAAATTCTAATGGATTGGAAAATATTATCTCTCACTAAATTGAACCATGGGAATTCACGACAAAGATTGCATCAGATGCTAATTGTACACCCGGGTTCTGGGCTTCTGGCTATTGGTACCAGACAAGACAAGGCCAGTGCTGGTAACCGGGCTTTAAGTTTTGAGTAGACCCGATTCATTGTGTCAAAAAGCCCAAAAGCAGCTAACTTATGATTATGAGGTTCATGGATGCAGCACAGCCCATCACCCTCAATATCAACCCATACCAAGACTAGGCCCAATGTGTTAAGCCCAGGAAGGTTATTAGTATTTGTTGGAGTGTGTTACCACCTAGGATAATGCTGATGTGACAAAATGGGATGAGGAGGGTTGCTTTGGGTTAATAACGCATGGCACACCATTCATGAAAGTTATTTGCAATGCAATAGTCTTGAATTGGGTCAGGGTCGGGTGAAAATTAATAGTGGAAGAGAGTGAAATTGGATTCTCATTTTAACACTCATGTATATGAGGAAACAAGTCAAACAATATATATGCTAGTGGTAGCATAAGTAACGGAATAAGGAAGAGAGGGTGATAAGGCAAGGTAACGGAATAAGGAAATGTGATAAAATCATAATAAGCCACACAAGTGGATGATGTGTCTGTCTATCTTTTATTCAATTGTAAAGGACTTGTAAGTCAAATCCACCTTTGAAAACTGCATTATTCAATTTTGAGTATGAGTTTGGGTAGGTGAATAAGGCATTAGTTTTATTCAATAGTTTATTCAATTATGTCCTATACGTTATAGGATAATGATGATATATTTTAGTTGAACCAATTCAATCATGGTCCACATGTGGCTCAAGTGAGTCTGATAATAAATTTTGAGACAGTCACATGCAACTTTTCACAAACTAGCTTCCTTGCATTTTCTTCCATGGTTGTTCTCATCTGATCTAATCATTACTGTCTAGGAGAGGTTATTGTGTCTCTCTCGATCTGTGAAATATTTATTGGTATGATTTAGCAAATTGTTATTTACATATCATTGTGTAGATTTTGTATATAACTCACATTTGTCTATATAAATAAAACAAAACAATTCATAGTGATAGTTGTGACTTGTGATTGTGATCTTTCTCCTTGATTTATTGTGTAGTTGAGGCTCCTTAATTTGAGGCAGCTAATTTCATTTACCCACATAAATTATTTGCTAAAAAATTGGATCTTTTTGTTCTCTCTCTTGTTACTATGTCCTTTTATTATGATATCTAAAGTCTAAACTTCTTCAACCTTGGACCACACTGTAAAGCACTAATACTTATTGCCATTAAAAGTTAAATAATCTTTAGGGAATAGAACATAGTTGTGAACTTGTGATCTAGAACCCCCTGAGGAGGGCCTCAACTTACTTTGCACTTTACTCTCATTTGAATTGCTTTGTCTTGATGATTGAGTTTATCATCTTAGGAGTTTCCTGAAGTACCATAACCAGACAAAAGATTCATTACTGTAGAAAAAGGTGAATTAGAAATTGGAAGTAAACAAATAATGTGTTATCTCTTTTTACCCCACAAATCCACATGCACTTGTCCCTTCATCTCATTTATTTATTAATATCATTTGTTCAATTTTTATTTTTAGTTTTCTCTTGTACTATAGTAATTCTTATTCCTTGTCTTTTCAGTGAGATCCCCATGAATGATTGTTCTCTAATTGCTTCTTTACAGGCCATGTTTGTTTTTTTGCATATCTTCTGTGTCTTTGGGGTTGTAGCTGAATAGTAGTAATTTACTTATTTGGGTGAATTTGTGTTAGATGCAACAATATTTGAAGATAAGGTAAAACCCTTTTGTCATTAAGGTTGTTTAAGATTGAAGTTCACATTTTTTTTTACCTTTTATTCCTTGCAAATCTGTCTGGCTATGTCATTAATTGATTCTCCAATTTATGATTGTTAAAATTCTGTGTTTTTTGTTTTGTTGTGAATTGTTCTTGTGTTGGTTGCTTGCAATTATTCACAGAAATTTTATTTTGTTTTCTCCTCTGATATATAACCAGATGGGAGAGACTACTGCTGTTTCCAATTCTACTTTGCAAGTGTCTGTTTCATTTGGTAGATTTGAGAATGAATCTTTGTCTTGGGAGAAATGGTCTACTTTCTCTCCAAACAAGTACTTGGAAGAGGTTGAGAAATGTGCCACACCTGGATCAGTAGCAGAGAAAAAAGCTTACTTTGAAGCACATTACAAGAAGATTGCTGCCCGGAAAGCCGAATTGCTGGCTGAAGAGAAGCAAGCAAAGGAAGAATCTTTTGGATCTGAAGATCGAAATGGTTTAGATCTGAGTGGTAAGACTGATGCAGAATTTGATATATCCAACACTCAAGATTCCATTGAAGGGGCTAAGCAAGAAACCGGCTCTTTTGGCGAGACTGAGATCAGTAGAATCGAGGTGGATAATTCGGAGGAGGAAGTTGCCATTTCAATATATTGTCAAAGTTCATCAGTTAAGGGAGAGAACAGAGAACCAGAATGCAGATCACACAGTTCTGAACAGACCGATAAACCCGAAGAAGCTGTCTGCATAAAACAAGAAGAAAGTCTTAAAGTTGAAGCTGAATATGTGAAGGAGATCTCCCATGCTGTGTACAAGGAGAAAGAAAAGTCTTCCAAAATTCAAGCAAAAGATGTAAAGTTGGATCATCCAAAGGAACATAAGGTTTGGTTTAATTCATATGTCCATCGTATTCATGTTCATTGGAAAATTAGAGTAGTAAAATCATAATTCATAATGGTTCAAGATTGGCTTTTGGTTATCTAGTTTCTTGTTTCTCATAATCTATTTTGGATAGGTTACCTTCATAAGCAATGGAGCCAAGAAAAAGAAGGAAGCAATTCTACCTACATCTAAAACATCTCAAGTTTCCATGCCAAGAAGTTCAAAGCCTACAACAACACCAACCAAAACATTGGCATCTGCTTCTTCAACTAATAAAAGGGGGAATTTCCCATCTTTATCTAAGAGGCAAGCTACTTCGAGTTTGGAGAGCAGAAATGTTTCTAACAAATCTTTGCACATGTCCTTGAGCTTGGGTCGAAGTAAACCTGATCTAGCTCCTCATACTACAATGAGGAAATCTTTCATTATGGAGAAAATGAGGAATAAGGACATAGCAAGTAATCTTGATCCAGCTCCTCATACTACAATGAGGAAATCATTCATTATGGAGAAAATGGGGGATAAGGACATAGTCAAACGAGCATTTAAGACATTCCAGAACAATGTCCACCAGCCGAAAACTTTCGGTGAAGATAGATCTTTGGTAAAAAAGCAGGTAATTGCAAAAAAATCATTATGGATAGTTGTTGTTATCGTTGATAAATGTCCATGTTTATCAGTAGAAATGTCATTTATTTGTTAGTGATTTCCTATATATCTTGGACAGGTTCCTTCAAAGGGGACAGTACCAAAAATTTCAACATCTACAGCACTGAGGAAAGAAAATGGACGGTAAATTTTTGAATCTGCACTATTACGGTGCTGTCATTTGCACCAGTTTCGTTTCCTTAATGTATTTTGCATAGGCTTTTATTGTTTATCTCTTGTATACTTTCAATCATCCCAACAAGATTGTGAATATGGTTATATGCTTAAGACTACCATTAGATGACACCACATTTTTATTTGTAGCTTTCCTTTGAAGAATAGGACCAAGGAAACTACAGATAAATGTTCAATAAATGAAACATAGGAATTTTTTTGTTATTAAAAGTAATTCAAATTTAGTTATAACTTGATTTGTCCAACATATCTCTGTGAAAATCACCCTATTTTTCTATTGAACTGGACCTCCTTCTACTTTCAGATTTGATGAAATCTACCTTTGCTTGTCATTGTTTTTCTCAAATTTTGACTTAAGGCTTTTCTTTTATCCAATATTGTCCACTATCAACTATCAAGTATCAACTTCAGCCCCAATATTTTGTTTATTATTTAACTGCATCTAATTGCATACAGAAGCTCTCTTTTTACACCAGTCCTTGAAGGCTTCTAGATTTCACAGTTTCAGCCCACAGGCTTTTCACCCCTTTTAGCATTGAAGTGAAATACTGATAATGTAGAGAAAATATGACTCAACCCACTTTCCTTAACAAAACATCTAAGAAGATTTCTATGAAAAAAATCTAAAGCTCTATTTTGATTAAAGTATATCGAGTTCAATTTTCTGTATTATGACTCTCTTGAGGTTATTTTTTTGAATAGGCCTACTAAGGTTGACGGTGTAGATAAAAGAAGTGGAGATTCGGTACGAACTGCTATGGGACCAAAAAGTGACATTAGAGCTGAGAAAGGGAAAGAGGTAAGGCTTGGTCTTTATGTTTTTCTCTTGAAAACAGTGTTTTTTCTACTAACCACATTGTACTCTTTAACCTTGTGTTTTCTTATCAGTCTTCAAGAAAAATAGAGGACAAATCTAATGCAAAAGAGGTAGAGAGGACCCATCTCCAATCAAAATTGAAGGTACTCTTTCATGGAACAGAATGTTTCTCCAGAAATGATAGGCACTTCCTATATTACTGCACATGCCATCACTTAAGTGTGTTGCATATATTTATAGTGTGTCAGAGATATTATGCATTATTGGCATGTTTGAACTTTGTATTCCTCAACACAGGAGGAAAAAGAAGCAGAGATGAAAAAGCTAAAACATAATTTCAAGGCCACACCCCTACCAGCTTTTTATAGGGGTCAAAAAGTATCAAAAAGTCATCCAGAAAAGGTATGCACTATACATCTTATTTGATCACTACCATGAAAAAGGTATAGCAGATATTTTCCTGCATAAATTGTACTTTTTTAATGGTTTATTAGATTACTATTTCCCTGTGTTTAAATAGTATAAAGCTATCTGAAAAACACCTTTTATCGATTGCATGCTTGAGACACGTGAAAAGGACCAAGTTAAAGCTTAACTTTTGATTAAAGTCAAGCTTTTGTTCACAACTTATAACTGGAGTCTGGTGATCCTAGACGAGTCAGGGACATCTGTGGGACCTGACTACCTTGTTCTGCTGTAAATAAAACTCCTGTTTTATGCCCAGTGGTTGGTGGGTCACACTAGTGATATTTGAAGCCTTAGGTTTCTT
The DNA here is from genome assembly GCA_009771035.1 of Lupinus albus. Taxonomy (NCBI): domain Eukaryota; kingdom Viridiplantae; phylum Streptophyta; class Magnoliopsida; order Fabales; family Fabaceae; genus Lupinus; species Lupinus albus. Next base: position 3,614,796 of record CM020014.1, on the reverse strand, counting down.
AAATACAGCACTGATGCAAAATTTAGCTGAAGTTGGCTTCCTATTTTTTCTCTCACATATAATTGATTATGATCCACTCTAAGACCTTATTCATTATGTTCCATTAAATGGGCTCTAGGGTATGATTTGTATTCTACTTTTGAAAATTTTGCAATGATATTAGTAGAGCCCTTTACTTGTTAAAATAGTTACAATTGTAATGATTTCTTACATATATATGTACCATAAAAATGGGGGGGGGGGGGGGGGGGGGGGGATTTTTCTAAAACCTTTTTGATCATATGAGGTTTCCAACATAAGGCGAGACTCTTCAAGTGCTTTTCCGTGGGTTTGAACCTCTAAAAAGGGCGGCCCAGTGCACAAGGCTCCTACCAAGTGGGATTTGGGGAGAGTAGATGTATGTAGCCTTAGTCTCGTAAGAGAATGTTTCTACGATTTGACTGCATGACGTCCAGGTCACAAACAAACGACTTTACCGTTGCACTAAGGCTCACCCTTCAGGTTTGAACCCCTAACAATATTTTTTAGTCCTATCAACTGCTGAGCATGGGCTCATTTATCGCTTGAGTCACCCCTTGTGGGTGACAATATTTTCTCAACTTGCACAGCTGATCATGTCCAGTTCCTATATCTAATTATTCTTTTTAAAAAGTTGCTATTATGTTAACAGTTATTATTACATGTCTACTCATGCAGGGTGGTGCTAAGACCGAGAACCGTCGATAGCCCCATAATTAAGGAGAGGGAGGAGGTTAGATACATGAGTTGATCAGGTAGATATGTTCACAGGAAATGTTTATGGCACAACTCAAGGCTATGATATTCTCAATTAGTAAGCAACAGGGAAGAAATCTTGTAGTTATATAGGAGTATATAAACAATGTGAGTAGTAGGAGGAAGGAGTAGGCATCCTTTAATGATAATAAATCTCTTCCTCGCGCCCCTTCTAGTCCTAGGTTACTATATGAGATAGAAAATAGTATTGTATAATAATGCAAAAATTTCTTGTAACAGGTGGAATCATTATTTCTTCTTTCTAACGTGTAGTACACCATATATCTTATATCTGAGTTTAAGTTGCTCCTTCATATATTTTTGTTGTTGTTGGTATTTAAGGTTAAAGGAGTAATACCTGGACAACTGCGTATAGTTGTCTATATTTTGCATGAGCTCAAATGTCGTACTCAATTATTGTTATTTATTGAGGACTTGAGTCAAGATTATTTTTATGGTCAACTTCTTAATCTGTCTTAAAAGTCTCATACTTTGCTAACTTGGCCGTATCCTTATTTTAATTATAAATCAATTGTATGATAATGTAATAACCATTATAACTAACACATTGAACAAATTCATGTGTAGAATAATAATTGATAACATAACCAAGTTAAAAAAAGCAAGAGCTGGCTTTTCCATGGAAGTGAATTTTAACTTTTGAAATAAGATTACTTATGTAGGTAAAAAAAATTTGGAGCCTCATTAATTGTGGGCATTGTATTATGCACTTGTCGCACTCTAAAGGGTCGGCCATTTGCAAGAAAGATGGATGCACTGTTGCCTCTACTGACTGTTACCCTGAACTTGCCTTAGGCATCTTCCTCTTCTGCATGTTGCGAGCGATCTCAATGCAGGCTTGATCAACCATTCCTAGAAAATCCTTAACTATGACAAATAGATAAAAAGGATGTTCTGCACTATCTTTTGAAGCTCCTTGATAATAGTTAGTTGTTCTCTTCACAAGTTCCATTACCCTTGTTTGCTCTTCTCTTACTGATTTCAATTCTTCCTCTGCATTTTCAAGAAAATGGTTCATTCCTTTGACAAAATTCCCCCCTTGGTCACTTCCACACTGTGAAACAAGTTGCTTAATTTCAACCAGCCTAGCTGAGAGTGCTGATGTTGAACCAACAAAGCTATTGTGATCTGTAAGTGCTGCTTTCTTTACATTGGAAAACTCGGAACTGACCCCTCCTACAACAGATAATCCTAGTGTTATATATTCCATTTGTATTTGCTCATTTGAAACAATTGAGTTCTCAGAGCTTCCACTGCTGTTGCTGCTCCATCTGGTATTGCTCTTACTACTACTATGGCTCAGGCTGATATTGCAGTTAAGAGCAGCACGTTTTCCTTCAGAACGAACAACTTCTTCAACCACAAAATGAAGCAATGTAGTTTTTCCATCAATGCTCTTCACATCTGAGAGCTTTCTTAAAGAAGCCAAGTTGAAAGCTTGAGCATTACCTCTATGAGTACCTGCATTCATACAATTCCCGGCCTTAAGCACTGCTTCAAGAAGCTTCACAAACACTCCTTGGTTTCGAAGCTCCTTACACCCCAATTCTAGTGTCTGCAGAAGCTCCTTGATTTCTAGAATCTCAGAGTCATAGTTCAACCTGAAGTGCATGGCATTTAGGCGTTTAAATGCTGAAGGAACAGCTTTGAGGATGTGATACAGGAATGACTCAGCTGTAGCAAGTGTTACTGGGTCTCCTTTATATTCAAGTGTAAAATATTGCTCCTCTTCTGTCGGGGCAACTCTAGCAAGCTTTTCAATGATCTCTGTGTTGAGGCCTTGACCTTCAATGAGTGCATCGATAATGTCTTTTTGTGAGACTGCCATAGATTTCAAAACAATGGCAATGTTCTGTGATCTTCTTTGGTCAAGAAAGAAAGCTTTTGTTAATGGAGCTTTGGCATCTCTGGTTGGACTTGTTGAGTCATTTCCTTTCGAGGTACTTCGGTTGGTGGCACTGTTCCCGAAGAGAGCTTCCATGAGATCACCATCAACCCTGAAGTATTACATTCAAAATTTTAGAATGAATCATCAGCAAGCACTAAGATGGAGGAATCAAAATTTTGCATATATTGATGTTAGAAAATCTAGTGTCTTAGGAACTTAGGATTACCTGAAAGAGCCCTTCATTTTGTCCCACACCATAGAGTGATCAAGATTTGTATTCACCTTATCCCAATGCAAAGGCTTCAATTTTACTTGATCATTGCCAGTTTCTGACATATCTTCACCTGAAGGGTTTCCTCTCTTACTGGTGCTAACTGGCATTCCGATATGGATATGCGGTGGTTTTGATGATGACTTTGAACTAACTGCCTTTGGTGGCGGAGGCGGCGGCGGCGGTGTTTGACTCTTTCTAGCAGGGGTTGGCGGTGGTGCCTGACCTTTTCTTCCTAGGATTGGTGGAGGGGGTGGAACAGGTAGTGTTGCTGCTAAACTCTCTCTATCTGGCTGTGGTGGTGCAGGTAGTGAGGGTGGTCCTTGTGGTAAAGGAGGAGGGGATGGAGCAAATGGTGAAGTAGGATAATTTGGTTTGTGAACAATATTAGTAGCATCTTCAATTGATGGAGAAACAATGGGAGGTGGAGCAGGAGGTAGAATTCTCATGATTGTATATGGTTTTTGAGGAAATATATTCATGTGTGAAGTTGAAGATTTCCCTCTAAGCAGAGGAATTTCTTGAATGGACCCTTGATTTCCTTCATGACAATCTTCTTGTTTGTTTTTGGCACTACTCAAGACCTTCTTCTTTTGGAAATCATTGTTTGAAATTTTATCTTCTTGAAGCTTTCTCCAATAAATCACATCCAAACCATCCTCATCAACAACTAGTCCGTTATTGTTTCCACCACTTTTCTCAAACATATTAACCTGAGGAGCTACACGCCTATCTCCAACAGAAGCAGTGCTGATTCTCTCTTTTCTCCTCCTTGCTCTAAAGCACCTTTGAACTAAAAGGAACAGTAAACCAGAAACAACAACAGTACTTGCTGCAGTTGCAGCTACAGCCTTTGCTATCTTACTGTTTGATGAAGAACTCTTAGATGCTGCCACTGGTCCTTTTGCTAGGAACAATGGTGGTGGTGGTGATGCTAGTGGCTCTGTAGTTTCTATTGGATAGAATGTTTCAATGTTCTGAGTCTGACAATGGCAGGTTGGTAATGCAAAATTATGTAAAACAAATAGAAGGGTCAGTAGGAGAAGCATCATGTTCAAAGCCATAAAAGTAGAGAAGCAAAGATTATATTTACAATGAGGTTTCTAAAACATGATATGCTATTGTACTTTTTTTCTTTTCTTCGATGATCATTGCAAGTTTTTTTCTTTCTTTGTCTTGTGCTATTGGTTCTGGTTGCTGACAGCTTCAAAAGAAGTAAGCTGTTACCTTAAATATTTTTAGCCTAACCTTTAAAGTTTAAATACTGTTACTATTCTAATTCAATGACCAACATGACCCTCTTGCTATTTTAATAGTAGAATTCCATAGCTAGAGTTGGTTTTTGCATCTAAGTTGAAAGTGACTGGTATACAAAGTCAGACATATAATTAAGGTTACAGGTTTGAAGTGGTACGATCATGACTCAAACTTCAAAGGCTTTTTCAAATGCCATTATTTGTCTTACAGTATTCTAAATTATGACTTAGTTTTTGTATACAAATATGGTTATGAAAAAGGAGAAGTCCCTTTTAACTAGTGATCTAGAAATTGGAAACAATTTCATTGTAGAACTTTTAGATTAAGGATTTGGTTGGATTAATAGTCTTACTGGGGCCAGCCCATTAAAAGAGAGTAGCTCACCAAATTAGCTTTATGTTTGGATAATAATGCAATGTCCTAACATATGGTATGGTGGTTGAAGAATGTAAATATAGGCATATTGGTACTCTCATATGATTATATGTGCTAGTGGCATTTTCCTTTTCCTTTTCCTTTTTTCTTTCCTCTTCCACCTTCATATGGTTCTTTTTTATTACTAGCTTTTAGGGGTACCCAATGTCATTAGAGTTACATAGAAATTTACAGTACATACAAGTATACGGTTAAGTAATCTAAGATATTTTTATTTGAACTATAGCGAAATACTTAATTATCTGTATATAAGATTAATAGGAACAAACAAATAGAATGACAAACTCTTCAATACACTTTTAGTATAGTGCGGTTCGTTATACCAATTCCTTTGACCTATCTAATATCTAGCATCAAAGGAATGGTGGTGGAAATTTCTAAAAACACACACTAAATCACTTATTTTAAGGTAGTTTTATTCAAGATACTAACAACAAAACCACCTGAATAATAATAAGATTGTCTATTCTTTCTTAACCACTCTCTTAGTTTTGCTTTGATTACTATTTACGTTGAATCATTCGTGATTTTATAGAAATTGAGCGATTAGGTGAAATTGCTATACAAATACAAATAATAGTTTGAAGTTATATTCAAATCAGAGTTAGAGAAGTTCAAATTCAGACAAGGCCACACTTAGAATGGAAACCCGAAATGGTGAAAGCAGAAAAAGTTAACTCAATGGCTGTTCTCTCACGTTCAACCCTGAAAAGAGCATCATTGATCTTTGTAAGAGAAACAAAAATATGTATTGAAATGATGAAAATTTAACATGGGATGACCTAAAAGACCAAGAAGGTTCACTAGCGCTAACTACATCCCTCATGCAGTTTGGTAATCTAACACACTATTGTATGTTCTTGTTCAATTCTGCTAGTTTTCCAATTCATATGATCATGAAGTTCGAATTCTACCCATCAAGAAATATATATATATATATATATATAGGGATTTACTGACACATGTACACCTCAAAGGAACAACAGTATGTACCTAAAAAATTGGCCTCATGATCCCATAATATTAAATTTGGTGAAATTATATAATATAAAATTTGGTGCAAAGGAAAAGGTTTGTGTGCTCTTCCTTACAGGGACTGAGGTATATCTTGTATAGGAAAGAGTATCCATTTGCTGTCAATAAATTTTAGAATCATATTAGATGTTCCATAATTTACATAAATGAATATATGGATACAGGTAGGTGTTCAGGTTTGTAAGTTAAGAGTGTTTCTACCCCTACTCTATACTTTTATTTTCATCACTAAATGGATTACAATAGTTCGAAACAAAAAATCGACATGCCTTTCAGATTTATATTGCATGTTTCTAACAAAATGTCAAAATCTATGGGAAAATCTCCAAGTTTGTTAGGGTTTTATATTAAGAATGCTATGAGTTGTATGTTGATGATATTACAAGATGCTTGTTTATATAAGTTTCTTGAATGTTTATGTGTTCCTCTCGCTGAGGACAAAATGTTTCAAGAGCTCATCATCGCCCCAAATTTCTTGAATTTAATTATATTTATTGATATTGTAGGATCTCTTGTGGAATAATTTGGTGTACTAGTCTAGCTACTTCATTCTATGCATGGGTCGATTCTATGGAATAATTTGGCTTAGATTTTTTGAGGATAACCAATGACGTATACCAATATGGTGCAGCAATGAGAAAGACCAACTTCCCTTTTGCCAGATTCTTGGTGAATTTATGATGGAATTCCCTGGCTATAACACATTGGATCCATTTGCCAATATGAACGAGCAATGTCCTTCTCTTCCACCAACTTATATGCTAGGCCCTCTCATTGTTAAGTCCATCACTTCACCCATCTTTTATGTTATTTTGATTTTGCTTCTTTTCTTCAACTTTAAGGCATGTTGTACTTTGCTACTCTCATGAGAAAAATATGTATGTATTAATAGTGTAAAAGAATTTTACCATCATTCACCATTCATGTTGAGTCATTATTGACTTTTAAGTATAAGTAATATAAATAAATGATGAATCATATATTGACTGTGTATAAATATTTACATTCTCACTCCACAAATATTATACTACTCTTGAACTAAATAAGTTTTGATAGTATAAGTAATATGCATACCAATATACGATTCTCATAATCTAATTTATTATGTGTAAAATCATTACGAACTCAAATAAAATCATAGTATTATAATCAATATTTAGACGTTTAAAAGAATTTGTCTCATTATCTATAATTTTAGGAGACCCACACAAATTACATCGTAGATATTTATGAAGATTTAAATTGAAGAAAAATGTAATTTCAAATCATTATTTCCATGTAGACGTGTCCTTTGGGTGTATATAAACTGATTCACCCACCCACATGTTCCTACATTCTTTTTTAATTTTATGTAATTCTAGGATACATAGTAATGGTATTTCATGCATTTTTTTATAAAGGGACATGTTATTTGCCCTAATTTAAATGGATATTGTATGAGGATGGAGAGAGTAACTGAAATTATCAATATTACTTAGAAGTGATTGAAGATAAGGGTCCCTAACAAGATGTGCATTTATCAGAAGCCTATATAATAATATTTTTAATGATGGTGCACTAGAGACAGGTCTAATTTTCATTAGTTTGTAATGATAATTTATATATAGCTGCTCTTATATTCCACATAAACCCAAAAGCTAAACTACAAATAAAAGTAAGGACATATTATTTCCCAACTTGCAAAGAATAGGTGAGGAAATTTCCCAAGTTGCTTCTTCTTAACCTCTTATATGGAATCATATCTGGTTTTATCTCATAATTAATACCAGCTAGTGGCAAGGAGAAGGATCACTCATCCCACTTCCTATCTCATTCCATGTACGCAGCCAATGACAATGTTGTTATATGAATAAAATAAAAAACTTAAAAATAAAAAAAATAAAAAAAAGTAAAATTTGGATTGGTCCGAGACAGAAAGTAAGACAGGAATGAGATATGTGATCTGTGTCCCCCGAACAGTACCTAGATTACAAATCTGTGTGCTGGAAAGTTTTTCTCAACTTGTTCCTGGGGCCAGCAATTTGGAAGAATTGGCCCATCCCCTCAAATTTCATATCAAATTCACACACGGATATCCCTTTTGCCCACTTCTCTACTTTATCATTGTATGAACTTGTTGACCCAATTAATGCAAAAAAATCAACAGTAGCAGAGGATTAGTCTATAATAATTATTTGTCTTTTTATTTAACTTTATTTCATGAATTAAACAGTAGGATAATTTTTATGAGTATATAGGAGTATTGACTTTAATTACTCTCATGGTTTGATTGATCTAATGAATAATAATTAAATATTGTTGATAGAAATACAATTTACTTCATCACCCAATAACATCTAGTTCCTTAATTAGTTATGCCAAATTGCAAAAAGTAAAGTTTCAACTAATATATTATATAACATCTAAGTCCTTAGACATGCCTAATTGCAAAAAGTAAAGTGTCAATTCAACTAATATATTATATAACATCTAGGTCCTTAGACATGCCTAATTACAAAATGCTAATATGCGCACTAGCCAATTTATAAAGAGCTAACATGAGCATATCTCAATTTAAAAGTATAAAACCCAACCACCCCTTAAATTTCTACAAAACTCTCATTCTCAAGAGAGTAAAAGAACCCAACAAAACAACATGAGACTTCTTCAATGTCCCTCATGTTGCAACTTAGATAACAAAGAATCACAAGCTCATTCCCATAATCATCTTAACTCAGAATTATCAACCTCTTCCTCACTCTCTTCACAACCAAGTCTTCCTTCTGTTCCTTCACTAACCCCACAATCTCAATCCCAAACCACACACCACAAACTCTTAACCACAATCAATAACCATTCCTCTCCCATCGTTTCCCTCGCTTTACATGGTAAGTTTCTATATAGTGGCTCCTCCAACAGTGAGATAATAAGAGCATGTATCACTAACAATGATAACAATAACGTGGTTGTAGCAATCAGCAATGGAGTCATAAAGTCTTTAATTGTTTTTGGTGATAAACTTTTCAGTGCACACCAAGACCACAAAATCCGTGTTTGGAAAATTGAAACCAATAGTTCTCCAAATGAAAGATACAAATGCATAGCAACCCTACCCACTTTCAATGACCGAATTTCAAAGCTGTTTTCTTCAAAGAACTATGTGAAAGTTCGACGGCATAAAAAGTACACATGGGTGCATCACGTGGACACTGTTTCTGCTCTTGCTTTGTCAAGTGATGGTTCACTTCTTTACTCAGCTTCATGGGATAGAACATTCAAAATATGGAGAACCTCAGATTTCAAGTGTTTGGAGTCAGTTAGAAACGCACATGATGATGCCATCAATGCTTTGGTTTTGTCCAATGATGGAGTTGTTTACACTGGATCAGCTGATAAGAAGATCAAGGTATGGAAAAGTAGTGATAATAAGAATAATCATCAAAAGCAGCATACTTTGTTAGGAACATTGGAAAAACATAAATCAGCAGTGAATGCATTGGCTCTTAGCACAGATGGGTCAATATTGTATTCTGGTGCATGTGACAGATCAATTTTGGTATGGGAAAACAAAAGTACAAATAATAATGATATTAATATTAATATTAATATTGTGTTAGTGGGTGCATTAAGAGGGCACACAAAGGCTATATTATGTTTGGTGGTGGTGGCAGATTTGGTATGTAGTGGTTCAGCTGATAACAGTGTTAGGATATGGAGGAGAGGGATTGAGTGGAATTATTCATGTTTGGCTGTATTGGAAGGACATAGAAAACCTGTGAAGTGTTTGGCTATTGGAGTTGAATCCAATAATGGTGGTCCTCATAATAATGATGATGATAATAATACTAGTTCCTATCATCTTTACAGTGGTAGTCTTGATTGTGACATTAAACTCTGGCAAATACGTACTATTCCCACCTTGTCTTGATTCTTTCTTTTTTCTCAATATATTTCCTACTTGCTACCGACTTTGTAAATGTAATAAACAAATTTATAGCTATGTTTACATGTATTAATTGACATTCATATTTTTATTTTTATTATTTCGAGATAAATATTTAATTGACATTAGATAAATATTTAATTGATATGCATATTTTTATTGGTTCAAAATATACCTTTGAACAACAGATTTTGTATATATTCCCAAATATATGATGTCTGTGTTACATAAGCTGTATTACATTATTATGGGGAATATAGCACAATTATTAATATAAAATAAGCATGAATTGGGTGTCATGTAGTGAAGGATTAGATAAAAATAGTGGCAAGTGGCACCGTTTTTTGTTTGACTAAAAAAAAGAGACAAATTTATGACGTTGGAAGGAGCTAAAAGGAGTGGATAGTTGTCCAGTACTAATTCTTTCAATTAATAAATAGACAAATAAATTTTTTTTGTGTATTATAAGGGTAAATGTGTAATTATTTTTTAAATAAAAAGGGCAAAAATGACATTGCATCTTCTACTTTCTTTGTTTTTTTGTACTTGTCTCTCCATTAATAAAGAGAAGTCTTACTCATAGTTGTCCTACCCCGTTTGCATGCTGGCGCAATTCTCCGGGAATTTGGATCCTCTCTGTTACCACATTAAAATTATAACATGTGTCCAAAATAAAAATCTAAGAGTCATATTTTTAACTTATATTTTAATAATATAAATTACAATCATCATTTCCCCTAATAATCCAGTACTGAACTATCTAATACTGGAGATGAGTTAGGCTGGCACTCCCATAAAGAAAAATATTGTATTCGCATCAAAATATGTTTTCAATATGATTTTTATTTTTGATAGGAAAATGTGTATAAGAAGATAAAAACTACATAAGAAATACAGGATCAAATATAATAATAAAAATCATGTCATTTTTAGTTATTCAAATATCAATCATTAATATAAAAAGGGAGGGATTCACTTACTCCAAGAAAGTGGAAATACTTACTCCATATTTTAGTCATCTAATTATGAAAAATCCAATGGTTTATATTACTCACTAATACAAACTATTGAATTTTTCAAGAATGAACGATCATGATGTAAATTAGGTTTTTTCCACTTACTCTTACAGTAAGTAGATCCCTCCCCATATAAAAATGTTAGTTTATGTTTTTATAATTTTTTTAATACAATAATAGTTTTTAATTAGATTAGTCATCAAATGAAAATAAGATAGAAACTAATATGAAAGAGGTGAAATATAACGTGGAATTAATGTAGAAACTTATCTATCAAGTCCTCTTATATATGAACTCTGAGTAAGAATACTTCCAATAGACGATAATGTTAAAAATAAAACCAAAACAATATATGAGTGACATTTATTTATAACCAATAGTATTTTTCATCTTATAAATAAATAAGGAAGTAATCCATTTTCTTACAGAATATTGTAACTTTTTAATTCTTTTTTATTTATAATGAAATTATGTTGATAGTGATCCTTCAACTAATGAAGATGATTTACTGAAGATTCTAAAATAGGTACTTCTTAGGAATGAAATGAAACTATTGAATGCCAATAACTCGAAATCGTGGCCAGTGATTAGATAACATAAACAATTAATAAATGAAAGAGGAAAATCAGAATTGGTGCAAGGAAAGAGGGAACAATGCTTTGCCATGATGGTTGGAGAATAGCCTGTTTCTGTAAAAGTACTTAAAAGTTTAAGGATTTTATAATAATTTGGAAATATCTCTTGTCATCTCTTTACCAAATTTTCACGTAATTCATCTGTCTTATTTTTTCAATTAATTAATCACTTATTCTAGAAGTACGGTTCATCCATGCACAAATTATATTTATTTATTTTTATAAGAAACCATAAAGTACAAATAAAGTGTAAATAGTAACTAAATCTTAACGTGTAAACTATTTTATTGGTAAAAATTAATGGTATCTAAATTTTTTCTTTGCTTTCATACCTAACGTAAAGAAAGGGGTCGACATACCTTGCGTTCCATAATTGTACTTGCAGTTTTTAAATCATGGAATCAAGGTCCACAATTACAATAAAGGTCTCAACATTATGAAATTATTGTTTTGTCACCATATAATTATGATGACATTGAAAATATTTAAAGGACAAAACTGTCATATCATATTTTTTTTTCTTTGTTTTTTTCTGCATTTTCCTCTCCACTACTAAAATGGATTTTGACTCTTTGGAGAAAATGTTTGTTTGATATTTTGGTAGAACGTACTCATAGTCTCTAGGAACATTTATTTACATTCTCTAGAATGACTTGGAATTTTGTTTGATTTAAAATGTGTATTCTGATGAATATATATATATAGTACATTTATCAAAATGCTCCTGACACATAAAATGATATTTGAAATAATTAGGCGACCATCACACTTATATAATATAAAAGCATATATTTATAATTTTAATGATTCTTCGTATTAATATTTATGACCATAAATATACTATAATTGAACTCAATATTAATTTTAAGATTTAATAGAAATTCAATGATAAATGTACTCTATAGTGATGGCTCGTTTTGCGAACATTACCCTGGTAAGCAAACTTGAATATGTGGTTATTGCAGCATAAGTCAAAGTTGTATGTAGTAATGCTCCACATCACTTACCCCGTTGTTTATTAAACTATTTTATTTGGCATAAGCATGTAATAATTTGATGGCAATGAGCACAAACTTTTATATTTAAATTTCGACGTTATTCATTTCTAACTTTTCCCACTTGTGGAGTGGAAAAGATAAAGATATTTAAATATACATGAAAATCTATATAATAAGCATGTGCCTGCGGGAGCATTTCTTTCTATTCATATTTTATACAACATATTTAAAGGACTTTTCCCATATAACCAATGGTATATCAGCAAAAATGTAATTGATAACAAAACCATTCAACGTCACATTGATTGCTTTTATTAATATTTTATCATATCCATTTGTCAATTTGAATATAGGAGTAGTAGGTCTGATATAATATGAATTAAAATCTTATATCAATTTGTCTCATTTCTCTATCTCAGACAATTAAAAATTATTATATAAATAAGAAAAACAAAAAATATTATATTTATATTACTTATTAAAGTGTAATTCGTTTAGGATATGAAATTTAGAGAGATTTGGGATATGTAATCATGTTTAGATACAATATGTGTGAGAGATTTGGGATATGTAATCATGTTTAGATACAATATATGTGTAGTAGATTTGAAGTGTTTATTTTATTACTAGTGGATTGGAAATTGGGTTAAAAGTCCAAGGACGCAATTTTAATATCTCACGTGTCTCCTCCAAAACATTGACTTTATTCAGAAAAACAAGGCATTGATGGAATTCTACTTATTTATTAATCTTCAATTATCATCAACTTTTCTTTTTTTTGTATGAAAGTTCAAAATTTCATCTTAATGAGGTGATAGAAATTTATTTTCCTCACTCTTGGAACATCCTAAGAAATTGTTGAATGAAATTTAACTTCTCTTTTTTGAAAATGGATGTTGAATCCATCTAAGTGCCTTTCTATTTTTAATTTTGCATATCTGAATAGGAGCACCATTTGTTTTTGTAATGTATTCTTTTCATTTTTAATAAAATTCATTACTGATCAAATAAATGTATCATCAACTTGATTGTTAGATGATTAATTTCCTTAAATATATGTTAGATTCCAAATAATACAAAATAATAATCTTCTAATTGGGGAAAATGATAACCAGTCATTAATTCTGAGGTAGATTCATGTACCAGTTTACTTTCCCATAAGTCTTGTGTTATACAAATTTTATCCACGTTGAAAAGCATAATAGTAAAATGAATTTTCTAGTTTCTTTTAAACAGTATCTCCTGGTAAATTTTAAAATTTAAAAAAATCGAAATAGATAGTATTCTGAGAGTGTAAACGGGATAAAAGATTTAATCATAATCTTTGACCTTGAATTCATTGTAACGCAATAACATATGAAGGTCGAATAACTTAGAATATTCTTGATGAAGAAAATATTGCAGTTCTCATGTTTGAAAGTAAATAAGAGAAAATGACTATAGAATTTGTACCTAACAAGATTAAAAAATTGGAGTGGTGTGATCTTAAGATTGTGTTTGTATATGCATTGTTTAAGTCGTGCATCTGGAGTGTTAAAACATCTTAGTGATTGAATCTGTCAAGCCTTATTATAAGCAATAATTAGACCATTTCTATAAATATCTCACTCGCTATCATGCAACAAGTTAGGCTTTAGAGGGAAATGAATGGAAATAAGAAATTTGAGAATCATTTTACAAGTGTATTTCACAACTTTGAGGTCTTATTATTCTCTTTTCTCTCCTCCAAAAAAGAATAATATTATTAATCACACTTTGCAAAGTTAGTATAAGAGTGTGATGATAATAAAAGAAAGATAGAAAACAATTATCAAAGACATTGTAAAGAATTCGCAACCCATTCTAAGTAAGATATTGAAATTAATTTTAAGCTAGATCAAAGCTTAAGCAATCTCATAATGCTTTTAAGGGCCAATATGTTTTGCTCGAAGCAACCACCAATTAGGATTGCATCTTCAGCCAATTGGAACAAGGAGACATTAATATTGTCGAGTCCCACCTTGTCATGAGTAAAAGATGTTGAGAGATAGCTTGTCTCATTAAATCAGAAAGACTTTGTGCCACAATTAAGAAGAGAAAATGTGATAAGGGGTCTCCTTGATGCATACCACATTGGAGATGAATCCCCTTTTTAGGTCTGTCATTAACAAGAATCGAGGTAGTTGTAATAGTCAGATATTCCATAATCCAAAGTAAGATATCATATTGTCGAGAAAGTTCCAAAAAACAAAGTTGAAGTCTTTTCGAAATCGATCTTGAAAATAGTACATTGACGCTCATTTCCCTTAACGGAAGATTTTGTTTAGAATAAAGATAAGAAATTTAAGAGAAATTATATGACATATATCATTTCTCTTCTACAATCAATGTGTGAAGGACGAGTAAGACTCTTCTCCATTAATGGAGAGGTAAATACCCAAAAATATAAAAGAAAGTGAAAGATGCAATGTCACTTTTGCCCTTCATACTTAAAAGAAGATTATACATTTACCCTTATAATACATATAAAAAATTCACTTGCATCTCTATTAATGGATAGGAGTCCTATTTGTGAAGGACATGATAAAGTCAACTAAAGTGGGTCCTTTAATTACATTTTTCCTCTCGTAACTTTAAGGAACATTCTCATTCCTAAATTCTTAGATATGTGATTTACAGGACCCGCGTCTCGAATAACAAAACGGGTCCACTGAAACCACGATAATGATAAATTCCTGTCTTTTCCTACAATCTTTTCAATTTTCCTTTGGGTCCTACAATAATGCTGTGCTGACAACCTTTTCGAGAAAAAAAAAAAGAAATTCATAACCATTGCTTCATTAGAATTTCGTATAAACAATTATTTTGAGAATTTATTATTACCAAATATAACAGTTATATGAGGATCTCACTCTATTGAGCGTTGGCACTGAGAGGGAAAAAATTAATGAGGGTACCCATAAGGTGGTCATTGTTGGGACTTTCATGGCTGCTGCTATGTACAAATTCTAAAGATGCAATGGTGACTATGGGATTATTAGAGGTAGTAAAATTATCCATAATATATATGTTATCCAAATTATAAAAAAAAAATCATACATGAGATAATGAATTTAAATGGATGGTTTCTAATGGATAGATGAATTTGAATTCATCCATTATATCCAGTGATATCCATTAATATATCTATTTGGATGAATATCCAATTCATGAGGAATTTTTTTAAAAAAATAACGTTATTTGCTTTTCAATTTCATTTAATATTCAATAAAATTAAATTTAATCAAATCTATCTATGATTTTCACTCTCATTTTTAATATTTTATTAAATTGATATCAATTATAGAACATATGTCTTATTCTCTATGTCGAACTAATCATATATTGATACATGAATAAAAAGAAATCTTTTATAAACAAAATGTAACAAAAATTAACATTTTGATTAGTTGAGTAGAAGAAATATGATCTTATAATCTTAAAAGAATATGATCCTTTTAACTTACCACTAGACAATAGGCATAATCTTATAAAACTTTTCATAAAATACAAAGAGGGTTAAATGTGAACCTACAACTAATTGGAAAATGTTAGATCCTAACAGAGTAATACATTCATTAGGGTGCCAGACATACTAGTGCATTAAGGCAAAGTAATGATCCATACTCGTGTAAACATATATACAATTAAAAGCCATTGCTTAAACATTAATTTATAGATAAATTTATTTATATTTCCAAAAGATGGCTGGTATAACCACCGGCAAAGAGTTAACGTAGTGATGTAAATGTGACATTTATCCACATTAACCATAGTTTTAATTCAAATAATTAATCAAAACGGCAATGGCTTTATAAATTTCATCAACGTAATCATATTTGTAATTGATTCATTTTCTTAATCATTACAATAATGGAATCATCTTCACTCTCACATCATTCACATGTATCATGTATGTATTGTGTAGTATCATCCATTGTCATGAACTTTTATCACAGGAGCTATAGTGAACTCTAATAAATTTATGTAGTTTTGCTTTATGTACTAAATTTGAAGTGTTTGATTGATTTGGGTTTTACTCTAATAAAAAAGGTGATATGTGTCAAAACTTTTCCAAATATTAACTCGGAATTGTAAATAATTAATATATATTTATCTCTGCAGGATAGTAAATGTTCGAACCTTTTTTTAAATATATATTAGTTTGAGTAGTGATTTAATTACGTTTTATTTGTTCAATTAATATTTTAACCAATTGGCATTTATTTTGTTGATAATGAATCTCTTTCTGTCATTATTTTTCTTTACGAAAATGAAGTTCTTTAAATGTGAATTTTAATCTTAATTTTATTGTGTCTAACTGTATTACTCAATTTATTCCTATTTATAAGTCATATCTACCTATTTCAAAAAGATTAATAAAAATAGTTACAAATGATTATCACTAAAAAAATTATGAAAAATTACACAAACATTTTAAAATCATCACTTCATCATTTATGAGAAAAGTGAAAGATTTACAGGAATATGAAGACAATAATTTATGTAAATAGAAAGCATTATAAATATATACACGTTATACATAAAAGTAGATTTTTTTTATTTCTTATCTATAAATCATAAAACATTATACATAATTACAAAGTCAGAATCCCCACTAACAACTAACAAGAAACAAAAATTTTAGAATGAGTTTTTACACTCGACAAAGTATATTCACCTAATCTAATTATATATTAATATCAGTGCTATTCCACTCATATTCTTCACTATTGTTTGTAGTATTAATGATTTTATAATACTATTTGACATTTCTTCTAAAATTAATGATGTTGAATCTCTATATTGGCCCACAATGTACTCCTCTACTTTCACATTTATTTAACTTTCCTTCCTTTTTTTTCTTCTTGTGAGGCCTCGTTTTCAAAACATAAATTAAATAAAAATTATATATTTTCAAGTGCCAAAAAAACAATAAGCCTATTAATTTTTTAAAGCTTAAACCAAATGCAAGCTACAATTTCTCACTTTATGCAACATGATTCTAGATGCTCTAGAAATGGTTTTCTAAAATTGCCAAACATGTTGTAAACAAGAATAGTAGTTCTTTAAAATCACTTATGGATTCTAGTTATAGCTGCACTTGGAATCGTAAAGGTGTACATTGCCATCTTATCCTGAACTAGGGTTAATTAAGTTTCATCCAGGAACATAATGATGATTAAAACAGGAAGATTGAGAAATTGTAATCAGATATATTTGGACCTTCCAGTTGAGTTTTCAATGAGAAATAATGAAAATAAAAGACTTTAGAATAATCTTATAAGTGTAATTCATATTTCTCTATTTTTTCCCCTCTTAAACAAATAAATATAAGATTTATAGGATAATAACATGATAGCGTGGTGATGATATTTTTAACGGATTGACTTTGATGTGAGGAATAAACTCTCCCTGACTTTTGTTTCTTTCTCACCTCACCTTTTTCCATGAGATTTAAGTGCAATATCAGTCATTTTATTTGACTATGCAAGTACTACATGACAATTTCCCTTTTTAACTTGCACATGGATCACCTGTCTTACTCATTGTCTCAATCCCTATCTCAGGTTAATCAGAATACTGCTATATGAATAAAATATAAAATACAAAAATAAAAAGTAACAAAAATCATCATTTCGATTGGTTCGAGACACAGACTGAAACATTTGGTCGTTGTCCTGATAGCTGACCTCCATACAGAAAACTTTCTCTATCTTTACATAAAGAATGCATTAAATTATTATTGGCATAGTTGATTTATTTATTTAAACGAATTCTACATGGGGAAAGTACATACATTACCGACCATCAAAGTATTGATCGAATGATATAATGTTCTGCTGGTTTTTCAAGATGACCAAAAAATTAAAGGTTTGATTCATAAAAAAGACATTTATTGGGAGGACAATCATACATCCCGAACAATACTTAATTTATCTAAAAGTAAGAAATATAAATATGAGTGAATTAGGTTATAAACCCCAAGTTTGAGATATTTATCTCTTCCTTTAACGCAAAAACACACAACAGCAATCATCATGTCTTCACCCCTCTTCCTCTCATCATCATTAGTCTCTCACTATCATTATCACCACCGCATCTTTTACATCCCACCAACCGCACCAAACCCATCACTCGCTTTCTCTAACCTCATAGAAACCAAAACAATATCAGTAAACAAGAAGAAGGAATCAATAGAGAAGAAGGGTTACAAGACTATGAAGATGTCTTCTCTCAAGAAGAAGAAACCCTACCTTGATTCATTTCAAGCCTCTTCTTCTTCTTTATAGCTTCTCATATCGGGGAATTGAAGCTTTATGGTCCGAATCTCATTGTTTGTTAGATCAAGCAAATTTATCTATATACTATATAGTATTATTATATCTTCTTGCACCTTTCTCTCTCTCTATATATATGGGTTGTTTTTCATCTTTTAAAGCTTTGGTTTGATTAAATGAGGTGATTAAAGATTATATATGGAGTTGATATTATATATAGAGTGGTACATGGTTTTCGAGCAAATTTAATATGAAATTTGTTGCTTCAGTTTAAGTTTTTTTAATATAGTTGAGTGTATAGATCTGGATTTCCATATCTATGTATAACAATAAATGTTACTTATGAAAAATAAATGTTGGATTGTTCAAAACTATGTAATTGTCTGTACTAAATAGACTTTAATGTGCATGACCTTAAGCCATAATCATGTCTGTTTTGTTCATTTCTTATAGTAGGTTTTTATTTTCTTATGTTTTAATATTCTTTTATATTTTTGGGTGTTGACATGTATTGTTTTTCTTCTGAAAAGGAAGTGGCTACACAGGACTTATTTCTTCGAAGAAATATACAAGGTAAGTAAAAAATCTTGAGTTAAAAATCAAGACAATGATGCTTGTTAACAAGTTTTGTAAGGAGATTCATAAGGTGGTCTAGTAAGGATAGAAAATAAAAGAAGTTATGAGTTTGAGTCTAGCAACAAAAAAAAAATGAATTTATAATATAATTTGATGGTTATGGGAAAAGATGTGAATGAAAGAGGTTGAGTGAATGATGTAAGTGAATGAAGTTAAAAGTTCGAATCTAAACAACAACAAAATACTAAGATACTAAACAATTATTGTCGATAAAAAACAAGTTTCTCCTCATTCAAATTTCCATAACAGAAGATACCTTCTACAATTTTGTTAACCCATCCATTTACGTACTTAAATCTGTTAGATTTGTGTAGAAAACATAAGAATTTTTAATAAGGATTGTTTTCTCTGATTGCACCGTGATTTAATTAATTAACTAATACAATATAAAACCTCTCGTCCTGGTATTGTTTTCTTATTTATTGGGTTCAAATTAATCTCACCTCATTATTTGTCCAAGTATATATGATTCTCATGAGTTGGCACAGTATGAAGTTTTCCTTTTTATCAGAATAGTTAATTATTGAGTCGGAAATTATGGAAAACTTTAATGATAACTATGACTCCATCCAAGAAATTAGAGGAAAAAAATAATATATAGAAATTATATTTGATTTTTTACATTATCATAAGTGAGTCAAACTCAAATAAATAGTTACAAAGATAAATTTGTAGTTAGAAATTCAGCTAGCATGAATTGCATGTTCGATTCTGTTCTAACACTAGACTTTTACTCAATGGGGTCCTATGGATAACTTACAAAAGTTTAAACTCAACAACAATTAACTATCTATTGTTTTAAATCATGTCATAAGTTTTGTCCAGCACCAATAATAACAATAAACCAAAAATAAAAGATGAGTGATCCACTTACTTTAAGAGTAAGTTTTTTAAACTTATTTCATATCTTAGTCATTAATTCTAAAAAATCTAATGGTTTATATCTACTCACTAATTCAAACCATTGAATTTCCCAAGAATTGATGGATATGATATAGAGTGAGTGTTTTAAACTTACTATTGGAGTAAGTGAATCCCCTTCCAAAATAGAAATATAATAAATTTTTAAATTAACATAACATGTTTTTATTGATGCGAGATATGATTTGGTACTAAGATTCATGTTTGCTTAATCTACCTTAATTAGTTAAATGGGATTCTCCCAAATATTAGAATGTGAAGTGTGGATTGATTTGATGATTTATAATTTTTTATTTAAAAGTAATTTAAAATTTAAACCTTTTAAATTTTGTAAGATCACATGTTACAATCGATACTGGAAATGATTTAGTTACTAATTAGTGGTTTTGATTTAGAGTTATGGGTATGGAATTGCATATATAAATTAACTACTCTGAGTAAAAGCTTATTTCACTGAACTGAGTGAGTGGACCAGAAAGAATGTCCAGGCCACAAAGGTAAATTCATAGTGTTAAACGAGGAAGAAGGAACACAAATATTTAGAAGCAGCTACACTAGCTCTTTTCATGTGCTCCTTTAGTTTACTTTTTCTCATGCAATGTATCATCTTCTATTGTGATTGCTAATTATTTCATAATTATGAAATTTTAATAGATGAGATATTCACTTAGTCGTAAGTTTTTTAAACTTATTTCATATATTATCAATCAATTCTAGGGAAATTCAATGATTTAAATATACTAACTAATTCAAACCATTAGATTTCCCTATAATTGATGGTTAAGATGTAAAATAAGTTTAAAAAACTTACCCTTAAAATAAGCGATCTCTCACATTTTAATATATTGTGTTTCTACTTTTCAATTAACCAATATTTGGACCCTATCCATCAACCACAAATTCTAAGCTTACAAAAATTTATTAGTACTCATCAACCACTCTCTATTACTCAATAATTTTATATTCTTAATATGAGAAGATATTTTATTCTCTTATATAATTTGTCACCATATTTTTTCTTGGAAATTGTACATTTTGAGAGTTTTGCATAGGCAAAATAAAAAACTGATTTCGCTTCTGATCATTCATCCATGAAATAGTAATATTTACTCCATGATTTTGTTACTTACTTTGGACATGAAGCGTCGCTTTGAATTGGTTGTGATTTTAAACAAGGTTCTAGTACAAATTCATCACCTTCCCTTCCGTTACGATTATTAAACATTTCTACCAATTTTTTAACTAAAGTGCTAAACAATATAATTTCAATTGAGGATATATCTTACAACAAACTTGAGACTATAGAGTAACTTAACACACATGGTAACGAAATTAAAAAAAAAATGTTATATAGTCTTTTCAATCATTTTTAATAAGCACGCCAGTCTAGTTGTTTTTAATAAACTTAATACATTTTTTATATAATTGTTTTTATTAATTTTTTGTAAGAGTATAATAAAGTGTAACATTCACCATTAATTTGTATTACTTTTTACATTTTCAAAATGTTCAGTTATTTTTTAGTTTATAATCTTATATATTATAATCATATATAAATATAAATTCAATCTAAAGCACAATCTATACCAAATACATGTTAAGGCTTTTTAAAAAATCTATTAAAATTAATATATATAGAGCTTTTAAGTCATCTAAAATCAACGGAGCTGCTTAACTGTATTATATATTTATGTTATATTAGTTTGTATCACTAAAATTATTTTATGTAAGTTTTGAATATAAAATATAAAAGTGGTAAATCAATAGTTAGTATTTAATATATCTATTTAAAAAGTAAAAACAGTCATCTTAATATATTGAAATGATTTATAGCGGTATATACTTTTTAACAAGCTTTTAAGTTAGATTTGGATTTTAAATATATGCCTTATCTTTAACTAGTGAAATAGTATATGCCCATGCTAATGTATCTGATACATACATGTATATATAGAAAATCTTTAATTTTATATATATTAAGTTAAATCCAACAATCGAGCTGACTAATTGAATCAATCAAGCTAATAAGTTAAACTAAAGAGTTCTTGAACTTTTGACAAACC
Source organism: Lupinus albus (assembly GCA_009771035.1). Classification (NCBI taxonomy): domain Eukaryota; kingdom Viridiplantae; phylum Streptophyta; class Magnoliopsida; order Fabales; family Fabaceae; genus Lupinus; species Lupinus albus. The sequence goes on along the minus strand of CM020014.1, from coordinate 3,592,625 downwards.
AAATCTATTTGAGCTGAACAGTCGAATTGAACAATTCCGATATTTCAACCGAGTCGAATTCAATCTAGAACATAATTCATTTTGATAACAAGAAACTAAAAGTGTATAACAAGGCTCATTATTGTCCATACCCAATTTTTCTGGTACCTTCCCCTTGATTCTGTAGCTTAATTCTTTTATTGATTTTTCAGGATTCATTACTGTCTTTCAAGATTTGCTCCTCCTCAATCAATATCATGAAATAACATCCATATCTTAATATCACTCAAAGACACTATTGAACTAACATTAACTACATGAAATGAGAGACCCAACTCAAATAAGTTAACTCAATTGATTAAGCCACAAAGATATAAAAAGTTTATGATATCTCAACTAATGAGAATATAATCCAATATATATTAATCATATCGAAGATAATGAAATAACTGATGAGAAACTTATTTCTCATGCTCCTCCCATAAAAATATAAAAAAAATTCACAAGATAATTTTTTAAGGGTGAGGATCTACTAATTCAAACCACTGAATTTCTCAAAAATTGATGACTAAGATGTAAAATAAATTTAAAAAACTTACTCTTATAGTCAATGAATTTTTACTCATTTTTTAATCTTATTTGGTCAAGCATTAGACCAAAAGCGGGCTTGTCAAAGCCCAATGACAAAAACATGAGAAAAAAAACAATATGAAGAAGGGTTGGTCCCACCATCAGTATAGTCCTTTGATCGAACGGTGTTGGTTCAATCACAGAACTCCTATTTCGGAATTCGGACCTCTACCATTGACATTTTCTACCATAAACAAAAGCATCGCGCGCTTCATCTCTCTCTCCAATCCGAATCCTGAACTCGAAGATTAGGGTTAGGTTTCGGTTTACTCTTCGCACTTCTCCGTCGATTCCGTTGCTTCCTTGCATTTTCCATCGATTCAGCTGAAGATTTTTGTTTGTCAAATTCGTAGTTTTAAGGTTTGAGTTATCGATATGTCTGATGCTTCGAGGGGTAGAGTAACCATTACTCTTGGACGTAGTGGTCAGGTAATTTGAAATATTTTCTAATTCAAAATTGATTTTATTGATGAATCCTCATTTGTTATTGTTGTCTGCTACTTTAATTAGGTTTAACTTCATATTTTTTTGGAACTGGCTTGTTTCTACCTGCTTGATCGAATAATGGTTTTGAAAGATGAGAATAAATCATCATTGAAGATAGTGTTCTGGGAAATCATGAGTAAAATTGACGTTTTTAGTTTCTGTTTGTTTTCCATGATATATACATGACGCATACTTGTTATTTTCTCTTGTTGTTAGCATCAGTGATGCAAAATGGTTTTTTTATAACTGTGAAAATACTCTTTTCATTGTTTGAGACTTTGAGCATTGTAATATAGTTTGTTTCCAATATATGTTCAATGCATTATTTGAGTTCATTTCAATAACCTGCTATTGTGCATTTGAGTTTAGGTTGTGAAGAGGGATATATCTACTGCAGATGTTTCTTTCTCTTCTTCTCTTCCCTCATCTGGGACCAAGCGGTCTATAAGAGATAGAATCGGAAATAACACAGACAGTTCCATGTTGCATGGAAATGGGCTCGGCACTAATAAACGGTGTGTTTTCTGTTTCTTTAGTTTTATAAATACTATGGTTTGCAGCATATTGCTGTACATATTTGTGATCTTTTCCTAGTATATTGTCTGTTTATTCAGAAAATCTCCAATGATTAGTTTCTGGACTCTGTAATGGTTAGGGATAAAGGCGTAATAGACTGCATGTTATTCTGTTTGATTTAATTAAGATAGTTCTCATGAATTATATTGTTCATATTGTCCGCAGACATCGAGGAGACATTAGCGTTCAGAATAGGCTGGACGGTTGTAAGCTCCCTCAGCAGTGAATTTACCCCTGCATTTCTATGTTGCTTAATGTTTCAATATTTCTAATCCTGTTTCCCTAATTTACTTAGATGAGCGTATTGGAAAAGATGACCTCCGATTGAAGCTCATGCAAAAAAGTGCATCTAGGCGGGGTGAGAGCAATAGCGATAAGAGACACATGGACCTTCGTGAAAAACTTTCAAAGCCAACTCATCCGATGAAAACCGTTTTTGATCCAAAGCAGATTGTGGCTGAACCAAGGGAGACAAGCATGTTGCGGCAAATCTCCTCAGCTAGAAGTTCGAATGATGTAATGCGAATGGAGTCCATGAGGAGCTCATACTCTCCTTGGACATTGGATCATATCAGGCGAAAATCACCAGATGAGTTTGCAAATACTTCTCGGGGCATTTCACCCCCAAGAAATGTTGAAGACCTACAGAGAAGGCCATTAAACAGGACATATGATGGTGTTAGATCCGTTCCATATGTAGCTAGGGATGTTCTTGAAACTTCAAGGCCTCCAAGCTCAGCATCTGCACCTTTCATGTCACGCTCCGCAATATCCACATTGCCTCCAGTAAGTGCTAAGCCTGTACAATCTCATCCTGGCCAACTTCCTCCCTCAAGCAGTGTTGCACAGAGGGCTCCATACATGGTGAATATTACTGGCCTTCTGACCTCCAGATCCCCCTTTTCTCTTACTCTGCTCTTTGGTTTGTGTTGGAGAAACTTTCTCATGATCATTTGATGGATATCTCAGTTGATTCTGTTATGTCCTTTTGGCTATTCTGCTATCAGTTTGCTCAAATGATTAGAAGTTTAGTGATATGCATCTTACATTTGGCACCAATAGTAAATGGTTAAATGAGTAATATGTCATGGTTGAGAAAACATGGCACAAGATTTATTAAATGGATGTGTTAGAATTGAGCAAATGCTATAATACCCTTATTTCAAATTCAAAACAACCCTAATTTGATCCATTTACATTACTTAACATCTTTAGTTTATGTTGAAGGTGTATACTAGAAATATACTCATTTAGCTAAAGTATATTAATAGAGACATTGAATTGGATATTTCTGACAGTAAAAAGTCATTGTTTATTCGATGCTTGTGCCTGTCTGGTTTTTTTCTTATTTTTAAACTCTGCTCTGTGTGTGCTGAAAGGTTGGCAGTCTCTATGACCTGATCTTGGAAGGTTGTGATATAAATTTGAGGCAGAAGAATTTTCACTTCTTGTAAACACTCTGAGTGGATAATCTATAATGTTCATCCTGATATGTGGTTTTGTTGGTTATCATATAGGGTGTTGAACAGCAACCCCAAACTGTTGATGGCCTGTTACATGCACTGGGACTGGGAAAATATGCCATTACCTTTAAGGCTGAGGAAGTATGTATCTCATTTATTTTATGTAAATTATTAATTGTATTATTCTGGCATTTTCTAAGATATATGGATTTGTGTTGTTATTTGTCTAATGAAATGTCAAGATAACTAACTCAGTTTTAAGAGTGCTTTGTCGATTGACTTACTTCTTTTGTTTATTGCCTCTGATAGTTTGGTTTATTTTAATGTTGGACAATATTGCACTCCTAAAAACTTGCTCCTTAAAAGATGTTGTGAGAAACTTGCCTTTTATTCTCGTACAATGATTAATGAGCTTTTTCTTGGAAACAGCCTCTCTGCTTGCGTGGTTAAGGCTGCATAAATCTACCCTCCCCATATCTCACTAGGCCGGAGCCTCATGCACTAAGCCCAACATAATGATCCATAAGCTTTTACTCGAATTGACATTTTGGAAGTTCCAAGGGATTATTTTTGTTGAGTTCTCAAGTGTTCATGTCTAATGACACAAACAACAAAACCTTTCTCATTAGGCGGGGTTGGCAGATCATGTCTTATAAACTAGGTCTTTAGAAATATCATTTAAATCTAAATATTTTTTAATGGTTTCACCTATAATTCTTGGTATCCCTACTCTTTTTACTATGCTTCTAAGATCTTCTCACATGGCCAAACCACCAAAGGCAAGATTTTACCATCCTGTGCTACTCACACTTTCTCTTGAATACATTCATTCTTAGTCTATCTTGTCTTGAATGTTCGATCATCTAACACAATATCCTTATCACTACAACATTGAGTTTATGCTCTTGTTTCCTTTTGACCCCCAACATTCGGCACAATACTTTTTTGGCCTTGTAGTTACCCCAACTAGTGGATACTTGGTTGTTGTTGGTGTTGCTATTGTGATTGTTGTGTAGTTAGTGTGGTAAATCTTTCCAGTAACCTTGAGTGACACATTTTTATCACAAGTAACATCTGAAACACTCCTTCCATTCACCCACTTAGCTCAAATCCCATGCCTATATTCCTCAGCCATTTTGTATGATAAGTCCATGATACCTCATGTGACTTTTAGTCTATTATGATCTCTGTTTTTCACCTCTAATATAATATTGTTATGGTTATTTCTAAATTTAAATTATACATGCTGCAAGCCATGTGCTTTATAACACCGGCTCTTGGGTATGCTCAATTAAGCACATCGAAGACAAGGGTATAAAGATAGGGACTTAGTTAAACTTTGGCATGGTTCTATAGTTATAGGAAAATATTCTATGATCCCATCATGTTAACTTAAACTATTTTAACCCTATCATACATATCTTTGATTTCACAAAAATAGGTGATACATAATTTTTTTTAATCCAAAGCTTTTCTAAATCGATGAAAACTATGTGTGATCTTTTTGTTTCATCCGACACCTATCCATCAATCTTCGAAGGTATATAGCTTCCATGGAGGAGCACATCTACTGTCCCACAAAGTGTGCCACTCCATGTGCCATCAGTTGTGATTGGTTGAAAAACATGTATTTTAGTTAAAATTTTAATTATTAATTATTTTTCTGACCAATCATAGCTGAGAGCACATGGAGTGGTACACTTTGTGGGACAAAAGATGTGCTCCCCTTCCATGGTTGAGGTCTAGGCACAAAACCAAATTGGTTACCTTAAATATGCGTCTCATACTCTCTTGTCTTAATCTCCATTCAATTACTCTTTCCTATAGCTTCATAGTATTGCTTGTGAGCTTAAACCCTTGCAATTAGCATGCTTTTGTATATCTCCCTTGTTTTTATAAATAGGATTGAAGTGTTTCTCCATTTATATCATATTTTTCTAGACCTCAATTATCTCTTGACAACTTTAAGTGCCAGGTTACCCCTTTATCTCCTAGGCACTTCCATACCATAATAGATATATTATCTGGTCCTCGACCTCTTCATTCATTCTTAATACATTTTGGTTTGTCCAAGTCTCTGTCCGTCCCTACCTTTAGCAAGCTTAAAAATATTCCTTTCCTCAATTTTTATTCCTAAAGATTGGTATATCCTGCCAAACTCCTTTGCAGCATCTTGCTCACCACCTTCTTACTATCTTCCTTTTATTTTTCCCAATTCTCATCATTTTTACACTGGTCCAGATTTAAAACTCCCTTTTAACCTGAACAGCTTAACCTTATTAAGTACATTTTTTGTCCCACCACCTAGATCATTTTTCCTTAGTTCTGAAGCCTCTTGATTCACCAATTGTCTCTTTTGCTACCTTCCTATCCCTTTACCCATTTTGCTCTACATATGTATCAATAGCACTCTCTTGTGCCTCTCAAATCTCTTTCCTAAAAATCCTCCTCTAAAAGATAATTTCCTTACCTTTTTGCAATCACTCGATCTTTGGGAGTCTATCTTGTTAATTTCTCTTTACTCATCCATAACCAAAATCCCATTTTGGGTAATCAAGCTTTCTCCAGGGATGATTTTGCAATCCAGGAAGAGGTTTCTATTTGATTTCCTTGTCAAAAAAGAAATTATTTTGAGAGCAATAAACCACTACTATACATGATAAGATGCTCTTCTCATTTCCTAAACCAAGTATTAGCTAATATTATTTATCAGTGAAGAGGTATAATTTAATTCAAAAATGGGTGATCCACTGTATAAGGTTCCCATCTAGTGGGGTCTGGAGAGGGTAGATTATGCTATGATTTGACACATCGTTGTTAATGTTGCTGCCAAGGTTATCTCTAATTTTGCTGTTATTACTGATATGGCCATGCAGGTGGATATGGCTGCATTGAAGCAGATGGGAGAAAATGACCTCAAAGAGCTTGGAATTCCAATGGTAAGTGTGTTTCTTTTTATTTATGTCATATGTTCTGGTGTTATTCAAAGAGGCTTACAATTTAAATTGGATATTACACTGAATAGATGGCTTAAGGCATTGTTATATTTTGTGTATTTCCTTCTCCCTCTCTTTCCTTAAGTAGCTTCTTCATTGTTGGATGTATAAGTATATGTTTGTTGATAATGTATATAACAAAAAATAGCGTGTCAGAGGCCATGTAACCAAAGTTCCTTATCATGTCATGTACCATCCATCTCCCTCTTTTCGATTCCATGAAATCTATAATTTGAAGGTAAATTTTTGTATCAATATATTCTCCTTGCCTTGTTTATTACTTTACTGCTATTTCACTGGAAAATTGAATTTTACTTATCCTTCATCCTTGAACTTTTTCCCAGTGGATGCGCTTTTTTAAATCTTAGCACTGTTTGAAAAAGTGTACCTAGTATGCACATGAAAGTTCATTTTTCTTCAAGGCTAAATATATCCTGTAAATTTTGCAATCTGAACCTTATGCAAGGTTAATCTAGTTATGCTTGCTAGACTGTATTTCTTGTTCTCGTTGCTGTTTTAACTTTTTTTATGCCTGTGAAGTTGCTCCGTTAGTAGCCTGTAACAAGAAGGGCATGATTAAGGCGACAATGTAGATCTGTTTTTTTTGCCATGTGTGTATGCTGGGTACACTCCTTGGTTATATGGTATTATCTGTCTAACGAGGCTGCTTGGGTGCAGGGTCCAAGGAAAAAAATTCTTCTCGCTCTGTTGCCTCCTCGTGCCAAACGTCAACAACATTGATATCTATCCTGATTGATGCAGAAACTAACATGGTTAGATCACCAGGATTTGTTTTGGGTAGTGAGGGGGGTTTCATGGCTAAGAGCTGATAAGAATTTCTTGCGAGTGTAACACGCCTTGCCCTTATACTATTTAGGTGTCCCTTGTACTTGCTGACGCATTTTTACATTCAAAACAAGTATTGGTTAAAATTGTAGTGTTGGAAATATTGACATGTACTATATTCTGTCTATACTTTCCTTTTCGGGTTGAAGAAAAAGGAAATAGAATCAATTTATCCTGAGCCAAGGTTAACAGATCTGTAACATTTGTCTGAATATAAGTGCTTTGGATAGAGCAAAGTTCTAGTGTGTCAGCAAAATTTGTTTTTTCTTTCATCTGTTGATTTTTCCCCTTCAATCGTGTACCAACTCATGTGTGGTAATGTGGATTTAGAAGTTGGATCATTGGAATTCTGCTCTATTGCATCCAGCTTATGATTCAAACATGTTCATGCCATGTCTGTTTAGTGAGGTTCATACCCAATATAGCCTCATTTCCACCTTAACAGAGGTTCAACAGTTCCTGGCAAATTATACACTGTGATCTGCTTTTTATACTAAACTAGTCTTTGGTAAAATCATAATTTAAAATGTTTTGAAGGATTTCAATATCATATTAATTTTCCCATATATCCTACGCTGCTTTTATCCTTTAGGTGAGTCAAATTTCTTAACTATCATTCTCAGATGTTTAGTTTCTGGTCTTTATTGCATAAAGCACCCCATTAAAAGTGACAAAAACATTGCATGAGAAATGATTTTATCTTATCTGACTTTTCTTTTAAATCTTTTATTCTATTGCCCTTTATGATGTCCATGTATTATAGAACTAGTTATTTTAATAGATGCAATGCATGGTACACTACAACCTAAGAGCTTTCTATAAAAGGAAGAGATGCTAAACAACTAACAAGTGCAATTTTACCTCTAAGTATCTCTTCCTTTCCCTTACCTAAGAGATGAAAAAGTACATCTGTGATCTTTCTTTGGAAAGTGATAATGGAAGTTCTGTGGAAAAGAGGCTCAGACTATTTGGCTTTGAGCTGAACCTATCCAAGAACAATGAGTTGTGTCAGAGAGCTTGCAGAAGGAGATGGTGTGAATTCCTCAAACTCATTTTCATCAAGAGGAGACAAAACTTCCCAAGAGAAAAGCTTAGGTAGGGACCAAAATGAGAGAAAATTAGAGTGCCAATATTGTTTCAAAGAATTTGCAAACTCACAAGCGAGGCCACCAAAATGCTCACAAGAAAGAGAGAATGAAGAAGAAAAGGTTGCAGCTACAAGCTAGGAAAGCTAGCATAGAATACTATGTACAAGTTTTTCAAACCAACCATGGTTTTGCTTATAACTATGGCTCTAATACTCCTTGGTTATAAGCAAAACCATGGTTATAAGCTAGGAAAGATTTGCTTATAACCATGGCTTTAATACTCCACAAGTAAGTGAAAAATATATACTTCACATCTTAGTCATCCAATCTTGAAAAATCCAATGATTTATATGTATTCACTAATTTAAACCATTGGATTTCCCAAGAATGAATTATCAAGATGTGGAGTAGGTTTTATCCACTTACCATTAGAGTAAGTGGATCCATCCCCTAAAAATATTATCATATGACAAGAAAAATCTTTATGGTTACATTTTTTATAAGTAAAATTTTATTAAAGAAATAAATGAAAGAATTACATCATATGAAACCAATATACAAAACCTTTAAGTAAGAGAGGTACAACTAACTATCTCTTCTATAAAACCCACCCAACAAAATTCAAAAGGAACAATACCAAAACCTACACAACAAAGGAAATAAACTTACATACATGCTTTTATAGCTATTCGATTAGTTACTGCACCTGATAATGTTGAGTTTTTGTAAAATTTGATAAATGTGATGTATGTGATAAAAGCATTGGTTTGAATTAATTTATTTTAAGTAAAAAAATCGTTAAAACGATAGGGTGTGACTTAAATTAACTCAATATATTATAATAATAACAAATTTCTTATATTAAATAAAGAAATGTGTCGATGAATAAATCGCATTAAATGATCATAAAAGGGCCACACAAGCAATTCTGATCCTTTCTGGTTCAAAATTCTGAAAGACCATTTTGATTTCTTTGAATCAACGCAAGATTTCCATTTCCTCTTCCTCATAACCGAACTGTGCAAGATCTGAATTATGTTTCTTTAACTCATATCTTTCGTATATTGCCCAAATACGCTGTTTTGTCGTTTATTCATGATTTCTTTTGGTATTGTACACGTTTTTATACTCTTTAATGATGGTTTGTTTATATTATTTGTATTTTAATACGAGATTTGAAAAATAACTTTTGCATCGTGAATAGAAATTTCTTTGGTGAGTACTTACTCTGATCAAGTTTGATTTGTTACTGTCTTTTGGATTGGTGTTGCAGTGTGAAGTATCCTTCTTTGTACATATTCCATAATTGTTCTGTGGTTGTTGGTAGTATACATATTGTTTTGGTGTTCTTGCTTTTTCTGTAATGGTAGTGTCTGGTTACTACATCTAGTAACTGAGTGTAACATTATTCATGAGTAATAGTAATAATTGTATGAGAATTGATAATGATAAAGGGTACAATTGAAAGTGTTTTTTTTATTAGAAATGTTTTTAGCTTGCTATCATACATTAGAAGATATTGCTGTCTGTTTTTGTTTTGCTATCATATATGTCTGTTGTGTATGCCTGTATTATATAACATATACATATTTTAGAGATTATTCTAGAAGTTGGGTGGTTAGGAAGTTAGTAGTTATTTTATAAAGTTTGTATTAATTGTTTGGTTTATAAGCTTTCTTTTTCCTTTTTTCTCTTGTATAAATAAGTCATATTGCCTCACTTTTTTATCAATGAGAATATTATCCAATTGAATTCAATAGTGATAAATGCATTTCTTTCACATCTTTCTTGTTTAATCAAGAACATCTTTCTCATTCATCTACTCATACCAAACTTTAACATAATAGTTTATTTTTGAAGAGTTTCATACCCTCAAGAAGCAATATCTTGAAGAGTTCAGGAATGAGTTTGAGTGCGTTAATGGGTCCCAAATTGAAACTGCTGCCAGACTATATGTCTTCATTAAGTTTGGTAGATATCATTTTCTGTACTATCATATTCTTTTTGTAGTTCTTTTGTTTTCTTCTGAATTCTTGTGCTGCATCATCAAGATTCATAGCCACAGACATTGTTGATTAGAATAGGATATGAAAATTAGGCCTCTTCTATGCATTCAACTACTGTAGTTGGGTTTGCCAAATTGCAGTCTTTCCATCTTCTAGAATTCAGTTATAATTTGGTTAGAAGTAATGGCAAAGCTTTGGAGAATAGAGTTAGGTTATTTCTTGCTCAATGGTAATTAGAGACTAGGCTTATGTTCATGTGGGTATTAAAGTGATGGCTAAGAGCACTCACTATTCTCAAGCACAAAAATGGTTCAACATGTCCCTCCCACTTTACTCTTCAGATCTAAAAGAAACAATGTTTGGTGTATATTGTTATGATTTTTTTGTTTGAGTTTTAAGAGTGGTTGGTGTTCATGTAATTTTGTAGCTTATATGTATATTAGTCTATTACCAATAGCATCAGCTACTGAGTATATATAGCTGAAATAACATGAAATTTAACATAGAAATTGAGATTTTAAGTTGGAAAAATATGAAACTGCCAAATAACTTTTAGCTTAAAGGAACTTTTTCGTAAGACAAAACATGGAACTGTCATACACTAA